>JAGTTD010000007.1:29508219-30708219 GCA_018398585.1 Simmondsia chinensis | reverse complement strand
AAATCTTGAACAATCGTCGATAAATGTAACAAAGTAATTCTTTCCACCTAAACTCGGTGTGCGCTTGAAATCACATAAGTCACTATGTACCAGGTCAAGTAGATTAGTCTCTCTTTGCACTGACGAAAATGGTAATTTCGTTATCTTAGTTAGCATGCACGTTTTGCATTTGTCATCAACTTTATCTATGTGAGGAATCAACAAAGAATTAACCATTTCATGTAACCTACGAAAATTCACATGACCTAGTCTACGATGCCATAAAAACGACGAATCAAGCATATAAACAGAATCTGCAATATTATTATTGATATTCATCTTAAGCATTCCATTACATAGGTACCCTTTGCCAACAAATACTCCACCCTTTGACAAAATAAACTTGTCAGCCTCGAAGACCAACTTGAACCCAAACCTATTTAACAGGCCACCGGACACGAGGTTCTTCTTAACGTCAGGAGCGAAGCATACATCGGTTAAAGTAAGGGTTTTTCCAGATGTGAAAAGTAAATCAACTTTTCCTTTCCCTTTAACCAGTACCGACGCCCCATTTCCCATGAACAACTCAGTTCCGTTGTCCATGGGCCCAAAAGTTGTGAAGAACCCCCTGTCCTTACATACATGTCTCGTGGCCCCCGAGTCAATCCACCAAGAGTTATCACTCTCGACTAGATTGACTTCCGATATCATCGCCACGAACCTCTCGTTCGAATTTTAGTGCGATGATCAAGCCCCTTGCCTTTGTTCTTTTTAAGGCGGTAACAGTCTTTACGAATATGACCGTGCTTCTGACACTCCCAACAGACCACTTTCGGCCTCTTGTCATGCTCTTCTTTTGGAAGTGTCCGGTTCTCTTGGGTCCCTTACTCAATTGGCCTTCTTCAGTGATGTTGATTTTACCAACATCACTAGGGCGGTCTTTGTTGTCATCCTGTACCCTGTAACCTTCCTCAACACGCAAATGGTTAGCCAGTTCCTCAATTGACATATCCTCCTCTTTGTGTTTTAGACTTTTCTTTACATCTTTCCAAGAGGGAGGAAGTTTTTCAATTAAGGAAGAAACAACAATTGTATCGTCCATGTTCATGTTGTGTTGTTTAAAATTATTTAATATTCGTTCGATCTCATGGAATTGTTCCATGATAGGACGATCACCAACCATCTTATAATTGTTAAATTGACTAATCAGGAATTTTTTGCTTGTAGCATCCTCGGCCATGTATCGCGCCTCAAGTGCGTCCCAAAGTTCCTTCGCGGTCGCCATGTTAGAGTAAATGTCAAACAGGGCATCAGTCATACCATTCAAAATATGCCCTCTGCAGATATAGTCGTCATTCTCCCACTACAATCTGGCCCTCTGCTCGGCCAGCGTTTCTTCCTCCTCGGAGACGGGGAATGGGCATGGTGTTTTCAAGACATACACCACGTTTAGCGTCGTGATGAGGAAGTGCATCTTCCTCTGCAATCGGCGGAAATTCCCGCCATCAAAACGGTCCAATTTCACAAAATTGGCTGTCATTTCCCTTAGTGATGAAGCCATATCCCAAATCAGATTATAAACCTTAAGATTGTTAGAACAAAATGTCAAAATACTTGCAAAATACTTGCAACCGGGTAACCAAGAGATCTCAGGTGTTGAGGCCGTGTAATCACTTTTCTTAAGATTTATTTCGCTATACGAAATACCCTCGGGGATACAACAACAACCGAAATGAAGTGAGAATGTGTAAAGGGAGAGAAAGATCAAGATGTGGAGAGATTGGAGTTTTGTTCAAAGTAAACAACAACAAGAACACAAGAACAAGTTCTTTCACACTTGATTTCCCTTGTGTTTTTGATTCATCCGCTTTCCATCAAAAGAGGGGAGTAATATATATGTATTGGATGTACAAGCACGTCCCAAAACAAAGAGCCATTAATGTATAAAAGAACCAGGAAGAAACCGCGCAGACAAATCGTCGAAACCGACTTGTGTGTCGAAGCTGTGTGTCGACACACAGGTCGACACATGGACTTACTGTAAGTCTGTGTGTCGACACACATTTTCTATGTGTCGACACACAGATCCCCTCCGTGCGCTTCTGTAAAGAGCTGTGTGTCGACACACGGGCCATGTGTGTCGACACACAGCTGTCTCCCCACAATTCTGTAAGATTGTGTGTCGACACACATGGCCCATGTGTCGACACACACCCCCAACAAGCTCTTAAACATTCAAACGAGTATCGGAACTTTCTCAAATACATATTATACTTACATAAACAACATTTAACATATATATACACGTATTATACAACATATATTTTGAAAATACATCAACAACTATAGCTTGCTAAAACCCGAGCAATTTAAGGTTGTGTTAGTGTCAGAAGAGGGAAACCTTAAGGATGTGGAGATCGAGATTGAGAAGGAGAGCATGGATCCCTCTCCCACCGCTGATGGAGAGGGATCACAAGAAAGATCATATAAACTTAACGTACCTTTTCTTTTGGCCCTAGTTAGACCAATGGAGAAGTACGACCCGAAGCAAGCAGGGCTCATAGACTTGTTTTGAAGATCAACTTGTCGTTGACTGACACCATTAAACATTTTCCTATGTATGCTAAGCTCCTTAAGAACCTCTACGTCAAAAAGGAGCACACACATGCACACACTTCATAGAAGGTCCGACTCACTTAACAAGTGAATAGTATTTTGGCATCAGGCGCTTTGCCCAAGTCTAGAGACCTCAAAGCTTTCACGGTCCCATGTGTCGTCGGGGAGAGTTACGCCAGTCAAGCCCTCTTTGATCTAGGAATGAGTGTAAACCTCATTCCATACTCAATTTTCTAGGAGTTGGAAATCTTAATTCAACCAATGTTACATTTCAGGGGGCTGGTAGGTCAGAGCATGTACTTCGCGGAGTGTCCGAACTTCAGAGATGTACTTGTCCAAGTCGACATGTTTGTTTTTCCTATTGATTTTATTGTTTTAGATATGGACACTAGCCCTTGATGAAATAATTACACTCCTATAATTCTTGGTCGACCATTTATAGCGATGGCCGATGCCTATGATTCATTGTAGAATGGGGGTGTTAAAGGTTTCTTTCAGAAACTTTGAGAGCAAATTGAATGTGTCAAATGCTGCTCAAAACTATGAGACTAGGGACAATTTAGAGTGCTACAAGGTAGACGATATAGACCCTTTAATAGAGTCAACTACACCCCATTGTATCACTAGTACTGATTTGCGTAATCTCCCTTTCAATATTGATGATTGTGTGTACTTGATGATTCGTCGGTTGTGCATGAGCGGATAGAGATTCGAGATCCCAATACTGGCCATGTTCCTCCTCTTGATAGCCAAAGGTCCAGAAACGCTGCTGAGTTTGAAGATCGTCCTTACAAGCTCAAAATGATTCATTCTAACGACGTCGCCTCAAATTTTGGTTGACTTTGAGTACTAAGTCACATCCAACTGAAGACATTAAACTCAGCCCTCCTGGGAGGCAACCCAACTCATTTTCATTTTGTCATTTATTTTTATTTTTGAACTAACCTCTCTTTACTTTCTAGGACTCATTGTTAGGGGTGTTCAGAAAAATTCGTAACTGAAATACTAAACCAAAACTCCGAAATACTAACATGAAAAAACGATTAACCATACTGAATTTTCGGTTCGGTTAAACTAATTGAATAAACTTAAGGTATTTTGGGATGGTAACGGTTGTTGATTTTGTCCATTTTAGTTAACCGATTTATAAAATAATAAATATCTTGTATATATTTTTACATGTTCATAATATGATATTGTTCACTCATTATGCTTTTCTAGCATATAAGTGACTATTCTATAATACACTATCAACTTTATCTTTTTTCCCCCAATTAATCTCAAATCATAGAGTATTCTTACCATATTGTTATATCTAGGGGTGTTCAAATACCGGTCCGGACCGAAAAATCGGACCGGACCGGACCAGACGTTCGGTCCAGGACCTGACCGATCCGGTCCTCGGTCCATAAAGTGACAGTATTTCGGGTTTCGGTCTGGTCCGGTCCAAACCCGAAAAAATCGGGACCGGACTGAAACCCGATATAAGTTATAACATTTATTAATATTAATATTTAAATTAAACCCCCACCCCACCCCATACCCATTTTCTCTCTCCTCCTCACCTTTCCCTTCCTCACTCACCCACCCGCACCCCACCTTTCCCTTCCCCTTAACCCTAACTCTTCATTGCAACCGACCACCACCAGCCACCACACCACGCCACCGACCGACTACCGCCGTCCACGCCACCGACCGATTGTCGCCGTCCACACCACCGACCGACAACTCATTTTCTTTTAGGGTAAATCCCTAATTTTTGTTTAATTTCTTATTCTGCTAGTATATTATTGACTTATTTGGGTAATTATTTTGATTTACATTTTGTTTATTTTAAGCTTGGTTGGTTTTGTTTTGCTTTGTTTAATTTTTAATTTTTGTTCAAAAAAGTTTTACTTGTTTATCTAAGTATACCCATTTGAATTTTAGTCCCTCAACTTTTCTTTGGTTTACAGTGGTGCCTAATATTTTATTTTAAGACAAAATTGGTTCCTCTCAATTTTTTTTGATAACACTTAAGAGTATAATCTTGATAACACTTATCATTTTTCTTTATATGTCACAAATTTTACACTCAGTTCATAACTACGGATTTGTTAACTGCATTAACTCCTAACGTGAATAATTAAAGAAGGGTTTTATTATATAGAGCTATTGTATTATGCCTAGCCCATTTTGGGTGACTTATTGTATATTTGTGTTTTTATTCTCTCATCAGATGTCGAGCTTGCAATCCAACAAAATATTTATGACCTCGGAAGAAAGAACTGAGACTTATACAAGTCCATCTATTGGACCTACACCCCAATCTGTGGAACTTGATGATTCTAGTGAAGGTGAAGAGGTTGAGGACACAACAAAACAAACAAAAAAACTGCGAGTGAAAAAAAAGGTGCGCAAAAGATCATAAGCTTGGAATCATTTTGATGCTTACAATAGTGAAGATGGTCAACAAAGAGCTAGGTGTATTTACTGCAATGTTATTTATGCTGCTAATCCTGAAACCAATGGTACAAAAAATTTGAAATATCATGCTATAAAATGAGAAAAAAACCCTGCTAATAAGAGTAAAGGAAAACAATCTCAATTGGTTTTTGAGTCCGGAAAAGGTGGTGAAGAGATAGAAGTCAAATTAAAAGCATGTGTATTAAATCAAAATGATGCTAGGGA
Organism: Simmondsia chinensis; assembly: GCA_018398585.1. NCBI lineage: Eukaryota > Viridiplantae > Streptophyta > Magnoliopsida > Caryophyllales > Simmondsiaceae > Simmondsia > Simmondsia chinensis. The sequence continues at coordinate 30,702,954 of JAGTTD010000007.1, read as the reverse complement.
TGCCTTGAGTTGCATGATCATAGTTGATGAATTGCCGTTTAGATTTGTTGAGAAGCAAGAATTTAGGCACTTGATGTCAATTGTTTGTCCTGATTTGCGTATGCCTTCACGTATCACAATTGCACATGATTGTTATGAACTTTATCTAAAAGAAGGGGTGAAACTAAAAGAATTCCTTAAGAATTCATGTCAAAGGGTTTGCGTGACAACAGATTCATGGACTTCTATTCAAATGATAAACTATATGTGCCTCACTGCTCATTTTGTTGATAATCACTGGAAGCTACAAAAAAGAATTTTAAAATTTTGTCCAATTTCTAGTCATAAAGGTGAAGCAATTGGTAAAGCCATTGAACAATGTTTGATGGATTGGGGACTTCAAGTTAAGTTGTACACCGTGACTGTTGATAATGCAAGTAGTAATGATGTAGCATGTGCTTATGTGAAGAAAAAGTTGTCACAAAGAGAGGGTTTTGTGAGTGAAGGGAAGTATTTGCACATGAGATGCATCGCACACATTGTTAATCTTATTGTATGGAATGGCTTGAAGATAGCTGTAAATATTGTTGATCGTGTTCGAGCTGCTGTTAAATTTGTTAGACAATCTCCGGCTAGGTTGCAAAGATTTAAGGAGTGTGTGATGGTAGAGAACATACAGAGCAAGGCGTCATTATCACTTGATGTTTACGTACATCATGTTAAGCACGACATTAAAGTTCGAGAGAGTATATGAGAGGTATGGAGAGAAATACCCTTTTTACAAGTTGGAGCTTGATGGTGTCAAAAATGTAGGAGCTCCTACTGAAGATGATTGGCGTACCATTGGTAGAGTAGCCAAATTCTTAGAAGGTTTTTATCAATTGACTCTTCGAGTTTCCGGGACTTTATACGTTACATCCAACACTTTCTTCTTCGAAATTGTTGCCATCTATAATTTGCTGCAAACTTGGTTGAGTCATGACGATTGGGAGTTTGCTTCTATGGCCGCTCGAATGAAAGAAAAATATGATAAGTTTTGGGGTAACATTGAGAAGATGAATATGTTGGTATATATTGCTGTTATTATGGATCCTAGAGTTAAATTGGTGGGTTTGCGACTTACCCTTCATAGAATGTACGGGGAGGATAAAGCTGAGCATTTAACTAACAAAGTATATCAAGTTGCTCGCGATCTCTTTGATGAGTATAGGAGAAAGTATACCTCTATAGCTTCTAAGGATGTGCAGGCAAGTACATCAACAAATGACAACTCATTCGAAGTTTTCGGTGGTAGCTTTGTTCAGAGAGAGATAGTGGCAGAAATTAAGAGGATGAAGAGTGGCTCAGATGGTGCGGGATTCGTGAAAACAAAATTTGATAAATATTTGAATGAAGACAATGATGAAGTTGATGATTTTGATATTTTGAGATGGTGGAAATTTCATGGACCAAGATTTCTAATACTTGCTCATCTAGCGCGTGATGTACTAGCTATGCCAATTTCTACAGTTGCATCAGAGTCCGCATTTAGGGCAGGGGGACGCCATCTTGATTCATTTAGAAGTTCTTTGACACCTAAGGTGATGTGTTTAATTTTTTGTAACTTGTTTTACAATATTTTTTCATTGTCTGTTAAATTTTAATATAATATTTGTTATCTTTTCAAAGATGGTTCAAGCTCTTATATGTGGACAAGATTGACTTCGTTCATTACCCCACACAATTAATGTAGAGAAAAGTCTTGAAGAGTTAGAGCAGCTTGAAAAAGGTATTAGTATTTTATGGTAGTAATTTTTATGTTTTACTTTTTTAATTTTTTTTGTTTGATATTTATTGTGTTTGAAATTTATAGATTTAGAAAGAACTTCTATGGATGACAACATCATTGATGCTTGAGAATCTAATCGCTGGGTGAAAATCTATTTCTAATATTAACATTTTTTTCGTAATTGTTGTTTGGAAATCTGACATGTTCATGTTTGAAATTGTAGGTTGGGAGATGACTTTTGTAGCATGACAGCGCTTAAGGAAAAACACTTCAATCATTATTCAGTTGATAATGTTGCATCAATATTGACAATTATCATTTTTCTTTTTGCAATTTGATTTCCGTGTAAAGGACATATAAAATTATTAGTTTTTGAGTCATTTGCCATATTATATGTTGTTGAATTGTTGATTTTTTCTATTAGTTTCCTTTAATGTTTCCCCAAAATTGACAACATATGCTAAATTCAATTTGTAGTAAAAATAAATAGAAAATGCTAATCGGTCCGATCTTCGGTCTCCAAACTTGGCAAATTTCGGTCTTCGGTCCGGTCCGGTCCAGTCCGGGTTTGGACCGATGAACACCCCTAGTTATATCCCAAATGCTAAGCACTACTTTGCTACAATATAGTGCTACTCGTTTGCCCATATGTTAAGATATTATATGTTTAATTTTTAATAATTGGATTATATGCTCGTAATTTGTTGAATATTCTTTGTTTAATGCATTTTAAGGAGATTTTCAAACCATTAAGGACATAGATCATATAATATAAAAGAGATGTTGTATTACTTTTTTGGTTACCGTTAACCGACATACCCAAACCCAATTATTGATTTACTAAAACTCAATTAACCGGATATTTTGGTTATAGTAATGGTAAGAGATTTTTGAGTATTTTAGCTACGCTTGATCGAATTGAAATACTTTTCTGTACGATTAATTGAATCATGAACACCCGTACTCATTATTACCCCGCCATTGATTTCTTTGCTTCTCGGATGTACTGAGTACTATTTTTGAATTTTTCCTAACACATTAAACAAGTTTGCTTGGTCAATTTGTCTTATTGTGCAGCGCTGTCTCTTCAAGTGCCCTTTTTGGATGTCATTTACCATACCAAGTCCAGCTGACTTTGTTTGATCAGCGTACCCAGCTATTCAATTTGTCTCCTTCCTTCCCTTGCATTCATTTATTTCTATATTCATTGCATTGAGGATAAATGCATGATTTAGGTTTGGAGATAGAGCAAGTACTTTGAACTTTTTCTTGTCATTTTAGCATGATGAAATTTAGATTAGTTGAATTTTTGCACGGTTAGTGCTATAGATGTGATTCTGCAGCTTGCTACTGTAGAAGACCGAGTAAGAATGTAACCAAATCCAAAGCTATGGGTCCTTGATACCAGACGCCCTATTGCACGTACTTTAAGCTAGAAGCGCTGTCGTAAGTTTTTAAAGCCAGAAGCCTTGTCGTAAGTACTTCAAGCCAAAAGCTCAGTTTTAATTAGTTCATGCTAGAAGCCGTGCCGCACATGCTTTAAGCCAGAAGTCCTATTGCAGGTACTTCATATCAGAAGCCTTGTCATAAGTACTTCAAGCCAGACGTTCTTTCAGTAGGTACTTCAAGTTTGATGCCCCGTCGGCACATACTTCACGGTTGACGGCCCGTCGGCAGGTACTTCAAGCTAGATATCCTGTTGCGAACACTTCAAACTAGACAACTTGTTATGGATATTTTAAATTAGATTGCTTGTTTCGGATACTTCAAACTAGATAGTCTACTGCAGGTTTTTGCCAATAAAAAGGGCCACAAAGCTCTAGAGCAATTATCAAACTTCCTTTACTTACGTTAGGTCGATTATATAGTGGTATCTTAATCCTATTAATTTATCGATTCTTCATTATTATATTTATTTATTACCTACTTAATTAAAAATTCCTGGGGGGTGACCCTTCGTCTTCCCCCCTCCCTTCGCCTTCGTCTCCATCCCTCCACCTCCAGCTTGGTAGCTTCCCACCATTTCCAGTTGCTTATCTCTAAACTTTCTCTCTCTAAAATCGTCTTTGGGGGGGAGACCCTTCGTCTTCCCCCTTCCACCTAAAATTCACCCCACCGCCAGTCCCCGTGTGGTAGTCCTAGTGTTGATTCGGAGTTCCTATAGATGTGCCGGAAGTGAAGATTCAGAGCGGCGAGCCACCAGACCCACCTCTTGTTGACGCACTTCTAGACGAAGAAACACCTCCAGATGCGTTGAACTACCGCCAGACGTCCCACCACCAGACAACCCTCCCCTGCGTCTCATCCTCCCACCAGCAGGAATCTCTTCCCTCTTCCTGAGATGTATGCCCGGTACCTTTGCATGCATCTCTTTGAAGGGGGGGGGGGGGGGGGGTGTTTATTCCCCTCCAGTCCACGACCCTCCTCCAGGTCTTCGTTCGTCTCCAGTCAGGTGGGGTTTTAGATGGTTCTGCTCCAACTTTGTCCAACGTCCTGAGGCTTTAGGTTTTTGTGTCATTGTCGTTTCTCCTATTTTTGTTTGTTTAGGTTTGTCCCAGGTCTTGGATTTTGTGTGCATGTTCCTATTGTTTTTTTCCCTATTTTTTTGATCTTATCATTTGTCCCCTCGTTCGTTTACGGGGTGTCCCAAGGCTCGCTTAGATGAGTTGCCTATTTTGTATCGCAGCTATGCCACTAATTATCAACAAAAAAAATCACCTACTTAATTATTATTTCATAAGATTGGTAGTGACTTCAGAATCAGAGACGTTCCCCCATGGGTTACATGTGTGGTATGGCATAATTGATGTCCGTTTAAGATTGGTACGTGTTGGAGCAAGTATGTCTTGAAAAATGATGAAGAACGAGCTAAAGCAGACAAATTCGAAGACTACACTGAGAAACCTACCACATCTAGAGAAAGGGACCCATCGAGTCAAGATTCAACATTCTAATTAGCCAATGTTTTAGGTCTCTTGCGCCAACAGATCAATAAAGAAAATAAATTACAAATACTATCAATTGCCGATCGATCGACACCATTATATATGTATTCAGCACCATTAAATTGGGCCGCTCGATCGGCCCAATGGGTGTATCCCACTCTTTCCTAGTTGATCAATTGATTGGGCAAAACAATGACCACTGCATGTGGCTTATTTATCGGCTGTGGCCACAGCGTGCCTTTTATTGTTTTGAGGATTTTTATCTTCATTATGTTCTTCTCCTTCCCCAATCCGCCAATAGAGACCGTAGTTTCTCGACGGTTAAAGCGCCAGTGGTCGGATTACTAGGGGTTTAAAATAAGAGTCACATCAATATTAATCAAGGGCGCCTTCTACTATGAGTTTTCTTTTATCTTTATCTTTAGATTTTGAGATATATAAAATTGAGTTTTCTTTAACGGAGGAGTAGATTGCCAGTTTAAGGCTGAAGGACGGTTAGTCGTCCGAATCCCAAATTTATATTTTATTTATGATAATAACTTGTAACCACAGCTAGATTTTCACTTTGCTTGCTATTTGTCTTATGCTTATAGCGTAGACTACAGTGTAATAGGCTTTCATGGGTGGTCAAGATTGAGGTTGTACTCAATCCTGAGCACAATCTCTTAAATGAATTAACACTAATTAAGCATGAGAAAGGAATTATGTAGTGCTATTAAGATAACCCATGCAACACTTAGAGTGATTAGATGTTTTATGCCCTTAGACTAGTTTATTATTCTAAGCTCTAATTAAATGTTAACCCAAGTTTAGAGCGTATAGCCTAAACCATTAAAGTCATTGGTCATAATGAAATATGATGATGAGATCCGCGATTGGCTTTCCTAAATTCTCTCCCTAAACTACTCTTGATTAATTTGGCGACCTTAAATTTATCGTTAAATTCTGTTAATTTAGTTAATGAATCATTCATACCAAAAAAACCGGATTTCCAGCTGCTCCAGAACACTGACTTTTAACTTTATACCAATTCCCCGAGTATACGACAATCGTATACCCAACTTAGGTATGAGAACTCGTACACTTGCCAATACACACTTTTTAAACACTCTCAAAACCATATCATATATTTAGTGAAAACTTGTCATACATTTAGTTAAAAACTTGTGATAAAATTTTAAAATAATCATAATTTAGTTCTAAACTAAAGAGTGGTGCAATTAGGACCCTCATAGAAACTTAGGAATGAGATTAGTATACCATAAATCCTTAATGATTGAAAAAATGGTGTCTAAATCAAATATTCCTTTATGTATAACCTTAAGGTACAAGTTAGTTGAATGGTGCCATTTTTTCACAAGTTATGGGATTATGGTACACTAATGACGTACATGAGTATCTCTAAGGGTCCTAATGGTACCACACTTTAGTTTGAATCTAAATCAAGATCATTTAAAAATTGAAGCATAAGTTTTAACTAAATTTACCATAAATTGTAACTAGATGGACCATCACACCATTCATCTAGCTCGTATTACAATGATAGGAAGATATCCTTCATTTGGATACCATTTTCTCACAAATTATGGGATTATTGTACACTAATGACTTTTCCAAGTGTCACTAAGGGTCCTAATTGCACCACATTTTAGTTTTGAGCTAAATGAAGATCATTTTGGAATTGTGCCTCAAGTTTTCAACTAAATGTATCACATGTTTTAACAAAATACAGCACACCATTCAATTGGCTTGTACCAAAAAGATATACATAGAGAAATCTTTCATTTTGACTCCATTTTCTCACATGTTATGGGATTATGGTATATTAATGACGTTTCCAAGTGTTAAAAGGTCCTAATTGCACTTCACTTTTGTTTGGAGCTAAATGAAGATCATTTTAGAATTGTATTACTAGTTTTAACTAAATGTACTACACAATTCAACTACTTTGTATTACAATGTTATACATAAAAAATCTTTCATTTCAGTGCTATTTTCACATAGTATGTGATTGTGGTAGACTAATGACATTCCTAAGTGTCTATAAGTGTTCTAATTGCACGGCATTTAACTAATGACGTTCTATAAGGTTTAACTAAATGTACTACAATATTCAATTAACTTGTAGCTAAAGGATATACATAAATGAATCTTTCATTTGGACGCTATTTTCACTAATTATGGGATTGTGTTAAACTAATGACTTTCTTAATTGTTTCTAAGGGCACTGATTGCACCACACTTTAGTTTGGAGCGAAGTTAAGATCACTTAGAGATGTACTACAAGTTTTAACTAATTTACCACGCAATTTAACTACACGTACCACGCAATTTAACTAGCTTGTACCACATGGTTATACATAAGGAAATCTTTCATTTGGATGCCATTGTTTCAAAAATTATGGGATTATGGTAAACTAATGACGTTCCTAGTGTCTCTAAGGCTCCATTTGTTTCGAGGGAAGTACTCTTCCCCCAAAACCATTTTCCTTTGGAAAAGGTTTTCCTTGGAAAATGTGATTCCCGTTGAGATTTTTTGTTGTTTGTTTCAATAAAAACACGTTTCTCACCTTGCAATTTTTTGGAAAAGGCTCATTGTATGTTGATGTAAACTACCTAAATATGGCCGAAATCATATATCATGTTATCATTTTTTTAGCAAAAAACCAATCGAATTCTAATGAGATATATTGTCGGACTCATGTTCTATTTTAACATTTCTTATCGAAAATCTATCAAATTTCAAAAAAAGGCACGTGATTAAAAAATTTTTAGATTCAAGGCACCTAAGAAATAAAATATTTAAATCTCAAGGCACCATATTGTATGCATTGAAATGTTAGGGTACATAGGTGATAAATGGTCAAACGTCAACGTACTCAAGTGATAATTTTCCTAAAAAAAATATATCAAAGAAAGTATTTTCTAAAAAAAAAATATAATCTATAAATAGTTTTTTGGGGCTTGGTTTGGTGTAAATATTATTTCCTAATTATAACATTCTATATAGCTTGAATTAGTAAAAATATTTCAAATATAAAATATCGGTTAGGAATGAAATTCAAATGGGAACACATAATCACTCCAAAATTTGAGCTGACTATTATTCTTTGCCCAGTTCTTGTCCCACATTATTACCTAGCGATCTAAGATCCCACCAAGTTCATTTGGTATGATCCATATGAGGACCAATGTGTACTGAAATTTTATGGATGGCTTGGAATGATGACTTCCCTCCTTTCGAAAGGGAAGTCATTTTCCCCATTTCAGAAAAGAGCTTTTCCTCGAAAACCTCTTCCGTTGGAAAACGCATGCCAAACAATGAAAAAGGGGACCAAATTCGAGAATGTGGTTTTCCTCCAAAATAAATGGAGCCCAAGTGTCCTAATTGCACCTCACTTTAGTTTGGAGCTAAATGAAAACCATTTTAAAAGTGTAACTTAAGTTTTAACTAAATGTAACACAAGTTTTAGCAAATCAACACCATTCAATTGGCTTGTACCACAAGGTTATAAATAAGAGAATCTTTCATTTCGATGCCATTTTTTATACATCATTGGAGTATGTTACATTAATAATTTTTTAAGTGTCTGTAAGGGTCCTAATTGCATTGCGCTCTACTTTGGAGCTAAATTTAAGATCGTAACAGAATTGTACCATAAGTTTTAACTAAATGTACCTCACCAATTAGCAGCTTACACCACAAAGTTATATCTGAAAGAATCCTTCACTTGGACACCAATTTTTTCTCAAATTATGGGATTGTGATACACTAATGACCTTTTTAATGTCTTCAAGAGTTCTAATTGCATCACACTTTAGTTTGGAGCGAAGTTAAGATTGTTTAGAATTCTACCACAAGTTTTGACTAAATGTACCGCACCATTCAAATAGCTTGTACCACAAGTTTTTCAATTAACCACACCATTCAACTAGCTTGTGCTACAAGGTTATACATAATGGTGGCTAAGGGTGCAATTAGGACGGTTAAAAACACTTATGAACATCATTAGTGTACCATAATTCTTTAATATGTGAAAAATGGCATCCCAAAGGAAAGATTTCTTTATATATAACCTTAGTATAAGCTAGTTAAATGGTGCCATTTTTTCACAAGTTATGTGATTATTGTACATTAGTGACTTTTTTGAGCGTTTCAAAGGGTTCCAATTGCATTGCACTTTAGTTTGGAGGGAACATAAGGTCATTTAAAATTGTACCACAAGTTTTAACTAAATGTACTACACCATTCAACTAACTTGTACAACAAGGTTACACATGAAGGAATATTTTATTCAGATGCCATTTTTTCATAAATTATAGGATTATATTACATGAATGACATTCATAAGTCGAAGGGTCTTCATTTACCACACTTTAGTTTAGAATGAAATTTAAATAGTTTTAGAATTGTACCATAAATTTTAACTAAGTGTACCACATTTTAACTAAATATACAACACTATTCAAGTAACATGTACCACAAGATTATACGTGAACCATTTTATTACTTAGACGTTATTTTTTTCACAAATTATGGTCTTATGCTACACTAATGACCATACCATTCAAAAAATTGTACCACAACATTAGAAAATAAAATGATGACATTATTTATTAATATAATTATATTCTATCTATACAGTACTCTATTTTCTCCTTTTTAAAAAAATTTGGAAAAAGAGTAATAGTTTTTTTCTATGAAATAATTGAATTTTTAATAGTCTTATTATTTTACTTTTATATCACATATAAATATAGATATATAAAAAAAACAACCACAACAGCTATGACCAAAAAAAAAAAAAAACCGTAATAATAAATATACTATATTTATTGGACAATACATTGGACAAATTTAGGTATATCAAATATTAATTCTATATAACATAATACAAAAAAATTATGCAACACTTTCTTTTTATATTTTGGTGAAAATTTGTCGCAACGATAGATACAAAACAAACAAAAAAAAATATATATAATAATTTTTCTTATTTTTAATTTTTGAAAATGTGAAATATCCAAATGCCCTTGCTTCGGTGGAAGTCTGCCATGTGGCATACTAACCGAGCGTGCTATTTTAGAATTTTTAATTTTTGCATGCTATTTTGATACAACAACAACAATAACAACAACAAACCCAGTGCTTGCAAGGGCTCCCGCAAAAAGCAGGGTCTGTGGGGGTAGATGTACGCACCCTTCCCCCTTCAGGGGACTACCCTAAAGAGAGGCTGTTTCCGAGGATCCCCAACCTGAGAGGCTGGTCCGCAGCAAAGAGCATGTAACCTGGCAGCAGGAGAGCAACAAAGCATGAATAGGGCAAACACACGGCGAGCAAGACAACAGGCACAAAGCACACAAGATACAAAGTAAGCCACATCAAGCAGAAATCAAAGGATAGGTAGGCAGGTAGTAGCTCATGAGAGCAAGTACACAATCTAAGTGTGCTAAGAGGATATCACGGCCTAGCACTAATAAGCTCGACTACCCTACTCCAACTGGAGCATCTATAACCCTAATACTAGCCCTCCATTGGGCCCTATCTAAGGTCATCTCCTCCCGAAGGTTTAGGTGGGTGAGGTCTTGTCGGATCGTCTCCATCCATCTCTTCTTTGGCCTGCCTCTTCCTCTCCTACTTAGTGTAGTAAGGGGCTATTCGCACCTCCTTACTGGAGCATTGTGCGGTCTCCCTCTAACATGTCCGAACCACCTCAAACGTTGCTATTCAAATTATCTTCAATGTGGGATATGCCCAATTTGTCTCTTATGACATCGTTTCTGATCCTATCCTTTCTTGTGTGTCCGCACATCCACCTCAGCATTCGCATCTCCGCCACCTTCATCTTCTGTGTGTGCTGTTGTTTCACCATTCTGCACTCTGCCCCATACATCATGGCTAGCCTCACAACCATCTTATAGTATCTTCCCTTTAGCTTCAACGGGAACTTTCTATCACAAAGTACCGCGGAGGCCATCCTCCACTTATGCCATCCCGCTTTAATCCGGTTGTTGACATCCTTGTTAACTTCGCCGTTGTTCTGTATCATGGACCCCAAGTACCTGAAGCTCTCCTTCTTCGCTATGGCCTCAGATCCAATCTTGACGTCTTCCCGACTAGGAGTGGTGGAGGGATCGAACCTGAGTTCCATGTACTCGGTCTTGGCTCAGCTTAGTCGTAAACACTTCGACTCTAGTGCCCCCCTCCACCATTCCAGCTTCTCATTTACCTCTTCCCGCGACTCTCCCACCAACACCATGCCATCTGCAAAAAGCATGCACCAAGGTACACATCCCTGGATGTGCCTAGCAAGCTCGTCCATAACTAGAATGAACAGGTAGGGGCTCAAAGCAGACCCCTGGTGTACCCTACTTTTATCGGGAAAGCGTCTGTCTCCTCGTCCTCTGTACACAACATAGTCTGTGCCTCCTCATACATGTCTCTAATGGCTCAGATGTATGGCACGGGGATGCCTTTCCTGTCCAAAACTCTCCAAAAGACCTCCCTTGGCACTCTATCATATGCCTTCTCTAAATCAATGAAAATCATGTGAAGGTCTTTTTGTCTCTCCCTGTATTGCTCTATCATTCGCCTTAGGATGTGGATGGCTTCTATGGTTGATCTCCCAGGCATAAATCCGAATTGGTTCTCGGACACCTCTTTATGTTGCCTTAACCTCCTCTCTATGACCCGTTCCCACAACTTCAGAGTGTGGCACATTAGTTTGATACCCCGATAGTTGGTGCAGCTCTGAATGTCGCATTTGTTCTTATATATCGGGATCACTATGCTCTTCCTGCATTCCTCAGGCATCTTCTCCCCTAAAAGGATTTGGTTAAATAGTTTAGTCAGTCAACTGACGCCCTTCTGTCCAAGGCATTTTCATACTTCTATGGGTATGCCATCTGGGCCAACTGCTTTACACTTCCCATGAATTTCAGGGCTTCCTTGACTTCCTTGGGGCTAATTTTCCTACAGTAACTGTGGTTTTGCATGCTATTTTGATAATTTTGAATTTTACTTGCTAATTTTGGGAATAAAAATGTCAACATTTGATGTTTTGGAAAATCACCTTAACAACACTTTATAGACTATAAAGGTATTACTTTGGACTGTTCAACTACACTTCGGTTAAGTTGTAGAGCATTCCGACGTGGGTGGCGAATGGAAATAATATGCTCCTTCGTATTTGACCTAGTGGTCGATGGCGATCGATTCCATATAAAGCACAATATATCACGAAGACGTACAATTGAACTAGAAAACGATTGACTCAAAACTAGCACCAAAAGCCGAGGTGTCATTTTCAAAAATGTAAAAGGCACCTTGGTTGTGACACACTCAAATGCTGCAAAAACATCCATTGGATGAAGCAGGAACGAGGAGTATCACTACAAGAAAAAGGGCCTATTGTGACACTAATTTTCTATTCTTGTTACACTTAAAAGCGTCGCTGCTTAATCTAGCAACACTTTGACAAGCGACTCTGTGGGTTGTGTAGCTAAGGCTATTGCAACACTTTTGAGAAGTGATGGTATAGCCATAAAAAAGCGTCCCTAGATTGTTACGCTTACCTTGCAACACTATTTAGCATATCTAAAATACAAGCATTACCAACATGCTATTTTCTCATGAAACAAAGTTTTATAATAGCATTCACCAAACATACAAGCTACATTAAAACTATATGCAACACAATTTTTAGTCATTACTCCAATATAACTTGAACAATAATATTTTATTGCATTAACAAATGTAATTACATTTACAAATGGACCCCACATATAAGAATCTAATTGCTCTCAAACAATACATGTGGCACATTTAATACACAATAGTATGGAAGATCAAAATCTTGAAGTTTGATATTTAACCGTCCATCCAAGAAATGTTACCTACAAATAAACATAAATATCGGTTAGTACAACATAAATTATCACAAATATCAATAAACTCAGCTCAATGCACTGTGCATAAGTCTAAGGTTCCATTGAGAGTTACTATGGTTCTTCATTCAATACAATCATCAAAAAAAGTAGAAACAACCCTATTAAGATAGGAGCAAGAGCCATATTGTGAGTTTACTCTAAATCCATGATATAGAACCCTCGAAGTACTTCTTGTAATGAAAGGGTACTCAAATTCACCGGCCCCCTCTCCTATGAACGTTATTCAAAATATTTGTTTAGAAACACCAAAAACGTATTACCATATATTCTTTCTCTTCACTAGTGATCTAAAGCTACAACGTGTTTCTCCTTTTATCATCCCAATGCCAAATACAAACCCTAAAATCCATACCAAGCAGGTGATCAACTGAAATAGATTCAACAACTAACTCACAATGATTGATTGTCGATGAAAATCCATACAGTGATCGTACTTCACTTGGCCTGCAACAATCACTAAAATGCATCAAATGTTCCCAAAAAAATCGAATCTCCTTTTAGGTTTGGTTATTTGGGACTTAGAAGAAGGAAAAGGGGAAGAAACTATGGAGTTATATAATAGATAACGATTAAAAGACTTGATTGAATATGCATGTACAATCTTTTAAAGTCATATAAGTTTTTACTTGAAGTATAAGTATTTTAATTAAACTATAGATCCTAGGACATTTAAAACATGATTCTTTTTAGAAATTATAACCCTTTTACTGTTAATTAATTTGAATTAAAAACTTTTGAAAATTTATCTGTTGTTGTAAGATATGATAAAATAATTAAGATAAAAAATAGATTATTAATGAAACAATGAAAGTTTCGTAATAAAAAATAAATGAAAATTAATTAAGATAGAAATATATATGTGGCCTATTATAAAACTATCGACATATTTATATTCAAAGGGAAGAGAATAAAAATATAAATTCAAATATCTCAAAAGAAAAATAGCAAGTATTTTATATCAGAACTAAGGAATTAGAGAAGTTTTTCTTCTATTCAAATAATTTTTTTAATATTTTATTGTATAAAATATTCCTCAACCTCACTTTCAATTTCACTCTGCAATTCTTCTATTTCTTGAGATTCTTGCTCTTCTCACTACATGTTGCACCGCTTGCTCTTGTTATTTATACAAATGTTAAGCAGTAGGAATTCTTATCCACGAACAAAAGTAGATATATATACATATATTATATATATATATATATATATATATACACACACACACACACACACACACACAAAGGTCTTTTACATAATTTTTAATTTTCTAGGATATTTAATATTATCCAAATTCGACCATAAAAATTGTACCCGAAAAATATCTAATATTTACAACACTCCCCATTTGGATATTTCCTTTAAAATGTTGCGTGGCATAATACTTTTGAAAGTGTATAGTGTTCGAGTTAGATACACTTCTTGAACTGCCTCGTTAAAAAACCTTTGCTAAGAAAAAAACCAGTGGAAAACCCCATAGCGAAGGAAAAGGACTACAGTGCGTATTTATCTCCTCCTCATGGGCGCATATTAGTTAAACGATATCTCGGAGGCTGCAAATGCCAATCTTTTTCCGATTTCTCAAAAGTTTGTTATAGACAATGGCTTCATGAACAATTCTTCAAGGTTCTCGAGCGAGTGTATTTCACCCTTCTTCGGAAGGTTGAGAGTAAAAATAGCTTCTTCTTTGAAGTGCACATGGTTCCATGAACTCTCTTTAGCTTGAACAACAAAGATTTATCTTCATATGGTTCTATTGGACGCCCCCTGATCATTGGAAGCTTTACAAAATATGTTGAATCAAGGGCCTTGACGACACCCATTTTCTACTTACTCATAAAGTGCAAATGTTTCAACAATAGCTGCAATTGTTAGTGAAACATGGCAAATAATTGTATAACGAAATAGCATATGCTTGGCACTTACCTTATATGGTTTAAATAACTAACCATTACTTCTATACAAAATTAATTGCAACTTTGGCATTTAACGAAATAACGTTATCTTGGTTGTTCCATAAGGATAGACATTATTCTAATGCCTTCATATCTATACCGTACTATATATTTGTCACAAGTTAATCAAAGGAGGCTTGTACCTAGTCTTGTAACAGTTATATTAATGCAATAATTATGGTGTGGTATTTTTAAGATCAAGAATTTATTCGTTATCTTATTGAGACCATTACTTCATTGAGGATGAAAATAGGTCTTTAATTAAGGCAATATGTTAAAGCATTCAAGTATTGTAGTGGTATAAGTTGACTAATAGAGTAATACTCTATCATATTAGTGCTCGATTTACAGGTCGAGACAAAACTTAATCTTTTCGAGATCCTTAATCTCGAATTCTTAGTTTAGGTGTATAACAGTTTTTTTTTTCAAATTCTTCAAGGAGCCATGATGATATTAACATATCCCTCTTTTAGTAGATATGTACCGCGGCTTTGAATTATATGCTCCTGGCATCTTTGGTCCTTTAGAGACTTTCATATAAATATCACTGTAAGTAATAAATACAAATAAGCTGTTATCATATATATATGACACATATAGAGACCGACATATCCATTGCATCCATTTGTCATATTTATGTCCCATCAATTTCTGGTCTCTATAATAAACCTTGGGCTACAAATTATGCTTTTCACCAACTCATTATTTTCGCACCGACATTCACATGTAGCATATAGGTTTTATTCTTTAGGCATTTGGATTACAGATCCAAAAATTACACATGCATAATTCAGCCTAAATTATGAATTTCTATTTTAGCCAATCATTTCTTTGTTCGCATTTTTGAGCAAACACTAGTTCAAGATTTCCAATTTCTTTGATAAAATCAATTGCTACTATATACACAAACATTTCATCAATTTTCATTTCAATTCCATCGTATCCCATAATTCATAGAGATCTCTTTATTATTAAAATTTCAATAGTTTCAACAGTTCAGTAGTTTCAAGTACTTAATAATCTTGAGAAATTTTATTTAAATTTATTCTATTACCTCTATAAAGTTTATCTCTTCAAGAGTTTCATAACAGAGGGACCAATCTTTTCTATTGCTCTATTTTCTTTCTCATATTCAAATTTTTGGAACTGATACATCTACCACGCTTCTGGCGTGCGATAGATGCACTTTTCAATATATTAGAATATGGCTCGATTGGGATATTAATTCGAGGAGGAGCATATATAGTAGGGACATATGGTTTGGTCACCCTCTTTCCATTAAAAATACATCTTTGAATGGCTTGTAATTGTTTACAATTCAACAGTTCCTTGAACTTCTGGTTTTATGATGTATTCCATATAAATTCTCATTTTTTAACTTTCATTTTTCTTCCCCTGATTCTGGAAACCCTGTTTCATCAAATTTATAATTACCAAACTTTGTTGTAAGGTGTTTCCAATTAACATCTCCATATATTTTATACTTACGTGAATTTAAACCCTATATAAGTTCCAAATCCCCTTATTTAGACCCATCTTTTAGCATTGACGTGGAGTAATTGGGACATACATTATGCAACCAAAATTTATAGGCGGAATATGTATCTGGTTCTTGTCAAAGACAAGTTATACTATGGAGATCCATAATTAGTGCTGCAACATATATCATAACATGTAACCATATAAGAATAGGCAATAGTAATGGTCTAGCCATTTGCTGCAGGCTTTTAATCAGAGAATTCTGCAAGACCATTATATGTTTGTACTTGGGCTATATGGTAACCCATCCCATACAATAATTATTAAATTCTTAGGATGTAAATTCTCTTGCATTTTCACATTATATAATCCACGACTTGAGCTCATAGTCGTATCATTTATGCAAAGAGTTTTACAAATGCCACATTATAAGTGTATTATCCATACTTATGGGACCAACAAGTAGAGGTCTCTATTAATATTATAAAATGCCAAATTGATCCATATAATAAAATAGTTGGCCCACACATATCTCATTTATATTCCTTCAAATACATGGGATTTAAACTCAATTTCAATTGAGTATGGCATAGTAATCACTTTGCCTCAAATATAAGCAGTACATGATGTTTTATCTTATATAAGAATCTTTTGGTTCTTCAGTGGTGTGAGAATTTCTAACAATTCTCTTAATCATCTTTATACCTGAATGACTCAAATAGTCAGCTATAAAATAAAACCCTTTTAGGTCTGTTAACTTCTGGTTAATCATCCCAACCAGGTATCTCAGAATTAAATAGATAGTCTTACTTATGAAAAGTTTGTTTCTTCAGGAAACATGATATGTGCTTTTCTGGAGCATTTAATTAAGTTTCAAACACCCATTGTTATACTGTCTACTGGACATGAATTTTAACTATTCATATTCAAACATAAAATACATATAATCATCGGCGAAAACATAAGCATAACATCACAAATCATAAGCATTTCTTATGGTGGATTTTATAGTCTCCACAAATTGAGACTTTAAATTTTCGTAAATAAGAGGAGTCATCATATCTATGTTCAACATTTTCAAAAAATTGTTCCAATTTCATAGTC
This sequence comes from Simmondsia chinensis, assembly GCA_018398585.1. NCBI lineage: Eukaryota > Viridiplantae > Streptophyta > Magnoliopsida > Caryophyllales > Simmondsiaceae > Simmondsia > Simmondsia chinensis. Next base: position 30,685,777 of record JAGTTD010000007.1, on the reverse strand, counting down.
AGATTAATGTTTGAACTGACAAACTTTAGTTAATTTGAACATTTACATCATCTATCAAAAGATCAATTCTTCCACTAGGATCTTCGAAGAAATCAGAAACATCTATATGTATATCATTAAGTGGAGAATGATCTTTAACAAAATTGCTTTCTGGGAAACTCTCTTTCCCTTTCAATGATGCCCGGTAAAGGTTCACTAGGTGTTGGGTTGTACAACAGGCACGCATCCAATGACTTTTCATACTGCATCGGTAGCAATTTGTTTCTAGATCTTTTGAAAAATTTTGTTTAGGGAATTTCTCTTTTCTATATTTGGAGATTTATCATATTTAGATGATACTATAGAAGAAGATATTTTATGTAGGTTTTTATGGTGTTACGTCCCGCTCCTTTGTTTTGTAGCTATGGGGTTCCATTATATGTTTGGTTAGGCAAAACTGTAATTTACTAATAAATTTTTGATTTAATTTCGTGTATTCCGTCATATGTACACAAATAATATTGTGAAGTACATTCTAAAAAGAATATCCTAATTATTTTAAATGAGTGGTATATAAATAGATTAGCTGAGAAATATAGGCATATAAATAACTGATAATAAGTAGGCGGCATAGCCAACCATATAAATAATGAACTAGTAATAAAAGTAGACCGTTTATCCTGCCATGAATATGAAAACTAAAGTTCTTCTCTTCTCTTCTCTTTTCTATTTTTCTATTTTTTTTCTCCTCATCATTAGTGAACTTCTTAAATCTTGGTCCATTCAGGATAACATAGTGCTAGTTATTATGATAGCGACTATAACTTCGCCCACAGCCATGTCCACGTCTACAACCATGTTTACGACTTCGACCATGTCCTTGATGGTCATATGTCGAAGCATTCACTTTGGGGAATGGTTATACTCAAATTGGTCGTGACTGATGATTTTTCATCAACAATTTATTGTTTTCTTCGGTAATGAGGAGACATGATATCAACTATGAGTATTTTTTAAATCCATGTTCTCGATATTGCTGCTGCTGGAGCACATTTGAGACATGAAAAATAGATAGCGTTTTCTCTAACATGTCCTCCTTAGTAATATTTACCCCGTATAATTTCAATCGGGAGGTAATACTAAATACTGCAGAATTATACTCGCTTATAATTTTAAAATCCGGCAACTGCAGGTGAATTAATTCATAGCGCGTTTTAGGGAGGATCATAGACTTTTGATGATCAAGCATTTCCTTTAAATTCAATTAAAGGACATAGGATCTTTCACATTAATATACTCAACTTTCAATCCTTCAGGATATAATGCCTCAGGAATATCGTTGCTTTAGCATAATCCTGCTGAGATGCATTATTTTCCATTTTAATTGTATCCTCGAGATTCATATCATCAAGGTGAATCTCAACATCAAGGGTCCAAGGAAAATAATTTTTGCCAGATATATCAATGGCAGTAAATTCAAGATTAGTAAGGTTAGACATAATTAAAATCACAAAAATTAGAGAATAAAAACTTATCTCGAGTATTTAACAAGCCTCAGGTGGCTAGAGACTCGTGCTGATAATATATTATAAAACTATAGACATATTTATACTCAAAAAGAAGAGAATAAAAATACAAACCCAAATATTTTAGAAAAAAATAACAAGTATTTTATATCAGAACTAAAAAACTAGAGAAAATTTTCTTCTATTCAAATAATTCTCTTAATATTTTATTATATAAAATATTCCTCAACCTTTCTTTCAATTTCACTCTGCAATTCTTCTGGTTCTCGAGATTCTTTCTCTTCTCACTGTATGTTGCACCGCTTGCCCTTGCAATTTATACAAATATTAAGCGGTGAGAATTCTTATCCACAATAAAAAAGTAGACATATATACATATATTATATATATGTGTATATATATATATACACACACAAAGGTCTTTTACATAATTTTTAATTTTCTAAGATATTTAATATTATCCAAATTCGACCATAAAATTGTACCCGAAAAATATCAAATATTTACAACATGGCCAAAATAATACGAGTTTTAAAATAATAAAATTATTAAAAATTACGTCAAATAGTGACGCTTGGAGGCTTTTTTCTCTTTCAATGTCATATTTATTATATTAATAATTTTTTTATTTAGTTAAATTTATCTAATTATATAATTATCTTATCTTATCTATCTATCTTTACTATTAAGGAGGAGTTTGTCCCTATCTCAATGACTTTCCCACCACCATTTCTCCAATTTAAGTAGACTTTCTTTTTAAATTTAAAAATTAAAGAAAATTAGAAATAAATCAAACCTCTTATATTAATGAAAGTTAACAAACAAGAAAACCCCCATCCTCACTATCCAACAGCTAATGAGATAGAGGATGGTAGAGGTTAACTATTCTTTCTTCTATTCCAAAATCTTTATAATTAAGGAGAAGTTTCCCCCTATCTTAATGACTTTCCCACCACCATCTCTCCAATTTTAAGGAGGCTTTCTTTTTGAATTTAAAAATTAATAAAAATTAAAAATAAATCAAACCTCCTATATTAATGGAGATTCACAAACAAGAAAGCCCCCATCCCTAGTATTCGGCAGTTAATGAAATAGAGGATAGTAGAGGTTGATTAAGCTTTCTTCTGTTCCAAAAAGATAAATAAAAAAGTTATTCTATCTTATCAAATACCTATATCTTTCATAGATAACAAAGAAGGAGAATTAGATAAATAATGTTGCAATGTTACTCAAATCAAGTCTTTCAATCTTACCCATCTCAATACCTCTCGGATCTAAATCGATGCAGTAGGTAAGGGCGTACCGCCTCCAGGATACAACACCCAACTAAATGCTGATGGTTTCTAGGTTTGCACAACCTTGAAGCTAGAGCCCCCACAACCTTGCTTAGCCAAAGATTGAAAAACCTTTACAAATAGACGAATTTGAGGTTTTTCTTTTCATACAGACATGCTCAACAAGATGTTAAACAAACAAACAAACAATCTATATATACATATATAGAGGTGGCCAGTGGGCCGGGTCGGCCCAGAACCCGGCCTTTTTGGGCTAAGGCCCGGGACCCCCAACAGCTCTTTAAAAGAGCCGTTTGGGAAGGGGGGGAGCCGTTGCTCCCCCCTTCTTTTTTAATAAAAAAAAATTCATCTATAAATATACATCCCCTCATTCCATTTCATCACAACAAATCTTCACCCAATTCTCTCTCCTCTCTCTACATTCATCTACTTCCTTCTACTTGCAATAATTGTGCACCAAATTGGCCACCTCTAGCTCGTAGAATCTCGGACAAGTTCGAATTTTATTGTTCGCTTCGATAATTTTAGTATCAAAATTTTATTTGTTTCGCATTTTTATCTACTTAATTTGTATTAGTAGTTGCATTTTCTAAATACTAATCATTAATACTACTATGGCACACAACTCATCTTCGTCTGGAGCCGGTCATTCTAGTTCTAGCTGTTCTCAACCGCCTAAAGTACCTAAGAGGGGTAGAGTTGTCGAACTTGATACTGATGAACGAGCATTTTTAAAACCAAGCCCATCACCTCCATACACTGACACTATAGACTGGGATTTCCAACAACAACAGTACTACAATGACCAAGATTTTTCCTAAGTCGGGTGATGGTGGAGACTCATAGACTAAAGAGGAACCCACACCCACCACCGAAACCCGGCCCGCAAAAACTTGTACTAGTAGGCGTAGCACTAGTGGGGTATGGAAGCATTTCAACTTAGATAAGGAAACTAATAAAGCGATTTGTAAATCATGTAACTCACCCAAGGCCTTTAGTCATCCACCCGGCAGTGGGACAGGCACATTAACTAGACATATAATTAGGTGCCACCCCGAACAAAACCCAGATAGAGCCCAACAACAATTAGTACAGCAAGCGACTGGTGCGCTTGCTAACTTTAGATTCTCCCAAGAAACTAATAGACGGGAACTAGCTAAATATATAATTGCGGTTGAAAAGCCTTTTAGCACAGGCGAAGACCCTAGATTCATCAAGTATCTCCAAACAACGCTGAACCCCGCCATCGTAAGGGTTCCTCGGAACACTTTAAAGCGGGAAGCGTTTAAAGCTTACCATAGGATGAAAACTGAGGTCTTTGAAATTTTTAGGGCGAACACGAGCATGTTCTCGTTGACGTCCGACACTTGGAAGTCGAAACCCGGTGTGCCTTACTTGTGCGTAACGGCACACTGGATCGATTCCTCCTTCACCATTCAAAAACGAATAATCCATTTTATATATTTAGATTATCCCCACACTGCCGACACATTAGTCTTGGTGGAAAGCATTTTAGTCTTGGTGGCAGATTACTTGGAATGAATAGGGCGAAGCTATCACCGTTCAGCATGGAGATGTCCGTATGCTTAAAGGACTGGATGCACGCAGAGGCTAGGGAGCAAAAAAAACTGAGGCTGGGTTCATCAAGAGAGGATGAAGACGACAGCAATACCGATATATCAGATGGCGGCCCAGCACCCCCTAGCCAGCGTAGACTAATTTCTTATTGTTGTACGTCTATATCTTGTTTGTATTTTTAATAAATATATTTGTACTTTTAAATAGTAGGATCCAACTGCTGTAGTTATATTTGTTACATTATTTACCATTATTTACTATTATTTATTATATATTTTATTTTATTACATATATTTAGCATTATTAATAATTGTGATGGATTGGATTTGTATCTTATATTATTCATCAATGAATTGTAATAATTTTTGTACAAAACGAATTTGTATTTTTTTAATTTTACATATTGTTTAAAAAAGGAGGGGGGGACCGGGGCATAGCTGAGCCCCCAAGGCCAGGACCCTTTTTTTTTTTTTTTTTCAAATTCTAGTGCCCCTCTTTTAACTTCCTCAAGGGCCAAAGTGGTCTTAAAAGGCTTTCCTATGTGGGGTCTAGGAGGGGTGGATGTACGCAACCTTACCCCTTCATGGTGTAACCCTGCCAAGAGACTGTTTCCGATGACCCCCAACCTTATAGGGTTGGCAACACAAGGACTTCCTAGAAGATCACATATATATATATATATAGAAAGTGAAAGGGATAGATCTTGGCCGTTTATTACAATGGACGGTCGAGATTGCCCCTTTTTTATTAGATAAAAATTAATAATAATTTCTCCTTTACCCCTTCCCTCCCTCCCTCTCCCCACTCTCACCCCAACGCCACCCTTCCTTTCTCTCTCTTACCCCAGACGCCCGCTGCTGCAGCCAGCCACCGTCGTTAGCCTACCGCTGTCGCCCCTTTTTTTCCTGTCTCTTTCAATACCCCTCCCCTGGCCCCCAAAAAAAATCCTTCACCCTACCATCCACTGTCGTCACCGCTCGTCTACTGCCCCTCTTTTATCTCTCTTCCAATACCCCTTTCTCTATCGTAATGGAGAGAAAGATACCACTACTTCGCCTTCACCCCACCACTCGCCCTTCCAATACTCCTACCGCATGGCGACGGGTGGCGGGGGTGAAGGGATATGGGGAAAAGAGAAAGGGGTATTGGAAGAGAGACAAAAGAGGGGTGGTGGACGGACGTCAACGAGGGCAGGTGATAGGGTGAAGGGTTTTTTTTTGGGGGGGGGGGGGGGTATTATGAGAGAAGGAAAAAAGAGGGGCAGTGGCCCATGGCGATGGGTCGCGAGTGAGAGAGAAAGGAAGGGTTGGGTAAGGAAAAGAGGGAGGGGGAGGTGGGGTGAGGAGAAATAATTTTTTTTGATACCCATAAAAAAGGGAGCCAATCTTAGCCGTCCATTGAACGGTCAAGATTAGCCGCTCTCACTTTCTCATAAGAATTGTGTCTATATATATAGAGTTGTGTTTTTATGAGAGCATGAGAGCGTGAGAGGGGTAAATCATAGCCCTCCATTGTAATGAACGACCAAGATTTGTTGAGTATTGAAAAAAAGAAACAATTTCCTTCCCTTATCCCTTCTTTCTTTATGCCCCATGAAGATGTATGGGTTATAAATTATTATTTTTTTAATGTTCAAGAAACCTTGGCCGTCTTATACTCTCACCTCTCATAAGAACACCACCATATATATATATATATATATATAATGCAATTCTTATAAGAGGGTGAGAGGGTAAGAGGGGCGAATTTAGACATCAATTGCAATAGATGGCTAAGATTGTCTCCTTTTTTAGGAGACACTAGAAAAAAAAAAAAAAAAAAAATTTCTCACCCCACATTCCTTTCTCTGATACAAGCCAAAATATGATTAGTGGTATCAATACAGATATTCCCAGGTCTAATCCCAAGCCTCTCATTTCGACCTAGTCTTGCGGTAGCCATGTCATTGCCGCATCACTGCCTAGGTGGCATGCTTAGTCACCTACTCTTAGATATTTTCTACATATAAATAAAGATTAGGGCTTAGATGAGATTATGTGTGTTTTTTCTCTCCTCAAATCTCGTCTATGCCTCCCTTCCCTTTCTTATACATGTAAGCACAAAATACTACATACATATATACAATCTTACAACAGGACAGTAAACGTTTACTGCCCTGTATCCCCGAGTAATTGTGTTGATTGATATCCAATTCAATTGATTTGATTGTCTTTGATACAATCTCATATCATTCTCACCCCACCACCGACCATGCCTGCCGCCGCTGACCACCACCGCTCTTCCTTTTCCTCTCTTTTCCAATATCTCCCCCCCCCCCCCCCCCAAAACAATCCTTCACCCCTGGAAACCGCCATTACCCCCATCCGCCACCCCTTCTTTTCTCTCTCTTCTAGTCCCCTTTCTCTCTCTGCAATATCCCTTTCATCCCCGACAGACGAGGGCTGACGACGGTTTTTGGGGGGTATTGGAAAAGAGAGAAAAAGAAGGGGCGGTGGTGGGGTGAGAGAGAGAGAAAGAAGGGTAGGGTGGGGGAAATTTTTTTTTTGGTATCTCATAAAAAGGGGGACAGGCTTTGCCGTCCTCTGTAATGGATGGCCAAGATTCACCCCTTTCACCCTCTAATAAGAATATACAACCACCAATTTAGCTTTTAAGACAAAATTAGCATTCATAAGTTTTTACTGCCATTTTCAATGGCATTATAACTGAAATTGCATTTAAAATGTCATTCAACTTGTAACTCACCCATATACATATATATATTAAGACAATTTTAATTAGTTTCAAATCTATATTTCATAATATTACTAAAGATATATTTTTTTAATTTCGTATTCAATAAAATTTAAATACTAATATTTAATGGAATAACCAAATTTATTTTTTAAATACTTCAAAAAATTACTCCATATGACGATGATAGGTATTAAAAAAATTTATTTTAAAGTATCTAACATTTCCCCACTTATTTAAATAAAAAAAATGAAAAGACAATTCTCGAAAAGAAATATATAACTTTGGTAAATTAGGATCCCATGCATTGTGAGAGTGACAAAGCCTTTAAACCCTTACTTAGTGTTTTAGAAATTCTCATACTCGAACTATGGTAGACTCAGCCTCTAAACCTTGGCTGTTTGAGGGCATATAGAGTGCTTCACATACATGGTATCCAAGGTGTCCATAGGCTCTCTAGAGCGCACACATTACAGCCCTATACATCATTCTGGATTCATTAGCATTGAACTCTCATAGGAAGTGGCCTTACGTCCACACTTATATAGGTGGGTCTATCTGGTTTTTTTAACAAATTTTGTTAAGTTTTAATAAGGATCTTTGAAAATCATTTTTTAAGCACAAGTGACATTAGAGCCTTAGGTTCTTTGTCGTAAAATAACAAAAATGGCTTCTGCTAGAGTTGACATTGAAAGATTTGACGGTAAAATTGATTTTAATCTTTGGAAATTAAAAATGAAAGCCATCCTTATGGCTCAAGGTGCTGGAACCGCTATTTTACCTGAGGATAAATAACCAACACATATAACTGAGAAAGATAAACTAAAGATAGAACATAAAGCCTATGCTTCTTTACTTCTTAGCCTAGATAACTCAGTTCTTAGTCAGATTAGTTCTGAAAAGACTGTAACTTCTATTTGGGCTAAGTTAGAAGAAATTTATAAATCATAGTCATTGTCTAATAGGATATTATGTATGGAAATCTTCTTTACTTTTAGAATGATCGAATTCAGAGCCTTAAAAGAATCTATGGATGACTTTAATAGAATATATGCCAGGACCTAGAAAATGTTAAGGCAACAATAGATTATGAGATTAAGGCTATAGTCCTCTTGTGTTCTTTACCTAAGTATCTTAGGTCTTTTAAAGACACAATGAGATATAGACGAGATACTATAGCACTTAAAGTTGTTCCCAAGGCTCTTAGGTCCAAGACTCTTGAACTAAGGAGGGATGGGAAGTATCCTCCCAACAGTAATAGTGGTGACGGATTGACTGTTAGGGGTAGGATAAAGGCACGAGATAACCATAACTATAATAAAGATAATAAAGAAAGAAGAAGTTGCAAAAGTAAGCACAGGCCCTCATCTAGACCAAGAAGAGATTGCAACAAAATAAAGTGTTATGAATGTGGAAAACTTGGACATATCAAGAGATATTGTCCTGATTTTCAAAGAAAGTTGAATGGCACTGCTGATAACACTGTTTATACTGATGGATATGACTCTACTGAAGTTTTAGTAGCATCTACAGACCTTACTACACATGAATGGGTACTTGACTCAGGGTGGAGCTTCCATATGACATCTGACAGATCTTTCTTTACTGAATACAAAGCCATGGATGGGGGAAAGGTATTACTAGGAAACAATCATGGGTGCAAGGTAGTTGGGTCAGGGACAGTTAGGGTTAGAAGGTCAAATGGTCTTGACTTCACCCTGGAAGGAGTTAGGCATGTGCCTGAATTTAAAAGGAATTTGATTTCACTTGGACAATTAGACCAGGTTGGGATGACCTTAAAAGCTAGGCAAGGGGTAATGAAGATCCTCAAGGGTTCCCTTATAGTACTTGGTGGGAAGGTCAAGAATGGTCTTTGTGTGCTGAAAGGTGATGTTATTCCTGCTGATTGTGCTGTTGCTGTAAAATCTGACCTAACTAACCTATGGCATAAAATAGTAGGTCACATTTCAGAGAGAGCCCTAAATGAATTGAACAAGCGAGGACTGTTTGGAGAGGGTTATGTCACCAAACTTGATTTTCGTGAGTCTTGCATCTTTGAAAAACATCACAAACTATCTTTTAAATCCAGTGTACATGTTACTAAGGCACTTGTTGATTACATTCATTCTGACTTGTAGGGGCCTGCAAGGGTACCAGCTTTAGGTGGAGCTTATTATTTTCTATCTATGATTGATAATTTTTCTAGAAAGGTTTGGGTGTGCTTGCTTAAAACAAAAGATGAATGTATTAATGCTTTTGTTAGGTGGAAAAACCCTATAGAAAATCAAAGTGGCAGAAAAATTAAAGTACTCAAAACTGATAATGGACTTGAATTTGTGAATTCTGAATTTGATAGTTTGTGTGCTAAAGATGGCATTAAAATACATGACACTGTTAGAAAAACAACTACAATGGCCTTGCTGAAAGAATGAATCGTACACTCTTAGATAGAGTTAGATGCATGTTATTTGCATCTAGATTAAATAGGAACTTCTGAGGGGAGGCTGTTGTGACTGCGAGTTACTTGATAAATAGAACCCCTTCATCTGCTATAGATTTTGGAACCCCAGAAGAGAAATGGACAAGAAAATCTTGTGACTACTCTAGTTTGAGTGTGTTTGGGTGTGCTGCCTATGCACGTCAATCTGAAGTAAAACTTGAACCTAGAGCTATAAAAGGGGTTTTCCTAGGCTATCCAGATGGTGTGAAGGGTTATGGGGTGGGTATTAGGGAAGTTAATACAACAAAAGTAATAATTAGTAGGGATGTGACCTTTAACGAAGAAGAAATGCCCTACTTAGACAAAGAAGTGACTGCTAGAACTTCAGTCACACCTACCAGCCCTAGGAAGTATGATTCAAAACACTATAAGTTCAAAATCAGCGCACCAGAACCAGTATACCATGAAAAATAGAACTTAGATTTAGTAGAAGAGGTGTTTGATAGTTCTGAAAGGAGCACTAAAACTCAAGAAGAAACAATTGAACATAATGACCTAACCAACTATCAACTAGCTAGGGATAGGGAGAGGAGAGAAACTAGAGCTCCAGTTAGGCTAGGTTATGCTGATTGCATAGGTTATGCACTAAATATGGCTCTGGAATATATTGAATTAGAACTTCTCTCCTATAGAGATGCTATGAAAGGGGCATCCTCTGAACAGTGGCTGAAAGCCATGACAGAGGAGATGGAGAGCCTTAAAAGGAACAAAACTTGGGTTTTAGTTCCTAGACCTTTAGGTAGGAAGTTAGTTGGGTCAAAATGGATTTTCAAGATAAAAGAACCAAACACACCATCTGAACAGCCAAGATTCAAAGCGTAGTTGCGAAAGGTTTTTCTCAAAAGGAGGGGGTCGATTATAATGAAATTTTCTCACATGTTGTTAAACATACCACCATTAGAATGCTTATGGCTCTGACTCAGAACGGCTTGAAGAAAGCACTGGAGGGGAAAGAGAAGAAACCTTAGACTATAACCGAGGCCCAATGGGAAGAGATGGATGATAAGGCTCTCACGATGATTCAAATGTGTTTGGCTGATGATGTTCTATCAGAGGTCTTGGAGATGGAAACCACAAAGGAGTTATGGAAGAAATTATTAGACATGTTTTGCCACAAGTCAGTCTCCAACAAACTCGCAGTGAAGCGCTAGTTGTTCACTTTCTGTATGACAGAAGGTACATCCCTTAAAAACCATCTTAGCGAGTTTACCTCTATTATACAAGAATTAAAGGAATTGGATGATGTCCCTAAGGACGAGGATCAAGCTATGATATTACTGTGTTCGCTCTCTAATTCGTGTAAGGGCTTCGTAGAAAGCATGATATACGGGGGTAGGCCAACCATTACTGTTGATGAGGTGAAAAGAAACCTTGTGAGTAAAGAACGGGTAGATAGGGAGTTATCTGACTCGGTGAATGACTCAGGTAGTGGTTTGCATGTGAGAGGTATACCAGAACATAGGGGATCCAATGGTGGGAAAAAGTCTAGGTCTAAATCTAGACATAAAAACCTGTCGTGCCATTATTGTCAAAAAAAGGGCACATAAAGAAAGATTGTTACAAATACAAAAATAAATCGAAAGTGGGTAACAGGGGTGACCAGGGTAAAGACAAGTCCACTAAAGATAGTGTTGTAGAGGAGGATAGTGAAGATGAGTTTCTATTAGTTGCTGATTCTCAGTCCAGGCCCAAGGATAAGTGAGTCATGGATTCGGTTTGTTCATATCACGTTACTCCAAATAGAGAATGGTTTTCCACGTATAAGTCTATACAGGGTGGAATTATCTTGATGGGTAATGATGTTGCTTGTAAGGTAGTGGGGATTGGGACAGTTCATGTGAAAATGTTTGATGGGGCTATTAGAACCTTAAGTGATGTACGTCACGTCCCAGACTTAAAGAAAAACTTGATTTCTCTAGGTACCCTTGAGTCTAGTGGGTACAAGTACACAGCTGAAGGTGGAGTCATGTGGGTCAGTGAGGGTGCTTTAGTTGTGATGAAAGGAAATAGGGTTAGTACTTTGTATGAGCTTGCAGGTACAGCCGTGACAGGTTCAGTTGTTGTTTCTGCATCTGCTATGATAGATGCAAAGATAACAAGACTGTGGCACATGAGAATGGGTCACATTGGTGATAAGGCATTGTCTAAGTTGAGTAAGAGGGGACTACTTTGTGGTCAATCAACGGGACTGATGGAATTCTGCGAGCACTGTGTTTATGGGAAGCAGAAGAGAGTCAACTTCAAGTTAGCAGTGCATCAGACAAAGGGAAGGTTAGATTACATACATTCTGATCTGTGAGGACCTTCCAGAGTGGCTTCTAAAGGCGGGTCCAGGCATCTTCTAACGTTTACTGATGATTATTCACATAAAGTTTGGGTATATTTTCTAAAGCAGAAAAATAAAATGTATGATGTCTTCAAGTAATGGAAGATTGTGCTTGAAAAACAGACAGGGAAGCCGATCAAGAAGTTGAGGACTGATAATGGTCTTGAGTTCGTTGAAGGCGACTTCGCTAGATTTTGTGAAGATCAGGGTATAGTCAGACACAGGACATGTACAGGTCGACCTCAACAAAATGGAGTGGCTGAAAGGTTAAACAGGACGTTACTTGAGAAGGCTCGATGTATGCTTTCAAATGCGGGTTTAAAAAGAGAATGGTGGGCAAAAGCAGTTAGCATGGCTTGCTATCTTGTGAATAAGACATCGCATTCTTCATTGCAGATGAAGACACCTGAGGAGGTATGGCCTGGTTCTACTTCTGATTATTCTCAGATTAAAGTTTTTGGCTGTCCTGCATATACATATGTTAATGATGGAAAGCTGGAGCCTAGGGCCAAGAAATGCATCTTTCTTGGTTATTCGTCAGGTGTGAAGAGATATAGATTGTCGGAACCCAATGCTCAGAAGTTTCTGACTAGTAAAGATGTTATCTTTGATGAGTATGGTCTACTGCATCCGCCACACACACCCTCCATTAACAGTGATACAGTTCAGGTTGAGACACTAGATGTTACATAGATACAACCAGATCAGCAGGTTGTTCAGCTAGAGAGTATTCCAACACCTCAGGTACGGGTTTCTGATGTTGTTACTAATAATGCAGAAACAGGTCAGAAGGTGGAGAATTACACTATAGCTGGTGGTAGACCGAGGCGACAGATCAGGCCTCCAGAGAGATATGGGTATGAGGAGATGATTGCTTATGCCCTTACTACTGCTGAGTCTTTAGATGACAATGAGTCGACTTCATATTCAGAGGTTGTATCGAGATCAGATGTTGAGAAGTGGCTCGTTGCTATGAATGAGGAGATGCAATCTCTTCATAAGAATCTAACTTGGGAACTGGTGAAGCCTCAAACAAGGAAAAGACTGATTGGATGCAAATGGGTCTTCAAAAGAAAATAGGGCATTCCTGGAGTTGAAGATGCAAGATACAAGACACGTTTGGTAGCTAAAGATTGCAGTCAGGTACAAGGTGTTGATTTTTATGATATATTCTCACCTGTAGTTAGACATAATTCGATTCGTGCACTATTGTCTTTGGTTGCTATGCATGACTTTGAGCTTGAGCAATTAGATGTAAAGACTGCATTTTTGCATAGTGAACTAGAAGAAAGTATCTTTATGCATCAGCCCGAGGGTTTTGTTGTAGAAGGAAAAGAAGTTCATGTGTGTTTGCTTAAAAAGTCTTTATATGGTTTGAAGCAATCTCCTAGGCAGTGGTATAGGAGATTTGATCAGTTCATGACTGGTCATGGGTACATCAGGAGTAAGTATGACAGTTGTGTGTACTTCAGAAAGACTGATTCAGGCTTCATTTATTTGCTTTTGTATGTTGATGATATGTTGATTGCAACACGAGACATGAAAGATGTTGATGATTTGAAATCTATGTTGAAGAGTGAGTTTGAGATGAAAGATCTTGGAGCAGCTAAGAAGATCTTAGGCATAGAAATTCATAGAGACCAAGAAGCTGGAAAATTATACTTGTCTCAGGAGAAGTATTTTGAGAAGGTGTTAGACAGGTTTTATATGAAGGATGCTAATCCAGTTAGCACGCCCTTAGCAGCTCACTTCAGACTCTCAGCATTAGATTCACCTCAGATTGAAGAGAATGTCAAGTACATGTCTCAGATTCCCTATTCTAGTGCAGTGGGCAGTATTATGTATGCGATGGTTTGTACGCGTCTAGATATTGCTTTTGCAGTGAGCACAGTTAGTAGTTACATGGCGAATCTGGGTAAAGAGCATTGGCATGCAGTGAAGTGGATTCTCAGGTATCTTCGTGGAACTTCTGATTTGTGTTTGGAATATGGGAAAAGTAAGTGCTGTTTGGTTGGGTATGTAGATTCTGATTATGATGGAGACCTCGATAAGAGGAAGTCCACATCAGGGTATATGTTTTATTTAGGTGACACAGCTATTAGTTGGAGAGCGTATTTACAGCCTGTTACAGCACAGTCTACTACCGAGGCTGAGTATATGGCAGTTACAGAAGCATTCAAAGAAGCCGTCTGGTTGAGAGGTTTGATCAGTGAAATCAGTGTCGAGCAGGGTACAGTTAGAGTCTGCTGTGATAGTCAGTCTGCCATTCACCTAGCAAAAGATCAGATGTCACATCATGATCGAACGAAGCATATAGATGTGAAGCATCACTTTATTAGAGATCTGATTGACGAGCGGAAGGTGGAGTTGAGGAAGATTAGGACTGAGGACAATCCAGCTGACATGTTCACAAAGGTTCTACCAGGGAGCAAGTTCGAGCATTGCTCGAATTTGGCGGATCTTTCGGATTGATGTATGTTAGCCCCAATTAAGGGGGCGTTTGTGGAGAAGGTGGAGTTCTATTGTTGATGTTAATTTTGAGCCAAGGTGGAGATTTGTTAGGAAAATGTCTCAAAATTACTTGGCATTTTAAGGAGAAGGACGGTGAGGAGGTCGGTCAATCGATCGAGGTGGAGCTCGATCTATCGGGAAAGTTACGTAAAAGAAGGACGCCTCCAGAGAGCGAGCAGATCGATCGGGACTCCCCGATCGATCGGGAAGCGCTATTTCCCAGTGCCTATAAATATGGATGTAGGGTTACGTCATTCCGCATTCAATTAAAAGTGAGGTATTCTCCCCAGCGGCACTGCGACAATAAAAAAATTGAGTGTAAGAGAAAATATTGTAATTCTTCTTTTGATTCAATAATAAAAGCTCCGATCTTCGCCCGTGGTTTTCTCCCCTTTCGATTGTAAAGGATTTCCACGTAAATCATTATGTCGATTTTTTTTTTCTCTTTTAGTCCATTTATTTCTCGTTATTGTCGTGGTATTTGATTCAATTGCGATCCGGGAGAATTGTTTATTTCCGCACAAGTTCTCTCCAAATTTTATCTTCAAGATAGATCTCGTTCTTTCCTCCTATATTTCTCTTTTTTTCTTTTTTTTTTTTGGGGGGAACAAAGTTCCTCCTATATTTCTATCACATAGCCAAAGAGAAAGTACATGAAATGAAGTGTCAAATGTATATTGATATTGTATTGGGTACAAATATGTAAATTATAGTCATAAATTAATATTGCGCAAAATTGACCACATGTCATATAAGATATTGAATATAACTTACACTGATCAAGTAGGGTTAAATGTAAGCATTATTTCACTGGTTGAACAGTAAACTATAATGTTCAAAAATGTCAAATGCCTATAAAGAAATTTTACACCATAATATGAAATGCCAAGTTGATGTTAGACATCCATAAAGAAACTTTAAGTAGACTAATTATTTCTTAGTTTGTGGGTTAGAAAAAGAATTAAATTGACAAACAGTTTGTCAAAGAGTACATATTTTAGATACTTTGTATGACATGAGTTTCTTTCCAACAAGTAGCAGAATGGAATAGGGGAGTTTGTATTTCCAAAGGACAAGAAAAGATATTTGCATTAGATACATGGTAATACAAGGTGTCATATACTAATGCTAAAGTACCCCAAAAAAAAAAAAAAAGTTAATGAATTCAATTCTATCATCTGACTAGTATAGGTTACCAAAATACTGTCTCAGTGCAGTGCTTAATTGTTCTTTGTTTCTATTTCTAGATTTAAACCGTTTATCTAGGTAATTTGTCCTAAACAGAGGTTATGCTGCAGGATCGGCACATTGGGCAAGAGTGCTTCTCTGGCAGCCACTTGAAGATGCAAAGATGGTGAAAGACATGCTGACATTGCAACTCTATCAACCATTGCTCAGTCTTAAGCCCATCCAGACAAATCGCGCAAACATTTGTAGCATCTTCTATTTCTTCCCCTTCTTGAAGCCTCATAAACTCCAACTTAGACCCCACCTCTATCAACCTTGGCATCTCGCTTTCTTGAAGATGATCTAGTGGAAAAGTCCTTTTTACCCCTTGATATGCCTTAATCAAAGCCACGGAGATGTGCTCAAACTCCTCCCTACCCCACTCGAATAATCCCCCCAGTGAACGGTCTTCTTCGTCCTCCATGCCGTCATCTACGCCGTCTTTGTCATCGTCCATGTCCATTTCCATGTCTGAATCACCAATTAAATCATCATCATCGTCATAATCGTCATTATCATCAACAACGTTATCATCATCATGATCTTCCTCCTTTCCTTGACCCACAACTAACGCGTTATCCCCATGATTTCCTTTCAGATCATGTAATGGTGCTACCACCTTCTCTTCCATGCTTGGCTCCTCAAAAATACGAACTGTATAAAGATCCGCCACAAAAACCAATCTTGGGCAGTCGCTACTAGGTGTCAACAACGTATCCATGTCGAAACGGTAACAACCCTTTATATGAGCCAACATCTGTTTTGCCAATCCCCGAATTGTGACAGGCTGGAAGAGGCAGGTAGCAGAGACGACATCGACAGCCAATTGGGCCAAGGTGCACAGGTCTCTCAAGCGGTCAAGCTTGAAAGGGATCACCATCATCCTCGCAGGCTCCTTGGCAAAGGACTCAGACCCAGATCCGGGTTCTCCTGTAAAGACAGCCCCGTGAACATGGAACAAGAACAGGCCTACATCTCGATGGATGGTATTTTCGAGCTGAGTTTCTTTCCACTTAAAAAGCTTAAGGGTTCGAAGCGCCGCCCCCTCACGTCTTGGCATCTGTTTACTCATTTCTTTCCTTTTTTTTTTTTTTTTTTTTTTCTCTCTTTATCACTATTAATGTTGTTGCAAGGCTGACAAGGAATGATAAGAGTAAGACCGTCATTAGGTGTATATATATACATAAGCATTTGGGCGTAGGGGAAAATATTAATATTTTGCTTGTGATGGATGATTTTGCCGCCCCATTAGCAGCGGCAAAATAGAATGTTTTAAATTATATTCCTATATTTTGCTATTTCCTTTTTTGTGTTAGAGATTTTCTCAAATCTAATCTTACCTTTTCCTCATTTTAGTTAAGATATTAGATTTGCCGTTTTCTTTTATTAATAATAAAATAATAATAATAATAATAATAAATCTAAGGTCATTCATGCTATAAGTTAATGATATTTGTCTACTATATTTATTTATTTTTTATACTTTTAATTGTTATAATTTAGTCTTATTATAATTTATACTATTTCAATTTTGTGCTAGAGTAAAATTAGCAATAATTATGTGTGGGAAATTTTGTATTGTGTTAATTGTATCTAATATGATTAGACTGTCACAAGTTATACCATTAACTTAATTTTAATTTCACTAAAGAATTAAATTAATTCAATGTAAATTATAGAAAAGTAAAAATGATATAATTAAAAGTAAAATGATTAAATTGATATAATGAACAAAATATAAGTATTAGGATATTTGATTTATACAACAACAACAACAATCCCAGTGTCTCGCGGCTCCCGCAAAAGCAGGGTCTGGGAGGGGTATATGTACGCAGCCATACCCCTTCCGAGTGGAAAAGAGACTGTTTCCGAGGACCCCTAACCTGAAGTACAGGAGCGCCTGCAAATAATACCATCAATTTATCGCCAAATGAATGAAGGAAATAGACATGCAAGCATTTAAGTATGTATGTAAGCTAAGAAAATAGCCGAGTCATCAGAGAATAAACTAATCAGCATATAAGTGCACCACATGCGGCTATGACTGCCTAGGAATCTTAAACTACAAGTAGCTCGCCGCCTTATTCTACGCTGCTACATCCGCTACCCTTATGCTAGCCCTCCATCGTGCCCTATCTGAGGCCATCTCCTCTCTCGGGTTTAGGCGGGTTAAGTCGTGACGGATCGTTTCTAGCCAACTCCTCTTTGGCCTTCCCCTCCCTCTTCTACCTAGCATCATGTGAAGCTGTTCACACCTCCTGATTGGGGCTGTAGCCCGTCTCCTGCTAACTTGTCCAAACCATCTTAGGCGGTGCTCCCGCAATTTATTCTCGATCGAGGCTACACCAAGTTTACCTCTTATTGCATCGTTCCTAATCCTATCCTTCCTTGTGTGGCCACACATCTGTATATTTATTATTGGCCTAAGGGCACTATTGTAATTACGTTACTTTCATATTCTTATATAAACGTGCCTCAGCAACCCTATTGGGTATGCTTCCCTAATCTATTCTTTCACAATAAGGACCTTTATCATGAATAACCATAATTTATGTACATGGTTTGTATGTATAATAGTATTAGTAAAAGTTAATAAAAATTATAAAAACACTGATAAACATTTCGTTTTATATGCTGTAATGACCAAAGAGGGCACCAACACGCTGTCACCGGATCCCATGAGAACTCCGAAGTTAAGCGTGCTTGGGCGAGAATAGTACCAGGATGGGTGACCTCCAGGGAAGTCATCACCCTCAGGTTGGAGGCACTGGGAGACAGGCTCTCTTCAGGTTAACACCCCTGCGTACATACGCCCCCCCAGACCCTGCATAAGCGGGAGCCCTTGAGGCACTGGATATTTTCCCTTTTTTTATATGCTCTAATGCTAGTTTATAGTGTATATAAATATATTCAAAACTTTTTTTGGTTCGTAAATATATTCAAATAGAATATACTTTTTTGTATATTTATATCGTTTCTTAATGTAAGAAAAGTGAAAATATATAGTTCAAGATGCAAGGAGCCTAATAATAGAAATATTAAAAAGATACGGATTCGATTTACTTCTGCATGGAAATGAAGGTGCTTATGGAAATCATTCAGGTAACTAAAGATCCTAGGTTCAGTTTCATCCACTGCAAATAAAATAAAGGGCAAAATTTAAAAAGACGTCCTGAATTTTACAATTAAACATAACATACCTCTTAAATTTTTAATTTCACAAAATAATCCCTTGAACTTTATTATTAAATAGAATAAACCCTCTGTACTTTAATTTCATATAATAGCCTCCTAAACTTTGTTATTACGTACAACGTCCCTTGAATTTTACAATCAAACATATTACATTCCATATATTTTTAATTTCAAAAAATAGTCCTTCAACTTTGTTATTATGCACAACTCATTCCCGAACTTTGTTACTAAACACAACTCACCCCCTTAGAGATTAATAAATTTGAAATGTAAAACAAATTGTGAAAAAATTTGAAAAATATAATAATAGCTTAATAAATTTAAAATTAAAAAAACGTATGAAATTAAAATCAAAGATTTTCTATGTTTATACAAAAGATTGGATTTTATATTTTTTGGCAAAAAATAAGAGCTTTATGTTTCTAAGCAAAATATAAGAAAATTTTCTAGCACAAGATAATTTTTTAATTAATTATAAATTTAAAAAATACTAAAATATATTTTAAAATATTCATAAAATATACTATAAGATAAAATATAATATTTATAAATTTTAAAATTGGATTAATAAATTTAAAATTAAAAAATAGTAAGAAATTAAAATTTGAAAATAAATTCTGAAAACATATTTTAAAAAATTGAGAAACAAAAAAAAAATTGCTATTTTTCAAACGTTTTTCCAAAAAAAAAATATTTTTTTTCATAATCTGTTTCAAATTTTTAATTGTGTACATTTTTTGAAATTTCAAATTTATTAAGGTAGTTCGAGAGGTAAATTATGTGTAATAATAAAGTTTAAGGGCTAAATTGAAAGTGTAGAAGATTATTATATTTAATTGCAAAGTTCAAGAAGTTATTCTATGAAATTGAAAGTATAAGGGGTGTATTGTATTTGATTATAAAGTTTATGGGGTTATTTTATAAAATTGAAAGTGCAAGAGATATGTTGTATTTAATTGTAAAATTCTAGGGGTCTTTCTTATATTTTGTCTAAAATAAAAGTTAGTATTATTTACGTTAAACATCTCTATACTTTGTTCAATAAGTTAATTTAGTCTTTGTACCTTTAATTGTGTCAATTTAGTCATTGTATAAGTGATATTGTGTTAATTTGGTCCTTAAAATTTATTTTAAGTTGGTGATGGAATTTTTAAGGGTTTGATCACGGGTTAGTTTCAATTGGTGTAACGAGTGAATTTGTATTAATTTACTTGTATATATATAATGCTATTGTGCTATTAAAACTTATGTTATTGACTTAATTTCAAATTTCATATGACTAAAATGACACATCCTCAATTATTTAGAGACTAAATTAATATAATTAAAAGTACAAAGATTATATTCACACAATATGAAAAGTACAAGGACTTTTGGTGTAAAATGTTAGATTATAATATATAGTGGGTTATAATTGTATGTATTAGGCCCAATGAGCCTACCTTGTATGTAGTTTATATGTCTATAAATATACGAGAGGGCTCCTATTCTAAGGGTACTAAATATTACCACATTTACATTATTTCATGGTATCAAAGCTAACCTTAACTCTCTCGTAAAACAAGGCAAACACTAGCTGATCTCTTTTTTTTCGTAACCCTAGCACCCCTCATCTACCCCCTAACCCTAGCGCAGTGCCACCCCATCTACAACCCTAACCGAAGCCTAGCGCTGATTGCCTTTCCCCATAGGTGACGCCACCTCCTCCACAACTGCACCCATCGCCGCCATCTAGCCTCCTGTCGCTGGTGGTCCATTTCTTCCCACCCCGTTCAGCGTCTCAAATATTAGACATCAAATTTCTTCTACAATAGATCTGAACGACCCATCCACATATGTAGTATGGCGCCAATCTTTCCTCTCTGCTTGTAGAGGTTATGCTGTGGATGATCATCTTGATGGCAGCTCCTCTCAACCTGATGTTTTATATCCAAACTATCGCTATTAGAGACACATTGATAATCTTCTCATATCTTGGATTCTCAGTACTATCTCTCCCGACCTCGCTAGTGCTGTGTGTGGTATTGATGATGATATAACTGCGGCATCACTTTGGGGTTCTATCTCCCGACTTTTTACTGATTTCGCACAATCACGTTAGTTGCAATTTAAACGTGAATTGACCAACATTAAGAAAGGCAATCTCTCCATGTTGGCGTATCTCACGAAGATTAAATCTCTGGTTGATAACCTTAAATCTGTGAATGCTTTTATTACTGATGTTGACATGATTCTAGCTGTTGTGGATGATCTGTCTGATGAAAAGGATTTCAATGTTGTGTGTACCTCTATTACATCTAGCACCCCCTTTCCGGTTTTTACTGAGGCTTGATCTATGATGATGAATGAAGAATCTCGCCTTAGAAATACCAATGCAAGTACTTCACTGCTCTCCTTGCCGCCGGTACCTCAGCTGCAACCCCGGTGCCACTGCCACCCACGACTACCGCAGCACCCAGCGCAGCCACCTGTTGCCACCAAGCAGCTAGGTGCCTTTCCCACTCACCAACAACAGTCCGGATATGGAAACCAATACGGCAATGGTCGAGGTAATGGTCACGGCCGTGGAGGTCGAGGCCGTGGAAGAAACGGTCATGGCTTTGGAAATCAATGGATGCCGAATATGTGGGGTCCAATATACAGGGGGATGCCATACATGCCTCAGCCTCAGTTTTACATGCCATATCGACCTCCTCAATTTGGCTCTGCTCCTATGTGTGGTAACATTTATAATCCACAATTTCATCCTGCAAGTAATGTTTATACCACTGGCTATGGTTTTTACCCAGGATGTATTGTAAGTCAGTTCCACCTACAATATTATTCCACCCCTACTCTTAAACCCTCTTGGGTCATGGACAGCAGGGCCTCCTCCCACATGACATATAATCCAGGTATCCTAACATCATTGTCTCCATATACTAGTTCTGATAAAATTTCAGTCAGTAATGGCGCTTCTCTTTCTATTACTGGTATTGGGTCCTGTTCCATATCTACTCTTGCAGGTCGCTTTGTTTTAAACCAAGTTCTATTTGTTTCTGGTCTCTCCAAAAATTGACTTTCTGTCCGTCAATTTTGTTCAAATAATAATTGTCTTTTTGAATTTGAATGCTTCGATTTTTCTGTCAAGGATCCTAAATTAAAGTTAACTATCCTCCGCTGTGTTGGTCCGGGGCCTCTCTTTATAGTACCAGGGTCATCCACAATCACTACATTGTTCGTTGCATCATGAGTCTCCTCTTCTGATTGGCATCGTCGCTTAGGTCATCCAGGAGAGCCCGTCTTGTCAACATTACTCAAGCACAAATATATTTCTTGTTCTAGTCCTTTAGAGTCCAGTTTATGCCATGCTTGCCAATTAGGTAAGCATAGTCGTTTACCTTTCCAGAAGTTTGTTTCTAATACTAAGCGTCCTTTTGATATTGTTCATTTTGATGTATGGATATCACCCATTTTTAGTTTCAGTGGTTATAAATATATAAGTTGTTGTCTTTGGATGATTATTCTCAGTTTGTGTAGATTTACCCGATGTGTCCTAAATCTTATGTGTTCGATTTGTTTCTTCAATTTCATAGTCTTATTTTAAATCAGTTTAGTGTGGAATTCAAATAATTTTAGTGTGACAATGGGATTAAATATATTAATCGTGATTTTAATGGGCTTTTTATGCAACAGGGTATTCTTAATCGGGTCTCGTGCCCTCATACCTCTCAGCAAAATGGGAAAGCTGAACGTATGCATAGAACTATTGGTAATATGATGCGATCTCTCCTTTTTCAAGCTTGTATGCCTCTGGAGTATTGGGTTGAACCTGTTCTGCTTCTACTCACATCATAAATTTGTTACCCTCTACTCTTATTAAGAAAAAGATCCCATATCAATGTTTATTTAAACAGAAGGCCAATTATGATCATCTTCATGTTTTCGGGAGTGCCTGCTATCCTAATTTGAGTGCTACTACTCCACATAAACTTGCTCTAGGATCTACTTTGTGTGTTTTCCTGGGCTACCCACCGAATCATAAGGGTTACAACTGTTTAGACCTATCCACTAACAAAGTTATTATCTCGAGGAATGTTGTGTTTGATGAAACAAATTTTCCATTCACTCGGTTGGGCACCTTTTCTCACTCCACGATGAATCGTCTTCATCAAGTGTTCTCATCACCACTTGATGCTTCTCCCTTCGCCGAAAGCAATGTCTCGCTTCCCATGTGGCCTGCCGCATCGGTGGCACGTGCCACCCTCCCTAGCTCCCCGGTCGCACCCTCACCCGAGGGTGCCATGCCAGATACTGCACGGCCTCCATCTCCCGCATCCATACTGTCCAAGCCACGAGCTGTATCGTCCCATTCTCTTCATCCTATGGTCATGCGAGCCAAGTCTGGTATTGTAAAACCTCTTCTTAAACCCTCTATGATCGTTCATAATATGTTTCCCGAGGTTCCATTTTCCAATAGGCAGGCTCTCAGTGATGATAATTGGAAGAATGTTATGCTTGATGAGTACAATGCTCTCATTCGTAACCACACATGGGATCTAGTTCCTCCGCCTGCTCATGGTAACATTGTTGGTTCTAAATGGGTTTATCATATTAAGCAAACTTCCACCGGTCAAGTTGAACATTATAAGGCTCAGTTGGTTGCACAAGGTTTTACACAAAGATATGGCATTGACTATGGCGAAACCTTCAGTCCAGTTGTTAAGGCTGCTATGGTTCGCACAGTTCTGGCTCTGGCTACTGCTCACAAGTGGCCTATTCATCAGCTTGATGTTAAGAATGCTTTTTTAAATGGATATCTTAATGAAGAGGTATATATGAATTAATCGCCAGGTTTCATCAGTTCTCAATTTCCTGATCATGTCTGTAAGTTAAATAAGTCTCTTTATGGTTTTAAGCAGGCTCTCCGGGCATGGTACACCCGCTTCGCTACCTTCCTCCACATGCTTGGTTTTATCAGTTGTAAGTCTAATTCATCACTATTTGTCTTACGTCGTGATATTGACATGGCTATATTGTTGGTTTATGTTGATGACATAGTTTTTTCCGCCTCTTTCGCTATGCTTCTTCACGATTTACTTCGCTGTTTCTATTCTGAGTTCAATATGACAGATTTGGGACGTCTTAATTATTTTCTTGGGATCTCGGTCTCTCATTCTTCAGATGGTCTCTTCTTGTCTCAGTCTAAGTATGCTTACGATCTGCTTGATAAGACCAACATGCTTTCCTACAAGCCCGTGGCCACACCTACAAATTCCAAGTCTAAGCTCTCAGTAGATGATAGCGAACTCACGACTGATCCTACCTCTTATAGATTTGCAGTTGGTCCTCTTCAGTATCTTACTTTCACTCAACCCGATATCTATTATGCCATGCAACAAGTATGTCTGTTCATGCATGTTCCGCGTTTACCTCATTGGATAGCCGTTAAACACATTCTTAGGTATATTAAGGGCACCATTAATTATGGATAAACTATTTCCTCTTCTCGTGTGGATCAGCTCGTGGCATATTCTGATGCTGACTGTGCTAGATATCCTGATACTTGACGATCTACATCTAGTTTCTGTGTTTTTCTAGGAGGTAACATCATTTCCAGGTCTTCCAAATGAGAGCCTACAGCCTCCCGGTCCAGCGCCGAGGCCGAATATAGGGCGGTTGCAAATGTTGTTTCGGAGTGTTGGTAGCTTCGTTCTCTCCTTAGTGAGCTTGGTCTTCTCCTTCCACGAGCTACCTGACTTTATTGCGATAATATCTCAGCTATGTACATGTCCACTGACCCTGTGCAGCATGTTCGCCCGAAGCATATTGAGAGCGACATCCATTTCGTTCATGAGCGAGTTCATATGGGTCTTGTTCGGGATCTCCACATTCCTTCATCACAACAGATAGCCAATGTCTTTACGAAGAATCTGCCGCGGTACCTCTTCCTTTTATTCTGACATAACCTTTGCATTCTTTTATCTCCTGCTTCGGTTAAGGGAGGATGTTAAAGTATAATGCATAGTGGGTTATGATTGTATGTATTAGGCCCAATGGTCCTACCCTATATGTAATCTATATGTGTATAAATATACAAGAGGGCTCATATTCTAGGGGTACCAAATATTCCCACATTTACATTCTTTCATAAAACCCTAAAACTTATATATATAAGAGTTATAACCATATAGGGGCGATGTCAAGTGGGAGAAAATGATATCAATATCTAAATGAGTGGTCAAAAATGTTCCCTCTCACTCTAATATATATATATATATATATATATATATATATATATATATATATGTAGGCAAGTTGAATAACAACGTGAGAGGGAGAGAACTTGGCCGTCAATTACAATTGACGGCTAATATTTGTTGGGCATTAAAAAATAATTTTCCTCTCATATCCTTTCTCTCTCTCTCTCTCTTCCATAATTCTTTCTCTTTATCTCTCTCCCACATACCCCATCCCCCACCAAGTCATCGGCCGCTGTCCCGCCGCCTTCGAGACGACAACAACAACAACAACAACAGTCCCAGTGCCGCAATGACTCCCGCGATAAGCAGGGTTTGGGGAGGGTGGGTGTACGTAGCCTTACCCCTTCCGTATGGAAGAGAGATTGTTTCCGAGAACCCCCAACCTGAAAAGCATGTCGTCATATTAGTCTAGCATCCTGTGCCGGGAGGGGCTGAAGATGGTGCCGGACGGTTCTAGGGGTGGTGCTGGGCGGAGCTAAGGGTAGTGCCGGGTGGTTCTAAGTGGGGTGGTGGGTGAGGCGAAGGGTGGTGGTGCGCGCGGTGGAGGTAAGCGAAAGGTGGTGGTGCACGTGGCGGGACGAAGGGTGGGGGTAGTGCCTGGTGGTTCTAGGTGGTGTGGGGTGCTGGGTGGGGCGAAGGGGGGTGCGAAGGTGGTGCTGGGTGCTGAAGGGGGGTGCGAAGGAGGTGCCAGGTGGTGGTGTTAAGTGGAGCGAAGGGTGCAAAGGGTGGTGGCGAGTCGTTCGATGGGTTGGGGCAGGGCTCGTAGGGTGGCGGTGGAAGTCGAAGGTGGTTGTGATGGCGGCGGGGGGTCTGGGTTTGGGATAGAGAGTAGGTAAGTGTTGGGTTGGGATATGGCCGGTGGCGGATTGATGCTGGGTCCGGCGACGGGGTGGCTTCGTCTTGGTGGCAGCTCAGCGGCGTTGGCGAGAGTGCCAACGGTCGGGATGAGGTGACTTGACGTGAGGTGAAGCAGAGAGACGTTAGTGTGTCAGGGGGAGAGAGAGAGAGAGCATGGGTGTCTCCCGCCACCTTCTCTCTCTCCCCAAAACCCTCTTCCCTACATACCCCCTGATACGAACTTAAATCTACCCAAGCTCAATCAATGGGATCAACACTCAATTAACGATCAATTAGGTCTATGGGGTAGTAAACAGCTGCCTCGTTATATAATTTGTATATGTAAGTATGGGTATAAGCTCAAAAAATGGAGGAATCTCATAAGAGAAAAGAAAGAAGAAGGGTTTAATCAACATAGTATAACCCTAAAATAACTAAGTTCTCTATTTATAGAAGGAGATGGTAAAATGTATAGGTAAAATGTATAGGAAATATCTAAGGGAGATGACATGGTTGGGGAAGAGATGGTTATAAGCGGATAGAGGCACTGCTATGCGAGCTCTACTAATTAGGTGTTAGGCAAAGAGAAGACTTGGTGGCTGCTGTGGAGGCTCCTAGTCTGTGTCAGTGCATTAAGTATTGGTGGCTATAAAGAGACGCCAGGTTTGTATCAATGGCGCCCCCTGGAGAAGATCCTCATCCTCGAGGATCAAAAGAGGGAAAAGTGCAGGAACTCCCATGTAGCGTCAGCAGGAGGCTGACCCTCCATTAAACCATGACCTGGGTGGTTGCCACATGATGACGCTTGACCATCTGACTATCCAAAATTGCAGCGGATGTGAGGTAGGCGCAGTGGATGGCCAAACATCAGGTAACGGTATGCTATTGGCAGGGATAGAGAAACAACACTTCAGTGGAGAGATGTGAACCGTATGATGTATGACAGGGATTTGTTAATCAAGTCGTGTGATGAAATGGCGACATGTGATGTATTGCTCCCATTTTTCCACAGCGAAAACAATGGCAAGCAATTCCCTCTCAAAAATTGACAAACCCTGATGGCGGGGTGCAAAAGTATGATTGATATAAGCTATGGGTCAACCAACTTGCATGAGAATGGAGCCAATCCCAGTGCTGGAAGCATCGGTCTCAATGATAAAAGTCTGTGTGAAATTAAGAAGAGCAAACACCAGCGCTGAAGTTAAGGCGCATTTCAAACAATCAAAGGTGAGTTTAGCATCCAGATTCTAGAAGAAATTATCCTTCTTTAGGAGGTCAATCAATGGCCAAGCAATCAATGGCCAAGCAATGACGCCGTAATGGCCATTAAAGCGGTGATAGTATCCTGATAACCCCAGGAAGCCGCGAAGCTATTTCAAGGACTATGGGCGAGGCCAGTTGGTGACAACTTCAATTTTTCTTGAATCAGCGGCAACTCCATCACTGGATACGAAGTGTCCCAGGTACTCAATACGGCAGGCACCAAACATGCACTTGGCACGATTGGCGGTAAGATGATTGGCAAGCAGGACGCCCAAGACAGTTCGTAAATGGGTCAAATGAGTTGGCCAAGTTGCACTGTACATAAGAATGTCATCAAAGAAGATGAGGATGAATCGCCGAAGGAAAGGCCGGAACAAGTCATTCATTAAGCTCTGAAAAGTGGACAAGGCATTAGACAATCCAAAGGGCATCATGGTAAACTCATAATGTCCGAAATATAGGGGTGTTCAAATACCGATCCGGACCAAAAAATCGGACCAATTCAATTTCGGTCCAGTCCTCGGTCCTCATATTGACCTTATTTCGGGTTTCGGTCCGATCCAGTTCAAACTCGAAAAACCCGAGACTGGACCGAAAATCCAAATTATGTTGTTAGGCCTCCTATTTCTTTTATTAGACTATAAGTAGACTACCTAGACTTATAAAATTTGGGCCTAAAATTAGTTTTAAAATAGCCCATAAACACCTATATTAACTTATCTTTTTTCTTTTAATGATAAACTAGTGAATTATGTATACTATTACGACTTATATACATAACTATTTCTAATTAATTTATGAAGAATTTCATTGGTTATTAGTGTTGAATCAAGAAATGTCAATAAAATCTAAGGGGCCAAATTATAAAGGTCGGGTTTAGTAAATATAATCTGTTATAAACCGTTATATTTGAGAATAATCATTTAATATTTCTATAGTTTCTATTATTTATGTTGTCTTTATTCTTTTTTTCTATTAGATGCTTTTAAAGTTATCCAAAATTGACAAAATGTGTTGTGAACTTATATTAGAAAAGAAAGAAATGATAATCGGTCCAAATCGGTCTGGTTCGGTCCGGTCCATGAAGTAACCGGTCCGGTCTGGTCCATGAAGTAACCAGTCCAATCCAATCTATGAAGTAACCGATCTGGACTTTGGTCTTCAAAAGAGGTTAGTTTCGATCTTCGGTCCGGTCCGGGTTTGGACCAATGAATACCCCTATCGGAATGGGTGCGGAAGGCTGTCTTTGGGATGTCGTCAGTGGACATCTGGATTTGCCAATAACCGGATTTAAGATTTATCTTGGAAAAAAATAAGGCCTCGCCCGGCTCATCAAGGAGCTCCTCAACGATGGGGATAGGGAACTTATCCTTGACGGTCATCTTGTTGAGGGCCAGGTAATCCACACAGAGGTGCCAAGAACCATCATTTTTCTTGACTAGAACCACTAGCGAGGCGAAGGGCGAATTGCTATTATGGATTACCACAACAAGTAACATTTCCTTTATCAGAGAATCGATGATATCTTTTTTACAAAAGGGGATACCGATAAGTTCGTATGTTGACTGGGTTACTGCCCTTCTTAAGTGGAATTCTATGATCAAAGAATTGGCGGGAAGGAGGTAGCCCAGCATAGATGGCAATGATGTCGGCATAATCAGTACGTAAGGCCTGCAGATTAGGTGGGTCAATTGGCGGATCCGTGTTAATCGAGAATAAAAGTGGCGAATTGGAGGCCAGTGTAACAGAGAGAGAAAAGAATGAAGCAGAAGTTCACAGAAGCGAAGAAAGAGTATTCTCGGTACTGGGCTTTAAAGGCAGATGGTGAATCCCCTGCAGAGTGTAACGGCGAACTTGAAGACTGAGAGCCATATGAAGCTCGGAAAAGCTCTAAAGGACATCCCCAACCCAAGAGTATGGAGCCACTAAATTTCCAAAACCATGTCGCAACTAGATAAAGGAATAAGTAGCATGTCAAAATGGAAGGCGACATCTTGTAGTCACCAATAGAATCCGTGGAAGATATTGGTACAAACCATCGGTTTCTTGTCAGCTACAGTAACTGAAGGCCGATTAGCGGTATCAATGGAGCAGCCAATGAGTTTGGCGCGATCAACATCAAGGAAATTATGAGTACTACTACTATTGATGAGGATGCTTAATGAGTGACACTGATGCTGACCCTGAACACGCGTCGTCTGACAATGTGTGGTACCCTCTAGAGCATGGATAAAAATGTGGGGATCGGTTTTAGGATCCGGGCCGGGATCTAGCGAAATGGTGTTGGCGGCATCATCATCATCCGCCTCAAGCTAGAACAACTGAGCGTGATTGTGTATGGCATATTGATGACCAAGAGTGAAATGTTCCCGGCAATAAAAACAGAGGTTGCGAGCTCGTAAATCATCTAACTCAGCCAAAATTAAACTCACTTGGCTCTGTGGGGCGGCTTGCTGAGGTCCCCCTAGTGCGGGTAATAGACGAGGCGATGGGCGAGGAGGTGGGTGGGCGAGTAAAAACCGAGACCTAGTACATGGGGGTGGGGGACCCTGTAATGGTAAAATCGGAGCTGTTCTTTTGGGGGGTGGGGGGGGGGGGGGCTCTTTCCGGCGACCCCTTTAACAAATTCACAATTTTCGCTCCTGTTGTTTAGCTAGAACAATGGCATCGTGTACGAAATTGGGTCTAAACATTCTAATCCAACTGGATATATCATCATGCAACCCTCCCATAAGCACACTAATCTTTTGATCTTCATTCAACCTACAATAATTTACTAACGGCTCAAAACTACTTAAAGTTCATCCACACTACCCATTTGCCGTAGTTTCATCAATTCGGTTAAGGGTTCATCGGATGATTCAACAAACCAAGCTCCAATTTGCAGGGCATACACTTCCCACGGGGCATACACTTCCTACGGTATGACAACCTACCTAGGCCATGATTCCTCAAACGAATCATGCCATTCTTGATAGTCTCACTCCATAGCTACACTGGCATGCATCACCTTCAAATCATCTGAGGTTCAATCAATGGAGGAGTTTCTCTCACACCGATGAATCCTTCCATCAATACCCCTCCCACTAAATTTCAGAAAGCCAATTTTAGTCAATCGAGTAGGGACTTGATAGTTACCTCGTGGAGCAAACGAAGCCTGAATGCCATGTTCGCTACCCCTCGGAGAGCCAAGTGTCCTTGGCAGTGTTAGTCGATCGTGAACCAGCTTCGCTAGTCCTCCCATCTAAACCGAGAGGCCATTGATCGCCTGCCTAATCTCGTTCGTCGATTGCTCTAAGGTAGTTAAACGCCGATCGTGGGACTCCTCCAATGGCGCAAACTGCCAATTGTTGGATTCCTCAAGTTCCCTCAATGAAGTTTGGGATTGGGTCCCATCCGTCATAGTTGATCACCAATCAGAGGTGAACAGTAACACGCATGATGGGTAGCTTTGATGCCAATTGATACCAACTTAAATCTACCCAAGCACAATCAATGGAATCAACACTCACGATCAATTGGGCCTACGGGGCAGTAAACGGCTACCCCGTTGTATAATTTGTATATAAGTATGAGTATAAGCTACGAAAATGGAGGAATTACATAAGAGAAAAGGAAGAAGACATAGAGAGAGTTTTGAGGGAGAAGAAGAAGGGTTTACATCAACGTAGCATAACCCTAAAATAACCAACTTCTCTATTTATAGAAGGAGATGGTACAATATCTAGGAAATATCTAAGGGAGATGACATGGCAGGGGAAGAGACGGCTGCAGGCGGAGAGAGGCACTCCTAGGCGAGCTGTACTGATTAGGCATTAGGCGAAGAGAAGACTTGGCGGCTGTTGTGGAGGCGCCTTGTCTGTGTCAGTGCATGAAGTCTTGGCGGCTATGGGTCCAGAGATGCCAAGTTTGTATAAATCCCTTTCGCGCTCACTAGAATTGAGAAGGGGTATATGGGGAAGGGGGTATTGGGGTAGAGAGAAGGGGGCACCAACGGCAAAGGCATGGCAACAAGGTGGTGGCGGCACATCTACCAATGACTTGGTGGGGAGGGGGTATGAGGATGAGAAAGACAAAAGGTATGGATGGAAAATTATTATTAATTTTTTTTTCCTTCAATACCAAACAAATAATGGACAACCATGATCTCTCCCTAGAGGTGGCAAAGACAAACCGACCCGTAAAACTGACCTGAAAAATCATTGACCTGGCTTGATTTGACCTGAAGATCTGATGTAAAAAATTTAACCTAAACTTAGAATGAGCTGACCTAAGACTCACCCAATCCAGTCTTAATCCAACCCGAAAAGACCTGATAAGAATATTAACCCAACTCGACCCACCGATAACCCAATGTAACCCGACCTAAAATGACCCGTACCCAAATAGACTCGGACCCATCTAAACCCGAGCAAGAGCCCAACCCAACCTGCAACTGAGTTAACCCTAAGGCCTTTAAACTTGAAAATTATTGTTATTACTATGGAGGATTATGATCAAAGAGTTATTGTTTTGATCTTAATTAACTGGAGTTATTATTTTGACACAACACACCAACAAACATAGCAGCAATGTTTTGACCTAAAAATAGATTAATAAGGCTATATTTGATTCAAAAATCTATATTTATATTTAACTTAATTTATTTAAGTAATATTAAAGTATAAGTTGTCTCATCTTCCAAATTTTTTCAAAACCTAAGACAAAAATTCCAAATATCCTATTGATTTAACCTAAAAAGAAAAAAGTAGTGGAAAAAAAGCCAAAAAAAAAACCAAAAAATAAAAAACTTACCATAACTACACTACACCCATTATTTTGTTAGGAGGGAGAGTGGGGGTCCGTGGGTGGTTTCCCATTACTTGGCCGATAACTGTGCAAATACAATTTATCACATTATATAAAATACCTTTCATAAATATTTTCAATTAAAATTTCATTTTTAAAGTTTTTCTGGTTAAAGAAAATTATTTCATTTTATAAATTTACATGGAGTTCACGCTTAATTAAGTTGAAATTAAAAAATAAGATATAATGTTAGAATTCTGCGAAAGATGTTTTTCCCAAAATGAAGGAAAGTGTCAGTTTTTCATTAATATTTTCAATGAAAATCTCATTTTTTTTTAAGTTTATCCAGTTAACGAAAATTATTTTATTATGTGAAACTTATTTCATTTTATGAATTTACATAAGGTTCACGCTTAATTAAGTTGAGATTTGAAAAGATATATACAATAAAGGACAGATGTTCGGGAGAATATGGATATCATCACTATTAAAGAGATTAAATGTACAAAACTTACATGATATCTATATTCTTTACTTACATTGAAGTGGTGATAGTGGATGGAAAAAAAAAAAATATATATATATATATATATATATATATATATATATATATATATATATATATATATATATATATTGTATTTTATAATATAGTAGAGATCATGAAAAAATATGATAAAAAAAAAGAAAAATATAGATAAAATTATAATTTATAAAATATACATATTAAGCAAAAATGGGCGACCTAATGGGTCAACTCATAATTATCCGAGACCGGTGTAACCCGACCCATACCCGAGATGACCTGAAATTGAGTTGACCCAGACCCGAAATAACTTGAACCTACCCAACCCGAGCATAGTCGAAAGTCAAAGACAACCCGAACCCAATTGGGTTGACCTAAGCCCAACCCAACCTGAGTCCATTGCAAACACTAGGCGACCCAAACCTCTATGGGTTCACTCGAACTTGACCTAATTGCTACCTCTATCTCTCCCTCTCACATCTCACTAGAACTGCTCCATATATATATATATATTGAGAGGATGGGAGTATGGGAGTATGAGATCAAATTTAAAAATAAAAAAATTGGGACCCCCTTCCCTTCTCTCTCTCTCTCCCCCTTCCCTCCCCAAACCAAACTCACCTCCCTCTTATCTCCTCATCCCCCGTCGGCCACCCCACGCCACCACCGGTGAACTCCGGCTATCCACCATCGGAAACAGCTGCACCCAACAACTAAAAAAAGGAGACCCCCTCAATATCTCTACTCACACCCCCCCCCCCCCCCCCTTCCTTCCCTTCCCGAATCAAACTCACCTCCCTCCTCCTCTCTCCGCTGGTCACCCCCACGCTGATCGGTGGCGGACGGACCCCCCCAATACCGCTAATCACACCCCTCCCCCTCCCCCACTCTGGGAAGAGAGTGGGGGAGGGGGAGGGGTGTGAGTAGGAGTATTGGGGGAGTCCTTTTTTTGGTGGGATGCGACTGTTTCTAGCGATGGATGGCCAGAGTTGGCCGGTGGTGGCTTAGGGGTGGCTGATGGGTGAGGAGAGAGAGGAGGGAGGTGGGTTTGGTTTGGGGAGAGAAGGGAGAGAAAGAGAGGAGGGAAGGAAGGGTCCTAATTTTTTAATTTATTTTAATCTTTATTGTCCATTATGATGGACGACCAAGTTTGATTTCTCTCACACTCTCACCCTTTCATAAGAATTGCGATTATATATATATATATATCATAGGAGAAAATAATTACCATTGGATCTAAATCAAAGGCTGATATTTCAAAAACAATTTTACACCTCTCATTAAATCTTGGCCCTTGATTTAGATTTAATGATCATTATTTTCTCCTATCATCTTTTAACGTGAAATTTAACTTAATTTTATAAATATTATTTTATTTCTGCTTTTGAGGGTTAGGGGCCCTCTAAAATAACCTTCTTTCAGGATAGGACCGTGTAGGGATAAGACTACGTATATTTCACCCCCTTTCCACCAAAACCCTTCCCTAACGGGAGCCATTCAAACACTTGATTTATTATTGTTGTTGTATCATAGATTAAAAACACTAATATAATTACTATAACGTATTTATTTAAAACTTAAAATCTTACTATACATATATTATTAAAATATGATTTTTTTTGAAATTAAATATTATCTTATATATACTAAATGTATAAACTATGTATATTGTATATGTGTATATGTTAGACAATTTATTGTCAAGTAAGCACTTTAAAATATTGTTTTCAATTTAATTTAAATCAACATATATTAAATATATGAATTATATAATTATATTTATTTGCTATAATAATAAGGACATAAATTATTTTACAGAACAAGAATAAAAACGTAAACTCAAATATAACTGGACAGTAATAACAAATATTTTATTCTAGAACTCAGGAACTCGTACAAATATTTTCTCTCAACTCACTTCATAAATACGCACACCCTTCATAATATTTGTTCCCTGATCCTTGCTTCACACAATTAGTTTTATTTTTGTCCTGTTTTCATGTTTTGTTTTAGCTGCTTTTGTATTTAATACCTGATCCTCGCTTTTATGCGTGTTGACTATGGCCTTGTTTATATGAGTTGCCCGTTTTATACTGCGACAACATCACTACTTATCCAAAAAAAAAAAAAACCGGACGCATACTCTGAAACTTCGATACATGCACAAACTTGAGAGTATATGAATAAGCCAACATTTTTTTTTTTTTTTTTTTTTTTTGCTAACAAGGAACCTAGTTATTTGGTAAACCCTGGCTCACACGGCGACCCACAAACCACATGAACAAGTTAATTCAGGGATTCCTTAAGGAAATATTCAAGAGGGGAACATTACTTATTCCAATAATATCTTTGTCTTCCGACAGGAAATCCAAAGATACTCAACATAAGCCAAAAAGTAAGGCAGACTCAACATATGTACTTCGACATACTCGCCATGTGGAGGCCAATACCCGTTTTGAATAAGCAAACCATATGTAGGATGTTGAAAGCAATTCATGGTTTGTTCCTTTATAAAGTCTTCCTGTGAAAAAAAGCTGACGACAAAATCGAAAAACTGCACAACATCGACCCAAAACCTTAACTGACAACCATGAAAGTATGATAAAAAGAACATCCTCGGGGAATATTTCCATAGTTGAATCACAAGAGCATAAAACATAAGTTAAGAGGGAAACTAAATAGTTCACATTACCTACTACCCTCACATGTATTTATAGGTTAGGATGGAAAAGAGAAAAGGAAAATGATGAGGAGAAAAGAGGAATTACACTTTCCGAACAAATAAGAAAATAAGAATTCGTTCGAAAAGTTGGGGGGGGGGGGGGGGGGGGGGGGGGGGGGGCGACTAATATATTTGTAACGAAAATGCATAAAATAGAAAATGCCTTGTATATATAAAATGTCCGCTTGCATAAATGCTCACAATATGCCTACTTGTATAAATGCTCATAATACGCCTAATTTTATAAACTCTTATTAAACTCCTACTTATATGAACGCTCATACAACTACTTGTATAAGCACTTATAAAATGCCTGCTTTTATAAACGCTCATAAAATGCCTACTTGTATAAAAGCCCATGAAACGCCTACCTGTGTAAATGCTCATAAAACACCTACTTGTATAATACACCCTTTTTTTGGCAAGTCAGCGGGAGTTTTATTACCATAAGAGAAAAGATACGAGTACCCAAGAAGCATATGCCCCAAGACATGGCCGAACTCCACAAAGCAAATGCTCAAAACCAACAAGACAAAAGCCAAAACAATAGGAAAGAAGACAACACATCAAAGAGTCAACCCCTCATCCTGAAAATACATAAAGAGTTGAAAAGAAAAGCAAGAGAGAAAAAACATCATGACGCAGAAGGAGCGTGCCCTCTAGCAATTGCACGGGTGGTTGCTCTGGTCATTTGCGATCAACAGGATGCGGATGATGACAAGAAGGTGTTGCGCTCGGGATACTGGCCTCCTTGGACACACCAGGTACGGGCTCAGCAACCCCCATAAGACCATCCTGGGCCTCATCCCAAGGTCAGGCAACTGAACAAGAAGAGGAAGAGAGGCCACACTATCCTGGTTAGAGAAGCACGCAAATCGGTTCATCGTAGCAATGCTCGACCCAACTTTCTGGTTTAGAGTACAAAGCACAGGCTCATTGATCCCAACTAAGGCATCATGAGCCTCAACAACCTCAGAGAGAATGATAGGTTGACTTGAGTCCTCCACTACATGGGAGGGCAAACCAGCCAGCACAACAAATTCCTGAGGTATGAGTTGGGGGGGCAAGCCCACCCCCATCTCAAGAAGTGGGTGAAGATATATGACGAGGAGAGCAGCGAGATGCCAATCTTTTGCCTAGGTCACAACTAGCCATCAAACCGAGTAGAAAATAAGGCGCAGCTGGCCTAGGGGGTGCATCCCAAGCCTTTGGGTGGGCTGTGTGAGTCCCAGTGCCTAGATAAAGGTTCCATTGAGAGTTGGCACACCCATATAGAAGGGGTTTTTCACCCCAGTAGCAATAGAGCTAAGGGCCCTTTGCATCCAAAGAGGCGCTTGCACACCATGAAGTTGTACCCAAATCGGAAGCCAAGAGAGGTCAACGCAAGAAACAAAATTACCGGGGCTCTAAACCTTGAGTGAGAGATAAAGGCCCTTGAAGTACAAAGGGCCACCACGAAGCACCCCGTCCAAATCATTAAAAGATTTGAATAGAAACAAATAACCTTCCTTACTGGGGATAACGCATTCAAGTCCCATTGAGCCCCAAAGAAGGTTGGCAGTAGCAATACAACAAGAAAAAAGCAACCTGTCCACCAATAAAGTGACCAATGAGACAATGACAAACCGAGGTAACAATGGTACTATTTTCAAGTCTAAGAGGAATGAATGAAAGCGTTCCATTCAAAGGAGTAGAAATTCTATCACCCCAAGATTCTAATCCCGAATTCTCAGTCCAAAACTTGTCAATCAACCATCCCACCGTCAAAAAACTCATCCGAGCTAGCCAGCTCCTCAACCATGGAGCACAAACAAAGAACAAAACCAAGACCCAAAACACAAATCCCGATACCCAAACCGCAAAAAAACAAGAAACAAGAACGAACTTTCTTCCCTATGTAACAAACTTTGCACAAGAATCAAGGACCCCAACCACCTAAGAACCCTTCCACCAGCCTAAAACCACCAACCATCCACAAACCTCCACCACCTAACCTCCACTAAACACAACCCCAACCACCAACCACCACCAAAACACAACCACAACCCAACAAACACCAAGGCGCCACCACAAACCACCACCAAGGCACAACCCTACCACCACCAAGACACCAACACCCACCACAGCTAAGACAACCACCTAGCAGTACCAAACACAACCACAAACCCACCACCAAATCAAGGCAACATCATCTAGGCACCATGAAATGCACAAGCAAGGAACCGCAAGCAAACAACAAAAATGAAGAGAAAACACCTCAAGAACACAAATAACCGGAAAAAGAATACTTTAAGAAGATCAACCTAGCTTAACATGAACACCACAAAAGCACACATGGTGAGAAGTCCACTAAGAACGCACCAAAACCAGAGCCCCTATTTCAAGCAAAACAAGGGAGAGGGAAGCGGCACCCAAATCCAAGCAAAAGCAATCCAAAGCATCCAAGATTAAAAGGAATGAATACAAAAAAGCAATAGAATCACTAAGAAAGAGGATCTTACACAAAAATTGCTCCAATGAGAGGGAAGTCCAGCAAAGAAAATCGGGAGAGCGAAACCTGATAGGAGAGAGAGAGAATGAAATCGCCACCGTAGCCACTAGGGGTGTAAATGAGCTGAGCTAGCTCACGAGCCTTCGCGAGTAGGCCAGTCATAAAGCTCAAAAAGCTTGGCACGCTTTGAGCTCCAGCTGAGCCAAGCCGGCTCGTTTAGCTTAATGAGTCGAGCCTGAGCCTATTGAAGCTCGAGCTCGTAGGCTCGCGAGCCTAAACGAGCTTAAGCAAGCTCGTTTTAATATAATATATTGGCTTAAATATTGGCCAATTAATCCATATTGGAGCCTGAATGAGCTGATCCCGAGCTTAAACTAGCCCAAACGAGCCTATATTGAGCTTAAATGAGCTTAAATATTGCGAGCCTAATTTGAAGCTAACCGAGCTTAAATCGAGCCGAGTCGAGCCCAAGCTTTTGACGAACGAAGCTCTAGCCCGAATTTTCAAAGCTCGGCGAGCTTTGAGCCGAGCTCAAGCCGAGCTTAAAACTAGTGAGCCAAGCGTCGGGCCTGGCAGGCTCGGGCTCGGCTCAGCTCAAATACACCCCTAGTAGCCACCACCACCACCAGAGAGATCCACAGAGCAAGAGGAAGGATTATCAGAAAATGAAAGAGTTGAAAACCAAAGAAAAGAGCACCGAAAACGCATCCCACTTAGATCAACACCACCACCTTCAAACACCCTCTCTTACATGTGTTTCCACCCTCAAAGTAGTGATTGAAATGGAAAATAGATCATTCTTCAACGAAGAGGAGATGACGAGGAGCCCATAAAAGTGAAGAGCGCTGCTGTCCTCTCATGCATGTGCGCTCACGCGTCACCACAAGGTGGGGGCAAGAAGCCACGCACCACCTGTAGCTTGCTCACACGCCACCCTTAATTAAAAGAATCTATCTCTAGTTTCTCTATACATAGTTATGCCTTGCTACTTGTTGTTTACACTATATATGCTTGCATTTATCCAAAGGGGGGGCTCTCACCCCTAGAGGCTTGTTTGCTTTTGCTTTGCTCTTGCTACTATGCTTCTATGCCTCCATGCTTCCATGCTCTCCATATTTCCATGCTCTATCTCCATGCTTTTCACGCTTATCAGGTGGTGGGGTCCTCGGAAATAGCCTCTCGTTAGGATACCACCCTGATAGGGTAATGCTGCGTATATCCTACCCCCCAGACCTTGCTCACGCAGGAGCCCTTGAGGCACTTAGCTTGTTGTTGTTGTTGTCTCTCTAGTTTCTCTCTCTAGAATTTTATATAATACGCCCACTTGTATAGAACGCTCATAAAATGCCCACTTGTATAGAACACTTATAAAACACCCACTTATATAATATACCCATTTGTGTAAACCACCCACTTGTATAAAATACCTACTTGTATAAAATTCTGTAATATGCCCACTTGTATAATACGCCCGCTTCCATAATTCGCTTACTTATATAAAACCTCACATAAAATGCCCACTTATGAAAAACACGCCTACATAGCACCTAGTACTACATGATTAGGAATTAGTGGATATGGTCAAACACATTCATCTTATCAAAGAAAAAGCAAAGCCACACTTGTCACATTTTCCCACATTTTAAAGACACCTAAGCTATGAATCTTTCACTATAAAAAGACACCAAAGGATGAGAGAAGCAGATAGACAAGAAAAATA
This sequence comes from Simmondsia chinensis, assembly GCA_018398585.1. Taxonomy (NCBI): domain Eukaryota; kingdom Viridiplantae; phylum Streptophyta; class Magnoliopsida; order Caryophyllales; family Simmondsiaceae; genus Simmondsia; species Simmondsia chinensis. Next base: position 30,646,318 of record JAGTTD010000007.1, on the reverse strand, counting down.
ACACTAAGGGAAAGGGGATCTTATTAATTCTTTCATAAAGCCTGAGTTTTGCTTATTCTAATTCACCTACAAAGCACACCACAAACAAGAACATGTGACTTGGTCACTTTCTTTATATCAATGAATACATCTGGTAATGGATTTGTAATTTTTTGTAAGTAGATAATTTTCTAGACATCCAATTCACATTGATGCGTATGTGGATCAAAATGTCATATCGATGATGCATTTCACAAATTTTTTGTTTTTAATTTTGGTTCCCCTCCCCTAGTTATGAAAATATTGTTTTGTCAAACTTACAATATACAAAGTTTGCTGTAAAAAAAATCTCCAGTCAATGGTTTAAGATATTTATAACTGATGGAGATTCAAACCCAACATAATTTCCAAGCCCCTTCTGACCCATTTTTGTGTGCTATAGTGGAGAGATTGGAACATACATAACGCATCCATAAATTCCCAGATGGGATATATTTGGTTTTTAATCAGAGACAAGCTGCAGTGGAGAGTATTTATGATAAGCATTTGGCCTAGTATGAATTAGTGCTACGGCATGTAATATAATGAGCGCCCATGTAGAATTAGGAAACTTTATTTTCATAAGCAAGCGTCTATCAATTAGCAGCAGGCATTTGATCAGAGATTATGCAAGGCTATTTTATATATGTTGGCCATAGGATGCTCAACCATAATCCCAATTGACCCACAATCATCATTAAATGCTTGGGATGTAAATTTTTCTGCATTTCTTGATTGTATAATCCAGAAATTGAGCTCGCAATTGGATTATTTGTGCAAGGAGTCTCGCGAATGCCACATTACAAGTGGATAATAGGCAAATATGTGACCGACGTATTGAGGCACACATTAACACCATAAAATATCAAAATGGTCCATGTAATGATAATATGGCCACACATGTCCCCTTGTATTCTTTCTAAAAATGTAAAGAATTCAATCTAAATTTTAGCTGAAAATGGCCTGGTAATCATTTTACCTCGATCATAAAATTTTATTTGGTAAAAGAATCTTCTGATTTTTTAATGAATGTCTATGAGAATTTTCAATGATTATTCTTATCATTGTTACACCTAAATGACCAAACGGTAAAAGTTTTGTAATTAGTTAACTTGTAATTAACCAATGCATTAGATTTAATATGATCTATATAAGTATAATATAACCAAGAAGAAAGTGCTAACAAATTTTCCATTATGTATTTATCCAAAAAAAAAAAATTCCACTATGTTCTTTTTTTCTAATATAAACAATGTAATGTAAAGATATTATTTGCCACTCCCGTTTATTGTTTCAATGTGACAACCATTGCGATGAATATTTTGAAAAACTAATCAAGTTTCTATATGATGTACTGGAAAATAAAGGATCGCCCATGATTAGCTTTTTTTTCTCCAAAGAACATAATATGTGCTCTTCCAAAGCCCTCAATTAAATTTGAAATATCTGATATTGCATTAGTGTTCACCTCAACTAATCATAGCTAAGAAACTATTTTGAGAAATTGTTTGTTGTTGCACTGTCTTCCAGACAAAAATCTCCACCATTGACCTTAATCAAATCCATGTTTCTTCAAATATAAAATACATTTGTATTAGTGAAAATTATTGAAAAAAATTTGTATTAGTGGAACTATTATCATGTTGTCCATTAGTACAATTGTAAAAGTATAATAGACAAAGCATCTTAAAATAATTATAATATAATAGCACTTTTGAATTTTTACTTTATAAATATAGTTGTTCATGCCTGATTTTATCAAAAATAATATATGAATATATTTAAATATATTAAGGTAAAATATTAGGGACATGATATTATATTAACTTACACATAAAAAAATGATATTATTCCATCAAAAATAAGCATAGTGTAGCACAAAAGGCAAAATTGAAAAATAAAAACTTCAATCCAATTTAACATTTTCATTACATATCAAATAACCAATGCTCCCATTAACATCCTCAAAGAAATTAGAAACATCAAGATGTGTCATATTAAGTAGAGAATGATCTTTAGCAAAATTTCTTTATGTATTTTTTTCCTTTCTCCTTCAATGATGCTTGATAATGGTTCCACAGATGTTTAGCTGTACAACAAGTACTTGTTCAATGACCTTTCACACCGCATTGGTAGCAATTTGTTTCCATATCTGTCAATGAATTTTGTTGATGGGTTTTTTCCTTTTTACATTTCTCTTCATTGTTGTTGAACTTCTTCAACTTTTGTCCATTGTGGATGTAACGGTGCGGATCATTATCATCGCTACTATTACCTCGTCCCCAGCTACAGCCACGTCCACTCCCACGTCCACGTCCATGACCGTAACCATGACCAAGACTATGTGTATGATTGTTGTGTGATGTATCGTTCACTTTAGGGAATAGTTCTGACCCAGTTGGTCATGGCTGATGATTGTGCATTAATAGTTTATTGTTTTGTTCAGCAACAAGGAGACATAATATTACCTCCGAGTATTATTTAAAACCCCATTCTCGATATTGCTGTTGCATAAACATATTCGAGGCATGAAAGGTAGAAAATATTTTCTCTAATGTATCCTTCTCAGTAATATTCTCCCCGTATAATTTCAGTTGGGATGTAATACTCAATGTTGCAAAGTTATACTTCCTGACAGTTGTAGAATCATGTAATTGCAAGTGAATCCATTCATAGCGAGCCTCAGAAAGGATCATACACATTTGATGATCAAACCGCTCCTTTAGATTTAACCAAAAGACATACACGTCCTTTACATTAATATACTTAGCTTTCAATCTGTCATGGCTATCATGCCGAGAAATATCATTGTTTGGCGCGATCATGCATGGATGCGATATTTTTTCTTTTTAATTGTGTCCCTGAGATTCATAGCATCAAGATAAATCTCAACATCAAAGGTTCATGCCAAATAATTTTTGTCAGATATATTAAAAGAAGTAAACTCAAATTTAGTAAGATTTGATATTATAAAGGATAAGATTAGGAAAATGATAATTTACCTCAAATATATAATGATCTCATATGGTTAGAAATTCATGCTAATAACATTTTATAAAACTAGGGACATAATTATTTAACATAACGAGAATAATGATATAGACACAAATATAATTAGAGAGTAATAGCTAATTGTTAGACTATATTGTATAGGTGTTATTACTATATGTAACTGAGCCCAATTGGCTTGCTTTGTATATGATGTAAAGCCCATTATAAGTTTTATAAATATTCGAGAGGGTCACAGCATTATGTGTGCTTCTCATTCTTTCATAGTATCAGAACTAACCCTGGCTCTCTCTTAAATTAGGCAAACCCTAGCCTCCCTCTCTTCCCTCCTCAAAATATTCAAAACCCTAATATCGACAAACCCTAGTGCGCCGCCGCCGTCAGCACCCCAACCTGGCTAACCCTAGCCTCCCCCGAACAGCCTTCTTTTCTTTTCTTGAAAGGAGCAATTTCTTTTAGCCTTTGTTGGAGTGAGGTCTCGAAGTGATCGTCTAAAGATTGAATTTTTGAATATCGTTTTGAGAGATTTTGATTGAAGACAGTGAAGATGATTTGAATTGAAAAGTTAAAACCCCAGATGGAGTGGAGGAATCGAATATTTCAACACAGGCGAAAGAGATTTTGGCTGGTTGAGAATTAATTGATTCTGTTTTTGCCCATGACTGTTTGTTTAATTTCTCAAAGGTGGTTACTGTTGATTATGCTCAACCCAATGATTGGTTCTGCTTTTCAACCTGGCCCACTTTTCTTTGGTGTTCCTACTTTCTTCAGTGCTCCTGTTTATGGTGAAAATATGTTATGTCGGCCACTTTTTCATCCTGTAATTAATACTTATGCCACTAGTTCTAATTTCTATTCAAGGTTTGCATCTTCTCAAACCAATTTTCAATCTCTTACTGCTCATTCTACTCCTTTGACTGATTTTTCCTGAATAATGGATAGTGGTGCATCGTCTTATATGACTAATAACCTCAGTTTGCTAATATCTCTTCGTCCTTCTCATTGCTATGATAAAATATTAGTTGGTAATGGCGCTTGTTTATCGATTGCTGGGATTGGATCTAGTTCTCTTCTTACACCTGTTGGTCCCTTCAATTTGCATAATGTCCTTTATGTTCTTAGTCTTTCCACTAGTTTAATCTCTGTTTGTCAATTCTGTAAAGATAATTGTTGCCCTTTAGAATTTGACTCAGGTGGTTTCTCCATTAAAATTGTTAAAACAATGTCCCTCATTATTCGTTATGCTAGCTCCGGGCCTCTTTTTGCTGTTCCCAAACCAAACACAGTCAGTCAACTTGGTCAACCCGGGCAGCCCGTGGCATCCCCCCCACATGTTTCCCTAGTTGCTTCCAAAAACACACAATCTCTCTGGCATCGTCAACTTGGCCATCCCGGGGAGCAGTCTTGTCCACTTTAGTTAAATAAAAATTTATTTCTTGTTCGAATTCTTCTGACTCTAGTTTGGGTCATGCTTACCAACTCGGTGAGCATAATCGTTTACCTTTACAAAAGTCTGTCACTAGTACTATACGTCCTTTCGATATTGTTCATTCTAATGTATGGACATTACCTGTTATCAGTTTCAGTGGCTTTAAGTATTATTTGCTATTATTGGATGATTATTCTCATTTTGTGTGGATTTATCCTATGCGTGCCAAATCTGAGGTTTTTGACCTGCTTGTTCAGTTTCATAATCTTGTATTGAATCAATTTGGTGTGGAAATCAAACATTTTCAATGTGATAATGGCACTGAATATATCAACCGTGACTTTAATAGTCTTTTTTTGCAAAGTGGCATTCTCAGTAGGGTTTCCTGCCCTCACACCTCCCAACAGAAATGGAAAAGCTGAACGCATGCATCGTACTATTGGTAACATGATGCGTTCCCTCTTTTTTCAAGCATGCATGCCTTTGGAATTTTGGGTTGAAGCAGTTTTTGTTGCAACTCATATTATCAAGCTTCTACAGTCCACTTCTATTAAGAAAAAGATCCCCTTTCAACGTTTGTACAAGAAGCAAGTTAATTACGATCATCTTCGGGTTTTTGGTAGTGCCTGCTATCGGAATCTGAGTGCCACCACGTCTCATAAGCTTGCTCCGCGCTCTACCTTATGTGTTTTCTTGGGCTACCCATAGAACCGTAAAGGTTATAAATGTTTAGATCTTTCTACTAATAAAGTCATTATTTCGAGGCATGTTGTTTTTGATGAAGCAGATTTTCCATTTGCAAGATTGGGTACTTTCTCTCAAGATACAATGACTCGGCTTCATCAAGTCTTTTCTCCTCCGCTCACGTCTTCACTGTTCGTGGGCCTCCAACCACCGCTGCCGCTGCTGCCTCCTGTGGCACAGCCCCCCGCGACTCCTGTACCACCTGCTGCACCTACAGCCCCTCCAACCGTGCCACCAAACGTGGTTGCACATCCGCTTGCTCTAGATTCGGCTCCCCCTAATCCTCTATTCATCTCATGGTGACTCGTGTTCGTGCTGGTATTGTAAAACTTCTTCTCAAACCTTCTATGATTGCCCATAGTACTTTACTCGAGGTACCTTTTTCTTATAAGCAGGCACTTACTGATGAGAACTGGAAGCCTGCTATGATCGACGAATTTAATGCTCTTATTCGTAATAAGACATGGGATCTTGTTCCTCCGCACCCTCATAGTAACATTGTTGGCTCCAAGTGGGTTTTTCGTATTAAACAAACATCTACAGGTCAAGTTGAACGGTATAAAGCTCGGTTAGTTGCTCAGGGATTTACACAAGGGTATGGCATCGACTACGGTGAAACTTTAAGTCCTATTGTTAAACCTGCTACTGTTCGTACTATTTTGACTATTGCTACTTCTCTACACTGGCCTATTCATTAGCTCGATGTCAAAAATGCTTTTCTTAATGGCACACTTAATGAAGAGGTCTATCTGAAGCAACCATCGGGTTTTATCAGCTCTCAGTATCCTAATCATGTCTGTAAGCTTAATAAGTCTCTTTACGGTCTCAAACTGGCGCCTCGTGCCTAGCACACTCGTTTTGCTACCTTTTTACAACGGTTGGGTTTTTGAAGCTGTAAGTCAGATTCTTCTTTATTTGTCTTACATCGTGGACATGATACGGCTATATTATTGGTCTATGTTGATGATATTGTTCTCACGGCCTCTTCTCATGCGGTACTTCATGATCTACTTCGCTCTCTTCACTCTGAGTTTGATATGACCGACTTGGGGCGCCTTAATTACTTTCTCGGTATCTCACCTCTCTTTAGGGTTATTATTGTCTCAATCTAAATATGCACATGATCTTCTAGATCGGATCGACATGCTCTCCTGCAAGCCTGTTGCTACACTTACAGATTCCAAGTCCAAGTCCAAGCTTTCTTTAGAAGACGGCGAACTTATGACAGATCCCACCTTATACAGGTCCATTGTTGGTGCCCTTCAATTTCTCACCTTTACTCGTCCTGACATCTTTTATGCAGCTCAGCAGATGTGTTTGTTTATGCATGCTCCACAATCATCGCACTGGATGGCTATTAAGCGCATCCTTCGCTATATCAAGGACACTATTGATCATGGTTTGACTATCTCCCCGACACGTTTGGACCAACTTGTGGCTTGTTCAGATGCTGATTGGGCTGGTTACCCTGACACTTGCCGGTCTACTTCTAGTTTCTGTGTTTTCCTTAGAAGCAACATTATCTCCTGGTCCTCTAAGCGACAGCCCACCGTCTTTCCATTCTAGTGCTGAGGCCGAGTATCGTGCAGTCTCCAATGCCGTGTCCGAATGTTGCTAGGTTTGGTCTCTCCTTAGTGAGCTCAGTCTTCTTCTTCCACGAGCTACTTTGGTCTATTGTGATAATGTTTCTGCCATGTCCATGTTTACCAACCCCGTCCAGCATTTTGGCACAAAACATATCGAGATTGACATCCGTTTTGTTCGTGAGCGTGTTCAAATGGGTCTTGTTCGAGTATTTCATATTCCTTCCGCACAGTAGATTGCCAATATTTTCACAAAGAATCTTCCGCGCACTCTTTTTCTACTATTTAGATCCAACCTTCGCATTTGTTTACCTTCTGCTTCGGTTAAGGGGGGATGTTAAACTATATTGTATATGTGTTATTACTATATGTAACTAAGCCCAATTGGCCTGCTTTGTAAATGACGTAAAGCCCATTATAAGTTTTATAAATATACGAGAGGGCCATAGCATTATGTGTGTTTCTCATTCTTTCACTAGTATTTTATTTCATACATGCGGATACCATTAAATTTCTTTATATATACAAACTTGAGAGTATGTGAGTAAGCCTTCAATTCTTAATATGATAATGCCACGCACTAATAAAGGCATGACTCATCCAATTTTCTCTTCACATTGACATGTGTGTACTTTTTATTGGAGAATTTCCCAATAAATAGGGAACTGGGTCATCAAACGATCTCATGTGTCAAGGCTATGTAATCACTTTTCTTAAGGCTTATTTTTGAGTCCAAAATATCCTCGGGGATACAATGACAACCAAAAATGAAGTGAAGATGTGTAAGAGGAAAGATAGATTGAGATAAATGAGAATGAAGTTTTTAAAGACTTTCACAACACTTTCTTATGAATCCCTTCATGAAGTGACACTTTCTTTATAATACTTGCAAGCAAATATCTTTCATATGTCTTCTTCAAAAAGAGAGGAAAATATATAAGAAAATAAGGTTTAGAAGACGTCCCAAACTTATCAAAAAGTTACTGTAGTTCTGTAAGATCTGTGTGTCGACATACGGGCCCTGTGTGTCGACGCATAGTTGCATTTTTCCAGTTCTGTAGGATTGTGTATTGACACATGGGCCTTATGTGTCAACACACACCCCATATAAGTGGAAAATACTTAAAAACCAAGTATGGGACAATCTGTAATACTTTATTCATACATATATATTTTGAAAATACACCAACACTTTCAAGTAGGAGTGAACAAAAATCGATCTCAACCTATTTATGGCCATTTTGGTCAAGGACCAGACGAACCATATGTCGGTCCGGTATTCATTCTTGTATATGGGCTTAATCTCTCTTTTGTCCACTCCAATCTAGGACAAGAAAATCCAAAGATAGGACTGAAGACCGATCAACATTAATTCTGTATTATAAATTTTGGGTACGTAATTTTAATATATAATTAATTATACTATATGTATCTAAAAATATAGAATTTTGAAAAATTAAATATTTATTTCTTACTATTTAATAATTATATAATATCCTGTATAATTATCCTTAAATTATGTATATATCATGCAAATTATACCATTATTGTTATTTCTTAATTCTTAACTTTTGTTTGGAAATATTTTTCTTCTTATAATTGCACTTGCTATATGAAAAATTGGCCCAATTCGGTTTGGTTTGGATAGGTTTCTAACGGGTCTTGGACCGGATTGACCTGGGTTTTGTCGGTCTAGTCCTCGGTCTCATGGTTTTATATAGTTTGGTCTTTGATCCAGTCCGATCCAATCCGATGTGCACCCCTCCTTTTAAGCTTTACATGTTTTTGCCACATGATACATATATATATATATATATATATATAATTAGATATATAAATGACTTTTACATAATTTTTGATTTTCTATGTGTTTGATGATATCTAATATTATCCATAAAAAATAAGGAAAAAATTATTAAAAAGGTATTGAACTATACCCTAAAGAATTTTTTGGTATTTAACTCTTCAGTGGTATAAGGAAAGCATTGAACACTCATGTAGGAATTAATTTGGAATTGAACCATCATATAGGAATTAATTTAGAATTGTATTAAAGGGAATAAATTAAGCATTCTAAAGATGTATTTAATATCTACAATTTATTTTTAATAATTAAGCATATTATATGATATATATTGTATAATTAAATTAGGATTATCTACTTAAAATGTACTTGTGCTTCCACTAATGTGTCAATTTAGTCCTTGTATTTTAATTGTATTAGTTTAGTTTAGTGTTCGTACAAGTTAATAACATATTTTTTAATTGTTTGGTTATATTAGATGTACAGCCCAATGCAATCCCACTTTTTAACTTAATTAAAATCACTCATGATTTGACCATTAAAAATTCTATCACCACCTTAATGTTCATTCTATAGTAGGACCAAAGTAAATTATGTTAAATTAATTTTTAATTAACCTAATTATACTCATAGTCCTTAGTAAAATTAAGATCAATGTTGTGAGAATTTTTTTGACAATCGGGTAATAAGTAATTTTAATTAGGCTAAATTAATTTTTAATTAGTTAATTAGTCTAATTTTACTCCTAATCCTATAGTAAAATTAAAGTCAATGTGGCAAAAAATTTTCAACTATCGAGTCACGATTAAGTTTAATTAGGGTAAAGTAATTTTTAATTAGCCTAATTTTACTTGTAGTCCTACAATAAAATTAATGTCAACATGGTGAAAGTTCTTTTAATGGCCAGGCTGTTAGTGAGTTTAATTAGGCTAAATTAATTTAAATTAGCCTACTTTTACTTGTAACTCTACAGTAAAATTAACGTCAATGTGGTGAAAAATATTTTTATTGATCGAGTCATAATTGAGTTTAATTAGGCTAAAAAATATTATCAAACGATCAACTATGATGTTATTAACTTGTATAAGGACTAATCTTGTACAATTAAAATCAAAAGAAGTAAATTGACACATTGAACGAAGTATAAGAACATTTTACGTAAATAAATCTAATTTAATTGTACAATATATATAATAAAATTTAAAAATAAATTATATATATTAAATAAATATCGAGAATCTGAATTTATTCCCATCAATAATTTTAAATTAATTCATATATGGTAGATCAATTCCAAATTAATTTCTACATAGTGTTTAATGCTATTCTTATACCATTTAAAAGTTAAATACCAAAAAATCCTTTAAAGTTTAGTTCAATACCTTTTAAATATTTAATTAAAAATTACACTCAAGAATATCCAATATTTACAATATTATTTATATATATGTACAAAATACATTCAAAAAATTGATAATAGAGAAAATAAAAAAAATCAATGCACTAGGTAGTGGGAATCTTAACACTTTTCACCTTCTGCGGATCCACCGTCACCCCTGTTCTATTTGGGATAGCAGTCTTGGGAGAGAGAGAGAGAGAGAGTAAATGGCTTCCAATTCTTCCGGATTCAAGGTACGTTTCCATTCTAAACCCTTGTTAATGAACCTCACTAACCCATAAGTTTAAGCAACCGGGCGAAGGTTAAGATTGATTTTATACTTTAATATTTTCTTTCATGTAAATGTTATTAGTCTTGAAGTGTAGATATTACAAATGCTCTTTTCATACCATGTGCTTAGATTATATTAATACTAAAAGTGGGATTGTAGTGATTCAAACTTGTGATATATTTGTCAAGGAGATTCTAAGCCAACTGTTTCAAAAATTTGAGCCGGTAGGTGGAGGCTCATGATTCGTTTTTATACTCTAACAACCCTAATTCCTTGTTTTTCTACTGTTGTGTTATTCAAATTCAATGTTTCCTGTTTATATTATAACTTTTAAGGTATACTAAGTTGAATTCGAAATTCTATAATTTTGGTGGAGAAACTAAGGTGAAGTCATTATCCCTAGCTGTTGTTAGGGCAATATTGTCTTAGGAATTCCGCAATTGAAGTTCAATTTATTGACATGTTCCACTTCAATTTATTGGCATGTTCCACATTCCAGTTCTATGAAAGTTCTAAGAAATGAAGAAGTTGCTTTCGCATTGCCACACAGTGGCTCATGATACGAACCAAAATCGAAATAAACAGAAATTAACTAAAGCAGGAAAATGCGGAAATTGAAAGAGTATAGTAAAGAGAGATAGGAAATGACATATATTTCATTTCGTGGTTTGTAATACAAGTCCCTACCTCTGTATATTAATATATATAGTGTTTCCCCCTCCTTGGGCTAGGCTTGCCTTGCTTCTATTGAATTACTGTATTACTCTAGGCTCATATACCTAATTTGGGTATGTATCAGCTCAATTGTTGGATTTCTTTGTAATTATAGTTGTGGTTTCGTACGTGCAACTTTATAACACACCGGCTTCAGGATATTAAGATGTTATGGTGGAGTTATTTACACCACAGATACCTGAATTTTTAAGTTTATTCAAATTGGTCTCTCATCTTTTCTTTTGTTCAAAAAAGTTCATGATGTTTTATTTGATGACAAAATGGGTTTCTCATCTTTTTAATTTTTACCTCATTTTGGTCACCACGTGAAGGACTAACTTTGTCATATAATAAAACATTAAGGACTATTTCGAACAAAAGAAAAGATGAGGGAGAGACTAATTTGAACAAACTTGAAAATATTAAGGAACATTTTAAGCAAAAGAAAAGATCAAGGACCAATTTGTACAAAATTAAAAACATCAAGGACCAATGATGTAAATAACTCTACTAAACGAGCACAGGCATTATAATTTGAACTCTTTAGTTCTCTTGTATTAGAAATGAATCTCATGTTGAAAACATTAGTATCTAAAATGTGTTGAATAATTCACAGAAAGATGCATAATAGTTTGAAGGATTGGATTTTGGTAAGTGGAAGTAACACACTATGTTAACATGTTGCTTGCCAGATCATCTTGGGCTCGTCATCAGTCGCTCGGAGGAAAATATTTGCTGAGATGGGATACAATTTCGAAATCATGGTAACTTCATTATATTTATTTGTTTCACGTTGATGATGGGGATAAATCTGACTTATTACTTATTTAGACGGCAGATATTGATGAGAAAAGCATACGCAAAGAGAAGCCAGAAAATTTAGTGATGACTCTTGCCGAAGCAAAGGTACTGCTATTCTCTATCTGTGTTCATAACTGCTTTTGCTTTGCTAATTGTGTGTTTGCACTTACATTTTGCATTTTGTTTGCATTAGTTGCCTACTCATTGTCCAAACTTAGGGTTCAATCATAGTTGCACAAAGCAGAAGCGGGAGCAGAAATAGAAGCGGGAAAGGGGGAATGGGCAGTCATAAAAGTTCCCAAGGTTGGGAGCATTGAGGGAGCACTTATATTACTATATATTAGATATACAAGGAAAAGTAATTAAATGTTATCAATTAAGCCGTTAAAGCATAAATATCAAAATAAAGTCAATATTAAGCAATAATCAAGGAAATCAAGTACTCCAATGAATAAGATCTAGAAAATTGACTCCAACGTGTCCATGCAATTCAATGATTCCTTAAAATCGAGTGATATAGATAACCAACAAATCGTTCAGTAAGTATTTTCTTATCAAAATGCTCCCCTGATAATTTGAATTGTGCTTCCATCGAGTTTGATGTGCGTTGGAAACGCAAATCTAACTCTAAAACGTGGAATCTTGTTTCCAAAGCGTGAGCCGTTAGCATTTTAGGAGCTTCCTGCAACTATGGGGTCAATAGTGCATTTAAGGCTGTCATTGGTTCAACTTTCTCCAGCTGACAACAAGGTTTGTGTTTGGTTAACAAAGAATATCTTTTTATATATTTTTGACAACCTAAAAAGAAAGATGTAAAATGTGGTTTTATAATTCAATTTAAAAAGATCCAAAGTTTAATACTTGTTGAAAACGATGTTTGTAAAAATTATCATGTTTGCTTTAAACCTCCACTACTATGGTTGATCTTCACTCCAGCCATCCACAATATGCCATCGTGACTCCCGACCACCACACCACCTACTATGGCCAATCCCTCCCACCGCCATTAGTTTGTCATCATCAGGGGCTACTCACTCCTCCTGACTACGACGACCACACACCACTGTAGCTTGTTGTCACCCTGGCCACCGCTATGGTTTGGCCCCACCATGTCCACCCTTACTACCATGACCCACCATCATCATCCACCCCCATGGAATGCTTCCACTCAACACACTTCACCACCATGATCCACCCTTGCCACCATGGTCCATTACCACCATGGCCACCGTACCGAGACCGTGGGCCATCACTACCACTCATCACTATGGTAGCCCTTCCTAACACCACCACCCGCCTCCATCTGTCATCATGACCATGGTCCACCACCATTGCTACCACCAGCCACGTACCACCATGGCTTATAATTAGCCACCAGCATGGCTTGCTATAATTTGCCTCATCATTATGGCCTACTACCATGGCTTGTTGCCACCATGATCCACTGCTACCTTTATTGCCCCTCTGACAACCACCATAGCCTGCAACCACCATGGCCCACCAAACTCAATTGGCGCGCTCACTTCTAAGTTCAAAAGTCGTAAGTCGAAATAGTAGCATTAGAGTTTATAGTACTACCATCCACCATCGTGGCTGGGCACTACGATCCTCCACCCTGCCACCATGGCCCACCACCACCAACACCACTTAGCAGTCCTAGCTTGTTTATTTGTTAAGTGTTCTTTTGTCATTCTACACATATAAATTCTATTTAGATTTGCATCCAGACATACTATTTTGTTAATTTTTTTTTTCCCATTATACAGCCAAACAATATACAACCATAAGATACAATCTTAAAAAATAGAGATCTTATTGAAGTAGATAAGATGAAAACATATGAACCAAACGCACCCAAAGAATCTTTATATTATTGCTGTTTGGTTGTTATAGTTGATCTATTATTGAGGTCAACATAGCTTAAGGCTTTTAACATGCTAGATTTTGAAGTCTACTCGTTGATGTCTCTTGCATCAATTGTGCAAAAATTCTTTTCAGGCTGATGCTATCGTGTCAAAGCTTCAAATAGTTGATAAACAAGTAAATGATACTGAGCCAACCCTTCTGATTGCAGCTGACACGGTATGTCGTCTTTTGTCCATAGTTAGCTGATGCTTACTAAGTATGAGCCCATATCCCTTTTTAGTTATTTTTGAGGGTTGATTTGGCACTTTGTCAAGAGATTTTAGGAATTTCTTAAGGCTCTGTTTGGCACACGGAATTGGAATTAAACTGTGGAATTGTAATTCCATTTCCAATTTTGATGGAATTGAAATTCTAATGAAATTGAAATTCCATCCTTCGGTTTATTAAAGGAATTGGAGGTCCGAATTATAATTACATAATCATTCGAATAATCAAGGGTTTTCAGTCAATTGAGTTGGAGTATTTCGAGTTTTAAGTCAACTACGGTCAAATTTTGGTCGGAGTGGTTCTCATCGTGTTTGAGTGTTCGAGTTTTGAGTCTAATCGGGTTGAGTATCGCGTTGGATCATTTGGTGTTCAAGTTATCTCGGATTTTCAGTTAATCGGGTTAGGCCTTTTTGGGATTCAGGCTAGAATTGATCAGGTTTGAGCTGTTTTGGGTCATTTCAAGCTCAAGTCATCTTAGTTTTGGAACAAACGAGTTGTTATCATTTCAAATTTCGAGTCATCTTAGGTTGAGTTTGAGATGGGTTTGGTCATTTTGGGTCTACGCCGTATTAATTTTGGTCAATTTAGTCAGGTCATTTCTACTTCGCCTCAGCTTTTTTACATCACATTCAAGTCGAGTAGTTTCATTTCTACATTTGAGCCATCTCGAGTTTCGAGTCAATTAGATTGGGTTACTTCGGACTTTGAGCTAAGGTAATTTCGATCATTTCAAGTTCAAGTTATTCAAGTTGGGAGGTTCGGGTTAAATTTTAGATCATGTCTAAATCTTTAGATTTTGAGTCATCTTGTATTTGAGTTAACTAAGTGGGGTCATTTCCTGGTTTTAAGTCAATGGATTTAACATGGAATTGCAATTCCTTAACCCCCGCCCCAAGGAATTGGAAAGTGTGATTTTCAGTTAAAATCCAATTCCATGGAATTAAGCAGTGGAATTGTAATTCCAATTCTAGCAGGTGAACCAAACGACTGAATTGGAATTTTGAGCCCCAATTCCAGCCTGAGCCCCAATTACAGGCTCCAATTCCATGCTCCAAACACAGTCTAAGGGTTGTTCAGAAATAGAGAATATTCTAGTTTTTGTGGAAAATTTTCAAAGAAAATGGTCAAGTTGTTCAAAAGCCAAGTTTTCCTATTGAAAAAGTTGGAAAGCATTTTTCAATTATTCTTTTGGAAAATTTGGAAAACCATTTTCGATTTTTCCTCCGCATTTTCAGCAGGTTCTTGTTTTTCTTTTCTTTTATTAACTTGGACACAGCCTCCCTTCAGGGTCACCCTCAAGGGGTAAGGCTGCGTATATCTCAAACCCCCCAGACCCTGCTTTGACGAGAGCCTTGTGGCATTGGGTTTATTGTTGTTGTTGTTATTCTCTCCACCCTTCTTTTCTCTTTCTTCATTTCATGTTTCTTTCTCTCACTCTCTTACATCTTACACTTTAAAATTGTAGATCTCAAAATGGTATTTGTACTTGAATCAATGTTTAAATTTCCACATATCAAATATACTTGAACCAATCATTGTACTTTAGAATTGTGTAGTCCTTGACATTTAAATAAATTTCTAGTGTAATTCGTACAGATGATGTTCGACATCCAAATTTGTGATCCAAAAAAATCTCAAATTGGTATATGTTCCAAATTGATATATGAATTTTCATGGTTCGGATTCTGAGCGGTCATTTTTAAATCGGCTGCTCTAATTACTCGGGTTTGGTTTAGGATCATATTATTGGGTTTTCAGGTATTACTTGTTCCTATATTTTTCAATTTTTAAATTTTGGAAAAATTAGGATCACTTGAATGCATTATGAAGTTTCCTATATTGGAAAACTATTAAAAAGATTTTCGATCCTTAGAAATGTTTTCCAAATAGAAATGGAAAAGGAATACTGGAGATGAAAAGGAAAATTGAAAACGGAAAATGAAAACTATGTTATGTTACTAAACATGGCCTTAGTTTCCTTAGCGCATGTTTGGTAATGGGGTTAAAAAGCGGGTTAATGGTTATTAAGGTGAAGATAAACCTCCTTGTGACCACATTTGGTTTCTTATGAAAATTTACCCCATTATAAAATTTACCGCCATACAACAACAACAACAAACCTAGTGCTTGCAAGGGCTCCCGCAAAAGCAGGGTCTGTGGGGTAGATGTACGCAGCCTTCTGCCTTCAGGGGGCTACCCTGAAGAGAGGCTGTTTCCGAGGACCCCCAGCCTGAGAGGCTGATCCGCAGCATAGAGCATGTGACCTGGCAGCAGGAGAGCAACAAAGCATGAGTAGGGAAAAACACACGGCGAGCAAGACAACAAACACAAAGCAAACACAAACACAACAGACACAAAGCAAGCCACATCAAGCAGAAATCAAAGGATAGGTAGGCAGGTAGGCAGGCAAGTAGTAGCTCATGAGAGCAAGTACACAACCTAAGTGCGCCAGGAGGATATCACGGCCTAGCACTAGTAAGCTAGACTACCCTACTCCAACTGGAGCATCTATAACCCCTATACTAGCCCTCCATTGGGCCCTATCTAAGGCCATCTCCTCCCTAAGGTTTAGGTGGGTGAGGTCTTGTCGGATCGTCTCCATCCATCTCTTCTTTGGCCCCCCTCTTCCACTCCTGCCTAGTGTAGTAAGGGGCTGTTCGCACCTCCTTACTGGAGCATTGTCCGGCCTCCTTCTAACATGTCTGGACCACCTCAAACGTTGCTCTCTCAATTTATCTTCAATGGGGGCTACGCCCAATTTGCCTTTTATGAAGTCGTTTCTGATCAAAATTTACCGCCATATGGTGGGTAAATGTTGCACGTCTTGAACAAGAAGAGGGGAAATCAATTTTCAAGTGAGAGGAAAGGGCATGCTAAGGCTGTCAAATGCCACTGTCCGACATCGCCACACTTTGCCGCACCTCATGTGCGCCTTCATTGCCCATTGTTGCATATGCACCATTGCCACACATTGCCAAGTATTGACCGCTACAGACATCTTCCACTGGCATTGCACATCTCCCACTGTGCATCCACTGCTGCTCATTCCTGGTACCCGCCCCTGCCACAGATCGCCACGGTGACTACCATTTCTTATCAATGGTTCCCTTCATCAGTGGCCGCTGAGCCCATCATTGTCTCCATCACCAACACCTCTGTCCCCATACGTCTGTAGCTGAGGTTTATGCATTTTCCCTAATATTTCGATCATTGAAAGGAAGCATTTGCTCTAATTTGGTGAAAAGGGATTAAAATTATTAAAGGAAGATAAATGATTCAATTTTAACCTCATACGAAATATAAGAAAAGACTTATGCCTTAATGTTTATCCTTGTAAATGTGGAATAACCAAACAATGTGGAGGAAAAATTTTACATGGGATCATAGTTACCCAATGAATTGTTAGCCTTGTAATGTTTAACCTTATACCAAACATGGCCTTAATGTAAATTTGATTGTTCTGATGCAGAAAATTGCTTGATTATGGTATTTAGATGGCAAAAAGGTGACATGGTAATTGCCTTGATTGTTTACCTTTATGACATGAAAATGGAATGAGAGCACCCGTGTTCAATATTCTGTATTAGGGCCGCCGTGGGGTTGGTGTGGGGCGGCGGACAGGCTAATGCCCACTTGTGGCATTTGGATAAGTGAGGTACCATCTACTCCAGATAGAAATAAATTGCTCTACTGGTGTGGCTAGTGACATTTGTACTTGTGTAGATTCAACATCATGCTACTGCTGCAAAATCATGTTTTTTTTATCCTATTACCAATTTCCTTTCAGGTTGCAACAATGTTTACCTGTTCACTCCAACTGTTTAACATCATGATGCTATGGTGTTAATCTCTTGCTTACTCCTTGGCTGGGTGGTTGTAATAAGATACCAGCTGGATATTTTTTGGTGAGAGGATGATTAGAGGCTAGTATGTTAGTAGTTCTTGTTGTTTAGATGTTCTTTTACTGTTTTTTTACTTAATTGATGGCGGTGATGGTGCTCGTGATGAAGTTTGAAATATTACATTGGTTGTGCTTAAGAGTGCCCCTGTATTTACTTTAGTTCATGGACCTGTCTTCTCAGGCGCAAGCCTCGGTACCAAAGCATCCCATTGGTGACCGTGAAACTGATGCTGGACCGACACTCCTAATTACAGGCGATCAAGTATAGTTATTTTCCACTTTTGTGAGTGCGTATTCATTTAAGCACAAGTACATTATGCCGCGTTTTCCAAGATGTTGTATGCTTCTTTTTGCCTGTTAAGGCCCCAGGAAAAGTTCTATCCTGTATAATATGTTGTTGCAACATATAGTACAACCTTAACGTCACAGTAATATATCAATCTGCACTGTTGATGATTTTAAGTGGGGTGGGCATGGGCTAGGAAACAAATATATGACTTGGTATTTAAGTTTCTTGTGCTGGATGATGAATTTAAGAGACTATAGTAGGATAGGAGATGACTAACTGAAATAAGTTGTTGACTTGATGCAGCGAATCCCATAAATTTAATTGCTTTGCTGTAACAAATTAAGAATACATGTAATATGGATCAAAATATTATCACATGGTGCACTGGAATTCAGGTACAGAAATCAATATCAATTTCTAGGATATTTCGTTTGTTTGGTGGCATTATGGTTGGTGATATAAATTTGTTTCGCTTGTTTGGGATATTTCTGGGATATAGGTAGTGACTGGATCCAGAATGTCATCATGTAGGAACAATAATAAATGTATTTTTAATTACCTAATTTTAGAATTTATGAACAATGGATCAAAATAAACTTGACCATACGAATAATAGCGCAATTGCAATTTAAATGGTCCCTTGTGTAAAAAGGAATGGGGGGTGAAACAGAATTGCCATACTGGGGGGAAAAAAATTGGCAGCGGTGATCTGCCGCCTCTCTTATATAAATGTCATGAAGCTCAGTGTGTCCGTGTGTCGTGTGGTGTCAATCACTAGATTTTGTCAGTACTTCCCTTTTCTTCAGACGTAATATACCTACTTCTGGAGGTTTTAAAGTAGGCAATATGAAAAATTCACCTCTGGCGGTGGGGTTCATTGGCTGGGCTTCTTATTTGTCTTCCCTAATTTCTTTAGTTTCCTTTTATTGTATGCTTGTGGGGCTGGGGGTGATTTTGGCTGGGAGATATTACCCTACTTGAAGTTCCAATCTAGGTGCGTGTTACATTTCTCCGCGCCTTTAGGTGCAACTCACAAAGTAATGCATATATGAGGTCCACATATGAGCTCAAGTGGGATTCCATCTTAAAACAAATTAGCATTTGGTGGAGTATCCCACTAGGCTTATATGTTGATATTTCTCTCTCACAACTCTAATGTGAAATTCTTACTAAACTCACATGTAAAGCCCCCAGTAGCGTGCCATCTGGTGAAGTATGACAAGATCAACATTGAAAGTTAACCAAATATTTATCTAGTCCAAGGCTCCATGCTTTATCTTGGAACATGAGTTTCAACAAGTTAAATGCTTGCTAGGATCTTTGTTTGGACTAGTGCATATCAGCAGACATGCTGGTTTGTTATGAAGCACTGCTTCTACATGTCTAAGGTTGCTAGTCATGATGTCCATGATTCTTTTATCGTTAAATTTAATCATTTTTGTCCTCAATGATGATATCAATGTGTGCCCATTATTTCCATCACGCCTGTATTTTTAAACTTATTGAGGTGATCGTTAATTCTTTCCGACTTTATTCCTGAAGGTGGTGGTCTATGAAGGTATGATTAGAGAAAAGCCGTCTAGCATAGAAGAAGCACGCCAATATATCAGAGGTCTTCTATTTGTCTTTATTTCCTCTATGTGGTCCTCTAGTAATATATGTTCATAATCAGTTGTCTAATAAATGCGGTTGTAGATTATTCTGGTAGGAGTGCTGCAACTGTGAGCTCTGTTCTTGTGACAAACCTTAAGACCGGATTTAGGAAGGGAGAATGGGACCGAGTTGAGGTAATTTATCCTCATATTTTCTGCTACTTGTATTAAAAACGACATTCTGGGATAAAGAATTTTACTTGGGAAAATTACAAATTAATACCCTAAAATTTGGTGTATTAATTCTTCAGTCCACAAATTTTTGGAAATAATCTTTTAATCCAAAAGTTACGTGTATTTAATATAGTCCAAACGGCAGTGTGTAAGGGTGTAAAATAGGCCCCTCATCCAACTCTTTTCCATTAACAGTATCACAACATTATGGTTTGTATGTGGCATGAGGGGAACAACGAGGGGATGGCCGGATTTCCAATAAATAACGATTGGTACACACACTTTCACATTGTCGTTTGGACTATATTATTAAACCTATGTGACTTTTAGACTAAAAAGTTATTTCACAAAGTTTGTTGACTAACAAATTAATAAACCAAACCTCAAGATACTAATATGTAATTTACCCATTTTACTTCTCTTGATTACAGATTTTGTTCCATGAGATACCAAATGAGGTCATTGATAAACTGGTAAGCATATATATGTTATGATCACTACTTCCTACAGCAACGACATCTGTACAATTTGATGTGCTGAAGTTCTTTCTCTCTCTTTCTCACAATTTTCAGATTGAGGAAGGGACCGTTCTAAAAGTGGCCGGAGCATTGATAATTGAACATCCATTCATACTTCCCCTTGTTAAAGAAGTGGTCAGTCTCTTGTCTTCCACTTATTTTATAAGTTCTAAGACTAATTACATTTGGATTTACAGTGAATTGTGATTTAGTGCCTTGATTATAGTCATAGTATTCTAGAAGTAGCTTGATGTTTGAAAATGGTTTCTGGATGCCTTGAGCTTCTGAGATCTTTTCTCATAGGTACCTTCTGCTTCACAACATTAGGGTTCCGTCAACTTTTGCTGACATGGTACCAAAAAAATATTCTAAAATAATTTAGTTATTGTTGATAATGTCAATTCGTGAACAAAATGATTTTATGAATAACAGAAACCGTCGTCCTGCCTTGTGAACTCCTATTGCCGGCAAACCCTCACTAACTTACCAGCCGTTAGAAGCACCTCATTCCCATGTCGCCAGAGCCTGCAAACCCTAGCCCAGTGTTGAAGCTTCCTGTCCCTCTAGCCTTCCGTGGGAAGCTCCCCAACCAACCTCCACTTAGCATGCCAAGCCACCCCATTATACCACACCATCGATGGTTTGTGGTGGAGGCTCTTCGGGGCTAGGTGTAAGACCCGTGACACTTCGGACCGGGGCACAGGTGTGCGCCTTGCGCCTATGCCGTGTCAAATGGGCTACCAAAGATTGGCATCATGTGGACAAGGTGCGCACTCAGTTAAGGGTGCATTAGGCCTCCATGGACCTAGGCCTAAGTGATGGACAAAGTGGGAACCGAGACGGACGCGGACCCAGGACGGTGTCATGACAGGGGCCAGGCACGGCCCAGGACGGTGTCATGACAAGGCCCAGGCACGGCCCAGGACGGTGTCATGACATGGACCTGGCTCGGCCTAGGCAGTGTCACGACAAGGCCCAGGGCACGGCACTGGGCCGGCCCAAGGGCACGAATGGGTAGCGATAGGCACGGGCCTAGTGCAGGGCACTGGCCCAGCCCGGGAACGCATAGGCCCAACTAAGCCCGACCTTGAAAGATGATAAAAAAGAGCACATGACACATGTGGGAGACGGTTACCAAAGGAAAACAAGTGGGAATGACATTGACCAGTTTGAACAAGGAAAAAAGCGGGAAAAGAGGAAGAGTGGGCTGAAGGTGGAGATAACCGCCGGTTTTAATATGGCGCCTAAAATAATAGAACATGTGCATTGACCAAGCTTGACCATAACCGCCCAAGGCATGCAAGAGGACGTGGGACACGGCTTGAAGAAAGAAGGGGAAAAGGGCGGGAACGGTTAACCCATGATCTTGGGGTTGTCAAGGTCTATAAATATGTGTAATTTGTATTCATTTGAGTGTCTTGTAATCTCAGAAATTATTAATGGAAATGGCCCTCTATTTCGTGTGATAAGTGTCTCTTATATTTCCCTTTTAAGTTCTCTTGAGTTCATTACATTTTACTTGGTTTTGGCTGGGTGAGTAAACCTCACCGCCTTCATATCTAATCCATAAAATAGCTGTGACAATTGTGGTATCAGAGCCAGGTTGCGTGAACGATGGCTGGGGATCAGAACGAACCTTTGAAGAAACTTAAGGCTAGTGAACATATTGCTAGACTTGAGGAAATCGTGGGAATTGAAGTGGAAGATGGTGGTGATCCTCCTCCAGGAACTATTTTCGGTAATATCAAAATGCTTTCCAATGACATTCAAACCCTAAAAGAAATAATGAGCAATTTACTTGAAGCCCTTAGGACCCCGTCCCCGACACCTCCTGTCCCACCTAATGTAGACCGTAGGGAAAATTCAACTACGGGTGGGAACTCAAATGTAAGAACCTCAAACGAGACCCTTAATCCCACCATAGAGTCCCTTCAAAACGAAATTTCCGTGTTAAAAAGAGCCATTAATACCGGTTCTCAAAGCCTAGAGAAAAGAGGAATTAAGGTCCCCACACCGAGATCTTATGAAGGAGAACGTAGTGCCCGGACCCTTGAGAATTTTCTGTGGGACATGGAACAATACTTTAATGCAACCCGAGTAAGAGAGGAGGACAAGGTCGTGGTTGCGTCAATGCACCTCAATGGTGACGCAAAGCTGTGTGGAGAGCTAGAGTGTCCGATGACTATGCTGCCGGTCGTCCCGTGATCAACATGTGGGAAGAACTAAAGAAAGAGCTGCGAAGTCAATTCTTGCCCCTAAACACCTCCTGGATGGCACAAGAGGCGTTAAAGAACTTGGAGCAAACCGGGTCCGTCTGTGAGTATGTTAAGTCATTTTCATCTTTATTACTTGATATAAATGACATGACCGAAGAGGATAAATTGTTTAATTTTGTATCGGGCCTCAAATCGTGGGCCCAAATTGAGATGCGGAGACAACGAGTCCATGACCTTGCCTCCGCAATCATTGTGGCTGACGGTTTAGTGGACCTTAAACCAAATGGGAATGAGGACAAGGGAAAACAACCCGTTTCATTTAAAAAGAGAAAGAGGGAGTATAAACCAAATTGGAACCGAAATAACAAAACTAGGTCCCCTCAAGCGGGGCCTTCCAAGGCCACGTTTAAGGAAAATGCACCGGTCCCTAAAAAGACAAAAACAGGGGTGACTTGCTTTATATGTGACGGACCTCATTATGCAAAAGAATGCCCAAAGAAACAACATTTAAATGCTTTAAGTGAGGAAGTGCAAGATGAGGACCAACGCAAAGTGATGAATTTAGGGCAACCTCCTTGAGATTGCTCAATGCTATTAGTCATGACACACCTTCATTGGAAGGGTTGATGTATTTCCGTGTATGTTTGAATGGGAAACTTATAGTTGCTATGGCTGATACTGGCGCTTCATATAACTTTTTGAACTCAAGCTGCCCAAAATTTAAAATTGAATCTAGTCCCTTCCAATACTGGGTTAAAAGCTGTAAATTCTAACACTATAGCAACTAAAGGTAGGGCCCCTAATGTAACGCTGAAAGTAGGAGATTGGGTGGGAAAGACGGACTTTACTGTAGTGGACGTAGATGACTTCGAATTGATCCTAGGTATGAATTTTTCCGGGTAGCCAAGGCCTCGGTTACCCCACACCTAGGAGGAATGATGATAAGTGACCCAACCAAATCTTGCTTTGTCAAGGCGTGGTCCACTACCATGAAACCTCCAGGACCGTTCCAAACCCTATCCGCAATGCAACTTAAGAAAGGATTTAAGAAAGGACTCCCTACTTTTGTGGCAACCTTAGTTGAGATCAAACCGGGGAAGGAGGTAGAAGTGCCGGACGTAATTGCGGATGTGTTAGACGAATTTAAGGGCGTGATGCCCCCTGAGTTGCCTAAGCATTTACCGTCTAGGAGGGCTATTGACCATAAGATCGAGTTATTGCCGGGCACGCGACCCCCAGCGTGTGTCCCATATCGGATGGGCCCTGCGGAGCTTGCTGAACTCCATAGGCAGCTTGGGGAATTACTTGATGCAGGTTTTGTTCAGCCTTCAAAGGCACCATATGGGGCACCGGTGTTGTTCCAAAAGAAGCAGGATGGATTCTTACGTATGTGCGTGGACTATCGGGCCCTAAACAAAGTGACTGTGAGAAACAATTACCCTATTCCTCGTGTTGATGATCTATTTGATAGGCTGTCCAAGGCCAAGTACTTTACAAAGCTGGACTTGCGCTCGGGCTATTGGCAGGTTCGGATCGCGGAAGGGGATGAGCCCAAGACCACTTGTGTAACTCGTTATGGTTCTTTTGAGTTTCGTCTAATGCCGTTTGGGCTTACTAATGCCCTGGCTACCTTTTGTAATTTAATGAATGATGCCCTTTATGATTATCTTGATCGTTTTGTTGTGGTTTATTTGGATGATATTGTTGTATACTCAGAAACTTTAGAAGAGCATGTAAATCACTTAAGGAAAGTGTTAGAAAAGCTGAAGGAACATGAACTCTATGTGAAAAAGGAAAAATGTGAGTTTGCCCAAACCGAGATCATGTTCCTTGGGCACAAAATCAGTCAAGGACATGTAAAGATGGATGAGGCCAAGAATCTTGGATTGGCCTGCACCCAAAAATGTATCGGAGTTGAGAGCATTTCTAGGATTGGCCAATTATTATAGAAAATTTATCCTTGGCTATTCTAAAAAGGTCTCGCCATTAACGGATTTGTTGAAAAAGGATAACGTGTGGTCGTGGTCCGAACCTTGCCAAGAAGCCTTTAGAGCCCTTAAAATCGCACTGTCAACGGAGCCGGTCTTGAAGTTGCCGTGCTTTGACAGGCCCTTTGAACTTCACATTGATGCGTCGGGTCGTGCCATTGGTGGAGTGCTTGTCCAAGATGGGCACCCGGTTGCCTTTGAGAGTAGGAAGCTGAAAGATCATGAGAAACGATATTCCACACATGAAAAAGAAATGCTTGCTGTAATACGTTGTTTACGTGTATGGAGGCACTATCTTTTGGGAGTGAAATTTGTAGTTCGCACCGATAATATTGCGAACACCTATTTCAAGTCACAAAAGAAGTTATCTTCTAAAGAAGCCCGTTGGCAAGAGTTTGTAGAGGAATATGATTTTGTATGGGAACATAAACAGGGAAGGCACAATGTAGTTCAGGATGCCCTAAGTCGCAAGACCCTAGAGCTTGTCGTAGCCTTGTCACGAGTTGAGACGGACTTCACTGGACGTGTCAAGGATGCAGCCCGGACCGACCCTATATGCCAACGGTTAAAACAACAGGTAATAAGTGGTGAAGTGCGTAGGTACTGGATTGATGATGACTTAATCTTTGCGCAGGGAGCTCGTTTGTATGTCCCTGCAGGTAAAATCCGAGTGGAGCTGCTAAGGGAATGTCACGATGCAAAGTGGGCCGGACATCCGGGACGGGAAAGGACCCAAGCCTTGCTAGAACGCAGCTATTATTGGCCAAAGATGGGGCAAGAGATTGAAGCCTATGTCAAGTCATGCCTTGTTTGCCAACAAGACAAGCTTGAGTGGAGGAAGGAAGCGGGCCTCCTACAACCACTACCGGTACCGGACAAGCCATGGAAGTCTTTGTCAATGGATTTTATTTCTAGTTTTCCTTGTGTAGAGGGACAAAAATCTGTAATGGTTGTAGTAGATAGGTTTTCTAAGTATGCTATTTTCATGGCAGCCCCAAACGCTTGTCCCGCGGACCAAGCTGCCCAACTTTTTTACAAAAATGTGGTCAAGTATTTCGGTCTACCTGAGGACATTGTAAGTGACCGAGATTCTAGATTCACGGGTCGGTTTTGGACAGCGTTGTTTAACTTGATGGGGTCTCAATTAAAGTTTTCTACGGCTAACCATCCTCAGACGGATGGGCAAACGGAATGGGTAAATGCCTTGTTGGAGGAATACCTAAGGCATTATGTGACCGCATCCCAAAGAAATTGGGTGGAGATCATGGACACCGCTCAATTTTGTTATAACTTGCATAAGAGTAGTGCCACGGGCTTCAGTCCTTTTGAGTTAGCCATGGGTTGGCAGCCTCTCACCCCACACGAAATTGTAAACAAAGTGGGGGAAAGTGCCCAGCTGCACAACGGTTTGCATTAGACAAACAAAAGCTCCTTGACATGGCAAAGGACGGCCTTGACAAGGCAGCTAGACGAATGAAAAAGTATGCGGATGAAAAGAGGAGACCCTTAGAATTTAAAGTAGGGGATAAAGTAATGCTTAAACTAACGCCCCAAATATGGAAAAAGATAAAGAGCAAAACCGTACATCGTAGCCTAGTTCCTAAATATGACGGACCCTTTGAAATTATTAAAAAGGTTGGACCCTTCGCTTACCGCTTGGATTTACCACAGAGGCTAAAGGTGCACCCAACTTTTCATGTTAGTTTTCTTAAACCTCACATTGAGGACCTAGCGGGTGCACACTTGAAGCAAACAAGGGCGCCGCCCACCATTCGGAAGCAATTTTCCAAGGAAGTGCAAAGGTCCTTGACCATCGGGTGTTTGGTCAGAGTAAAAAAAACAGGAGACGGGACTTCCTGGTTCTGTGGAAAGGCACTCCTTTAACGGAGGCTACGTGGGAACGAGACGTAACTTTGTGGCAATTTGAGGACAAAGTTGTGGAGTACCTTAATTCCCTTCCGAGGACGTCAGGTCTTTCGGGTGGGGGAGGTTTGTAAGACCCGTGACACTCCGGACCGGGTCACAGGTGTGCGCCTTGCGCCTGTGCCGTGTCAAATGGGCTGCCAAAGATTGGCATCATGTGGACAAGGTGCGCACTCAGTTAAGGGTGCATTAGGCCTCCACGGACCTAGGCCTGAGTGATGGACAAAGTGGGAACCGAGACGGACGCGGACCCAAGACAGTGTCATGACAAGGGCCAGGCACGGCCCAGGACGGTGTCATGACAGGGGCCAGGCACGGCCCAGGACGGTGTCATGACAGGAGCCAGGCACGGCCCAGGACGGTGTCATGACAGGGGCCAGGCACGGCCCAGGACTGTGTCATGACAAGGCCCTGGCTCGGCCCTAGGCAGTGTCATGACAAGGCCCTTGCTCGGCCCCAAGCAGTGTCATGACATGGACCTGGCACGGCCCAGGCAGTGTCACGAAAAGGCCCAGGGCACGAATGGGTAGCGATAGACACGGTGTCACGGGTCCGCACCAGCTCGCTCCAGAGGTTTGTCACAGGTCTGCACCTATTCGCTTCCAGTGGCTTGTCATGACACTGCCTGGGTCCGGTCCGAGTACGCGCCAGTCCTTGTCAAGACATTGTCATGGTCAGTTAGCGTTTATGTCTTAGTCCCCACTTGCTTGCATTAACACCCAATAATGAAAAGGATAAATTGGGTATTAATTCAAACAATAGGACACGCTAGGGATTAATGAATTGTAATAGAATAATCTAGAATTCTCTAGAATCCCTTGTAACTAACTACGCTCCTTTCTTTTCCCCCCTTTTTCAAGGACGGTTACTTTCCCGCTTCTCCTATTTGAATTTGTAAGGTAGTTATAAATAGTGGAGCTCATACTTGTAATAATCATCCAATTAAATATCAATGAATCTCTCTCTTAACCCGTCTCAACTCTATCTCTATTTTCTCATCTAATTTCTTCTCTTTCTCATCTTAATTCTTTAAAGTTCTCTTAACCTCTAATTCCTTGATCTCCCTTGATCATTGAAATTAGGTCACGACCTTAGGAACGTGACAAGGTGGTATCAGAGTCATCTTCCGATCATCAAACTGGCCATCACTAGAAGTACTCGATCCGCTGCAACAATGTCTTCATCAGAGGAAACGGTTGATTCACAAGTTCAACAAAGAATTGAGTCTGTGGAGAAACGCTTGGAAAGATTGGAGAGGATCTCTGAAAATCAAGTTCGAATTAGCAATGAGCTCAAAACATCCATAGATTCTCAAGCTTAAATCACTGAGAATCTAAGGGTCACAATGGAGACGTTGAACTTCACTGTGAAGAAGTTCACAATCAGCCAAGAGAAGTGACCGAAGGTGGCAATACCGGCCGCCACTGGCCACACTACTGCTGGAGGATTTGGAAACTACGTTCATTTAGGGGGAAATGGCTTGATTCCTCCACCTCCGCCTCAACCGGAGCTCAGGAATGAGCGTGCTCCCTCACGGACAGCTGAAGATGGTGAAAACAGTGCGTTCAACGGTAGTAACCGCACTTGGAGTTGACATCATACCGCCAAACTTGATCCTCCTCGCTTTGATGGATCCAATCCTAGGGGCTGGATTAGGAGGTTACTCAAATATTTCCATTGGTATCAAGTGCCAATAGAGGAATGGGTGGAATTCGCTTCTAACCACCTACCGGAGCACGGAGAGGCTTGGTACCAGGCTCTGGAACTTAAAAATCCAGTGATCACATGGTAGTTCTTCATTAATGAGCTTTGCAAGAGGTTTGGCGATCGATCTCTTCATGACATTGTGGAAGAATTCAGCAAGATTGTCCAAAACGGCACCGTGGAGGACTACATTATATGTTTTGAAGAGCTTAAGAGTTGGATGTTGATTTATCATCCAACCTTAACAGAGGATTACTTCATTTCCAGTTTTATCAGCGGCCTCAAGCCAGTACTTAGAGCCTCAGTAAAAGCAGCACGGCCAAATGACTTAAGTTTGGCGTTTGAGCAGGCCAAACTACAAGATATAGCCATCGCTGAAATTCGTGGCGTTAGAGGCACGGGATCGGGTGTCGTTAGGCCTAGTTCCAATGTGAGGACCGTGTCCAGTTCGCCCACAGGACCGTCTATGTCCTTTCAGGGCCCAGCGTTCTCCTACGGGTCTGTGTCAAGGTTCAGTGGGGCACGATTTGGCCCAGCAGCTTCTTCTGGCTCCAGCGCCCCAAGGCGCGAGCCCGGCTAGTGTTACAAGTGCAGGGAGCGTTATTTCCCTGGGCATGTTGTGCAAGCCAAAGCATGTCCAAAGCATGGAGGGGCAAGAAGAAGTGGAGGAAGAACAAGAGGAAGAAGTACATGAAGAAGAAGAGGCTCAAGAGGAAGAAACGGGAGTGATGGAGATCTCATTTAACGCTCTCTCAGGACGCATTACTCACAATACAATGCGCCTAAGGGGATCCATCAAGAAACGGGCTGTTACCATCCTTATTGACAGTGGGAGCACTAACAGCTTCCCGGATGCTACCGTGGTCCGTGAGCTAAGGCTAGAGACGGTGCCAACGTTGGTAATGACAGTCACCGTAGCTAATGGTGAGAGCCTCATGAGCTATCAGAAGTGCACGGGTGTCAGGTGGAAGGTCCAAGGCACCACTTTCATTGATGACCTACGTGTGCTTGAGCTACGTGGTAGCGACATGGTTTTGGGAGTTGATTGGTTACAACGTTATGGCCCCGTGACCATTGACTTCACAAACCTTCATTTCTCTTGCTACCAGGAGGGAAAGGCGATCCAGTTGCAAGGCATGGCTTAACAAGCAACTCTACACTCCATATCCGAGCGTGGCATCACCCGATTCTTGAAGAAACAGGCAAGTTGTGTACTAGGCCATCTCTTTATGGCCACGGGAGTGGAAATATCTGAGGTTGAGTTGCATTCAGACATAGCGCACTTGTTGCGCCACTATAAGGATGTGTTTGACATTCCAAAAGGGTTGCCCCCGCCTCGCAACCATGATCATGGCATCCCTACGCTGCCTGGGGCCAAACCGGTTAACATTAGGCCCTACCGGTATTCGCACAATCAGAAAGACGAGATAGAGAAGCAAGTAAAGGAGATGCTCAAAACCTCTATCATTCAACCCAGCCGGAGTCCGTTTGCCTCACTGGTTCTCTTGGTCAAAAAGAAGGACGGCACCTACCGTTTTTGTGTTGATTACCGCCAGCTTAACCAGATCACTGTCAAAGACAAATTTCCTATTCCGGTTATTGATGACCTTTTGGATGAGCTCCAAGGCGCAGCGATTTTCTCCAAAACAGATCTCCGGGCCGGTTATCATCAGATCCTGGTCAGAAATGAGGATCGCCACAAGATCGCCTTCCGTACACACCAAGGGCATTATGAGTTCCGTGTCATGCCTTTCGGTCTCACCAACGCCCCAGCCACGTTCCAAGCCTTAATGAATGAGGTTTTCGCCCCATTCTTAAGGAAGTTTGTTTTGGTGGTCTTTGATGACATCTTGATATATAGCCCTGGGATGGGCGCACACTTGCAACACTTGACAGTGGTCCTGGACATACTCCGTGCCCATAAGCTGTACGCCAAACGCAGCAAATGCACGTTTGGTCAGGACCATGTTGAGTACTTGGGGCATATCATTTCACAAGAGGGTGTGGCCGCTGATGCAGCCAAGATTGAGGCCATGATAGATTGGCCTGTGCCAACCAGTGTCAAAAGCCTCCGTGGGTTCCTTGGTCTCACAGGGTACTACCGGAAGTTCATCAAGGGATACGGAACCGTGAGCAAGCCCTTAACAAGCCTCCTCAAGAAGGGAGCCTTCCTATGGAACAATGCCGCCTAGGATGCCTTTGAGTCATTGAAGTCCGCTACGATGACAGCACCCGTGCTGGCCCTTCCTGACTTCAGCGAACCGTTCTTGGAGACGGACGCTTGTGATGTAGGAATTGGAGCCGTATTGACTCAAAAGGGTAGGCCCTTGGCTTATCTCAGCCAGGAACTCAACCCACGCCACTTGGGCTTGTCCGTGTATGAGAAGGAGCTCATGGCCGTGATCATGGCCGTCCAAAAATGAAGGCATTACCTTCTAGGCAATCATTTCATCATCAAGACGGATCACTCCAGCCTGCGCCACCACCTGGACCAGCGCATTAGCACCAGGCTTCAGCAAAAAGGGGTCTCCAAGCTTATGGGCCTCAGCTACGGCATTTAGTATCGCAAGTGTGCCGAGAATCGTGCCGCAGATGCCTTGTCAAGGAGCAGTGAAGGTCCGGACCAGGGAACGTTGGCTCAGCTGACCATTGTCACTCCACTTTGGTGCGTGAGGTTGGCGACAGTTATGAAGGTGATGCCCAGGCCTCCCAACTCCTTGCACAGCTGGTCCTTGATCCGAAGGGGCAACCTCCCTTTTCCTTAGAGCAAGGAATCATCCGATATAAGGGGCGCATCTATGTGGGTGAAGGCGCAGCTGTGAGAGACAGGGTCTTGCACGCCCTCCATGACTCTCCAGTAGGAGGACACTCAGGAGTGACAGGCACCTTGATGAGAATCAAGAGCATGTTCTACTGGCCCAAGCTCAAAGACAATGTCCAAGAATGGGTGCGCAGCTATGACGTTTGCCAGCGCACTAAGGGGGGACATGTGCCCTACCCAGGCCTGCTTCAGCCTCTGCCTGTTCCAAACCAGGCCTGGGCCAGTATCAGCCTGGACTTCATTGAGGGCCTTCCTAGGTCTCAAGGGAAGGACGTGATCCTAGTTGTGGTGGACCGATTCACCAAGTACGCTCATTTCCTAACCTAGGCACATCCCTATACAACGGCAAGAGTGGCCCAGCTCTTTTTGGACCACATTTATCGTTTGCATGGATTGCCAAAGGACATAGTCTCAGATAGGGACTCATCATTCTTGAGCTTATTCTGGAAGGAACTTATGCGCCTTGCTGGAGTGGATTTACATATGAGCAGCTCTTATCACCCACAATCAGATAGGCAAACCGTGAGAGTTAATCAATGCCTTGAGAACTACCTCCGTGCCATGGCTCTCCTCAAGCCCAAGCTATGGGCCCAATGGATGCCTTTAGCGGAGTTTTGGTACAATACCAATTATCACTCCTTATTGAAGACTTCACCGTTCAAGGCCCTGTATGGGCATGAGCCACGCCTCTTGGCTTGGGACGTGCCATGCCACTCCACCTCCCCTAATGTGGAGGACTTTGTCACAGAACGGGGCAACATGATCAATATTCTCAAGGAAAACTTGAAGGCAGCTCAGCACCGCTACAAGCAAATGGCAGATTTGAAGAGGACTGAACGCTCATTTGAAGTGGGGGACTTAGTCTACCTCAAGCTTCAGCCCTACCGTCAGACCTCCTTGGCTCTAAGGAAGAATTTAAAGCTGGCAGCTTGCTACTACGGTCCATATCCAGTCTTAGCCAAGATTGGAACAGTTGCTTATAAGCTGGGCCTACCAGAAAAGACCCAGATTCACCCTGTCTTTCATGTATCCAGGCTCAAAAAGAAAATTGGGCAACGGGCACAAATCAGTAACGAGCTTCCACATTGTGATCTAGAAGGGGATCCTGAAGTTATGCCTCAAGAAGTGCTCCTGCACCGTACCGTGACAAGAGACAAGAAGAAGGTTGCACAAGTGCTGATCAAGTGGGAGAACTTGGCAAGAGAAACTTGGAAAGATTGGGCCCTTATTCGCAAACAGTTCCCTCAATTCAAGCCTTGAGGACAAGGATCATTTTATGGGGGAAGCATTGTCACGGGTCCGCACCAGCTCGCTCCAGAGGTTTGTCACAGGTCCGCACCAGTTCGCTTCCAATGGCTTGTCATGACACTGCCTGGGTCCGGTCCGAGTACACGCCAGTCCTTGTCAAGACGTTGTCATGGTCCGTTAGCGTTTATGTCTTAGTCCCCACTTGCTTGCATTAACACCCGATAATGAAAAGGATAAATTGGGTATTAATTCAAACAATAGGACACGCTAGGGATTAATGAATTGTAATAAAATAATCTAGAATTCTCTAGAATCCCTTGTAACTAACTATGCTCCTTTCTTTTCCCGCCTTTTTCAAGGACGGTTACTTTCCCACTTCTCCTATTTGAATTTGTAAGGTAGTTATAAATAGTGGAGCTCATACTTGTAATAATCATCTAATTAAATATCAATGAATCTCTCTCTTAACCCGTCTCAACTCTATCTCTATTTCTCATCTAATTTCTTCTATTTCTCATCTTAATTCTTCAAAGTTCTCTTAACCTTTAATTCCTTGATCTCCCTTGATCATTGAAATTAGGTCACGACCTTAGGAACGTGACACACGGGCCTAGTGCAGGGCACTGGCCCGGCCCGGCCCGGGAACGCGTAGGCCCAATAAGGCCCAACTAAGCCCGACCTTGAAAGATGATAAAAAAGAGCACGTGACACATGGGAGACAGTTACCAAAGGAAAAGAAGTGGGAATGACTTTGACCATTTTGAACAAGGAAAAGAGCGGGAAAAGTGGAAGAGTGGGTTGAAGGTGGAGATAACCGTTGGTTTAAATATGGCGCCTAAATTAATAGAACATGTGCATTGACCAAGCTTGACCATAACCGCCCAAGGCATGCAAGAGGACGTGGGACATGGTTTGAAGAAAGAAGGGGAAAAGGGCGGGAACGGTTAACCCATGATCTTGGGGTTGTCAAGGTTTATAAATATGTGTAATTTGTATTCATTTGAGTGTCTTCTAATCTCAAAAATTATTAATGAAAATGGCCCTTTATTTCGTGGGATAATTGTCTCTTATATTTCCCTTTTAAGTTCTCTTGAGTTCATTACATTTTACTTGGTTTTGGCTGGGTGAGTAAACCTCACCGCCGTCACATCTAATCCATAAAATAGCTGTGACACTAGGCGTAATGGGAATGTGGCCTCCCAATGAGGCTTTAGGTGGTGTTGCTTAGGGAGGGTATGGCCGTATGGGATCAGGGTATTTTTTGATGTAGTTTAAGAATGACGGTATTTTGATCTTATTGCTATGTTAGTTTCTAAAATATTTTAAGTACTCTATATGTGAGGCAGAGTATACATGGTAAAACGATCTCAAAAATTCAGGGTAACTGAAAACATTTTGTTAGGGTAATTCTAAAATATGTGTAACTTTAGTCTACTTGTACTGAATTTACCCTTGATTTTATTCTATATCTGTCATCCTTTGTATTTCCTTCAACTGTCATTTGATGTGAAAAATAAATAAATAAGATGTCTTGCTGATGTAGAATTAAATAAATTTTGATAGTGGAGCCTATCTTTGCTTTAAGGTCCATGTGGAAGGTAGGGTTTCTCTTGGTTAGTGGTATATCCAGATCCTTTGACCAGTGCGCCTCTGCAAATATTGGGTTTTTGGTTGAGGGGGTTGGAATCCAGTGCTGTGGTTCCCCCTCTCTCTCCTCTTTCTCTCTCCTCTCTCTCTCTCAGGTGCCATAGCACCAGATCTCCCCCCCTGCAGTAGGCAAATAAATTGCAACTAAAAAAACTACTCCTACAATAACCCAATGCCTCAAAATACTCCCGCGAAGGTAGAGTCCAGGAGGGTGAGATGTATGTAGTCTTTACCCCTACAGGGTGCTGCTCTCTAAAGAAGCTATTTCCATAGAGCGTCCAACCCTAGAAAGAGCCCTAAAATGCTGGCTAAGAGGAGAGAATACAACAACGACAAACCCAATGCCTCTAAGAAGAGAGAAATGTAAAAAAACAAAAGGTAAAAGTTGGATAGGGCTGAGACAATGCTTTTAACAATGTGGAAAAAAAAAAAAAAAAAAAAAAAAAGAACAGATTCTTTGCGTAAAGAAAGACCAGCAAAAATAATGTGATGAAAGTTTGATTAGAACAAAAATGACCTTACTGGGCCATTTTGAAACTAGGCTTACGTCGATTTGGCTCAAGGATTCTTTTCCTGAGATCCACCTATGTTTGTGGTTGATTCCTTTGCCTCCTTGGAGCATGAATCTTTTATTTTCTTGACGGTAGTCTTTCACAAGGCAGACACCTAGGCGAATTGACGTCATCTATAGATGGGGAAATGCTTTATATTTAAATACATCATAATAGTGGTAGAAAATAAATGGGTCATAAGAAGTAGTACTAACGACTACTTCGTGATAATCTAATCCTTCGTTGTATTACTTATCTGCGTATGTTTTGTGTGTACTCATAGCATTGTTTTTTCATCAAATGGCTGGCCTCGTAACCATCCAGTCTGGTGCTGCATGTTGGGCTTAAGTTTGATTCGAGTGATAACTAGCCATACCACATTGCAAAACGTCCTGTGCAGCTACATGCCTACTCACCCTAGTCTAAGGGTACGATTCATGTTAATAATATATATATACACCTGTGAGATTATAAAACTATCCATGATCCTTCATTTAACAACTTAAATATTTTGGAGGTTTCTTCACATGGTGAGCGGCCTTTCCATCAAGGAATGTCATGTTTGAATCTCGACAGTCTCTATTCTTAATTTTGTTATTATTTCAATTAGAACTATCTATTCTTCAAGGTTTTCCGTGTCTTCATTTGACGACTTACATTCCGTTTGTTTTGATGGAGAGCTTTTTTTGTTAAAATTCTTTTTTTTTTTTTTTTTTTTTGTACAATACTTAATAGCAACGACCACAAATACGAAAAATGTTTTCCTCCACTAAGGGGATATTAACTTCCCCTCAACGAAAGGGGAAACATTTTCCTTTACGGAGAGGAAAATGTCTTATGTTTTAATCTTAAGGATATACGTCATTTCAACTTCAAGTTGACCAAATGTAAATCTCAGATAAATTTGTAGAATGAAACATTTTTCTTTAGCTGGTTGACGAAATTTTAAAAAAACAAATATTTTTAATAGAAAAACTTTGTGAAGAAAAAATATTTATATTTGTCTTTGAACCAAACAGAGTTGTAATTCCTTAGGTTGTGTTAATAGTTTGTTGGAAAAATATGTGCAGGTGGGAACGACGGATAGCGTAATGGGTCTTCCCAAAGCAGTCACAGAGAAGCTAATAAGGGAGGCGCTCTAAAGTTTGCCAAATTTCTTCACTTTGATACGGTAATAGCATTATTTTCATCTCTTGGCCTTCATTATTGGCACCAAGAGCGATATTCTTGTACTACACTTACCTTTGTATTCTTAGATTCTTTATTTGTACTTTGGCGTACATGAACCTTTGGTTATTTCGTTGACGATTCACATACTTTGTCTACTCTGTCAATTTAGTTTTTTTTAATTGTGTCAATTTAGTTCATATAATTTTATTGTGTCAACTTAATCTTAAAATTGAGTTAATTAAGTAGTTTTCAACCATCCGATTATGTCAAATGCAAATAACCTAATACAAACCACTTGTCAACTTACCATTAAAGTCCCACCAAGTAACATCAATTTGCTTTAGCATTAAGTTAGATAGGGATTAAGTTGATATAAATTGAAGTATAAGCACTAAATTAACACAGTGGACAAGATGATAGAAATTTGTTAAGGAATGATTGTACTAGTTTTTTTTCCCTCTCTTTTGAGGGAACATTGTCTTTTGAAGTATAATACACTCTTTATCTTATATAGTATTTTTTATCAATAAAATTTTACAATGTAAATATGATAATCAGTTTATTCGGTTAACCGATCTAGTGAAACCTACAAATCATAACCGTTCGAACTAATCGGATTTTTTATCGGTTCGGGAACCGAACCGCTTTTTTCAACTCAATAACAGAAATTTTCAGTTCAATTTTCTTGACCGCGATCCATTTTATTAGTTTCGAGTTTTCGTGAACATCCTTGGGGCAGGAGTTTACCAATCAATACTCAAAAGAAGAGATTGATGAAAGAGGGCGGATATGTAGCACGGAGCTTTTAGGATCACCGGAAAATAATGTAACGCCCCCAAATATTATACCAAATAGGCTTAAGTTAAAGGGGCACTATACGCCTATACTATAATGAATTCCCTCATCATAGTACGAAGCCCAATAACTTCCTGTTCATCATTTCCTCAAATTTTCATAAAAGTTCCCATACATATAAGAAATTGTATCCAAATAGCAAGTCAAAATAACAATATCTCAAATAGTCCAAAATATCTTGCTACATAATTTATTTAAAACTTAAACTATTGAAGATTAAACTATTTTTGAAATAGAAAGCCACTCTATCTTCCTCGTCTTCAGGAATTTGCCATGAGCTAGTAATCTGGAAGTAAAGGAATTTGGTGAGCAAACAACACGCTCAACAAGTATACCACACAACCTACCCAGATCAGGCATATTATTTAAAATGGATAAAAGCTCAACGTAAACAAGTAAAACCAATTTATCTTCAATAATCATGTTAAAGAAGCACAAATCATGTCTTTGTACTTTAATTTATTTCACAAGAGCTCTTGGTAAAACTTACAGATTAATCGGAGACTACAACCGGTATTATTCTTGCACAGGGTCACAAATCGACATTCATATTTTTTTTTCACATTCGAATCGATTTTAAGTCGATAGACCCATCAGGGTCAACATAGTATCTGTCAATTCAGAAGAAGTGACAGACAAATCGGAGATTATGTGCCGGTATTATTTCCGTGATAGGGTCGCATATCGACTTTCACATTTTTAACATGCTTTTGTCGATAGACCCCTAAGGGTCACGTAGTTATCTATGAGCTCCTTCTATAAAAACCTTTCAATTCAAATCACAAGTTCACAATAATTTCTTTTACATTATCACAAGTACAAATTCCTTCAAAAATTCAGATATTGCAACATCGAACCATCATATAAATCAGTATAATTCAAATCATAGAAGTAGAAATCACACATTCAAACACATATGCCAGAACCAACTTTAACAAACTAATAAACCGTTCAAATATAAGTCTCATACATCAAATCATATAAAGCAATTTTTATATTTCACAAACAAGTAGGGGGAAGTGATATATTTACATACACAATCTTTAATTCTATGTACAAACTTGTACTACGTATCTAGCTTCGATCGAGAGAGAGGAATCGGAATTGACAATATATGAGAGAGAGAGAGAGAATCGAGAAAGAGCCATGAAGGAGAGGGGGAGAAGAAGGAATTAGGGCTAGAACTCTTTCCCTCTTTATATATATATAGGGCACAATTCTTATGAGAGGGTGAGAGTGTGAGAGGATTAAATCTTGACCCTCTGTCATAATGTATGGCCAAGATTAAACGATCTTAATGTAACCCCCTTAAAAAAAATGAAAAATACCTATAATACCCTATATATATGGCACAATTCTTATGAGAGGGTGAGATTATAAGAAAATTAAATCTTGACCGTCCGTCACAATGGACGGCCAAGACTAAACGATCTTAATGTAACCCCCCTTAAAAAATAGAAAATGCCAATAATTATATATATATATATATATACATGGTGGCGTTCTTAAGAGAGGGTAAGAGCGTGAGAGGAATCAATTTTGGCCCTCTATTGTAATGGACAGCCAAAATTTGTTAAGTATTGAAAAAAAAAAAAACAATTTCCTTCATTTACCCCTTCTTTCCTTTTACCTCATGATGGGGTATAGGCCATAAATTGTTATTTTTTTTAATGTCCAATAAATCTTTGCCGTTCATTACAATGGAGGGCCAGGATTGACTCCTCTCACGCTCTCACCCTCTCATAAGACCGACACCCTATATATATGTATATATATATATACACACACACACACACACACACACATACATATATAACCATAGTATTAATAATAGGCCCTTTTAAAATTAGCGCATTATTTTATTTACAGCCCTGTCGAAATATTAGTCGGTTTTAATTGTATTATAATACCTACCCAATTTAATTAGATCGGGTTTCACATATTATAATACCTAATCTAATTAATTAGCCTGTATTTTACTTATTATAACATCTAGTCTAATTTGATTAGACCGGGTATTATATTCTTATCCCCTTAAATAAAAGTTTCGCCCTCGAAACTTACATCCTCAATTTAATTAGACAGGGTATTACATCCTTACAAGAAGTAAAGTAGGCGTCGCTCCGATAGAAGATAAGCTGAGGGAGCAATGGCTGCGGTGGTTTGGGCGTGTTAGGAGGAGACCCACCAATGCCCCAGTCAGGAGATGCGAGCAACTCCATATTATATATCAAAAGAGAGGGAGAAGCTGGCCTAAGAAGAGCTGGACAGAGACGATCCGACGGGACCTAGCATATCTCAGCCTGAACGAAGAGTTGGCCCTAGATAGAATTCAGTGGAGGATTAGTATAGGTGTACCATATATAGCTGAGTAGGAGCATCGAGCTATAATAGGCCCGTTCTATTAACAGAGAAGGCCTGGCCGTGTTCCGGCATGGTTTGGCTGCAAGCGCTCTAGGGTTGGATGAAGACTACTTGACAGATGTGAATAGAGGAAGAGGCCAGCCAATCGAGAATTGTCCAGAGGTGTCTAGAGTTGACTAGAGATTCACCAGTGCCCGTCAGGAGATGCGTACATCTATGTATAAGGATATCTAATCCTCCACTTGAGACAAGAAGGTAAAGAAGAAATCTATATAGACAATCTGACAGGATCTCGCCTACCTCGACCTAAAAGAAGTGACGGCCCAAGTTTGAGCTTAGTGGAGGAATAGTTTAGGGATAACTAATATAGTTGTGCAGGTGTATTCAGCATCAGTAAACTGCGGCAGGTTCGTCTATGTACACGTAGTACGGGTGTTAGTTTAGTCGCTTAGGACTCCTAGGATCTAGTGCAGCTACTTTCTACACTCCTCTCTACTTTATTACGCCACTCTCTACACTCTCCCACTCTCTCCCTATCTCTCCCTCTCTCACTCTAACCTCCCTCTCTCTCTCTCTCTCTCTCTCTCTCCCTCCCTCCCTATCTCTCTACTCTCTTTTACGCTCAAACCCCCACTTTGATTGCTCTAGGCCACATGGATACCCCCCCCCCCCCCCCCCCCCCCCCCTCGTGCTTGTATGCCCCCACGCGCATATATACTTAGATGCTTGCATTGCTTATTTCATTAATTCATGTGTGAATTCTTCTGTGATTAATTCATTGGTGATAAATTGATTATTTACTTGCAGGTGTACACGCACCCACCTTAATTGGAGCGATTTAAGGGTTGGGGGACCTCAGAAACAGTCTATTGTCAGGGTCTCACCCTGATGGGGTAAGACTGCATACACCCCCCCCCTCCCCCCCCCCCCCCCCCCCCCCCCCAAGACTCAGCACGAGCAGGAGCCCTTCAGGCACTAGGTTTGTTGTTGTAGGGTATTATATCCTTACCCCTAAATAAAAGTTTTGTCCTTGAAGCTTACATTCTTAATTTAATTAGATAGAGTATTACATCCTCACCCCCTAAATAAAAGTTTCGTCCTTGAAACTTATATTCTTAATTTAATTAGACAGGGTACTACATTTTCACCCCCCTTAAATAAAAGTTTTGTCCTTGAAACTTGCATCCTCAATTTAATTAGACAGGGTATCTCATCCTCACCCTCTTAAATAAAAATTCCATCCTCGAAAATTACCTTCATTTTCAAATAAATTTGGGTATTTGCTTCCGATTGATTCGTCTTACAAATTCTGAATTAAAGAGGACATGATATCCTATGACAACCAATAGTATGTAACGCGCACTACTATCCTTTTTACTCACTATTGGCCAAATTATATATTAGCAATGTCTTTACCAAATCTCTTCAAAGCATAAAAACTCTTTGACCCAACATTAAGGAGATCTTGAACTTAAGATCAACAATTCAAATAATCAACAATTCTAATTCTTACGCTCCTGCATTCACCACGCTTCCACTGCGCAACTCTTAACACCACACAAAACTACCTAGACTTTGGGATTCTACTTACCAAAGTATTTGGATAGTGATAGATATAACTTGCTCATTTAATGCCTTCCAAGCAACCTTTAGCAACAATTTAATTTACGGGATCTACAATTATCTTTAAATCTTTGTGACCCAAAATTACTACATATTCAATCTCTAGTATGCACAATTACCTTTGACATCCCCTTTTCAAGGATCTTCTATCAATCAAGGACAAAATCATTATAAGAGGAGTCTTAGAGTCTTTATTCTTCGTAGGAGAAGCTAATCCGTTTCCATGATAAACAAATTCTAGGTAGCTAGGAATCTAAAACGCCACCTTTTCCCAAATAATTCAAAGTTGCAATTAAGAAGACAACCAATTAATCCCATAATCAAAATCCTTCATGACTAAGAGTACTAAGTCTGCTACTAACTCCATATGACCTATTTTAATCACACAATCTTTACATATAAGATTAGAATTTACATTATATACCCCAAAAAGAAACTTAATCTTAACCCACACCTCTAGAAAGTTCTATTCTATCATCCTAACAATCAAAACACTTTGTACCCAATTTTTATGTTAACTGAACAAGCTCCTAGTATCATTTGTTCACTTCATAAAATAAAGACCCACAATAAATACTTCAATCCAAAACCCAAAAAGAAAGATAGTCCATCCTCAATTACTTAAATAGCCGGATAATATTATGGTGAATAATATACCTCAAAATAGAAATCTCCTTCAACAAATTCTCATTCAAATTCTTCTTATCAATATCTTGATTGTAAATTCAACCCCACTATAGCGATGCCATGACCTCTACACTACAACAAAGGAACTCGACCCAAGTCACGGCCCGATCACATAGTAACACTAAACGATGCATTTTACTGCCTGTAGATCCATCAAAAAGGACACACTCAAAACTCCATAGTTGATGTTGCAAAAATTAGAATAAGTCAAATGAATTCCTTGACAAAAATTTTTTTCAATAATTAATAGCCTAAGCTCTCATCTTAACACCCAAATTTCTAAATAATTAATAACCTATCAACCATCTTTAGCACCAATAATTAATAAGATAGGCTCTCCTTTTAACACTAAATTTTCTCAATAATTAATAACGTAGGCTTTCTTCTTAACACCCAAAATTTTCAATTATTAATAACCTAGACCTCATCTTAACATCCAAAATTTCTCAATAAGTCATAACCTATCACTCGTCTTAACACCCAAATTTCTCAATAATTAATAACCTACGCTCTGATACCACTAGATGTAACACCTCCCAACATTATATCAAATAGGTTTAAGTTAAAAGGGTATTACACGGCTGTACTATAATGAATTCCCTCACCATAGTACGAAGCCCAAAAACTTCATGTTCATCATTTCCTTTAATTTCCATAAAGGTTCCCATACATATAAGAAACTATATCCAAATACATCATCACCAACGATTTAAAACTTATTGTACGAGAGGTCAAATTACAATATCTCAAATAGTCCAAAATATCCTCCTACAGAATTTATTTAAACTTAAACTACGAAAATTAAACTATTCTCGAAACAGAAGGCCGCTCTATCTTCCTCGTCCTTCAGGAATTTGCCAGGAGCTACTAATCTAGAAAGTAAGGAATTGGGTGAGCAAACAATGCGTTCAGCAAGTACACCACACACCCTACCCCGATCAGGCATATTATTTAAAACGGATAAAAGTCCAATGTAAACAATTAAAACCTATTTATCTTCAATAATCTTGTTAAACTAGCATAAATCACGTCATTATACTTTAATTTATTTCACAAGAGCTCTTGGTAAAACTCACCGATCAATCGGAGACTACAGCCGGTATTATTCCCGCGACAAGGTCACAGATCGACATTCACATTTTTTTTCACATTCGAATCGATTCTAAGTTGATAGACCTATTAGAGTCAACGTAGTATCTGTTAGTTCAGAAGAAGCGACAGACAGATCGGAGACTACGTGCCGGTATTATTCCCGCGACAGGGTCACATATCGACTTTTACATTTTTCACATTCTTTCGTCGATAGACCACTAAGGGTCACGTAGTTATCTATGACCTCTTCCCATAAAAACCTTTCAATTCAAATCACAAGTTCACAATAATTTCTTTCACTTTATCACAAGTACAAATTCCTTCAACAATTCACATATTCCAACATCAAACCATCATATAAATCAGTATAACTCACAATCTTCTAATTGGATGTACAAACTTGTATTATGTATCTAACTTTGATCAAAAGAGAGGAATCGGAATTGACGATTGATGAGAGAGAGAGAGATAGCCATGAGGGAGAGGTATGAGGGAGAGGGAGGGGCGAGAAGAAGGAATTAGAGTTAGAACTCTCTTCCTCTTTATATATATATATATATATATAATCCTAGTATTAATAATGGACCCTTTTAAAATTAGCCCATTATTTTATTTATAGTCCATTCAAAATATTAGTCAGTTCTAATTATATTATAATACCTACCTAATTTAATTAAACCAAATTTCACATATTATAATACTTAATCCAATTAATTAGCCTAAATTTTATTTATTATAATACTTAGGCTAATTTGATTAGACCGGATATTACAAACAAGGTGATACTTCTAAGCCAAATTACGATCATGAATATGCAATTATACCTGAGTGATAGATTCTACCATAGAATTTCTACATATCTTTTCTATAATATAAGGCGTCTCAAACGTTCTTCGCATGCATAACCATGTTCCTCTTTTGGAAGTTACCAAAAGGCGAAAGAGAATGCTCTCTGCTTCCTGCGGATACTATTAGAACACAAGCCAAAAATCTTTATTGTTACTTACCCAACCTGACTTCATAATTCTCAAGTGAAACGATGATGAATGCATTCTTGGCATTTTGGTTGAGCTGCTTTGATTTACTTGTTTTGGAGGGGGTGTTTGTGGCATTTTTCGAGCGCATATTTATCGTATCAATAAAGCGAGATTTGTCTCATTTTCTCAAACTATTCTACTTTAAGAAACATAATTTGGACGTCTGCAGATTTCTTTCATTTTCAAATTTGCTGACAAGTTCAAATGTCAGAGTCCACTAGAGTGTTTGAAATCCTTTAGTCCGTGGAAAAAGGTTGGCATATGTTGATCGCGAACAACATATTTATGGTTAGCGTCAAGCACCCTTCATAAGCCTCGAGTTTAGTCTACCCTTTGTCTAGCCTCGGAGTTTGATTAGTAACAAACACCTATCTAAGTCAAACCTTATTCGTGTTTCTAAATTTTTGTTTGAATTCAATTCAAAAGAATAGTAGAATGCTTGACACTTGGCTCAGTTTGACTTGACTAATCGAGCCAAGCCAGGACATTTGAGCTACGAACGTGCCACCATTGATCCATTAATTGAGCAACAAGCTCTTATAAACTTTAACAAGCCTCTATAATTGTTTACGAATTTCAACAAGCCGAGATCCCCTTACTTAAACTTAGCTCATTAAGCTCATGGAGTCTGCTCATGTATGACTAGTTTATTTCTATAGATGAGCAAGTCTTCATGAATTTCATACACGAGTTCTTAATCAAACATTTTGATATGTTTACACCCTTAATCCACACCTAGAAAAGCTCTCTTTCCCGCCTCCATAAGTGAGCTAAGTTTTACCCATATACAACAATATTTGCTTCAGATTTATGAACTTAATTCATTAACCTAAGAGGGTACTAACATGCAAACACTAAATCCTATTAGAACCCCAAAGTTAAGCGTGCTTGGATAAGAGTAGTACCAAGATTGGTGACCTCTTGGGAAGTCCTCGTGTTGCACCCCTCAGGTTGGGGATTCTCGGAAACAGCCTCCCTTCATGATAGCACCCTGAAGGGGGAAGGCTGCATACATCCATCGCGTCAGACCCTACTTAGGCGGGAGCCCTCGGGGCACGGGAAAATGTTGCTTTTTATGTTCGTTAGCATGCAAAAACACTGCTTTCATCAGATCCACTGTATGTAAAGCCAATCACTTGCACATTGGAGGATTTTCCCAGGCATATGCTGTGTTAAAACCAACCACCTCTAACCCACAAGAGCAACACTAGGAAGAAA
Source organism: Simmondsia chinensis (assembly GCA_018398585.1). Lineage (NCBI taxonomy): Eukaryota > Viridiplantae > Streptophyta > Magnoliopsida > Caryophyllales > Simmondsiaceae > Simmondsia > Simmondsia chinensis. The sequence continues at coordinate 30,601,735 of JAGTTD010000007.1, read as the reverse complement.
ACAAGTTATCACCGAAGGTGATTGTACCGGTGCCGGATATGGAACTTCTTATGTCAGTGTGAACTTACACATCTTAAATTACACCAAAAATACAGAACAATCTTAGAAGATAGCCAAGTCTAACATCTGGGCACATACCTGTATTTGGACTTTTATACCCGAGTCTGGGTGACATAAGTAAATATATCTATCACTGTAAATCAGCTTGGTGCAGATCTTCCATTATCGTTACCTCGTTGATCTCCTTGGGGTGCGCCTGAGAACATTCCCATCACAGATCTTAATGTCCTAGACACCTCCTCCGGTGTCTGCCCTCCGAAGTTGATATCTCCTGGTGGTTGACCCTGAGAACCTCGTCCCTGACCCGCCATGTTTGCAAAGAGGCTTGCCACGTCAGCAGGAAGTGCATTAACGTCAAAGGACATTGAGGTGACTGGGTGAGACGTTCCAGTTCCATGGTTTGGTTCAGCTGACCAGTTCGGAGAACTCTGGCCTGGAAATGAAGCATTGGGGCTCATATTCATAAACATGCTTGCAAAAGGTGGGGGCATTCCATGGTTGTCCTCAGCAGGGCCACTGTGAGTGCTCATTCCCGGGTTTGCATTTTCTGCCACGTTGCCAAACATGGTTGCAAAATTGGGTAGAAATGAACTGGTGTCAAAGGACACAGATGCAGATGGAGGTGGAGCGGTCTGATTCCTTGATCCTCCAGCAAATTGGTTGCTGGATTCCTGGTAGCAATCAGGTGAGCTCATATTTTATCAAGAGAGAGATAAGATACAGATAGAATAACTTCCGCTTCTTGGCTGGTCGTGTTCATTGTGTTGCAAACAGGAGTCACGGAGGTCATGCAACAGGTCACAGAAACCACATTGTATTTTCTAGGAAACTTAGGCTTCATGCTTGTAAATATTCGCGCTGATAACCCTTTTGACAGTTTTAACATGAAAATGCATTCATAAATATGTTATGATAAACAAAATATACAGAGGTATTATAGGGACCATTGCAATGGTATTGTTATGTACAACAACAACAACAACCGACCTAGAGCCTCAAGGGCTCCCGCATATACAACATATGGGGGGGGGGGGGGGGGGGGGGGGGGGGGGATGGGATGTACGCAGCCTTACCCACATATGTGCATAACATTTATCTCTAAATCCATTACATTATGACCATTATGTAACTTCATTTGATTTGATAAACAAAAGCTTTTGTTCATTGACTAAAGCAGACCCATAACAAGGAGAGATTTCACAATTGCTTGCTGGCTTCTAAAGCAAAGGAAATTTCATAATCATATCCAAAAAAGCATATTGATTGGAGGTCAATAAAGATGCGATTCTTGGTATGACACAGTGGCGTACTTGGATAAATGTAGCCACACTTACCTAGCTCAGGTTGTCTATTTTTAAGAGAAAGGGTTGCATCGACAGTACCAAGAACCCTACGGGCTGCTTATAGGTCATTACTAATGGACTTGCGTAACATTAATAGTAAATAATACAGATCACTAAAGGACCAGTATCCAGTTTGGTACACGAGTCCATAGACCAAACTACTAAGTATAAATAATAATGTAGATTTCCTTTGTTAATCATCTCTCAACCCGGGTTTTAAGTCTAGAAGGATGAGCTATTTACACCATTAGTCCCTAATATTTGTAAGTTTCATTTTGGCCATTTATCTTTTTCTTTGTTCAAAATAGTTCCTAAGGTATGTAAGTTTGTTCAAATTAGTCCTTCATCCTTCGTTTTTGTTTAAAATGATCCTTCGTGTTTTATTTCATACAAAATTTGTTTCCTAAGTGGTCATCAAAACTAGGAAAAAATTAAAAGCTCAGAGACCGATTTTGTTATAAAATAAAAAATAAAGGACCATTCTAAACCAATAAAAGGTTGAAAGACCAATTTCAACACATTTACATATATTAGGAACAATTTTGAACAAAGAAAGAGATAAAGGACCAATATAAACAAATTTATAAATATTAAGGGGCGTGTTAACTAACTCATAAAAAGATTGAATGTTGAATTGAAACTACCTGATAGTATCCTCTTCTCTGTTGCTCTTCTCTCAGCTTTTGCTCAGCTGCCTAGAAATCAAGATAATAGCATAAGGAAATCAAAATGAAGAAAAGAACATGGAATAAAATGAGATCATAGTGTACTGACCTTAATGTTTTCTTGGACTGCCTCATTATTTGGATCTAATTGGAGCACTGCATGATGAATATATTAAAAATAAGTTAATTCAATAGATAGTTCTTTGCTCAGATGATCATTACTGCAGCAAGGAGGGGTTCACTTTAAAAGAAAATTTCCACCAGATACTTTGTATTCCGGAGGAGATGCTTGGGAATTCACCACCTTATCTCACGCGTGGCATAAAGATTTACTTTAAATGCACGTGTGTTCAATCAATCGAGTTTACTGTTTAACACTTGATCAAATGCTACTTCAATCAATCAAGTTCACCTTTTATGTAAATAACCAACCCCCAACTCAATGGATCGAAATGGATAATCGATCATTCTAATCCTTTTTGCCAACCCCATCTGAATATAGTCCCTCTCTATCGCTTCCCAATCCAAATGGATCCAAAATATGCTAGGATTTCGTCTTGTTCTAGCACTGGATCATTTTGATCAAGGATGGAAATATTGTAGTTAAACATTTTTATTTTACTTTGAGGTGAGGTGAAACCCCAGATATGATCAAGGTCAAACTTGGGGAAACCAACCAACATTTCACCGCTTTCAACATATGGAGTTGCTTCAATTAGACGCAATGTACATATTAGAAACCTCAACCTGACTCCCAACTGAAAACCACAATACCCACAAAATATTAGGGGAAACGGCAGGCAAGTGCCATCTTCCCAACAGCTCAGAAACCACGCGGTATTTTTGCCACATATCTGAATGATGGACACTATCCTTAACGCAACACTATGGCTAACTGGACACGCCCAGGAACAGAAAGAATACCCACTTCATATTTTGCACTACTTCGTCTATGGCAGAATGAGACATTGTTCGTGAAGGTGAATCTTGGGCTCAGGGAAATGCACTTCCCATGTAACACTAGAAAGTTGTTCAAGGAGGTGAGATACAATACACTAGCAGAGCTGACATGGGAATACCCCTTTCAGATACATACAAAGCAAAGTTCCCATGAAAGCTGGTTGGCCACTAGACTTGTCGTAGAGAACTTTCTCCAGTAGAGGATGAGCTATTGACGGTGGTCAAATGGTTAAGCTTGAGCCTGAGCCTGAGCCTGCGCCTGAGCCTGAGGCTGCGCATGCACTGCCTGAGGCAGACAACATCTACCGAGGGAGTGCTATATGAGTTTCATTTGGAAATTAGATCTTGCCTCGATAATGTAGATTGATCTATCACTAAACTGTAAGAGGAAATAAGACATTTGGAGACGGGACTAAAATATGCTTTTAAATTAACGTAATGTTTTCTTATCACATGCAAATTTATTTCTTATTTCTGAATAAGCCATTACTTAGATCAATTGAATGGAACACTACAGTCAGATCATCGCCGCAGATTGAACAAAACGGCGTTACTGCCATTTTCACAGCAGAAGCCAAAATGGCTGGCCTTTCCCCATGTGGCCATTTTTGGCCTCACCGCACCCATGGCATTTCTGGAGCCTTGGGTGCAAGTGCTCTTAGATTTCAATGTAATTTATCATCCTGAAAACTAGTCAGGTTTATCATCCTGGAAAACTAAGTCAGGCTGCCTTCAAAAGAAAATATTTTACCCTCATTCTCCTTAGTTCCTGATTAATCCGGCACAGAAACACAAACTATAGTCCGAAGAAATCTATAAATAATAAACTACAGCAGGGATAAAAGAAGTATTTGGCTTAATTTTAAGGGAACTCCTTTCGTGACCCAGAGGTCATGATACAAAACTCACCGTGTCACTAGCTCCCCCACCCCTTCCACACAGTGTAGGGTAACGACCAACTAACGCAATTTTCACATATAAGCTGATCTCCAACTGGAAGAAGTTACAGCAGAAGACTATTTTTCCCTAAATCAGATGTTAATAACATTAAAGTTCAATTGAAAGGAAAAGAATGTCACGAACCTAAGTCCGTGGCTTGGATAATTTTTGGGAGAAAGAACGAGAGGGAGAAAGAGAATAGAGATTAAGAAGAGAGATTAGAGATTAGATGAAGAAAGGAGGAGAAATTTTAGAATAAGTTAGGAAAAGAAGAGAAATTTGAAGATAGAATAGAGAGAGAGTGACGGCTAGAGAGGAAAAGAGAGGAAGAGAAAATTTGAATTTTGAACTTTGATTTCTTGATGCCAATTACAACACTTCACACATGATTATATAGAGGTTGGGGAGGAGAAACACACCCAACACACCTACACCCTAGACCCTTACAATAGCCCACAAAATTAATTAATGCCTAACCATGCTTTACAACAAGTAATCCTAGCCTACTTCGCTTGTCCCCAAACCGGCCCTCCCTCCTAAATTCAAAATTAAAACTAATTTTGACTAATTGATTTTACATTTTTTTTACATTACATATTGATACAAAATAATAAAAGCTAAAACGGTTGATCGGTTCTTGGCTCGTGACAGTCACGGCTAGGGTCGTGACAAAGAAATTCAGGAGTCCCCCCCCCCCCCCCCCCCCCAAAACAAACACAAAAACCAAAACAAAAACAAAAAAAAAGAGGAAAAAAAAAAAAGAAAAAAAGCCTAAGAGGTTCATTTGTTGCTCTGATAAAAGCAAATGTAAATCCACCGGGACTGACACTCAGCAACTCAGATTCCACTGAATTGAGCGCAAACTGGTAGGAGCTGTGCTAAAAAACTGTCAATATCCTAACCAAAACAAAGATTTTCTCCTTGCACAAACCACATGATCAAAGATGGGAGTGTACAACGCACAGACTTTTTTTTCCACAGAACCCTACACAGGTAACACTGGAATTCCATCAATCTCAGGATGTATCCATTTAATCCTTCTCTCTATACGACGGGGGAGAGGGGGTTTTTTTTTTTTTGGGGGGGGGGGGGGGAGGGGGCTGCAGTGAGAAAGACAGGGGTGGGGGGCCTGGGAGCGACCAAGGGAGAATTTGAACCAACCTTTTCTGAACCCTTGATTGATAGCGGCATTATAATTTCCTTGTGCATAATAAGCAAACCCCAACCTACTGTAGGCTTTGCTATAATTTGGGTCAATCTCAATAGATTTCATGCAATCTCTAATGGCCTCATCGTATTTACAGATCTGAGTATAAGCTGCTGCCCTGACAAAAACAATTTTATATTAGATTATATAACTTCAGAGCTTGATTACAAAGCAAGTATGACACTGGATAGAAAGGGTTGAAACGTGTATTAAGCAAGCAACAGATATCAGTGTAGAAAGATTGATAAGAAGCAACATTCCCAGTGCCCCAAGGGCTCCCGCCTAAGCAAGGTCAGGAGGGGTTTCCGAGAACCTCCAACCCGAGGGATGCAACACGAGGACTTCCCAAGAGGTCCCCCATCTTGGTACTACTCTCGCCAAGCACACTTAACTTCGGAGCTCTAATGGGATCCGGTGCTTGCGTGTTAGTAAGGAACATATCTAGTGCCTCAAGGGCTCCCGCCTACGCAGGGTCTGGGGGGGCCGGATGTACGCATCCCTCCCCTTTCAGGGTATTAACCTGAAGAGAGGCTGTTTCCCAGTGCCCCCAATCTGAGGTCGAGGACTTCCCAGGAGGTCACCCATCCTGGTACTACTCTCGCCCACGCAAGCTTAACTTCGGAGTTCTAATGGGATCCGGTGACGGCGTGTTGGTGCCCTCTTTGGTTTGCGTGTTAGTAAGAATTGCTGTAAATGCGCAATGCTGGATTTCAGCTTGAAAGTTTCAACTCAGTCAACTAATTGGTGTGCTTTGGGAAATCCACCCATCATCCATAAATATATCACTCTTCAAAGTTCTTCAACCACATCTTTACTTTCGTTAGTTGTCAATTGCTGAAGAAAAATAGCAGTGAAAAATGGTATAGCTGTTTCTCCTAGAACCGTCGATGATATGGTCACTTCAGTGACAGTCAACTTTCTTCTTAACGGGATACTGCAAGGTACAAACTATTTGATGAACCAGCTGGAGACTCAATGATATTAAACACAGCCTGTAGTATCACAGCACAGGCCAGTGAAAACAGGGAACGCAAAGGTAAACTTTAATGTCACCTCTTTAGAGAATTGAACTTCCATTTTAAAAAATGACTCATTTTGCACATAAAAGGAAAGGTCTTTTATGCTGAAAATAGAAAGAGTATATGCGGAACCTAGTGTATAGAAATACCAATTTGTATTCGTGTAAACAAAGGGTAAAAAACTAACTAGTGCCAAGTAAACATGCACATACGAGTCTGGTTCAAATAACAAAAAGAAAAAGTGACCAAGGAAAGTTTTATCGTACATATGCCAAAAGGGGGCAGCTGTTTGATGTCACACAGTGATATTTTCACCAAAGAAACCAGTGATATTTTCATTTCAGCCTTTTCTGGGTAGGTGAGGACAAGCCTGACTTGGTAAACAAGTGCCTTAGAAAAGCCAAGTTGGTCACCCTAGTAAAAATTTGGAAATTTCATCACCCAAATCTAAAGAAAACCCCCCACTTAATCTCCCAAGTGTTTTAAATGGCTAAGTTGATCATCCAAATGAAAATTTAGAAACTTTCCTCACCCAACTCTTAACAAGTTAATGATTTTTTGACATGTATTAGGCAGAAAAATTGGGTATATATTTCGGGTACCTATACGGTTGAATTTGTTTTTTTATTTTACTAGGATGAAAAATCTTACCATTTTAAATTATCAAGTGGGAATTGTTGTTAAGAGGTGGGTGATGAATTGTAATTTTCACTATGGTGACCAATTTGACCTCTTTAAACCAATTGGATGACCAACTTGGCTATTGTAACTACTAGGGTGACAAAATGAGGTTCTTATCGAAAGTTAAACATTCCAAATTTTTACTTGAGTGATTGATTTGGTCATTTTAGAATACTGGGAAACCAGTTTGGGGATTTGTTGGTACACAAGTGGATTTGGGGGATTCGGACCTAGAGTCTTTCGTCCTAGGGCCTTAACCTGAGTAGTTCTATAGCTAGGCCAAGCACTCATTGGTGACTTTCATTTCAGCCTGTTAGCTATTAATATCTCATATACTTTACAAATACCCCCATTCGTATGCATAGAGGTGCATAAATGCCACTAAAAGTCAGCACCCATCTGAACTATTATCTGCTTTGCAGTCTCATCGGTTACCATTCATTGAATAGATTTTTCAGCTTTGCAAATAACTGTGATGCAACGAAGATAGCAAGGCAAGGTGATTAAAACAATACATCACAACAAGAAGGAACTTCCAGCAAGCGAGGGAGGGGTATTGAGGGGCGATCTTCTCTGGAAATTCAGTGACTCACCTGTTGCAGTAATAAACGGCATTACTGTCACTAAGTGCTATGGCACAAGTATAGCAATCAATTGCATCAGAATATAGCTTTGACTGCATGGCCTTGTTGCCTGTTAGCGAAAAAAAAAAAAAAAAAAACCTGTATGAAAAACTAGAACTACGAAAGGCGAGTGCACTTATAAGTAATGGCATGCTGGACAGATTATCTCAGATATCCCTTTAAGCCATCATCATATATCAGGTCAAGTCACATGTATGGTAACAAAATTGTTTCATTCATATGAATTGTAACTATGGTCATCGAATTGCAAATTTAAAAGACCTGCAAATTTGATTGTACCTAATGTTTTCAGTGCTTCAGCCAGGCCATTCCTGTCACATTCCTTGAGCCCGGACTTCTCCATCTCCTGAATAGAAACAAATTTAAATTGCGAGGCTAGAAGCATGTATACATGATATGTTTAAAACAACTACATAACACAATATACATACAAGAAGTAAATACCAAACAGCCACAGTAAGCAGGACAGTGAGTAGACAAGCATCTAAAGATTACAAATACTCAAATTTCATTCCCTCTCAAACACTGGTTTTTGCATAATGGTACACCGGGAAAAAGAGGAAAGAGGATAAGGTTGTAACAGCATAATTTTGCATGAATAGCTTCCTAAATATAAGCAATAATAGCACTCTTTTTTATCCAGGTGAAAATAACACTCAGTAGAAATCATGCTCACTAGAAGGCACAACTTCTGAGGTAGTCTCTAGTCAGGCTCCTTAGGAATCATCATATAGATATTGAGGATAAAGGACAGTTGGGTAGCCCTAGGCAGGCAGGTGAACAAGTGATGTAGCCAACAAAATCCCCAAAAGGCTATGTGTGGAAATGTTTTCTGAAGCTGACATTCAGGCTTGCTCATATGTGCTTAAAATAGTTTTGCTTTCTCATTAGTCATTGTTTGAACTCCAAATTTGGAACCAATTGACCCAAAGGATAAGAGGTTCGGCACATGAAGTTTTGGGTGTGTCAAAAGGCGGGGCACCAACAACAGACAGTCCTGGTGGTGGTGCAGGGAGATCCAAGAGAAGATTAAGGCCAAACGAGACTATATCAAGGAGTGGGATCGAGGCGAAGACGAGGACAAGAAACAACGGTGTAAGCAAGCCAAGAAAGAAGCAAAGATCGCAGTTACAGAAGTACAATCCAAAGCCTACGAGGATTTCTACAAAAGGCTAGATACTGAGAAGGGAGCTAAGGACCTCTATAAAATCGTTAAAGCGAGAAAAAGGAGGACTAGGGACCTCGATCAAGTAAAGTGCATAAAGGAGGAGGATGGCCAAGTTGTCGTGGATGAGCAACAAATTAAAGCTAGGTAGAAAACATACTTCCACGATCTGTTCAATGAATAGAGGGTAACAAATATAGCCCTAGGAGAACTCCAAGCATCTGAGAAGCACCAGAACTATTGTTACTATAGGCGAATTAGACCTGAGGAAATTAGGGAAGCCCTAAAAAAGATGGGTAGGGGTAAAACAGTTGGCCCAGATGGAATACCCATTGAGGCATGAAAATGCATTAGAGAGAGGGGCAACGGTTGGCTGACTAAACTGTTCAACCAAATTCTTCAAGGTAATAAGATGCCTGATGAGTGGAGGAAGAGCACACTAATTCCGATCTATAAAAACAAAGGCAACATCTAGAGTTGTGCCAACTATAGGGGTATCAAACTAATGAGCCACATTCTGAAGCTATGGGGGCGGGTCATAGAAAGAAGGTCAAGGCAACAAACAAGGGTGTCAGAGAACCAATTTGGATTTATGCCTAGTAGATCGACAATAGAAGCCATCCATCAATTAAGGCCGATGATAGAGCACTACAGAGAAAGACATAAAGATTTGCACATGGTTTTCGTTGATTTGGAAAAGGAATATGATAGAGTGCCAAGAGAGGTCCTATAGAGGGTTTTGGAGAACCCGTGACCTATATTCGAGCCATTCAAGACATGTAGAGGATGCATTAACAAATGTCCGTACAACAGAAGGGGAGACAGATGTCTTCCCCATTACAATTGGGGTACACCAAGGATCTGCCTTGAGTCCCCTCTTGTTCATTCTTATTAAGGATAAGCTCACTAAGCACATCCGGGGGGGTGTCTTGGTGCATACTCTTCATGGATGATAATAGTTCTGGTGGAGGGAGTCTAGAGAAGAGGTGAATGAGAAGCTGGAAAATTGGAGAAGGGCCTTAGAATCAAAAGGCTTACGACTCAGTCGATCCAAGACTGAAAATATGGAACTCAAGTTTTGTACCTCATCCAGGCCAAGCGTAGAAGACGTCAAGATTGGATCAGAGTCTATACCCAAAAAAGACTGTTTTAAATATCTAGGATCCATACAGGACGGCGAAGTTGATGAGAATGTCAACAACTGCATTAAAGTAGGTTGGCATAAATGGAGAATGGCCTATGCGGTATTATGCTACAGAAAGTTCCAATTAAAGTTAAAGGGATACACTACTAGACGGTTGTGAGACCGGCTATGTCATACGACACCGAGTGTTGGCCGATTAAAAGGCATCACAAGCAGAAATTGAAGGTGACAGAGATGAGGATGTTGCGGTGGATTTATGGACATACAAGGATAAGATCAGAAATGATATTATAAGAAGCAAATTGGGCGTGGTCCATTCGAGGATAAGTTGAGAGAGCAATGTTTGCAGTGGTTCGGACATATTCAGAGGAGACCAACCACTGCCCCTATCAGGCGATACGAGCAACTCCATATTACAGGCGGGAGGAGAGGGAGAGGCAAGCCAAAGAAGAGTTAGATGGAGACGATCCGACACGATCTCACCCACCTAAACCTAAATGAGGAGATGGCCTTAGATAGAGTTAAGTGGAGAGCTAGCATAGATGTAGCCGATAGAGCAGTTTAGCAGAGAGGAGCATAATTAGGCTAGTCTTAGCGCCTCTAGGCTTATTGGTGCCTTACTGCTTGCTGCTATGTTGCCTCTTGCTTGAGGCTTTGTTGCTTATTGCTTGCTCACTATTGCTTTTGCTGCTTTCTGCTCTTTTTGTGTTGTTGCTATTATGTCATTATGCTTTTTAGGTTGGGGGTCCTTAGAGACAGCCTCTCTTTGGTGTAACACCCAGAAAGGATAAGGCTACGTACACTCCCCCCCCCCACCCCCCCCCAAAAAAAAAAAAAAAAAAAGACCCTGCATGAGCGAGAGCATTTAAGGCATTGGGTTTGTTGTTGCCGTTGTTTAAACTCCAACCCTGTAAGCTTGAGACATTAGAAAGAAGAAACTTTTGATGGCATAACAGGAAAGGCAATCGCAAAATCTATTAGGTAAGAGCTTGAAGCATTAAAAGGGAGAAACTTTTGATGGCATAACAAGAAAGGCAGTCGCAAAATCTATTGGGCAAGAGATAGGCAAGCAAGCTAATTGAACGAAGCTCAAACAAAGCAATATGAAGTTGTTAAGCTCTGTTTAGCGCATGGAATTGGAATTGGACTGTGGAATTGTAATTCCAATTCCAATTCTAGTGAAATTGCAATTTTGATGGAATTAAAATTCCACTGTTTGGTTCATCAAAAGAATTGGAGGTCAGAATTACAATTAAATAATGATTCGAATCATCAAGGGTTTTTGGTCAATCGAGTTTGAGTATTTCAAGTTTTGAAATCACCTACGGATTTTGATCGGAGCGCTTTGCATTGTATTCGAGTTATTATGGTCGGAGCGGTTCGCATTGTATTCGAGTTATTATGGCCGGAGCGATTCATGTTGAGATATTCGAGTTTCGAGTCAAATCGGGTCAAGTATCACATCGGATAATTTAGTGTTCACGTTATCTCAGATTTTCAGTTAATCGGATAAGTTTTTTCAAGATTTAGGCTAGAATCAATTGGGTTGGGTGATTTAGATCATTTCAAGCCCGAGTTATCCTAGTTTTGGGACAAATAAGTTTTATTATTTCAAATTTTGAGTCATCTTAGGCTAAATTGAGATGGGTCAAGTCATTTTGGGTTTGGGTCGTATTAAGTTTTGGGACAAATGAGTTGTATCATTTCAAATTTCGAGTCATCTTAAGCTGAGTTTGAGATGCGTTGAGTCATTTTGGGTTTGGCTCAAATTAAGTTTTGGGTCAATTTGGTGGGGTCATTTCCAATTCGGCTCATCTTGTTTGCATCACATTTGGTTTCATTTTTTAGCTTTGAGTCATCTCGAATTTCGAGTCAATCGGGTTGGGTCACTTCGGGTTGAACTAAGGTGATTCCGGTCATTTCAAGTTCAAGTCATACAAGTTAGGTGATTTCAAGGTTCGGGACAAATTTTCAGTTGTGTTTAAGTCATTAGATTTTAAGTCATCTTGAGTTTGGGTTAATCAAGTAAATCTAGATTTCAGGTCAACGAAGTTACTATGGAATTGCAATTCCTTACCCCTATTCCAAGGAATTGAAAAGTATAATTTTCAGCTAAAATCCAATTCCATGGAATTGGGCAATGGAATTCTAATTCCAATTCCAATAGGGGAACCAAACAACAAAATTGGAATTTTGGGCCCCAATTCCGGGCTCTAAACACAGCCTTAAGGATTTCATTACACATAAAATCCATCAAGTTCTAAGTCCACCAATGAGGATAACTTCATAGTCAATCTGAAGTCTGAACAAAGGAGGGTTGTTTTTGGTAGCTAATAGCTGGTATAAATCCTAGTCAGATCCTTTTACATGGATCCTTGGATCCATAAAGCCAGCCTCATATGCTGCCAACATTAAAATTGGATCTCCTTAGGACTCTGAGCTCAAAGTGGAGAAAGGCTTGACATGGATGTATGTATGTGTCTATATGTATCCAAGCATTAAACCCAACCAATTCTAAACCTACATAAAGCGGTTAGCTCAGAAACAATGAGGATCCTCCTTGGTCCAAACCAGACCACCATAAGTATGCAAATAATGTTTTTTAAAGGGAAAAAAATACATGCTAAAAGGTAAGAATATGTGCAAATAATCCAAGCAATAAAACTTTGTTTTAACAATTGGAACAGTAATATTCAAGGACTTCATACATGGACAGCGTCATGAAAGAAACGTGTTGCTCTATCCAGCAAGTCATGGTCATCATCTCCATTAGGCATTCTCCTGAAGAAGCCAATTTTCTCCAGTGCATCAAAAAAGGTCCCAAATAGTTCATCTTTATACACCCCTGCGATGACAAAGCAAAGAATTATATTCCATATGATATCAGAAGTCTTATAAATAACCTTCCATACATCTTTAATAAGCTATGCTTCTAATGAAATTTCCCAGTGATCTTCTTAAGGAAAATAAAAGAGGAAAAATAAAATCATTGCAGCACAGGACACATAACAACATTATCCACAGACATCAAAAGCATACCTGGATTATAGGCTTCTGTTATGCTGTCGTCATCCTAATCAAGTTGAAAATATTATAAGGTCAAATTCTCCGCAAAATATATTCAACATTTTATCAAAATCTAGTAGCCGTGTTTTGTCAAAAGAAAGGTAGGGCTGGCTGGGTTGCATGAACAGGACATGAAAAAAAACATATGAAAAAATGGAATAGGATTTTCTTGAATCAGTTCTTAAGCACTTTGGGTTTTCCTTGAAACAGATTCATTGAATAATTCAATGTGTTTCCATAATGTCTTATTCTATTCTCGTTAATGATTCACCTGTAGGATTATTTATGCCAACTCAGGGCCTCCATCAAGGGACCCCTTGTCTCCATATTTTGTTAGTTCTATGAATTGAAGTTCTAGCTTGAAGACTTCAGGATGAGTCAAATCTGGCATAGCTACTAGAATAGCAACTTCTACTGTTATTTCCTTATCTACTGTTTGCCAATGATAGTTATTATTTTCTAAAACCAACGAGAAATGTTCTTACAGCTCAAAAAAATGTCGTTGAATAGTTATTGTGAGGATGTGGGTCAACTTGTTAGTTTCCACAAGTCTTCATCATTCTTTCCTAACAATGTTGACAGGAATCGGAGGCCCCAAATTGGGAAAGTATTTTTGGAATCTCCTCAATCAGGCTGGGGGTCCTTGGAAACAGTATCTCGTCAAGGTCGCACTCTTATGGGGTAAGGCTGTGTGCATCCTCCCCCCCCCCCGGGGGGACCCCACGCAAGCAGGAGCCCTTGTGGCACTGGGAATGTTGTCATTGTTGTATTTCTAGAACCTCCTCAAGAGATAATCTTGGAGAATATTGGAGATGTGCTCTACTCTATGGAAGACTTACCAAAAATACATTCAAATACTAATCTGATAACATGATGGCTGAGCTGTCACCATAAAAAGCTAACTTGCTTTCAAAAGGCCGGAAGAACAGATCTAATACAAGCCAACCTTAAGTCTATCCCTAAGCACAAAATGCAGTGCTTTCCAATTCCTATGGATAGTAGTTATTGACAAGATGAATAAGGAAATGTTCTGGAAGAATAATGGACTCTACCAGATCTCTTGAAATAGAACTGGTAGGCCCAAATATGCAAATTAGAAGATCCTTATGGATCCAAGTAATATATGGGTTCAAGTTATTTCCACCAGATATCTCCACAAGGAACATTTTGTTTCCCAAAGTCTTAAAGACTAGGTCTAGAAGAATGTTGTAGGACTTAGATAGAGCGATCTGCATGGTCAATTCATATCCTTTTGGTATGACCAATGGTTACATGAACCTTTAGATGAGATCATTCCATTGGACGACTCGAGTCATGATCAGTCGCCAAGAGTAGCTCACTCAAGACATTAGGGAATTCATGCCTCATGATGTTTGTGAACCAATCCTTGGAATTAATACCAACAACAACAACAGTCCCAATGCCACAAGGGCTCACGCCTAAGCAAGATCTGGGGGGGAGATGTACGCAACCTTACCCCTTCAGGGTGTCACCCTAAAGAAAGGTTGTGCCCGAGTGCCCCCAACTCTAAAAAAAGGCAAGAAGCAAGAAACAAGAAGCAAATGAGACAATAAAGCAACATTAAAGCAACGATCATCAAATCACAAAGCACAGCGAGGCAAAGCAAAATACACAAGCCACCAAGTACCAAGCAACAGTAGAGCAACAACAGATCATGCACGGTAACTAGGGATGGCAATGGGGCGGGGCAGGTACAGGGGGGTGCCTCCTCTATACCCGTACCCGCCACCCAAATCCTATACCCGTACCCGCCCCATTACCCAGAGGTATCCATTACCCGCCTCGTACCCTCCCTCATGTCCGTAGAAAACAATTATCTATACCCGCGCATATTAGTTATTTAATACTATTTTTAAAAACCAATTATATTTTTTTTATAACATTGATAAATAATTTGAGTTATTGAATTTAAGCACGTATTTTTTTAATTTGAAAGTTAACTATGTACAAAATGCAGCGGATATGATGGGTATGAGGTGGGGCGGGGTGGGTACAAAACTATACCCCGTACCGACCCGTACCCACTACCCGCCTAACTTATACCCGTACCAGCCCCAAACAGGGAGGGTACCCGCGGGTAGCGGGTTTTACCCGCCCCATTGCCATCCCTACCGATAACAGGCCCCAAGCAACCACTAAGGGCATTATGGGTTCGCTCAGTTGTGCTTCCTTATCCTAAATTGCTATATCCGCTACCCCTATTCTAGCTCCCCACGCCTCTCTATCTAAGGCCATCTCCTCATTTAGGTTTAGGTGGGTGAGGTCCTATCTAATCGCCTCCATCTAGCTCTTCTTTGGCCTGTCTCTACCTCTCCTCCGGTGAGTAATACGGAGTTGTTCACATCTCCTAACGGGTGCAGTGGCCGGTCTCCTCCTAACATGCCCAAACCATCACAAATGCTGCTCCCTCAGCTTATCCTCAATTGGGGCCACGCCTAGTTTGCCTCTTATAACATCATTCCTAATCCGATCCTCCTTAATATGCCCACATCCACCGAACATCCTCATCTTCGCCACCTTCAACTTCTCTGTGTGGCACTGTTTAAGTGGCCAACATTTGACACTGTAGGACATGACCGGTCTCACTGCCGTCTTATAGCATTTTCCCTTCAGCTTGAGAGGGAACCTTCTGTCGCATAGTATTGCTGAGGCCATTTTCCACTTACACCATCAGACTTTAATGCGGTTGTTTACATCCTCATCTACTCCTCCGTCCTGTTGCACCACCGACCCTAAATATCTTAAGCATTCTTTTTTTTAGTATGCTTACTGATTCAATCTTCACCTCCTCTCCGCTTGGGCTGGTTGCGGTACAAAACTTAAATTCCATGTACTCGATTTTTGTTCTACTGAGCCTTAAGCCTTTAGGTTCCAAGGCACTTCTCCAAAGTCCCAGCTTCTCATTTACTGCTTGTCTTGACTCGCTCACCAAAACATATCATTAATGAAAAGCATACACCAAGGTACCTCCCCTTGAATGTGTCTAGTAAGCTCGTCCATAACTAGAATAAATAGGAAATGGCTCAAAGCTAACCCTTGATGCAACCCAACTGTGATTGGGAAAGCATCAGCCTCCCCTTCCGCTGTATGTACGTTTGTTGATGCACCTTCATACATGACTTTAATAACCCGAATATATGCTACAGAGATGCCCTTCTTCTCCAAAACTCTCCATAGCACCTCTCTTGGCACTCTATCGTATGCCTTCTCCAAATCAATGAAGACCATATGTAGATCCTTTTGTTTACTTTTGTAGTACTCAATAGTACGCCTTAGGAGACGTCATCGTAGATCTACCGAGCATAAATCCAAACTAGTTCTCTGAGATACCTGCTTGTTGCCTTAGCCTCCTCTCTACAACCCGCTTCCATAACTTCACAATATGACTCATTAGTTTGATCCCCCTGTAGTTGGCACAATTTTGAATGTCGCCTTTGTTCTTATAGATCGGTATGAGGGTGCTCTTCCTCCACTCCTCGGGCATCTTCTTACCTTGAAGAATTAGGTTGAATAGTTTAGTCAACCAACTTATACCCTTCTGATGCATCTCCATGCCTCAATAGATATACTATCCGACTACCTTACCTTTACCCATCTTCTTCAACACATCCCTAACTTCCTCAAGTCTAATACGCCTATAATAACACTAGTTACAATTCTCCTCCAATGACTCAAGTTCTCCTAGGGAAATGTTTGTATCTCCTTTTCCATTGAACAAATTGGAAAAATATTCCTACCCTTGGAATAATAATAACAACAATAATAACAATAAGAATATTATGATTTTATAGTAGTTTTCATTTAAAAATATATCAGCGTGATAATGATGAAGATCATAACAACAAAAATAATAATAAGAATAATAATTTAGGGTTAGGGGAGGGAAGGACGCATTTCCTCGACATTCTAGAGAGCCAGGGGCGATTTCCAGCAGCCTTGAAGCGATTTTCGGCAACCATATCTGGCAGGTGCGTGCGGCATCAGGCAGTGGTGGGCAGCACGCTGTCGGATTTGTCATGTTGTCCTCTTTCATAAGAGGTGGTGGAATGTCTCATTTGGTGCTGATATGAGGGCAAACTGTAAATCTGGCATGGATTTGTTGACCACTTAATTCTCCAATCCCAATCAGTATTCCTGTCCAGGTCACCACTAAACAATGCGGTTGGATTAAATCCGATTTGCCCTCTTCCTTTTCGTCATGTGGGTAACTGACATCCATCCAAATATTGACCATCTAGCTAAGTTTGCTCATCTTTGTAGCTTTATCTAGAAAGTTACAAATTACAAGTTTATTCTTCTCAAGACATTCCCTAGTCCTAGGGGTGTTCATAGGTCGGGTAAGAACCAAGACCCATCCAACCCACATCAATTGGGTCGGTTTCGTTTGGGTAAATTTTCTATGTTGGGTCTAACGGTCCAATTGCTTTGTACCCATGGGTATTCGGGTATGGTTCCGGGTTACCCATGGGTAGGCATTATCTTGGAGCATTTTCAAATGACCCTAAATCAAGCTTAAATGAGGCAAGCTCGTCTTGGAGCGGGAGCGGAAGCGGGAGCACAAATATCAAAACAAAGTCAATATTAAGCAATAATCAAGGAAATCAAATATTCCAATGAATAAGAGCTAGAAATTGACTCCAACATGTCCACACAATTTAATGATTCTTTAAAATCGAGTGATATAGTTAACCTACAAATCATTTAATAAGTATTTTCTTCTTAAAATGCTCCCATGATAGTTTGAATCATGTTTCCGTCGAGTTTGATATGTGTTGGAAACACAAATCTGACTCTAAAACGCGGAATCACGTTTCCGAAGCATGACGTGTTAGCATTTTAGGTGCTTCCTGCAACTATGAACACGACACGTGATTTCGCAAAAATATGTAAGTAGTTTACATGAAAATTCAATGAATATTTTATCATAATTTGTTGAATTTTTGCAAAAAAGAAAAAAAAAAAAAAAAAAAAAGAAATTGATTTTGCTTTTATTTATTATCTCTACATAAAATTGGTGAGATTCATAAATATTTTGACTAAATTCTAACATATAAACCTAAGTGATAAAACATTCAAACCTCAAGCTACTTCAATTGTATATATTAAAATGTCAATATACTTAGGTAATAAATGATTAAACTTCAGGTTACCTAAGTGATTAAATATAAATACATGTACATATATATATATATATATATATATATATATATATATATATATATATATATATATATATATATATATATGTATATGTATGTGTACATGTATATGTATATCAAGGTTATCAGAATCGGGATTCTACGTAGGATCAGTAAGGGGTACTCAGGATCGGGATCGTAGAATCGGATCGAGAATCGTAAGATTCTACTTTTTATGTAAAACAATAACTTGTATCTAATCAAATTACATTACAAGCCTCAAATATATAATGGAGAATATAAAAAAAGTCCAAAAAACAAAAAATAAAGCTGAAAATAAATAAAATAAAAATCAGAACAATTACCCAAGTAACTCAATATGCTAGAAGAATAAGAAATTAAACAAAAATCAATGATTTATCAAAAAGAAAATGAGCTATGTCTGTGTGTGGCCCGTGGGTCAATGTCAAACCTCGGTGGGTGGCTGGGGCGGTCAGCCGCAATCGGTAGTGGCTAGGGCTGCCGGTGAAGATAAGTGAAGAGTGTGATGTGAGAGAATGATTAGGGTTAGGTCATAGGAGGGGGAGGAGAAGGGAAGGGGGGAAAAAATGAGAAAGGGGAAGGGGAAAGTAAAACAAAAGCTGAAAAAAATAAATTTAAAAAATAACCTATAGAATTAATAGAATCGGAATAAAATTGGTAGAATTGGAGCAGAATGGGTAGAATCGGAGCAGAATCGGAGCAGAATCGGAGTAGAATCGGTAGAATCGGGGTAGAATCGGAGTAGAATCGGTAGAATTGGTGTCAGACCTCAAATATGTTATTTTTTATTATTGACTCGGTAGAATCGGTGTAGAATCGGCGATCCTACCGATCCTACCCCGATCCTACACGATTTTGTTGCGAGTCTACTTTCTTACGATTTGATAACCATGATGTATATATATGTATATGTATATATAAGGCACAATTCTTTTGAGAGAGTGAGAGTGTGAGAGGGGCGAATCATGGCCGTCCATTGCAATGGACAGTCAAGATTCGCTCTTTTTTTATGAGGGGCCCAAAAAAAAGAAAAAATTATCCCCACCCTCCCCCCCCCCCCCCCCAACCCTTCCTTTCTCTCTCTCTCACCCCCACCACCCGCTGCCACCGCCGGTCAACACAGCAGCCCCCACCTGCCCACCCGCCACCTCCGCCACCCATCCACCTCTACCTGTCCACCTTGCCGCCGTCTTCCTTCGACCATTTGCCTCGCCGCCCCTCCGTTTTCTTTCTCTTCCAATACCCCTCTTTCTCACCTTATCCCTTCAAACCCCCGGGGGCCGCCCCTCATTTTCTCTCTCTTCCAATGCCCCTTTCTCTCCCCCCATATCCCTTCATCCCCGCCAACCGCAGTCCCCGCCCGTCCGCCGCCCCTCCTTTTCTCTCTCTTCCAATACCCCAGGTCAGAGCAAAGACGAACAAACCTTGCAATGCTGCAATGAGGAGGACAGCTGTGGGTTGGGGTGGAAATCATCATATGATGACACTTCCCAACCTCCACTAGGCTCTTATTGCGTGTGGAGCATTCTGTAGCTTGGTTCCTGTCTTAACATCATGTTCACATGATGCAGGTACATATGTGGACTAGTAATTTGCTGAATTCATTTTGATAATTATTGAAATTGTAATCAACATAAAGTAGGTTTGGTCTGCCGTAGCCTCAAGGTCATGAGCCAAATAGAACCCTCTCCCCATGACAAGTAGCTCCGCTAAAAACCCACTTGTCCCTTGTTCTTCTCGACCAACCAATAGAAAAGGGGAAGGATGGTTTTAAAGAGGAGAGGAAAGGGAAAACCAAACAGGTAGGATGAACCCTATAGCTAGATAGATTGTCAACTGGCAGCGAGGCAAGGGTGACCAACAAGGTAAGATGGGAATGCGTAGTAAGAGAGAGCAGAAATGATGGGCCATTGGAGGGACACGCATTTGCTTCCTTGTTTCTCAAAACATTTCTTAATTGTTTCAATAGAACTGCTACGACATTTGCAAAAGCCCCAGAAGACTGCACTTCAGTGCATAGGCCTAACGCATTTTGTTTTCAAGTTTGCTCCAAGAAAACCAAAAACTCACATACACGTCAATCCTGAAAGCCCTTAACAACATGATTTTTTTGTATAGATCCATGAACTGGATCTATTTGTATAGAGATATGGAGACTAGCCATTTTATATGTCCAATGTAGATGACAATAATCATTTAGTACAATAAATTATTTTATCAAAAAGGAAGAAAAATATACAATCATTAACTGTTGTATAAAGGATACAAAGGGAGTTTGGCACACTATAGAATGAATAGGAGAAGATACCAGTGAAATTGATGCAGTTGAAGGATCTTCAGCAGCAGAATTGTGCTCTGACGGTAGAGTAGAACGCTCGCAGCTCTGACCTGCTTGAGACTCGGTTTGTGTATTGGTTTCCTGTGACCTAAATATATTGAACAAGATATTAGGTTCTGGCCTCTCACTGCCAGATAGTTGATCAAGTCTAAAAACCTCTGTCAAGCAATCCTTTGCGACTTCCAGACCTTCAAGGTCAACACCAGGTGCAGGTTCAACTATTTAAAATAAATAAACAAGAAAAAATGATTAGAAGGGTCTACAATGTAACATGTAAATGATATAAAGCTACATTTAAAACAATCCATAACCTAAGAAAAAGTTTATGGGAAAGAAAACATACAGCAAATAAATTCACACATTACAAGTTTCTATATCAAAGGAACCATGCTGCATGTACAAGAAAGCTCAGGACCTGTTTAGTAATAGAGAATTTTTCAATTTTCCAAGAAAATTTTCCTAGAAAACTAGAAAACGTGTTGTGCAGTCCAGCTTTCTAATTGGAAAAATTGAAAAACAGTTTTCCAGTTTTCCCTATTCTTTCACAAATTTGGAAAATAGTTTTAACTGTTTTCCAAATTTTTTTAACAAAATAGGGACCTTATTTTCAACTTTTCCCCCACCCTCCTTTCACATCTTCACACTACCCACCCATTTTATAATATTTTTCTATATACCCCCAACTCCTCCTCATTTTACGTAAATGATTTTGGAGTACTTAAGGCTAGGTTTTCAATTTTAAAAGCGATAAATAATTTTCAATGCAGAGGACAAAAAAGATCACGCGAGTTATTTAATTATAGACACTCATCTTTGCAGAATGTGATAGAGCGAGTTTTACGGATACTTAAGGCTAGGTTCCTTTTTTCAAAAGCGACACCGAACTATCCGCTAAGGTAAAAGTGCAAACGAACCAAACGTTCGATGAACTACTTGCATTCAAAATCGATTAGGGCTCGTTCGTGTTCATTATGAGGGGTCGATAGCTTATCAAGCTGGGTTCGAGCAGGCTCGATAAGCTTAACCAACCGAGTTCGAATAGGGGGCGCTCGGTTCATTAACACTTGCGAACAGTTTGATAAGAGCTCAGTAAGGGGCTCGTTAAGGGCTCATTAAAAGTTTGTTAAGAGCTCGTTAGCAGTTAATACTGGTTCAAAAATGGTTCGATAATGGCTCGATAGTAACTTAAAAAGCTTCGATAGCGAGATTCACTCGATAGCAAGCTCAACTCATTTTTAAGCTTGATTAGGCTCAATAATGAGCTCGACACTACTCAATAACAAGTTCGACTGAACTCGATAAGCCTAACAAGCCGAGCCGAGCATCAAAAATACTAAAATCTTATCCAATCAAGCTCGAAAAAGGGTTAGAACAGCTCGATAAGAGCTTGGCTCGAACTTGAGCTCGATAAGCTTTATCAAGCTCGAGTTCAAACAAGAGGGTTCTTAGGTCGGCTCGTCTCGTTTACACCTCTACGTTAAGGCGACAAAAGTTGATTCCTATATCGTGTTGTACATTATTTATGTATCATTCTTAATTTTCAAAAAATTGGAAATCAAGGATCACTTGAACGCATTTTTCAGTTTGCTATGTTGCAAAACTAGAAAAGGAAAACTAGAAATAGAAAAGGAAAACAGTTTTCTGGTACCAAACAGGCCCTCAATTTTATAAGGCAATCCTTTGAATGGAAAACAGCAATCCAGTCATACATTAATTTCAATAAGTTGCCCTAGAATGTAGACTTAAATGACTTTCCATTTATATAAAATGATCAATTATGGCTGGCTACCAACAAAGTTTTATAGCCGAAATTCGTCTCTCTTTTAGAATTTAAGAAACCCAAATGGAACCCATAATAATCAAATAAATTCATTTTGGAAATCCTATGCTAGTTTCCGGCCAAGTCAGTTTGTTCCATAACATTCCTAATCTCAAAAGTATATGTTAAGAGCCAAAGGAAAGGGATCTATAGTTTTTCAAGGCTAATCAGTTCTCTCAAACCTAAATCTAGAACAAATTCAGTGTTGATAGGCTCCCTCTCATCAAATCAAAATATTCTTACACATGTTTCACAAACAAATAGTTGTTAGATTATAGAAGCATCAGTATTCTTCATATCAACTCCGCAGCTTCACTTACTCCCACCTCTTTCTTCCTTCGGCTCCCATTTTTTCCAAGTATTACAAGAACTCAAGGAAATGGATCAATAATTGTTCACACAAATTAATGCTCTCAAACATAAATCTAGCACAAATACAGAGTTGATAAATTCTCTCGTAAAATAAAAATGATTCTTACAAATGTTGACATAAACCAATTAGTCAATTGTGCTGACACAAACCAATTTGTCGTTCAATTGATTATGGAAACCATTCTTCATATCAACTTTACATCTTACACCCACCTCTTTCTTCCTTTGGTTTCTTGCCTCTTTTTTTTCCTTTGAATGCCCTCCCCCTCCCCCCCGAGGCCCCGAACAAACATGCACACAAAGTACACACACGAGCATGCACTTGCGCACGCGCCCACACCCATGAGCGGATTCACATTGCATTCAAGTTATTATGCCTATAGCGATTCACTTTGAGTTCGATTTATTCAAGTTTTGAGTCAAATCAAGTCGAGTATCGCATCAGATCATTTGGTGTTCAAGTTATTTCGATTTTTAGCTAATCGAGGTAGGTATTTTAGGATTCAAGCTAGAATCGATTGAGTTTGAGTTTATTTAAGTCAGTTCGAGCTCGAGTCATCTTAGTTTTGGGACAAACGAATTGTATCATTTCAAATTTTGAGTCATCTTAGGCTGAGTTTTAAGATGGGTCGGGTCATTTTGTGTTTAGGTCATGTTAAATTTTGGATCAATTTGGTCATGTCATTTCCACTTCGACAGCTTGTTTACATCACATTCAAGTCCAGTAGTTTCATTTTTTGCATTTGAGTCATCTCGAGTTTCGGATCAATCGGAAAGGGTCACTTCAAACTTTGAGTTCAATTGATTTCGGTCATTTGAGTTAGGTGATTTCAAGGTTTCAGTCAAGTTTTAGATTGACTAAATCTTTCGATTTTGGGCCATCTTGGGCTAGGGTTAATCAAGTGGGGTAATTTTGGGTTCCAGGTCAATGGATCTAATATGGAATTGGAATTCCTTACCTGCACCCCAAAGAATTGGAAAATATGATTTTCAATTAAAATCCAATTCCGTAGAATTGGAATGCGATTATAATTCCAATTCCAGCAAATGAACCAAAAACAACAGAATTGGAATTTTGAGTCCCAATTACAGGCTCCAATTCTATACTCCAAACATGACTTAATACAACAAATTATAAAACTTACCAATATTAAGACTTCAAAAACACAACGCTTCAAATTTGGGGCCCCTAAATTCTAGGGGCTCCACACAATTGCTTGGGTTATGTCCGGCCCTGAATGGGGGGCCCTTACCCCACTTTACCCCATTATTCAATTGCCAAATAAGGGTTAGAAACAGTAGAATTTAGGGCATTAAGTTACAATTCCAAAGTTCTAACGAGCAGAGTAAACCCTAAATTCAGTATCACAAACCTCAATCCACCATAGCTTATACAAAAATCAATAAACAATAATACTGACACAAAATGAAACAATTCCAAACATAAAGTTGCATGATTGAGCACCACAGATAACACACGGTTCAAAAAGAAGTAGAAAAAATAGATAGAGAGAGACCAGAGTGGAGAAAGTCCAAGAAGGCAGAGACAATGCAACGAGAGAGGGGAGCGTCCGTCCTTAACCTTGCCATTCAGATTGAAGGAGAAATGAAGAGACCAGAAAAAGACTTTTAACTGTACTTGCAAATGCAAATATATATGTAAGAAACCTTTTAGTACGATGCACGTCTGGTATTATTGCTATTGCTAACTTATTATTAACTTAATCAATCATGTTATTATAATAATTAAAAGTTATTTTCAGGGTCATTTATATTTTTAACATCCAATATGTTTGAAAATAATAAAAATAATTATAATATTTTTGAATTAATAAAAAGATTCCTAAATTTTTGTCGTATTAATAAAATGGTCCCTCTCCGGCGTTGATGAAGTCATTTTCCGGTGACAAAGCCAACGTGGCAACCGCTTTTTTATTAATTGATACGAATCAAAATAAATGATTTACTTAAACTAAGGAATAGAGGTGGCCAACGGGCCGGGTTGGCCCGGAAACCGGCCCTTCTGGGGCCCGGCCCGAGCCCGGTCTACACCGGGCCAGGCCAGGGCCCGGGAGCCGTTGCCTATTGGAGGCGCTCCTAATGGAGGGGGAGAGCCGTTGCTCCCCTTCCTCCTAATTAAAAAAAAAATTTATATTACTTTTACTTTGTATTTTTTTATAAACAAATTTGTACTTTTAAATATTAGGCTCCAACTGTATTGTATTTGTACTTGTTACATTATTTATTTATCATTATTTACTATTACTTATTATATATTTTATTTTATTACATATATTTAGTATTATTAGTGCTTGGGATAAAATGTATTTGTATCTCATATTATTTATTAATGAATTATAATAATTTTACTACAAAACGACTTTGAATTTTTAAAATTTTGCATTTTTTTTTTAAAGCTGAAGAAAAACGGGCCAACTCGGGCCCGGCCCGGTACCCGACCTAGCCAGACCCGGCCCGTGGCCACCTCTACTAAGGAAAAGCAGTAAAATACTAGAAAATAAAGAGAGATAGAAAGAAAATAAAAGATGACATTTGATTTGATTGATAACTTGTAAATTCGAGGACCCCCTATCCAGTCATGGCCACGGGCCCGGCCCGAAACTATAGCGGGCCAGGCCGGGGGGGCTCCAATGCCAGGCCCGGGCGGCCCGGCCCGCTTTTTTGACAGAATTAAAAAATAAAATTTAAATAATATAAAGTTCTTTTGTACTAAAATTATTATAATTCATTGATAAATAATATGAAATACAAATACATTTTTTTTCAAGCACTAATAATGCTAAATATACACGTTCAAAAAAAATAATGCTAAATATATGTAATAAAATAAAATATACAATAAGTAATGGTAAATATCTTATCAAAAAAAATAATGCTAAATAAATAAAGTAACAAGTACAAATACAACGCAGTTGGGGCCTAATATTTAAAAATACAAATTTGTTTATCAAAAAATACAAAGTTTGACGTATAGGGGGTGCGATCGTCTTTTGACGTAAATATTTAAAAGTAAATAATTGACATACAAAAGTGTTGATATCAGTCGCATGGGGGGTTTCTATGCCATCATTTGACGTATTAGTGGTGCGGTCGTCTTCTTCATCGCTCAATGAATCCAGCTTCATTCTCTGTTGATCTCTTACCTTAGCTAGCAGCCAATCCTTCAAGTACACAGACATCTCCAAGCTTGACGGTGATAGCTTCGCCCTCTTCTTTCCAAGCAACCTGCCACCAAGACTGAAAGCACACTCCGATGCCACTGAAGACATCGGACAACTTAGTATATCACGTGCCATGGTGGAAAGTAAGGGATACTGGGTTTGGTTTGTGTTTCTCCATTGTAAAAGGTCAAAATGCGAGTTGGCCGGCAGCCCAAAAATATGGACCAACGGTGTCCGCAAATAATAATCTAGCTTGTTACATGACGTGGGGGCTACTGTGGACGTAAAATGCTCCATCAGCTTCCACGAATATGACGTGTGTGAACTACTTCCACTAGATGTGGAAGATCCTACTGAAGCAGTATTGGGATTATTGGACGCTAATTTACGGGAATATTGAGAAAATAAACTATGCAAGTCGTTGTCGACATCGGCAATGAGAGTGTCGATATTAAGACTAGGATGCAAATATTTTTGAAAAAATGTTGGCAAAACAAGTTTAAACCCCCGCGTTTACAATGAGGATCTAAAATAGTTGCCAAGCAGTATGTAAGAGGTAATTCAGAATAATATTTGGCAAACTTTTCTTTCATTGCCTTAATCGATTCGAGCAAAATGGGGTTGGATTCATTACCCACCATCAAATTGACAATATCAAGCAATCTTGATATTGCTTGAGGCATGGTCGGATAGTAGCAACCCGAAAAAAATGTCGTGGCCTCTTTAAACATGCTAAAAAAGTTACAAATTTGATCTATTGTCTCCCAATATATACCGGCCAAGTTGTAATCGCTCCATTCTGTACGATTTTCCTGTGCGAATTCCATCAGAACGTCTTTGTATGGTAGAATGCGCTCTAACATTTCCAACATAGACGACCACCTAGTTTGGGAGTCTAAATTGTTTATATTCTATGTTATGCAACCTATATAAATTTCTAAATCTTTTTTTCTAGCGCCGATGATTTAATAGTTATTATTACGGATCTGAAGGTGGTAAGAGATACGTTTACAAGATCTAAACCATCCATTACCATTAAATACAAAATGTGACAAATGCAACAAATATGGCAACACTTCCCACCTAACATGGGTCTCATTTGCCTAATTAAATATGTAACAGATGTAGTGTTATTGGTAGCATTGTCGAACGTAATACTAAAGATACATCGCTTTATAACCCAGTCGTGAACTGCCGACATAATCGCACCTATAATTACCTCGGCAGTGTGGGGGCATTCTAAAAGTCCAAAATGAATTATCCTCTTTTGGAGGATGGAGGATTCATCGGTCTAGTGTGCCGTTATGCACATATAAGGTTGGCCGGGTTTCGACGTCCATATGTCCGACGTCAACGAGAACATGCTCGTGTTCATCGCAAAAAGTGTTAAGACCCCAGCTTTCATCCCGTGGTACAACGTAAAAGCGTCCCGCTTTACGGTGTTCCGAGGAATCCTCACAATGGCGGGGTTCACATTTCGTTGGAGGTAGTTGACGAAATATGGGTTTTCGCCGGTATTAAAAGGTCTTTCACCCAAAATTATATATTTAGCTAGCCTCTTTCGGTTGCTCTCTTGAGAGAACCTAAAATTAGCAAGTGCACCGGTCACTTGCTGTACTATACGTTGTTGGCTCTTATCTAGGTATTGCTCGGGGTGGCACCTAAATATATGTCTGTTTAATGTGCCCGTCCCATTGCTAGGTCGATGGCTAAAATCCCTAGCTGGGTCACATAATTTACAAGTTGCTTTATTAGTTGTTTTATTAAGGGTAAAGTGATTCCATACCCCACTAGTTGTACGTCTACTAGTAGAGGTACTAGTTTCAGGCTGGGCTTCGGTGGTGGGCATGGGTTCCTCATCAGTTTGTGAGTCTCCAACCCTACAACCACCCGACTCATGATAAGCTTGTTGTTGTAAAAGTCATAATTAATGCTATTATCAGTGTATTGGGGTGATGGGCCTGGTTGTATAAAAGCTCGTTCTTCCGTATTAAGTAAGACAATTCTACTCCTTTTAGGGATTCTGGGTGGCCGAGAAGAGCTAGAACTAGCACGACCGGTTCCAGAGAATGATGAAGAGTTGTGTGCCATATTAGTATAAGTGATTAGTAGTTATAAAATGCAAGTAGTAATGCAAATTAAATAACTAAAAATGCGAATCAAATAAAATTGCGATACTAAAATTACCGAAACGAGAGAACAATGAAATTCGAACTTCAGTCAAACACTTTATGAACTTCGAACTTGAGAGCACAATTTTGCAATTAGCAAGGTTGGAGAAGATGGGAGATGATGAATGTATAGAGAGAGAAGAGAGGATTGAAGATTTGGTGAGGAAATGGGTTAGGGAGGATTAAGTATTTATAAAAAAAAATATATAAATTTTTTTTTTTAAATTATAGCCATTGGGGCAAGGCCGGGGCGTGCCCGGGCCCGGGCCGGGCCCAAAGCCCTCTAGAATTTGGCCCGTGGCCTGGCCCGGGGTACACCGGGCTCGGGCCGGGCTGGGCCATACCCTAACTATAGAATAATCCTTCCCTAGGCATGACCCACTATACTATCTATTAGATTCTTCTAATATTATAGACCACAAATACATAATTTGGGTACATATCATTAATGTTATAATAAAATGACAAAACAAACCCTTAACTAACTTTTTTTAAATAAATTAAGTGAAAATGGATAGTTTTCATATAATACAATATCTCCAATTTCATACTTATAAAGTAAAAATAAGGGTATTGGAAGGTGTGTTTGTCATTTTATAGTAACATTACTAAAACAAAATTGTCACGTCAGCTCTGTCAAATAATTTTAGGGGCCTTTTTATTAATTTCAAAAGGTCATGATTCTTTTTATTATTTCTAAAAACGTTAGGTACTACCAACCCCATTATATCATTTAGTCATTGTACTTTTACTTGTGGAAAGAGCTGTGGCTATGCTGGGAGAGGTTGGTGAGGGAGATCCCAACCATATATGGAACCAAGTATCCCAAAAGATTAGAGATCTGGCACCTGAAGTTTTAGGTATATCAAAGGGTGGGGCACCAAACAATAGATAGACCTGATGGTGGTGTAGGGAGGTGTAAGAAAAGATTAAGGCGAAATGAGAATGCTTCAAGGAATGGGACCGAAGTAGAGACGAGGATAAGAGGCAACAATATAAAAAAGCCAAGAAGGAAGCTTAGATAGCAGTAAGAGATGCGCGAGCTAAAGCCTACGAGGATTTCTACAAAAGGTTGGATACTAATGAGGGAGCTAGGGCCCTCTATAAAATTGCAAAAGCGAGGGAGAGGAGGACTAGAGACCTTGGCCAAGTAAGGTGCATAAAGGGAGCAGATGGTCAAGTGCTAGTGGACGAGCAACAAATTAAGACTAGATGAAAATCCTACTTCTAGGATCTGTTCAATGAATAGGGAGTTCGAGATGGATCCCCTGGAGAACTATAAGCACCTGAGGAGCACCACACCTACTATTACTACACGAGGATTACACCCAAGGAAGCTAGGGAAGCTTTGAAGAAGATGGGTAGGGATAAAGTGGTAGGCCGGGATGGAATATCCATTGAAGCATGGAAATGCACTGGAGAAATGGGTATCAGATGGCTGACCAAATTATTCAACCAAATTTTTCAATGGAAGAAGATGCTAGATGAGTGGCGGAAGAGTACATTAGTTCATGTCTATAAGAACAAAGGAGACATCCAGAGTTGTGCCAGCTACAAAGGCATCAAACTAATGAGCCACACTCTGAAGCTTTGAGAGCGAGTCATAGAAAGAAGGCTACGACAAGGAACAAGGGTATCTGAGAATCAATTTGGATTTATGCCTGGCAGGTCGACAATAGAAGTCATCCACCTCCTATGGAGGTCAATAGAGTACTGCAGAGATAGACAAAGGACCTTCACATGGTTTTCATTGGCTTGGAGAAAGCATATGATAGAGTGCCGAGAGAGGTCCTATGGAGGGTCTTGGACCAGGCCTATATACGAGCCATTAAGGACATGTATGAAGACGCACAAACCAATGTACGAACAATTGAAGGGGAGACAAACGCGTTCCCCATTACAATTAGGGTACATCAAGGATCAGCCTTAAGCTCCCTTCTGTTCATTCTGATTATGGATGAGCTCACTGGGCACATCCAAGGGGACTTGCCTTGGTGCATGCTTTTCGCGGACGACATAGTCCTGGTGAAAGAGTCCAGGAAAGAGGTGAATGAGAAGCTAGAACTCTGGAGACTGGCCTTAGAATCTAAAGATCTAAGACTTGGTAGATTTAAAATCGAGTATATGAAACTCAAGTTCTGTGTCTCTACCATGTCAAGTACAGAAGAGGTCAAGATTGGATCAGAGTGCATATAGCAAAAAGCGTGCTTTAAATACTTAGGTTCCATGGTGCAACAAAACGGCGAAGTGGACGCAAATGTTAACAATAAGATTAAAGTGGGTTAGCATAAATGGAGAATGGCCTTGGCGGTACCGTGTGATAGGAAGTTCCCGCTCAAGTTAAAGGGGAAATACTATAAGACGGTAGTGAGACGTGCTATGTCTTACGGGGCGGATTGCTGGCCAGTTAAGCACCATCACACGCAGAAGTTGAAGGTAGCAGAAATAAGGATGTTAAGATGGATTTGTGGACACACAAAGAAGGATAGGATCAGAAATGAAGTCATAAGAAGTAAATTAGGCGTGGCCCCAATCGAGGATAAGCTACGAGAACAACGTTTGACGTGGTTTGGGCATGTTAGGAGGAGATCGAGTACTGCACCTGTCAGGAGATGCGAACAACTCCATATATAGATGAGAAGAGACGAAGAGGCCAACCAATGAAGAGTTGGATGGAAGCAATCCGACAGGACCTCGCCTATCTCAACCTCAGTGAAGAAATGGCCCTAGATAGAGCTCAGTGGAGGAGTAGTATAGGGATAACAGATACAGCGGGATAGGAACGACAAGCACTTCTAGGTTAGTACAAGTGCCACCAGGCTTCTTGCACGCCTATTTGTTTTTACGCTTTTCTGCCTTACTTTTTGTTGCTTACACCATTTCGATGCTTCCATGCTTGTCTTGCTCTCCGTGCTCTTCATGCCCTTCTCGCTTTTCAGGTTGGAAGTCCTCGGAAACAACCTCTCATTAGGGTATCCTCCTGATGGGGTAAGACTACGTACACCCTACCCCTCCTAGGCCCTGCTCACGCGGGAGCCCTTGTAGCACTAGGCCTGTTGTTGTTGTTGTACTTTTACTTGTGTTGTGTCAATTTAGTACTCATATAATTAAATTGCCTTAATTTGGTCATTAGAGTAAAATTTATGTTAAGTTATTAATAAAAATTTTAATGGTTTAGCCATGCGTTAGGTTAAATTGAGTCAACAAGTTGACTTGTAGTGGGTCACTTGCATCTAATGTGATTGTGTCTTTAAAAATTACCTCTAACTTGAATTTTGACCAAAGAATTAAATTAACATAATAT
Organism: Simmondsia chinensis; assembly: GCA_018398585.1. NCBI lineage: Eukaryota > Viridiplantae > Streptophyta > Magnoliopsida > Caryophyllales > Simmondsiaceae > Simmondsia > Simmondsia chinensis. The sequence continues at coordinate 30,570,455 of JAGTTD010000007.1, read as the reverse complement.
AAGTTGTAGAGGGACTAAATTAACACAATAGAAAAATATAGAAACCTTTGATTTAAGTAATCCTAATATTTTTGTTATTTAAGGTCTATTTGATCATATTGTAAAAGTAATTAATTTTAAAATTTTTGTAGTATCCTTGTTTAGAGTCATTTTTTTCAAATTGCAGATAATAATTTTTTTAAAAAACTTTTAAATTTTATTTCAGCTTCTACTCTAAAGAAAAACATCATTTTATATAAAAGCGATTTTACATTTTAACAAAACACTGTACAAAAAGCTCAAAAATGCTTCTCTTCTGTTAAATACGTCAATGTTTGCTTGACTGCTTTCAAAGTGCGTGTTCAAGAAGAATTGGCCTTCATCGACAATTAGTTAATTTGTGTTGTTAGTAACTTTTCTGTATAATATATATGTGTATATATATACTTAAATACAAATGATGTGTTCCATTAATTTAAATCTTTTTTTTTTGAATAATATAATCATATTGAAACTATTACTCATGTTATCCTGAAGCATATTATGTTCACACAATATTATCCTTATAATTTCTAAGGTTCGTATTCTCCTTTGGCAAATCCTCCATAATGGCCTTTCTCCAGTACATAACTTAATCCGACAGGTATTCAATATTTCAGTGACTTGTGCTGATTTTGGGCTGGAAAGAGAAACGGCGGACCACCTTTTTGTCACTCATCTAGTGTCCAAGAAAAATTGGGAAATTGCAACGAGAAAAGGGTGATTGGGTAATCTGTCGGAGCACATTTCGTTTTTTGAAAGAGCTTGAAAGTAAGAAGAAGAGGAAGAGGAAAAAAAGGTAGAGATGAGTTATTAAAGTTCCTCTATATGGTTAGGCAAATTTAGAAGGACAAGAACGAAAGATTTTTAGAAACCAAACCAATAGTCCAGTTAAACTTATGGTTGAAGGTTGTCATTGCTTTTAGAAATTGTTTATCAATGAATTTGGTAAGTGTGCTTACTTATTATATTTAAGTTAGGTTTGAGGTGGGGTTTGTAAAGATGAGCTGAAATCAAGCTTTGACTATATGCCAGACTTAATATTTTCTTTAGATAAATAGAAACTTGAATGATTATTGCCAAAGAGGGGGTTGTCTATGAAGAGGAGGCTGTGTCTGAATGAATCCCATTTGGGGAGAGGAGCTTGCCCTTTTATAAAGGGAGATGGCCATGACTAATTTATTCTTTTTAGAGGATAAATGTGTTTTACTCTATCCTTTAGTTACTTGCTGCGTAGTATTGGGCGGGATGTGAGATAGGCGTTTTAAGTAGAGTAGGCGTTTTACATGTACACGGCGTTTTATCAAGTCGGCGTTTTGCATATACACGGCATAATATAAGGTGGCGTTATATATATATGTTGGGTGTTATATAAGGTGGCATTTGTACATATACTGGCACTATATATGGTGGTGTCTTACACATATACTAGGCATTAAATAAGGTGGTGTTTTATATGTACTTGGGGTTATATAAAGTAGCGTTTTATATATATTGGGCGTTATGGGTGGTGGCGTTTTATAGGTGGGCGTATTATACCTACACGACATTTTACAAGAGGGCATTTTATATGTTTTGCAGATATAGTTACAAATAATTGCTATTCGGTTTTATGCAATAATTGCATGTATAACCTACTTGTGCATCTATTTTAGCAAGCTGCTCAATTATATTATCAACAAAAATGAAGCATCAAGAATTTTGGATTACACGGGAGAGAAGATTAGCACAAAAGGAAAAGATAGAGGGGCAAGAAATCAAGAGTGGATTAATGTTGCAAGTTTCCAACATGAAATATGTGAAGGTGAAAATTAGATCTAAGAGAGAAAATTTGGTGGCTGCTGATTACATTATTAAATATGAGGAGGAAGATTCATTCCAGCAAGAACACAACGATTTGGAAAGCGAGGATGGTAGTGGCGAAGGCCATGACAGTAAGAAATGGTCTTTTAAGAGAAAATAACTTAGGATTCCAGAATATTTCAAGCAGACAGTGAAATTGTTATCAAAGCTCTGAATGAGTATTTGAATCCCTCTTAGAAGATGCAGATTATTAGTCAAAACGTGGGAAAGACAACTCATGATAGGAATGTAGTCCAGGTCACTATAGCTTTAGAGAGGTTAATTCAACAAAATCATTGGGTTACAGTGCAGGGTCATACTGTCGATTATGTGACCCACTCGTTTTTTGAACCTAGCTAGATCTAGACTTTATTGTATTTGGTTGATGCGTTAGGCCTCTAACGCTCCTCTCTTACCAATTTAAAAAGAATGTCCTCATAATGCAAGGAAAACAATAATTTAAAAATTGATTCTATGATGCTATTGTTAATGTTTTGTTCTTTGGCAGCTTAGATCATAGTAGTTGAATGTTAATAATTTGTATTTTATGTGATATATACTTTCGTTATATTATGTTATTGTATGTTAGTATTTTTAATCTTACATATGTAACCATATTATTAGGTTTTAAATACTTTGGACTTCACTACGTATAATAATACTTTTGTTCTCATTCCAAAACAAATATATATTATATTAATATGATATCTCTTAGTTGCATGGACATGGAAACAATTAGTTTTTTAAGCGATTTTACAAAAAGTGCAAGAAACAATTCCAAAAATAATGTAAAAAAAAAATTCCGGGATGGTGTCCATGTAGATACCAACTTGCCAATGTATATTTTTTTTCCCCCAAACTATGTAAAACTACCCTTCCAAAATAGTATTTCTAAAACAAGAAAAATGTTTATAATTCTTTCACAAAAATCAATATCTTCTAGAGAAGTTCTATTTCAAAAAATTTTTAGTTCATTCAACAGTAAAAAAATCTCTCTGATAAAGTAATTCTAAAAATGTAAAATACTTAAATTATTTCAACTTGAAAACACTTTTCGTAGTTAATTCAGATCAACTTGATTGTGTTGAAATGTATTTTGTATTTTATTTTATTAATGTGTATTGTATTTAGTATTAGGAGTAAATGGTTTGTAATTGTATAATTAGTAGTAGGATTAATTTTAGTCTTCAATAGGGTCTTCATTGGAGCTCTTCCTCTTCTCCATAACCCGCACTCATCCTTCTCCTGGTCATCAATGGAGATTTTATGTCTTTGTCGAGGTTTTAGCCTCTTGATTTGCTTAGCTTGTAGCATAAATATTGTTTCGAGGATTTTTGGTTAGGTTCTTTTTAAGGGAGGACCGAGCTCAAGTCCCATTTACTGTGGTAGCTGAGGTTGTATTTATAGTAATTGGGGGGAGGAGCCTCCTTGAAGTTTAGGTGGCAAAGAAAGGGAAAGTTTGGGTGTGGTTGTGAGTGAGAGCTGTTAAGGTAGGGAGCACCACCAGGGTAGGGGCACCGCCAGGGTAGGCGGTAATCCCAGTAAATAGGGTCCTTCCCTAACAATTAGCCCCCCACTTTGGGAAAAAAAGTCACTTTTTATTCCAAAGTGTTTTGCTATAAATACCTTTGCATGTGGGGGCCAGTACTTCACAGATTCTGTGGTCCAAGTGGTGCGTTTGTTGTGGGGGTTTTAACAAAAGGGCCTCTTGAATTTTTGTTTTTGCTTGTTTCTTCCCTTCAACATGGATGATGTTACTTGTGAAATTTGGTTGCGTCTTCCGGTCAAATCCATTCTAAGGTTTTCCTGTGTGTCGTCTTTCGCCCGTAATTTGTTGTTCAACTATGATTTCATTAGGTGGCAGTCTTTCTACTCCTTGAGTCTTACGGCGGACGGATTCTTCTTGCAGCCTGAGACTGATGCACGCCGTGACGACTTGGAGGCTTTTTCTTTTTCAGGGGAATTTTCTCCTGTTGTTCCTGTCGAGGTACTGGAGATTTTGACTGATAATGTTCGTGTGTTGGGTGTTGCCGGTGGTTTGTTGTTATGCCGTGACTATAACCTTTCTCGATTATTTGTTTGTAATCCGGCTATGGGAATACATCAAATGGTTCCTCTTCCCGACGGGGTCTCTATGGGCTATGCAGATTCCCCTTTAAACCTGGTGTTCGGGTGTTTTGATACGACCATGGACTTTGGTTTTTATCTTTACCTGCTGGTGCTTGATTTATCTCAATCTTACTGGGGGCCTTGGCCTAGTGTGTATCATGTGTACTTTTGGGAAGGTAATTGGAACTTTTGGGGAAGTTTGGACGTGGGTCCTAGGAATGTTTCTCTTATAGACCATGTTTGTTTGGGCGGAGAGCTATACTTCCTATCGGATTGGGGACATTACTTAGGTGACACTCAAGCTTGCCCTTATATAGTCCGCTGGGATACCGCCGCCGGCACTTCTCGTAGAATGTTGTTTCCAGACTCCGTTTGTGAGAACCTCTTTGCCTGCTGGGATGCCAAGCTTTCTAAGCGGTGGGAGACCTCAGCGGATCTTCCTGTTCTTTGCTTGGTTACATTGCGAAGCCCGGTGTTCATTGTGTGGACGCTATCTCGTCCAGAGGACTCTTCTTCTTGGGAGAGACGCCTTCGTTTACACGTGCGGTTACCATGGTCTGGAGGCAGGTGGGACCCGGTGATTACCAGCTTCACAGTGACTAGGGATCATTTGGGCTTTACGGCTCATAATCAAATGTTCCGGTGCGCCCTTCATGGAGATCAACGTGGTCGTATAGTTTACCTAGGGAACCATTGTTGTACAGTGCAGGCGCAGCTATTTCCTTATTTGGGATCTTTATTCCGTTGTGGTGATGATCCAATGGAGCCTTTGGCTGCCTTTATGTGATGTAGACTTTTTGGTGAGAGTTCGGCCTTTATGAGTACTAGCTTTGTTACAACCTTGTCTAGTCATGTTTTGTTGTTGTTGGATTTTGTTGGTTTTGGTTTGTAAATGGTAACATGGTTCTTAGCTTTTATTGGAAAGGTATGATGGTTTTTCCTATGGCGCCTTTCGCTAAGCTTTTTGCTTAGCATTTTATAAGATTTTTTGTTCGTTGTTTTGCTTTTTGTGGTATGGTGGTTTTTCCTATGGCACCTTTCGCTAAGCTTTTTGCTTAGCGTTTTATAAGATTTTTTGTTCGTTGTTTTGCTTTTTGTGGTATGATGGTTTTTTCCCTTACTAGGAGGGGGGTTCCATGTTGGTAGGATTAGATATTGCTAGCCCCCCGTTAAGGTGGGGTTTTCGTTGTTAAGCGTATCTAAACTTGTTGAGAGTCGCGGCTAGTTCTGATGTTTGGCGGAACTTGCGCCGTTAAGGCTTCCTGGTTGACGAGAGCTGTCTTTGGTTCCAGTGTTTGGCGGAGCTTGCACCGTTAAGGCTTCTCGGTTGATGAGAGCTGCCTTTAGTTCCAGTGTTAGGCGGAACCTGTATAGTTAAGGCTTCTCGGTTGATGAGAGCTGCCTTTAGTTCCAGTGTTAGGCGGAACCTGTATCGTTAAGGCTTCTCGGTTGATGAGAGCTGCCTTTAGTTCCAGTGTTAGGTGGGACCTGTATCGTTAAGGCTTCTCGGTTGATGAGAGTTGCCTGTAGTTCCAGTGTTAGGTGGAACTTGTACCGTTAAGGCTGGGAAGGGATAAAGCAACATACGAAACCAAGGGAAATTAGCTAGCTAACTCTAAACGAAGCCCCCAGCCGTTAGGGCTGGTAAAGGGTAAAACAATATACAAAACTAAGGAAAATTAACTAACTAATATTAAACAAAGCCCTCAGCCATTAAGGCTGGGAAAGAGTAAAACAATATATAAAACTAAGAAAAATTAAGTAACTAATCTTAAACAAAGCCCTCGGCCGTTAAGACTGGGAAAGAATAAAACAATATACAAAACTAAGGAAAATTAGCTAACTAATGTTAAACAAAGCCCCCAGCCGTTAAGGCTGGGAAAGAGTAAAACAATATACAAAACTGAGGAAAATTAGCTAACTAATGTTAAATAAAGCCCCCAACTGTTAAGGTTGGGAAAGAGTAAAACAATATACAAAACTAAGGAAAATTAGCTAACTAATGTTAGACAAAGCCCCAAGCCGTTAAGGCTGGGAAAGAGTAAAACAATATACAAAACTAAGGAAAATTAGCTAACTAATGTTAAACAGAGCCCCCAGCCGTTAAGGCTGGGAAAGAGTAAAACAATATAAAAAACTAAGAAAAATTAGCTAACTAATGTTAAACAGAGCCCCCAGCCGTTAAGGCTGGGAAAGAATAAAATAATATACAAAACTAAGGAAAATTAACTAACTAATGTTAAACAAAGCCCCCAATCGTAAAGCTGGGAAAGAGTAAAACAATATAGAAAACTAAAGAAAATTAACTAACTAATGTTAGGGCTGAGCCCAGGGTTTATTTAAAGTGTTGTAGTATTGGGGAGCCCTTAGTGGTCGGGCGACGCAGAACTGTCCCCACACCTTGGGGTTACCATTTTCGATTTTAGGGCACCCATTGCCGTTCCTGTTTTTAAAACCCTAAAACCCTCTCTTTTTCATCGCGACCCTGTTGCCTCTGCGCACCTTCCTTCTCGCTTTTCACTCCTACTCGGTTTTCGTCTCAATTTCAAGGTAATTTGTGGTCGATTTGCGAGTATTTTGTCGAATTTTTGGTGTGATTTTGGTTTTCCAAACGTTCTCTCTGTTTTTCTTTAAAGATTTTCGAGTTTGGTTCTACTTATCAGAGCCTCACATGGAGGATTCAGATGAAAATGACAAGATTATCTCCGACTTTTTGGCGAGCCTAGCTGCTAGCCCTAGGGTTGGGGGGGGGGGGGGGGGGGGGGGGGGGGGGGGGGGGGTTGCTTCTTGACCTAGCGGTATCCCCTTCCTTTTGTTGGTCTGGTTCGGGGAATGCCTCTATGCCCTCAGGGACGAACGCTCTGACTCCGTCCGCGAGGAATTCCGTTGGGCTATCTCAAAATTGTCGGGGTAAGACCTTTTCCTTCTGACCACTTTTCTTTTTATCTTCTTGTCTTTGCTGTTTCTTTTTAGAGTATAGTTCCGAAAAGATCACGACCAGGTCAGAGTCGCCAGAGTGGTGCTGGGGAGGCGTCCACAGAGGAAGGTTTGGCGGCAGAACCGCTGTCTTGGCTGGCTCCTTTGCCTGCGCAATCCCTAGAAGAGGAGGCGGTTCGTGCCCAGTTTCCAGAGGCGGCATTGGCGCTTCCTTTAGGGTCGCTTGTATCCTCTCTGTCTTCTGTTGAGGGGATTAAACAATTTCGAGATAAGTTCTACTTTCCTAATGACTACGAGATTATCGGTCTAGGGGAGAGCGACAACATCTTGTTTCCTCGCCATCCGGGGTTTTTCTCGGTTACTTTAGATTCTTTAGAGGCGGGATTAAGGTTTCCCTTGCCCAATATTTTAGAATGGGTTTTTAGGCAATATTCTTTATGTCCTAGTCAGATTAGCCCGAACGGGTATAGGAACATTTATGGATATCTAATTACTTGTTTTGTGGCGGGACTGACCCCTTCCACTCACGGTTTTGATTATTTATTTCGGGCTAGGCAATTAAGAGGGGTGGTCCCATTTGAGGGAAGGTCGGGAGTGAAGTTTGTAGAGAATAACCCGTCTAAGGTGAGTCTGTGGCAGAATAAATTTGTGTGGGTGAAGCCTTCGCAACCCTTACTCCTTCCTACGTACTGGACAAAAATAAATAAGGTCAATACCCCTTCCGCAGATGAGCTTTCGTCTCTCCATAAAGAGGTGGTTCGATATTTTGAACGGGAATTGGATTCTCGGTTTGTGGCCACCAAGGAAATTTTTGCTCAGGAGAGGGTGCTTATAAAAGCAGGTTTATGTGCCCGGCCAGTAAGTGGTAAGAGATTCTTTAGCCCAAAAACGGGGGGCTTCCCCTTCTCTTTCTTGTAGTCAGTTATCGGATTTTGTTCTAACTAACTCTTTCTTTTTGTTTGTTGTTGTTGTTCTAGGGCCGGAGGCTAATGTAGACATTATTCGGCTTACCGAGGATTATCGTCAGGGCAGCGATAGGGTAGCCGAGAAAGAAGAATAGGGCGGCGTTGCGGGTCGTGTGTCGTCCAGGGTGGAGAAAAGAGTGTCCGCAGAAAGCATAGAAGAATCTTCTAGGCCACGCCCAAAAAAGCGGAAGAAATCTAAGGCTGCAGCACGGGCGGAGGAAGCTATGCCTTCTTCGCAGGGTGAGGTGACCGAGATTCCCGTGGTACAGGCCTCTCCCGGCCTAGGGGGGTCTGTTCTTTCTTCGGATGTTGGGGTGACTGAGGCCGTGGCTGGTTCTTCAGAGGGTGGCACCGTTGACACTGTAAGGGCCTGTGATGAATCATTGCTCCCTTCTTCCGAGGGGAGGACCGATGATGCATCTACGGCTGTTGTTACAGAAGCGGCTGGGCCACCTCTTGGTGGAGCGGAGGTGACCGTTGTTGCCACTCCTCCGGAGCCTCCAAGACTTTTTCCTGAAGATATACTAGTTGGCGTTCCTGTCACTGCTATCCCAGAGGCGGCCGACCCAAGGCTCCCTGTGAGTTTTCGGGCGTAAGTGAGGTGCCAGTAGTTGAACAAGGTTCCGAGAGGCCAGTCAGTATTAAGGAACCTTTGAGGGAAGGTGGTGTTGAAAGGGTGCCTGGTCGTACCGAGTTTTTAAGCCAGACACCTCCTTTGACCCCTTTTCTTGGTGATCCGGAGGTTGGGGGTGATGATGGTGCCGATAGGTTCCCACCTTTCTTTCGAATTGATCTATCGTTAGCATCAGACCCTTTTCCGGGTCCTTCGTTAGGGCAGGAGCTACCTTCTTCACGGGATGGGGCAACGGCCGGTGATGGGAGTTTTCCTCCTGGAGTTCCTTCTTTTGATGGCTCTTCCGTCCTTTCTCCTCGTGATGGTGTAGATATTATCCAAAGGGTGAGCCATACCGCACTTCCTTCCGAAGCACCCCCGGCGGCTACGGGAGACACGATCGCGACCTATGCTCTGAAGGTAGTGTCTTTATTGTGTTGGAGTTTTTATGATCGTTTTTGAACTTATTTGTCCATGTTTACGTTCGTGGTTGTAGGCTAGCTCATGGATTACCGCTATGGTTTCGGGTTGGTTCCGGGAGAAAGATAAGGTCACTAAAGAACTCGCCCGGTTAGAGGGTGAAAATAGGGATCTTGCCGTCAGGGTACAGGAGCTGGGATTGGCTAGAGAAGAAGGAGCCCAGACACTGTCCTTGTTGCAAAAGGAGAAGGATACTGCTCTAGAGGAGGCGAGGCAAAGTCTTGAGGAGAAAAAGAGGATAGCGGAGGAGAAGGCAAGAGAGACGCAAGCGTTAAGGGAAGAACTGGCGTCTTACCAGATGCGCTTAGAAAGATTACAGGACGAAGTGCGACGATGTCAGGTAGAGAGCTCAAGAGTTGTGGAGAATGCTGCGAACGCCGTTACTCAATTTAAAACTAGCATGGAGTTTAGCGGTTTGATGAATTCTTCCTACTGGCGAGGTTTTACTTCGGGTCTTTCACGCTTTGCCAGCCGCCTGCTTCAAAGTCGTCCTGGCTTGGGTCAAGAGCTGCTTCAACAGGTGGCGGATCAACTTCATCAGGATCTTGCACGTACTAGAGGAGGATCTAGTAGCCGGCAGCCATAGTTACCTACCTTTATCCCTCTTTCTTGCTGCTCTTTTTTTTTGTTTTGTAGAAAAGATCCCTTTTTGGGGCCTATGTTTATGCCCTTTTTTTTTTGTAACAGTAGTTCACAGGCGCATTTTGTAAACTTGTGATCTGCGGGCCGGGTTCTTATGGTGGTTTTTGTACGCAGCCCATAGCACATAATGTTGTAGACAGGATGTTGTATCGTACAGTATTATATATATATTAGTACATATTTTGAGATCGTACGAGCTCTAAGATCCTTATGCCTATTATTGAGTGGTTTACGAGGTCTAACTTGTCAACTACACACCTTGCCCTTTATACATAATATTTTTTAAGATTCTTCATGTTCCAGGATCGCGGCATTTCGAGACCATTGAGGCGTTGCAGCTTATAGCTCCCGTTTCCTAATTTCGCACTTACACGGTAGGGACCTTCCTAGTTTGCGGCCACCTTTCCTGATCCGATGCCGTGGGTAATGCTTGCGCGACGGAGTACTAGGTCTCCTATTTCCACACTTCTAGGCCTTACATGCTTGTTGTAATACTGGAATATCCGCTGCTTCTGGGCCGTTATGCGGAGAAGGGCATTTTCCCTGGTTTCGTCAATTAGATCAAGGGAGTGTCTTCGTAATTCTCCATTTTCGAGCCGGCTGTATCCTTGAGTCCGATAGCTGGGCTCTCCTACTTCTACAGGGATCACGGCTTCTGCGCCATAAACCAGCATGAAGGGGGTTTCTCCCGTAGCTACACGGTAGGTGGTGCCGTCGGCCCAGAGAACGCTAGATAATTCTTCCAACCATTTCCCTTTTGCCTCGTCCAACCTTCGCCGTAACCCTACAAGTATCTGCTTGTTCTCGGCTTCTACTTGCCCATTGCTTTGCGGGTAGGCTACTGATGCGAAGTGGAGCGAGATCTTCAGGTGCTGACAATAGTTGCAAAATCGTGGCGAACTGAGCTGTGTTCCATTATCCGTTATGATGGCTCGTGGGATTCCGAAGCGGGTCACGATGTTCTTCCATAAGAACTGGCGGGTGGCATGGTCGGTGATGCTGGCTACTGCCTCCGCCTCTACCCATTTGCTAAAGTAGTCTACAGCCACTATCAGGAATTTCCTTTGGCCACTGGCTATCGAGAATGGGCCCAAGATGTCCATCCCCCATTGGTCAAAATGTATGGGGTCAATGATGGGGTGTAGTGGTACCGTTGGGGCGTGGATCAGTGGTGCATATTTCTGACATTTATCGCACTTTCGTACTAGCGTGGTGGCATCTCTTTCCATGGTGGGCCAAAAGTACCCAGTTCTGAGTGCCATTCTTACTAACGTTCGCTTCCCGACGTGTACTCCGCAAATTCCTTCATGGATCTCTCTTAGCACGTAATTCCCCTCCTCCAGGGTTAGGCATTTCAGCAGGGGGTATGTGAACAACTTTTTATAGAGCTGTTGGTTGATTATCACGAAGCGGGCTGCTTGTCGTTGTAACTTACGCGCTTCCTTTTTGTCCGCGGGTGTCTTATTTTGCACAAGGAAATCCACGATAGGGCGCATCCATCCTTCCTCATATTGTATTTGCATTGAGTCATAAGGAAAGGGTCGGTTTAGGTACTTCACATCGACTTCTTGTATCTGAACTTCTCCTTCCTCTTTTTCTACTACATGTCTGAGGCTAGCCATTTGGCTGAGCCTATCAGCCCGTTTATTGTCTTCGCGGGAGATTCCCCGTATACTGAAACTTTCCAACCCGGAGATTCGTTTCAGGACTAAGTCGAGGTATTGCGCCGAGTGGGGTTCCTTCACTCCGTATTCCCCAGTTACCTGGTTTACTACCAACTCTGAGTCGCTAAAAGCCTCGACATGCTTGGCGCCTGCCGTTATAGCATAGTCAATGCCCAGGAGTAGGGTCTCATACTCAGTTTCATTGTTGGTGGCATAAAAGTTGAGTTTTACCGCATATTCCATGGGCTCACCTTCTGGATTTATTAGCACGATACCCGCGCCGTTACCCCCATGGTTGACGGAACCGTTAGTGAACATCCTCCAGAGGTGACCTTCTTTAGGAGAGATCGTTAGTTCGGGTATCTCAAAGCCACATTCCACCAGGAAGTCGGCCAGGGCTTGTGCCTTGATGGCGTGGCGGGGCAAATACTGTATGTCATGCTCTGAGAGTTCTACTGCCCATTTCAACATCCTTCCTGAACAATCCAACTTTCCTAACAGCTTTCGGAAGGGGAGATGAGTGAGCACGGTGATAGTATGGGCCAGAAAATAGGGTCTCAACTTTCGTGCGGCGGTAACTAGGGCCATCTTTTCGATGGCGGGGTATCTCTTTTCTGCATCCTTGAGGGACTGGCTTATGAAGTACACTGGGAGTTGCTTGCCTTCCCTGTTGGCCATTAGCACGGCACTGGTGGTGCTTTCTAAAATGGCTAGGTAAATGCTCAGTCGCTCGTTTGGCTCGAGAGAGGTAATAACAGGAAGTTGAGCTAAATATTGCTTTAATTGCTGGAAGGCACATTCGCATTCCTCATTCCAACGGAAAGGTTGCTTCTTTCGTAATGCCTTGAAGAATGGCATGGCCTTGTCGGCTGAACGGCTAATGAATCTGTTGAGAGAGGCCATGCAGCCGGCGAGCTTCTGGAGGTCTTTAGAGGAACGGGGTGACCCCATTTCAAGGATAGCACTTATCTTTCTAGGGTTAGCTTCTATTCTTCTGTTGCTGACAATAAATCCCAAGAACTTTCCTTCAGGTACTGCGAATGAACACTTCTCAGGGTTGAGTTTCATTTTGTACGTTCTGAGAGCTTCCAGAGCCTCTCTTAAATCCTCAATGTGATCCCGGCTCCTCCGGGATTTAACTATCATGTCGTCCACATAGAATTCCATGTTGCGGCCGATTTGAGAGCTAAAAATTCTGTTAACCAGCCTTTGATATGTGGCGCCAGCGTTTTTGAGGCCAAATGGCATGACCTTGTAGCAGTATGTGCCTTCAGCTGTTATGAAGGAAGTTTTCTCTTCATCACCAGAATGCATGTGGATCTGATGGTAACCTGAAAAAGCATCCATAAAGCTGAATAGCTCACAACCGGCTGTTGAGTCTACTAATTTATCTATCTTGGGCAGAGGGTAAGAATCCTTTGGGCAGGCATCGTTGAGGTCCGTGAAATCGACACACATCCTCCAACTCCCGTTCGCCTTTTTTACTAAGACCATGTTAGCCAGCCATTCTGGGTAGGGCACCTCTCTAATGGATCCCGCACGGATCAGCTTTTGTACCTCCAGCTTGACGGCCTCGTTTCGCTCAGCGTAGAAGTTGCGCTTTCGTTGTTTCACTGGTTTTTTGTCACTTTGAACATTGAGCTGATGAGTGATCACGTCAAGTGGTATTCCGGAAATTTCGTCAGCAGAAAATGCGAAGACGTCCCGATATTGCCTTAAGAGTCCGCCGATTCTTTCTTTCAGGTGAGAAGGGGCCGTGGGGCCTATATAGGTTTGCCGCCCTGGCTCTAACTCATACTTCTCAAGAGCTGAGGAAGCCAGGTCCGAGCTTAAGGGAGGCTGAGGTTCAGCTGGTTCGGCCGTGATTAAGGCTGAATCGGGGAAGTTGTGGTAGTACTCGGAGAGGGAGCCTTGTCTGCCGTGAACAGTCATGGTGTTGCCAGAGTTGCTTTCGAATTTCATGGCTAGATGATAGGTGGAGACCACGGCACTTAGTCGATTCAAAGAAGGCCTTCCAAGGATAGCATTATAGGATGAAGGAGCGTCTATGACCAAGAATTCAACCTTGATGGTGCGCTGTCCCCCTTCGCCCTGGAAGGTGGCGGATACAAGTATCCTTCCCTTAGGTATAACGGGATTTCCCGTAAACCCTACGACGGGGCTTGCCGTGGGGATAAGGGAAGAGGCGGACATCCCCATCTGGGCGAAGCAGCTTAAGAAGAGCACATCCACAGAACTGCCTTGGTCGACCAAGATTTTGTGGATGACGTATCCACAGATATCGGCGGTTATGACCAGAGGGTCCTCTTGGTTTGCGTCAATTCCTTGAGCATCCTCTTCTGTGAAACCTATGCATTTGGGTTTGCCATGTGTAGGGAAGGACCCCTTCCCTCTTTTCTTGACCTCTGATTTCCCTTTTGCTGGCGGCTTTCCCCTTATAATGGTGGCGATGACCGGGGGAATGGTCTTGCTTGATCCGGGGGAATGGGCGTCTTCGTCGCGAGTTTTTCCTGTTTTTACTCTTTGTAAGCCTGCGTACTCTACCCACTGTTCCGTGCGTTCTGCTTCTTCTAAGCGGGCTTGCAATACGCGGCATTCTGCGGTATTGTGGGTGGCCATTTGGTGATAAGCGCACCATTTATCTTTTTCCTTGCCTTTTGGGTCCTTTGGATGTTCTCCTGCTTTTATTGCCAGTAGCGGCCTTGCGGTTTCTGGCGGAATTTGCGTCTTAAAGGTGGGCTTGCACCACTTGGGTGGCCGGGCACCCCTTGGTGGTGGTTTGAAACCCTCTTTTGGCCTCAGAGAGGTCCCCACCTGAACTACTTCAGGTCTTGGTGTTACTTGCATCACGTCTTGGGCGGCGATATATTTATTGGCTTTGCGCCATAGGTCATCTACTGTTACCGGCGGCCCTTTAGCCAACGCAAACTTAAAGGGGGAATTCTGTAATCCGTTGACGAAGGCAGTGATGGTCGTTTCATCAGAGAGGTTGGCAACATCGATCGTGGCTCGAGTGAATCGTCTTACATAACCTCTTAAGGGTTCGAACTCATTCTGCCGTAGCTTAAGGAGATGTGCAGCCGTTCTCCTTCTTCTCTTATTGCTTACAAAATGACGTGTGAATCGCTCAGAGAGCTCCATAAATCCGTCAATGGATGATTGTGGAAGGGAGGAGAACCAGCTTTGCGCAGCCCCTTTGAGGGTGGCGGGAAAGCATTTGCACCAAACCTCCTCCCCTGCATCCTGCAAGTACATTCGTGCCGCAAAACTGGCCAGATGGTCCTCAGGATCCTGAGTCCCGTCAAATGCATCCATGTTAGGGATTTTTACCTTTCCCACAGGCGCCCGGAGGAGTCGGGACGTAAAAGGAGAGTGGGTCCCCGGTACTGGCGGCATTACCCCCAATCCGGCGTTTTGCTGGCGGCTGTGACTCGCATAGTTGTGGTGGTCGTTAGCGTTAGAATCAGTGACCGGGCTTTGACTTTCGGTTGGAGTGCGCCTGGAGGCTCCTGGAGTGGTGGTGGAGTGGCCGGGGTTTGGGACCCCTCTAGGGCCATTATCTGCCATTTGAGTAAGAAACTAACTGAGTTGATGTTGTAATTGGTTGAATTGTTCCCGGGTTACATATTCTGCGTGGTGGTCCCCTTGACGGAGGGGGATAGAAGGAGTGGTGTTTGACATGAAGGAAGTGTTAGTACCCTTCCCACAGACGGCGCCAATTGTTTCGGGAATTTTTGGTTAGGTTCTTTTTAAGGGAGGACCAAGCTCAAGTCCCCTTTATTGTGGTAGCTGAGGTTGTATTTATAGTGATTGGGGGGAGGAGCCTCCTTGAAGTTTAGGTGGCAAAGCAAGGGAAAGTTTGGGTGTGGTTGTGAGTGAGAGCTGTTAAGGTAGGGAGCACCGCCAGGGTAGGGATGCCGCTAGGGTAGGGGCACCGCCAGGGTAGGCGGTAATCCCAGTAAATAGGGTCCTTCCCTAACAAATATGTACCTTCTTCAATGAAATTTGATCATCCAATTTTCCTATATTTTCAAGTACTTTTTTGTTTTTGCTGTTTTATGTTTTAGAGTAATTTTTACAGGCTGCAATACTAATAGTTGTGTCAGGCATGCAGGCGAGATTGCATGAGATCATCAGCCCACTCATTCTTGTATAGGTTAGCTATATTATTATTGTTGTTGACTAATTTTGAATTTTATATCGATGTTGCATTTAAGATATATGTGTAAATGTTTTTGTATAGAACATATGTAGTCATGGGTGCACATTCCTATAAGCCGCCCTAAATTAGCACCTCCATTGCATAGAGATGAATCAAATCCACTTGACTGTAGGTACTTCTTTATGTTATATGTTACTTTATTTTAGAAACAGTTGTTTCGATTTAATTTTACACAATCGTTTTAATATGAATATAAGTTGTTTCGAAAAATCTTCTTTAATGCTCTTGATAATCATATTGATGATCAACTACATGCAACATTTTATTTGTTATTTGTTGAATTTATCATAAATCTGTATTGTAGCTAATTAGGTATACTTTATGTTTGATGTATTGGGAATCCTATTCAAATGTAATATTGGAAGCTATACGCCTATACCTGCCACAATGTTGCTCAAATCAGCATATTTGACTTATTATTATGCCATTCATATGCTTCGATATAGTTGAGTGACATTAGCTAGATCGTGCGATGCGTCAATTTAGAATGCACCAGTTGATTCCATTAGAACGCAACACAATGGACGATTTAGATAAAATTAATGGACATGACAAACACATGATCAATTAGGCAAGCCATCATGCTTAGTATGTGTCATTGTGGCACAGAGGGTGCATATTCCAGCACTAGGGACCCTTAGTGTCCCCATCTTCTACTATGATCTTTTTGTTCAATAAGGGGATTAAGGGTGATCCATGCATGTTATGGTATCGTTGTTGAGTGAATTCGGATCACTCCGCCTTCTCCGCCTCTGGAAGCCGTCTACCTTCCTATTTTATCACAAGCGAATTCTTGATAAGTGAAAGTTTTCTCACAAATTTCAAACTAAATACTTTTAATGACGTGCACAACTAGGGATGGCAAAGGACAGGCCGAATACTGGGGATACCTCCATACCTGTATCTGCCACCCAAATCCATATTCGCCATCTGCTTCATTACCTGTTACGGGTATGAAGTGGATATTCATATCTATCCTAGCGGGTATAAACCTATACCTATACCCATACCCGCTCCATTAACCGTGGGTGTCCAACAATATCTACCCTAATATGGGTATCAAACAATTGTCCATAGTGGCTCATATTAATTATTAGATATTACTTTTTAGAATCTAATTATATTTTGCCATAATATTTGACACAAAATTGAGTAATAATTTTTATTTTTAAATAAATAAAATACAAATTGAGGTGAATATGAGATGGGTATCACACGTATGGGTTGGAACAAAGCAGGGGGTATGACATTATACCCATAAACGCCCCACACCCATGGCACGTATTGTCATATATACCTGCCCTGTACCTATTACCCCCCTAACATGCACCCGTACATGTCCGAAATGGGACGGGTACCCTTGGGTAATAGGTTTTACCCGTCCCATTGCCATCCTTACGCCAACTCATTTCCTAGAGCATATTGAACAATCTAATATCATTCACGTGCCTGCTTTTAGGTAGCTTCTTCGTATCCTACCACTTCCATGCACAATGAAGGAACTTGATCAAAGGGATGCAAGGTAGGCCAATGAGTGCACAGGGTAAGTGTAACACCCTTGACACTCCGGACCGGGGCATAGACGGGCACGCCTTGCACTTGTGCCGAGTCATGAGGGTTGCCAAATGTGGCAGCATGTGTACGAGCTGCACACCCTTAAGATGGTGTGATAGGCCACAACGAACCTCGAACTCAGCATGATTTTGATGCGGATAGGGATCATGCATAGTGATAGACTCGAGTGAGATTCAGAATGGACTTTGGCCCAAGCGCATATGTCAAGCGCACCGATGCACAACCCAGCACACGTTCGTGCAGGCTTAGCGCCCAGGCGCAAACCTTGCGCCTAGGCCTAGCTCACCCACATGGGCCCAGCGCATGTGCACATGGGTCCAACACCTACATTCAAGCCCAATGCGCACACACAAGCCCAGTACGACCCACTGGGACCTGAGCGCTCATGGTAAGAGCAGGATGACACGGGGCACATGACTAACGAATTAAGGCATGAGGCCTAAAGCCTCCATGAACATCCTTGACTGGGATTTGACTTCCTTTGAGTGGGAAACTCAAAGAAGTGGCTGACTGGGTAACCGCCACTTCAAAATATAGGCGCCAACATGGAGAAGTGGACTTGACTTTGACCCATAACCACATAGCATCCCGATCAAGGGTACCGTGGCAGAGGCATTTCATGACGAGTAGCCTTGACAGTGACCAATTTAGCTATGGCTTTGGTGTTGTCATGGCCACTATATAAAGGGCCCTTGTGCCTAAACTTATGTATGCAATATGAAAGTAAATTAATGAAATGTTCCTCTTAATTTATATTGTACTCATACCTTGCATGTGTAATTACTTTTGGTTTTGGATTTTGAAAGCTGAGTGGGCGAACCTCATTGCCACCACCGGCATTCGTTAAATTAGCATGATGAAGGTCCTTCTCAACATTATCATAAACAGCGTTATGAAAATGTTGATGAAGGCCTTCTATCTAAAGAAGATCCTATGTATGATTTTGCAAAAAAAATATCCTTTGAGAGGGCGGTTTTACAATTAAAAAAAAATATAAATATATATATATATATATATATTGAAATCTTTTCCATAACCACCACATATAAGTTCTTAGATCAGGGGATTTACATCCCATGACTTTCCCAAAGGATATTGACCACTTGTTTATTATGACACCAAAATTACTGAATTCCCAACTATTTATAATTAGATATATACTGATGGAGGCTTTTGGGTGAACATCATAGCTTCCACTGAAATTGAGTTGAACATGAGTTTCCAAGCTTCAAGCTTAATTCGACAATATTGGACTACACTCAAGCTTAACACAGGCAAGCCTAGAGACTTCAATTTCCTCTCAAATTGGTATAGCTCAAACTCGACACAAGCTACAAGCTAAGTTCAACTCATCTAGGCTCAATCAAGCCCAGCCATACTTGTAATATAGCCTAAACTAATATTAATTTAAGCTTGTTTACTATAGCATAAGTATATAAGTACGATAAATTGGCTCACAAGCCCTCTCAAGCCATCTTTTTATTTATCTCGAAAGGCTCAATTTGTTTCATACTTGAGGTGAGTCAAACTTGTTTAGCTAAGTCAAGCGTAGTCTAAAATTGAGACAATCTTAAGGTGCATAATGAGCTCCAATGTGCCCAAATGTGTCAAGTTCAAACCTCAATTAATCGTGTTCTTGCCTTATCAAGCCTAGCTTTAGTCTAAAATGAGCCTCGACAAGCCAAGCTCAACTCGTAACTCAAGCTCAAAGTCTCCAACCCTAGCAAGCTTTACGCCAAACTCGATTTGAACAAAATATTGCGAAATTAACCTCAAGCCTAACAAGCTCGAGTTCAACATGACTATTGAGTCCTTCACTAAACAAGTGTGTCTGGTTGCTAGATTACTAACCTTACGAGTCAGCTCAACTCATTTGCATCACTACACTTGAGAACACCATATCCTCTATAATATGTTAGACTCCGTATGATGACACAAACAAGTATACGACAGGTTCCGTATCATATGGAAGGTTGTACATTTTACCCATTCAAGGTGCTGACAGCCCTACAGAAGCGTAGGGCCAACAAACATTGTAAAACTCCAAATAAGCATGGATAGGCAGGTGGAGGAGAGCCATACATGAGTCAAACTTTTCGTCTCCGAGTTCTGAAAGCAATCTGCAATGCCAAATCGCAGCCAGTGAAGCTTCATCATAAAAATGCATAATATAAAAGGCAATAAGAGACTATTCTTGGAAACAACCTAGTGCCTCAAAGAGGCTCCCGCCAAGGTAGGGTCTAGGTAGAGTAAGATATACACAACCTTATCCTTACAAGATACTACCTTGTAGAGAGGTTGTTTCTAAATGGCCTCAGTTGTTGCAAATTCATTTTAAAGTACCATCACACAAAATAGGTAATAACCTAAAATCAGACATGACCGCCAAACACGAAAAAAGAAAAAGAAAATCACACAGAATCTAGCAATTCAGTCCACGGCCCTATTTCCTACACGGAAGACGTGATTGATTTTACTCTTTGAGCACCAATTGAAGTGACATTTGGCAACATTTTGGATTTTCTCTGAAACTTTGATTTCTCCTTTGAGGACTTGAACAATGACATGATTGTCCAACAAGAGGATTGGTACTTATAGGTCTTGAACTCCCATTTTACTAAATATCAATTGATTCTTTTAGAATTTAGACCAATATGAACAATAGATAATCTCAATACGTCCAACATTCTCACAATTTTAGGGATCTCAAGTGGCTCATTCAGATGAATATGAAAAAAGGTTGATCCAGATGGTTCAAATTTTCTAAAATGATAGATTTGCATGCCTAGGGTCACCAAATCCAAGTTCATCACGATGGAGGACTAATATTAACGTCCTGTACAGTTTGTATTGCATTACTGCAGAGAGATTCATGTGCAGTTCATACAGAAATTCGCTTCTCACTGTTTGATTGGAAATCCTATTCCAAGTTCTGACTACTCTAATTTGAATAGAAAGCCTCTTTCTTGCTATGCTCAAGAGGATTTTTTTTTTTTTTTTTTTTTTTAATATCATGGTAAAGCCTTGGGGGAGGGGATAAACCCCTTAAATTCCTCATAAAGAGGACACCACTTTTGAGCTTAGCGGGATTCGATCCCAGGTCACCATATTGGCATCCGGCGATCATGACCACTTGGCTATGTCCCTAAGGGACATGCTCAAGAGGATATCATTTCCCTTTCAAATCACTCTTCCTAAGGCATGCAATGAGAATTGATTTCCTTAACTAAACAGAAGAAATTTTGAAGAGAAAAATTAGCTAAAAATATTTAAAAAATTGTTGTTTGGAACGAAACTATCTCCCCTCTAACAAAATGGAGCAAAAGAACAAGAAATTCCCCTTTTAGGCTTTTGTGCCACAGTATTCCAAGTGATCAGCAAATACACTTCCCTCCTCAAATCAAAAATACAAAAGTGCACGTATTATATGAATTTTAAAGAGTAACAAATAGATCAATATTTACAGAGAAATGGAGTTAGTCATTAGAATACTCTTAGTCTGACTAAGTGGCAGAGACAAATGTACAACTCCCCACAAAATTAAAGCTAGCTCCTATACAGGTTAGCATAAACAAGTGGCATTTGGGATGATCAACAGAGTCATAAGCATGGAATCAAATCGTGGTGCACAGTTTGTGGTAGTGTAATGGTCGTTACGTAACGGGTCATGGCATTTTTGGGTATACATGTATACACACACATACATTATTGTAACGGTCACGTATTAGCCAATCATGCAACAATATCTGGCACGTTTCTTAAGATATGGATTCACCAATGATGGTAAACTGGCCCAACCAATATAATCAGTACCTAGGAGATAATAAGACAAGACCAAGTATATATAATCAACCATCCACCCATCATGATTCAATTATCTAGATAGAATTGCTCAAACCTACACTAGGAAAAGTAAGTGATTATATATCTTAAAACTCAAGCTCCATGATAATGGATGCTATTACGAATTTGGAATAGACATAACTACAGAAATTGGAATGCAAACCGTAGTCTGACTTGGAATAAGATAAAGAGCCATGGATGCACAGTAATATATATAGCATTACACAAGGAAAGGTAAGTAAGGATAGGACCTACCACATCTTCATTCACATCAGTAACATCAGATACCGATGTGTCTGCAGAAATTTTATGTCCCTTCAAATGGCTCTTCTTCTGATTAAAATGTTTCTTCAAACCAGTTGCTGCACCGGGCACAAGTCCATGATGTCATGAAAAATAGGTGAAATAAAAAAATATATTTTACTATTAGCCTGTCTTAAATGTACAATTCCATAATTGATCAGGTTGTACACACAGAGACAGAAAATACAAGTCCAAAGCAATGGGATTGTTTTAGCAAGGTGTACATATGTTATGAAAACAGTACAAAAATGGAAACGAAAAATTCATGCTCTTTGATGCATCGTTGACATTTGAATCTGGTTGGTCATAAGTCTATTCTGGGTGGATGCCATGGAGTTATATCCTGGTTTGTAGACGTTACACAACATATGAAACAACTCTGTTGGAGCTTTAAGAGCAGGCCTTATAATCTCAAGAATTTGAACAAATAGTGATACAATCATTACATTTCATGCCTCTAATAACTTTAACATGTAAACACATATATAAATAAAAAATAAGACCACTACAGAAGTATCGTTACCTAATGAATATTAGGTGATGTCATTCTTTTGATTCCATGGTCTGGATGCATAATAACACAGTGAGGCTCAGTGTTTTAGTTTTGGATAAAAGATTAGTAGACTAGGCCCCAAGGCTCACAGCTGAGCTTACAAGGTTTCACTAGGATCAACAATTAAAAAAAAAAAGCCGATCGAAAAAAAAAAAACAACTAAAAATAAGTAACTCTATTGCCATTAGATGCAAAATCCAAATTAGACAAAACTTTATTACCCTTGTTGGACTTCCTGTGTGGAGTCCGGATTTTTGTATTGTAATGGGACAAGTCCATAAAGCGGACGATTGGGCCAATAGGTAGCTAGAGTTTATTTTAGACCTAGGATTTTGGAGGAAGAGAGGCAACTAGAGTTTCTTGTGTGCTATATATAAACCCAGTTTAGAGAAAGGGAGATAGAGTGAGAAAGAGAAAGATCTTTGTGTAAAACCTCCAAGAAATAAAGAAATCCCTACAACTTCGTGGAAGTAGACATTTTTGACGAACAACAACAAACCCAGTGCCTCGAGTCCTCCCGCATATGCAGGGTCGGGGGGGGGGGGGTTGTACGCAGCCTTACCCCTTTAGGGTGCTACCCTAAAAAGAGGTTGCATCCGAAGACCCCCAACCGGGAAAGCATAAAAATAACAGTACATAGATAGAAAGCATAAACCGTAGATCATAAACCATGAAGCATGAGGCAGCAATAGCAATAAAGTAACCTAGCGATAGAGCAACAAGCAATAAACACACAACAATAGCAAATAAAGTCACACAGGCATACAAATAAGTCTATGGGCGCTACAATGATCTTGGTTGCACTGCTCTCTCCTAAACCGCAATATCAGTTACGCCTATGCTCGCCCTCCACTCCGTTCTATCTAGGGCCATCTCTTCATTTAGGTTGAAGTGGGTGAGGTTATGTCGAATCATCTCCATCCAACTCTTCTTTGGCCTGCCTCTCCTCCTTCCGCTTGTAGTACGGAGTTGTTCACTTCTCCTAACAGGGGCAGTGGTTGGTCTCCTCATAACGTGCCCAAACCACCACAGACGTTACTCCCTCAACTTATGCTCGATTAGAGCCACGCCCAATTTGCTTCTTACAACGTCATTTCTGATCTTATCCTTCTTTGTGCGTCCACAAGCCCACCGCAACATCCTCATCTCCGCCACCTTCAAGTAGGCATTTTTAACTGAACCACAAAAATCTTGTGTTTTGTTTTCCGTTTTCCCATTGAATTTTCGTCGTGCTTTTGAGATGGATGTCCTAACAACCCTTCTCTTATTCTCATGGGATCTGCATCAACCTTACTGTAAATCTCTCGCAGCTTTTATACATACAAGAACAACAAACCCAGTGCCTCAAAGGCTTCCCCCAATCCAGGGTCTGGGGCATCTTTTTTTTGGGGGGGGGGGGGGGGGGGGGGGGGGGGGGGGGGGGGGGGGGGTGGGAGGGGACGGATGTACATAGCCTCACCCCTTCGGGGTGTTATCCTAAAGGGAGACTGTATCCGAGGACTCCCAACCTGAAAAACATACAAACAACAATACAGAGAGAGCATAAAACGGCAATAAAGCAACAAGCAGCAAAGCACATAGCACCGCAAAGCAACAATACACCGCGCGAGCAGCAAGCAACCAATAGCACACAGCAATAGCAAGTATAAGCAAACAAATATACATATAAGCTTAAGGGCGCTAACACTAGCTTAGTTGTGCTCCTCTATTCTAAATCATTGTATCGGCGACACCTATGCTAACCCTCCACTCAGCTTTATCTAAGGCCATCTCCTCGTTTAGGTTTACGTAGGTGAGGTCATATGTGGAATTGTCTCCATCCAACTCTTCTTTGGCCTGCCTCTCCCTCTCCTCCAGTGCTTAGTATGAAGTTGTTCGCATCTCTCGACAAGGGCAGTGGTCAGTCTCCTCCTAACCTTAACTTATCCTCTATTAGAGCCACACCCAATTTGCTTCTTATAATGTCATTCTGATCTCATCCTTCCTTGTGTGTCTACACATCCACCGCAACATCCTCATCTCCGCCACCTTCAATTTTTGAGTATGATGCTGTTTAACTGGCCAACACTCCGCACCGTCTAACATAGTTGGTCTCACTACCGTCATATAGTATTTTCCCTTTAACTTTAAAGGGAGCTTTCTATTGCATAATACCGCAGAGATCATCCTTCATTTATGCAAGCCTATTTTAATCCGGTTGTTGTCCTCGTCAACTTCACCATCTTATTGCACCATGGAACCCGAATATTTAAAACATTCTTTTTCAATATGGACTCCAATCCAATCTTAAAGTCTTCTATGATTGGCCTGGTTGAGGTACAGAACTTAAGTGCCATGTACTCGGTTTTGGATCTACTGAGTCGTAAGCCTTTCGATTCCAAGGCCCTTCTCCAAAGTTCCAGCTTCTAATTCACCTATTCTCTAGACTCCCTCACTATAACTATATCATCCACGAAAAGCATGCACCAAGGCACACCCCTTTAGATGTGCCTAGTGAGCTCGTCCATAACCAGAATGAACAGAAAGCGACTCAAAGCTGATCCTTGGTGTACCCCATCTATAATGGAGAAAGCGTCTATCTCTCCTCCCACTATACACACATGGGTTAATGCGTCCTCGTACATGTCTTTAATAGCTCAGATATAGGACACGGGGATGCCTTTCTTCTCCAAACCCTCCATAGGACCTCCCTTGGCACTCTATCATATGCCTTCTTTAAATTAATGAAAACCATGTGAAGATCCTTTTATCGATCTTTGTAATGCTCTATCATCCGCCTTAAGAGATGGATGGCTTCTATTGCCGATCTACCAGGCATAAATCCAAATTGATTCTTTGACACCCCTGTTTGTTGCCGTAGCCTTCTTTCTATGACCCACTTCCATAGCTTCAAAATATGGCTCATTAGTTCGATTACCCTATAGTTGGCACAACTCTGAATGTTACCTTTGTTCTTATAGATCGGAATTAATGCTGCTCTTCCTCCACTTGTCAAATATCTTCTTCCCTTGAAGAATTTGGTTGAATAGTTTAGTCAACCACCTAATGCCCTTCTCTCCAATGTATTTCCACGCCTCAATGTGTATTCCATCTGGGCCAATTGCTTTTTCCCTGCCCATCTTTTTCAAGGCTTCCCTGACTTCCTCAAGTCTAATCCGCATACAATAACAATAGTTCTAGTGCTCCTCAAATGCTTGGAGTTCTCCTTGGCATATATCTGTATCCCCTTGCTCGTTGATCAAATCATGGAAGTAGGCTTTCAACCTAGCTTTAATTTGTTGCTCGTCCACGAGCACCTGTCCATCCTCCCCCTTTATGCGCTTTACTCGATCTAGGTCCCTAGTCCTCCTTTCTCTTGCTTTAGCAATTTTATATAGGTCCCTAGCTCCCTCCTCAATATCCATCATTTTGTAGAAATCCTCGTAGGTTTTGGATTGTGCTTCCCTGACAGCTATCTTTGTTTCTTTCTTGGCTTGCTTATACTGTTGTTTCTTGTCCTCATCTCCACTTCGACCCCACTCCTTGAAATAGACTCGTTTGGCCTCAATCTTCTCTTGGACCTCCCTGCACCACCACCAGGACTCCCTGTTGTTTGGTGCCCTACCCTTTGACAAGTCTAGAACTTCGCGTGCCAAACCTCTGATATTTTGGGCCAATTGGTTCCAAATGTGGTTTATATCTCCTTCCAAATCCCAATCGAGCTCAACTTTCCTCTTTCCCTATAGGTTTGATACTTGTTCCCCCTTCAAGCCCCGCTAACAAGTGAGTTTCTGCGCTGGTTTCCTAATTCTCTTGCCCCTTCTCTTGTCCTTGACATCAACACACAATACCTTGTACTGTGTAGATAGGTATTCCCCGAGGATAACCTTGCAATCCATGCAATCTCTATGTCATCTTCCTTAATAGTATGTAGTCAATCCGAGTCCTTGCCTCACCGATTTGATACATGATGATGTTCTCATCACATTGAAGAAGGTGTTGGCAACCGTTAACTCATAAGTGACTGCAAAGTCTAGGAGAGCTTTACCCTCAACATTCCTGGCTCCAAAACCAAAGCCTCCATGGTAGGATGCATAACCATTTATGGCCGCGCCCACATGCCCATTGAAATCACCACCAATCACTAGTTCCCTCTGGGGTATGCCTTGCATTGTTATGTCTAAATCCTCCCAAAATCTAGCCTTCTCCTGCTCTGTTAGCCCAGTTTGTGGTGCATACTGCTGACGTTCAATATCTCCCCATCTAAAACCAATTTGATGCTGATGATCCTATTGCCAATCCTGGACACTCCTACTACTTTGCAGCTTTTATACATGCAAGAGACAGTAACCCATTACATGATATGTGTCAATAAATGCATTATGTATTTGTCTATCACTAATTAAGAAAAGGAAGAATCAGTTTTCCTATTTGTGGTCCAGCGCCTCCAAAATATTGAGAAATTAGGGACAAGAAAAAGGCAAGATCAGAATATAGTCTCTCTAAGGGTTCAAGTTCCAAAGGCATTTGACCATTCCATGTGTATATTTTGTCTTCCCAGTCCCCCTTACCCTCCCCTAACTTGCATGGGTACCGAGGCAAAGATAGGTGTCCCAATTCATTAACCACACCTATAAATCGATAGGCGAGCACAGTGACACATTAAGATTCAAGAATGATTAGGCACAAAATTAGGAGCAGTTTGAAAGCTGAGTTCGGTTCAATAATAGAAAATGGTGGCCCAACATGACAACTTCTTTGCAAGTGCCTGATTTAAAACTCCATCTGTTTCATTTTGTTTGTTCACTTTGAACAAAGTATGAATATTAACATTCCCTTCAAAACCAGTACTTTGCCATATCATCAGATATAACGAAACTATTACTTTCAAACATTCAAATATTTATGGCTATGTCTGGTACAGTTTGTTGTTTTAAATTTGATTTTTGAGAAAACAAAAACTAGATATAGTATACATATTTTTCTTGTTATTGACTCCTTGTTGGAAATCATAAATGGCTTTAGGCAAAACTGCAAATAAGAAAGCAATAACAAGAAAAAAAAAATGTTTTGACAACCTGATGTTTGGTTTCTCAAATAAACAAAACCGAAAATAGAAAAGAAAAACAAACAAGCTCTACTTAGAGGATACATCTCTCACACGTGACATTTGTATGAAATTGATGATATTGCACACTCGATGGATTTTTGAGTTCAGTGTTATTTGCATTCAGCGCAGCACAGGTTGTGATTGCCTCCGTCAACAGATTCAAAATCCTAGCCAATCGTAGAACTTCTATATGGCATAGAACTGTACAACAACAACAACAACTCTAAACACAATGCCTGAACGGCATGGAACAGAACTATATCAACTATTATAATTTGCTAGAAAGAAGACAGGAAGCATTTGAACTTTCTAATCCCAGATTGGGCCTCATCCTATTTTCATAACTAAATCTTGACAGTTATATGAGGGATACATGTGTCACACCGTGAGACATTTTGGTCAGCTGGCTTCTTAATCTCTCCCATCCTAAATCAGGAACTAAAGCTAACATCCCTGTTCATTTCCTCTTCTTCCTAATACATAAATATTTATTTTCTGCCATAAGTTCCCTTTTCACAGAGACAACTGGTTCTACTGTTTTCCTATTTCAATGTTCCTTATTCATCTCTTGACACAATCAAAATGAAAAGAGAGAAAAAGAGAACATTTAAACTACCCTCAAAAGAAGAGTTGACAAGAATTTGATCTCATCCACTGATTTCAGAGCCATACAAAATTGTTGCAGTACAACTGATACTTTTAATCATCTGCAGCAGTACAAGAATGCCAAGAAAAGATGTATATGGCTAAGAAAAAAACAACAATTGTTTATGAATGGAACAATAGACAAGCCAGGAGTCATTGGTACATACCTGTCACTGCGTTTGTTCTATCAGAAAGAACATTACTTCGGCATGTTCCTCGTCCTTCAGTAGCATCAAAGCCCCAGTTAGTGGTTATTTCCTTGACACTATCCATAGCACAGTGTCCTCGTTCACTGCAATAACCCATGTTCAGTTGTAATTGGAGTATCCAAGATCAAAAAGAATTGACAGTTTCAATTTGAACAAGGCTTTGAATTTAAGAGATAATGCGAGTGATAGAACAGTGTTGATGAAGCTCCCTAGACTTGGTGGACACGGTTGTTGAATATTACTTTAAGAAGGGAAGGATTAGAAGAAAGGTGACGAGGTTCAAACTCATGCCATCACTAGGACCTCATTAGCCAACCCCTAAGACCTTGGTGTTGTGTTGAATACGGTCCTTGATTGCCTTAGCTGTCTAAGTCTTATTTTAAGGGTGCTATTTAATTCCCACAAGCACGATGCTTCCGGATTTTCAAGGACCTACCAATGTTTTCTTTGATCTAATGTACAGGTACCAACAGGTCGGATCAATACATGTTCTAACCGTGCCTGACTGAGAAAAGACCCAACCTGACCTGCCAGGTTGGAGGGTCGACTCGAGTCAATCCGTCTACTGTAGTGGGCTAGAACATGGGTGGAAAAAAAAATCGTCTTGATCCGACCCACATACTAACCCGTGACACCTAGGACCCTTGTTTGCCACGTGTCCAACACGGGTCAAACTGACACGTCTAAAGAGTCAGCCCCATGTAGCTTGGAGTGGCATGGTGGCAAGTTGCTGCTCATATCATTTTTGACCACATGTCACTTTGTAATTTTTTTTTTAATATTGCGTATTTTATGTAATAATGTTTTATGTAATAATTCAACATTATATCTTATATTTTATATGTTATTGATAAAATCAAATCATTACCTATTTATATTTTGTACATGTATATTTAACACTTTTTCAAAAAACTTGACCCTTCAAGAACCATAACAGGTCTGATCTGGCTTGATGTAGGTGGTTCTCACCCGGGTCACCTTTGATTCGGTTAGACCCGACCCATCTTATGATAGGTGTCATGGTCAAGCAACTACTCTTAAGTGATGTTCTACATAGGATGTTTCTACGACCTAAGAACAATCTTAGGCCCTCGACCTAGGACCAATCTTAGGCCCTCGACCTAGGATGTTCTGTGGTTGAGACACTGCAGACCTCAACAAGCAACTACTCTCCAAGGAACTTGGCACATCCAAATTCTAAGCGATGTTTTTTCCTTGAGAATCAAAAAATAAGACAGGTGCATTGCAGGAGCACAAAGCTGAAAGACTTGAGGAAAACCAACAATAGCCACCTAGTGCCTCAAAAGGACTCCCAACAAGACATGGTCTGGGGAGGGTAAAATGTATGCAGTCTTAGTCCTATAGGATGCTACCCTGCAGAGAAATTGTTTCTAAAGGGCCCCCAACCCGAAAAGTAAAAGAAGGAACAATATTTATAAAATTCAAGTCAAACAAAGCAATAATAGACATGCAAGTAACAATAAAACAACAATAATAACAGACATAACCTAAGGACACTATGAACTAGTATCGGTATGCTCCTCTCTCCTAACAGAAAAAAAAGATCTCCTCTAGCCAAATATCTATAGTGCATATGTGAAACAGAAATTGATAGGTGAGAAAATTCTTTTGCATACTTCCAATAAATGAGGAAATTGATAAGTGAAACAGATATTGATAGGTCAGGAAAACCAAAGAAAAGGAATCTCCTCTAAAGCGTGCTGTTGATACCATACTTTGAATAGGCCTGGATGAATTTTTATAGGACCATAGATATTGTTCTTTTCCCAAGAAAGCTAATATTGGAGTTACACAAAATACTTTCTGACTTTGCCTAAACCTTTCCCGCAAAACTTCACTTTTGGAACCTGAAAGTTTGTCTAGATCTCCCACCGCATAAAATTATTTGTGAGGTAAGCCCTAATAGAATCCCTAGGGTGCAAACTTGGTCTATGCAGCTACATAATGAGTGTAAACACAGTGAAATAAACGGCATTATTGTTATGTATCTTTACATCGAATTTAGAGCAAGCCACAGTGTGACAAACGGTCATGTGATGGTACTTTCCTAAAAGCTTCCGTAATGTGCACGTGTTATATTTTATTCATTAGAACTTATAAATGTTTTTACCTGTTAAAATCTATTAAAATTAATGATAGGATAGTTTTTAATTTGCAGAAGTGAGTCTTAAAAGCACATTATATTCCCACCTTCCAAAAATCCTATCACAATAACTGCAATCCGTTATATAACGTCCAAGATGCACACTTCCATCACACAGCAAGCACTACTGTGATACAGCAGAGAACCATACATTTGATTCCATGGTGTGAATAGATAAGGCTAAAGACATTTTAGCCTCGCCAATTCCGCAATGCAGGAAAACACATGCTCAGCTACCTTTTTTTTAAGTAGTTACAAAAGGCCCATCACTGCATGACAGGGGTAAACAACACAGGTCTGTTGTCCTATGACCCTAATTTTATTGGTCAACGCTCTGATTTAGCATCTAAATGAAATGTTTTACAGAAAGATTGTCTTTTGGAATCACAAGCAACTATTCTCAGCACAAAGATCAAACATAAACTTAGTCACAATAGCTCGTTTTATCACACAATGAAGGTCGCCTGTCTTTTATCAATAGGAACAATTAATGCAGTACTAGATCTGGATTTATAAGCTGAAGGTTGTATCTCCTTCAAGTGCATAAAAGTTGATGCAATTCCCATTAGGATTGAAGTACAAGAGTTCTAATTTCTCAAAGGATGCATAATAAGAAATTGCATTTGACACGTACCTCAATGGTGGAAGAGAAACCTGGTTTAATGAACCCTGTAGCAACATCATAAAATGCCAGTGAGTGAGAACTCACGGATAAACAGGACAACGTATACTAAGATTACATGAAAGGTAACTCAGATTATTATAGACCCTTGAAGATAAACTTGCAAAATTTCTGCAATTTTAGCAAACACGGATTTTCCAGATCAATGAGCAATAACAGGCATGATGTTACAGTTCACATCACATGGGGCATGTGAACCTGTGACTATGGGACCTCTCCCATGGGGTTTCATGTCATTGTCAGAAAACAATACGCACGAAGAGTTTTGGTGGCTCAGGCCATTGTACCAAGTTGGCACAAGTTAACATGGGTGGTTGGGCATTTGCAGTGGCACAAGCAAGTTCGAGAATTTGCTACCAAAATCCACAGCTCAAAGTTCCTTAGGATGAGTTTTGATGTACAGCATGTCGAACTACAAAAAACCAGTGAAAGATTGCAGTAGGGCGCATGTTTCCTGGTGCCAGGGCTCTTTAGGGAGAATTAGAGTATATAGCTCTCCGCCATCCCCGGATAATCTGTGACCACAATAACTTCAAGGATACCTAGTGATTTACATAGCACGAAAGGCCTCAGGATATGCCACGAGGGAAGCATGTAGTCTCTGTCATGACCCCAAACATAGCAAACAATGGGCCAATGCCTTATAAACAACAAGGGAACCAATGGTCATCATAGAAGAAATACTAAAACTATTTATTCTAAATATGCTTTATAATACAATGGACAACACACGATACAATCCCTTGGAGTTCAAAACTCAAAACAAAAGGGCTAAGCCTTCCAAGAAGTAAACATAGTCCTATATAACTGAACTACTAACTCATAAAACGTAAAAGAAAGCCTTCTCAGGTTGTAACTACTTCAACCATGTAGAAAGAAAGTCCCTTGAATTTCTCCACTCAGCTGACTATGCCTTATTTGAAATTGTTAAACAACAGCGTGAGCATAAAGCTCAGCAAGTAACAAATCCGTCAATAAAACAAGGATCAAGCATTATTTAAAAGACATGGAGCACATTTCAAAAACATAGCCAAAGTCGCTTACTAAAAATTTGTTCGGAAAACTAAAGAACACATCAACTAAACTCTTAGGCCTTAAGCCTTTTGGTTGAGGCTGCATATAATCCCTACAACTGAGCTCAGAATTGGCTATCATAACTGAGTCCCCGGCCAATTAAGGAACGCTCCAAATAGTACACTATTAACAAAGATTGTATAATCGCCTATCGAGGGCTCAAAGATGTCTTTTCCACCTAATCGTAGGGCACAACTCACAAAACAAAGCATCAGAAATGTATTTGCATATTTGCGCATCATAGAACATGATTCAAATCATATTTCCGAAATACCACAAATCAAAGCAATATAACATAGCCAATGTTAAATTCCATATTACACAAACTTAGTCAAACATGTTAGATCCCATTTTAATTTTAAACACATAGAGGGGTAAACATGCCATGTGTAAGGGGAAGTCTCTTAAAGAATTTGGAAAAAACCATGAAATTTTGATACAAACAAATACATCAAAATCACTTAGAGATTTTAGCAAAAGAGCGCAAGAGTTAAGGAATAAGTTACTTACTAGAAGAAACAAAGCTTTACTAAAATGCCAAGCACAAATTCTTCCTCTCTTCTCCCTCAACTCTTATTCTTACTTAAAAGTAGAGAACTACTAGGTTTAGATGATTTAAGAAAGGGGAGAAGAGGAGTATTTATAGGAGAGGATAACAACAACAACAACAACCGATCCAATGCCTTCAAGGCTCCTGCATATGCAGCCTTACCCCTTCAGGGTGCTACCCTAAAGGGAGGCTATTTCCGAGGACCCCCAACCTGAGAAGCACAAAAGCATAACATCCTACAAACATAAAGCATAAAGCATAAGAACATAAGAATATAAAAACAACGGTCCAGAACAAGCCTAAGCAAGAAGCAGCAATAGGCAATAAGCAAGGCAATAAGAAGTAAAACAACTTCCAAACATATCAAGTAAATCAAACAGGCAGACATATAAGCCTAGGGACACTAGTGCTAGCCAAAATATGTTCTTCTATTCTACGCCGCTACATCGGCTACTCTTATGCTAGCCCTCCACTGATCTCTATCTAAGGCTACCTCCTCCTGCAGGTTTAGGTGGGTGAGGTCGTGCAGGATCGTCTCCATCCATCTCTTCTTCGGCCTGCCTCTCCCTCTCCTAGCTTGGAGTTGTACGCATCTCCTGACCGGGGCAATGATCGGTCTCCTCCTAACATGCCCAAACCAACGCGAACGTTGCTTCCTCAATTTATCTTCGATCAGGACCAAGCCCAATTTGCCTCTTATGAGTTCATTCCTGATCCTAATCTTCCTTGTGTGTCCACACATCCACCACAACATCCTCATCTCCGCTATCTTCAACTTCTGTATATGATACTGTTTCGCCCCATGCTAGATTTACAGGTTGTACTTTTCCAGTTAGTCCATAAGGATCGGACACCCATATTCCCAGACCATACAAGCTTGTTACATGAAATGAGCCAAAGCCAAAACAAGCCAACCCGGAGAGAAATAAATGAATTCCAAAAATCTTAGGCAAATCCAAAGAAGGTTTTCCTGTACGCTCATCACAAAATATTGGCCCCTGGGAGTCTCTAGAAGGCCCATTTTATGAAATTTCTGAGAGATCAAAAAAGTACAGATGCTTTATTTATCACCACCTAAGAATGAATACTACTGGTAGCGGCAGGAAATTCTTTGGCCTTGAATCGGGGTATTCAAGAAGAACAGCTCGCCCCGCGCCATATGACATAACCGGTCTCACTATAGTCTTATATATTTTCCCTTTAACTTTAACAGGCATTTTCTATCCCAAAGTACCGCAGAGGCCAACCTCCATTTATGCCAGTCTACTTTAATACGGTTGTTGACATCCCCGTCAACTTCACCGTCCTTCTGTACCATAGAACCCAGATATCTAGAACACTCCTTTTCAGTATGGTTTCCGATCCAATCCTAATGTCTTCTATGGTAGGCCTGGTGGAGGTACCGAACTTGAGTTTCATATACTCTATCTTGAATCTACTCAGTATGGTTCCGCTAGGAGACTATAAGGAATTTATAAGAGAGGATGAGATTTTTTTTTTTTTTTTTTTGGGGGGGTTGTTCAAAGGAAAACAAACGGGCTGATTTCTTTTCTATCAAATATGGAGACTTAATTTTCAAAAAGAAAATTTACTTTAGTCAAAAGACTTGGTCAAATTTGGAGTCAAAAGGAGGACTCACTTTTGATCAAGAATGGTGGCTTATTTTGTCAAGGATGGGGAAGTTTGAAACTAATCAAATGAGTGAACAATTTGGCTAGAAATTTAAACTAAAATTGGTAATTCGTGTGAGAAATACTTATGTCTTAAAAATTCTAATTCCTTACAGTCTCCAAGCGGGTAGGACACCCCATGGACACTGTCAATGGACCACGAGCCAATAATGCAAGAATATTGGATGAATGAAGGTGACTACATTTTACCTTTCTAGACGGTATAGTGTTAAGTGCGGGGATACATATTTCTCGAGCAAAGAGCATGCTAGGTGCTCAAGCAAACGGAAGTTGTGGTGCACAAAAGCCACATCGACAAGACATCATGGGAATTATGGCACGGAAAGGGAGACACCATGCAAGTTGGATATAATTGTGGTGTTGGCTTGATGCTAGCAGACACAAATATGAGGAGCTACAATTTGGATACTGTGACTAAGATGGACACATACGACAAGCATTGGTGCTTGGGAGTGTACAAGTGCTATGTTGGCTAAGGAACCTATGGATGGGTCGAGCACCACATCATGATATCTTGATGTCGAGGAGCTGTTGGTATGCAACTTGGCCAGCTAACTTAGGAGGCAATAAAGTCCGAGTTGGTTGATTCCCAATGAGGGACTCTCAGTTGAGAGACTTGGTAGAAGCTTGTGGGTGATGCGAAAAGTTGGAACAAGGTGTTAGGAAATCCTGTGGAGTAAGGCTGGCCTTGACTCGGAGGATATTTAATGCTGCAAGACAAAAATTTTCTGCAGCATTTCTAGGAGTGACACCTGGCTTCCATTAAAATGCAAGAAATCAAGTATCAAATTGAGAGTTTTGCCCCTATCTTGTGCACATATTCATCCCTTTCACAGGGGCATCCACAGGGTCTTTAGTTCACAAGCCCAAACCAGCTCAAATGTGTCTACCGCATCTTATCCTCAATATGTCCCACCTCCAGTTCATAAAGTACATTCATTTTAAACCTTTTATTGCGTGCCCACACATCCCTCCAAAATGGTCATATCCACTACACTCATCTTTTGCACTAGAGGACCTCACGTAAGCAAAATTCCTATATCACCACATGGCTTGTAGAGAGGAAAGAGCATTAAACACAATAAACACAACAATCTTCAGGTTTTTACCCTCCTTACCTTTGAGCAGGAACTCTGTCTGGTAGTGGCAGACTTGCCGCTATGCTTCCTCTTCCTGTTATCTTTTGTAGGAGCTGAAAGAAATGGATCAACATCCTGAGTTGAAATGTCTGACTCAATTTCTGATGGTCCTAAAACAGAAGACTTGGAGACAGGTATGTGCTCTTTGCTGTGGAAAGGCTCAAAATTTCCAGAAACGTCTGTTTGAAGGTCTTCAATAATACACCTGTCATCTTGCAATGGCGCTGCTCTGTGACAAGATAAAGAAACAACATTTAGTCACCTCTTTTAGTGCTAAACTCCACCATAAAAGTTTCCATTGGCCTCTATTCCATCAACCTTTCCTTCAGCCACAACATTTGTTCAAAAAGTCAGCTTACTTAGGTACTGTTAGTCTACTAGTTCCACGATCCCTTGAGCTGTTCCTTTGACCTTTTCTTCCATGCTTGATTGTAGTGCTTCCCACCTAAGCACACCAAAAAATAGAAAACTTAATCATAACTTAGTAAGACCGTTAAGTGCAAGGGGAAAAACTAAACAGCAGAAATAGCTTTACCCACCTGCCTGAATTCCAATTCAGAGACACTGATAAGTTTCTCGGCAAAACGTTCACTAAAAATAAATTCAGTTTGATGACAATCAATCTGCCACAGAAATAGGATTAAGAGGATTGCCCAAGCAAGGAAATTCTCATTATCAGCCATCATTACACTGCAGTAAAGATACTTGCCTCTTTACTTTCCTCAGAGAGACTAGTTCCATATAGTGATGAAGGCA
Source organism: Simmondsia chinensis (assembly GCA_018398585.1). Lineage (NCBI taxonomy): Eukaryota > Viridiplantae > Streptophyta > Magnoliopsida > Caryophyllales > Simmondsiaceae > Simmondsia > Simmondsia chinensis. The sequence goes on along the minus strand of JAGTTD010000007.1, from coordinate 30,534,690 downwards.
GCAGAACCAGACTGAGACTAGGCGATGACTTGATATGGTCATGTTTGAGAGCATTTAAAATAGAGATACCAATGTCCGCAAGTGTTTGCAGTTTCTGAAATATATCCAAAAAGTCAAAACAATAAAATAATGCAATATCACAAGTATCCACAGGGAGAACATATCCAGTACTTACACGAGTGCTCTGCAGATCTACAGCATCCTCAGCTCTTTTAATGGCTCGAAAAACACTTAGCAAATAGAAAAAAGTATTGTTCACAACATCCAAGTCTCCATCAACATACTGAGCATCAACCAGTGCACGAACAGTAAAAACCAGTGGCCTGCAGTTACACATAAGTATACATGGTGCACCACGAGATCATCACCCTGTCAAAAGAGAACAGTATTGTAATAGTTACCTGCAAAATTGAACATAAAGTTCTTCATACTGACAATTTCTAGGTGGAAACTCTGTATCATGAGCAAGAACGTAGATCAAAAACACCACTATATATGCTGGGAATTTCGTCATTGATTCGGGATTTACAGAAGTAGGTTGGGCTTGAGCTGCTCTGCTGTAGTCTTTAATGAATTCCACCAGATAGCTAAATGACTGGAAAACAAAATATCAGCAAACTAAGCAATACTCTTATGCACAATGTTGATAAATACATAAAAGACTTGAATACCCACAGCAGCTCGTTGATTCTTCAGGCTTTCAGAGGAAGCCAAAGAAAAGGCGCATGCATATCTACTAGGAATAACACGCTCTTTCAGCAGCTTGTGAGTTTTATCAAGAAATAAACGACGTACAAAAGACGAAGAGTCCTGCAACGTTTTATTTCAAGAAAGAGGAGCGTTGGCAGAGGCAAAGTGCACAAAGAATTCAAAACAGAAGGCGAACATGCATTACTAAATAAATAAGAAAACTATCATTCATATTTTCATTCTTATTGTATTATTCAATCATCTAAAAAAGGGAGCAAAGCACTTTAAGTCTCATAAATAACTTCTGCACATATGAACTTTGTAGAAGTCTCTTGTTCTCTCTATAACTTCACATGAGCAAATGAGTTGCAGATAATTTGTTCCAAGAAAGACTATAAGGAATTCTAATCTAATTTTAAATTAGGCATGGACTCAGCTCTTGACATAAGATAGTACAACCCAATGGCAATGAGCAGGAGCACAGATGGTTCTTTTGGCTTTTCTTATTATCTTCAGTTGCATGTGTGCTACCTAGTCGCTTTGTCTTACAGATTATATAACAACAAAGACCTAAAGAGGAGCGATGAGCACAACAGGATGAAGAAAAGCAACTGTAACAGGATTATGAACTACAAACGCCATAAGAAGACAAATATTAAAAAGATATTTAATAATTATATATAACCAAGTAATAGGATATCATAGAATCAGGTTCTCCAATCTTATTTCAACAAATCCTTATCACATTTATTCCACCAATAATCAGTTTGCCCGAGTATATTTTTGGCATCGTACCTTAGCCAACATGACAGTCAACTGAAATATACAGGGTGACATATGTAAATCCCACCATCTGGAAAGCTTCAGAACAGATTTTGCACCAGCTAATCTGATGTGAGCCTTGTCATCTTCACTGCATTAATTCAGATGAACACCTCAAATATACAAGGAATAAAGAGATGGTTGTAGCATATGCAGAGACAACATCGTTGAGGAACACACCCCCCCCCCCCCCCCCAAAAAAAAAGAAAAAAAAAAAAAAAAAAAACACAAACCCAACCCAATAAATAAATAGTTGACAAGTAGGGACAAAATTAACCAAAATCCCATGAACATAGTAGTACAAGATAAGCTGAGATATAACTCATCCATATGACATGGTAACCATGTAGCTGAATCGTGTATTTCTTCTAGTCGTGCGTCATTTTCTGATGTAGAACATTGGAGGAAACGAAGCATGGCATGAGTTGCGCTCTAGGCATCTCCGTTTGATCATTGTATTCGTCTTCACATTCATATTTACATAGTAAATGTAGATTCTATATATCAACCAATCTACTGACAACTAATTTTGGATAACAACTAAACACATTTCGCCAGCCCTGAAGAACAAAAATGGACTGCCAGACTGTTAAAGCTAGAGGCATAAATTTACCTTGTCAGGGATCCATCAGCAAATTCACCCTTTTGTATCACATTGGACAAGATGTCCAAGAGACTATTGAATTGCTTTCTCCCCTGATCTCCTTTGTTCACGAGAAGACCTTTGACTAATGCCTTGAGCCCATATATCTATGACAGATTATATCACATCACATAATCAAGTTGGGATAAGTCTAGAGACAACTAATGGATGGAACAGTAACAAAATTTCAGCAAAACTAATACAGAAAATTGGGATTCAAGATCTACAGCGTTGGCTATCAGCTTTCTTCTACGGGTGTACTATAACGACAGTATCATTTGTTTGCATCTCATAGAAGGGCGTAAAGTAAAAAGAAGTTTAAAAAAAGAATAGTTCCATCTTACACAGAAGTCATAAGTATTAGTCACAATCCAACCACCCACTCATCGAACATTGGACAAATTAGGACATCATAACAACAGGAACCCAACAGATAAACAATTCTTCATAAAATGAGAATAGCTGTGACTTAGTGCCTAAGCAACCTAACAAACACAATAGCTTAAAGTGAATTAGCCATGAAATGATGCTCCCAACAAGTAAAGAAACTAGGTGATAACAACTCTTAAGTGAGAATAGAAATGACTCATGCTTGCAAGAACAACTCAATGTTGTTCTGCATCCGTGGTAGCATCGCATAATCCAATTCTTTAGCATATGTGTCAATTCATACGTTTATGCGTTAATAATTTTTTGGGACTTACCAAAAGTTCAATCATTTTAAGGGTGTCAAATTCAGGTTCGTCGAACAATTAGTGGTCTTTCTGTATTATATGTTCCTTCTGCTTTTATTATCTAACCTAGATTTAATATTATACCAAGATTGACAACTACTGAGCCTTATAGAGAACTTTCTAGTCACAGACTTTTGCCTATTCACTACATACAGAACAGGTTGGTATGCAAACTCCATAGTAATTATTAAAGATATCCATTTGGCCTGTCTGAATGAAAAGCACAACTGATACTAAATTCTAGTATTTGACAACACTAACTTTCATTTTGCAATCTATAGAAATGCTGCAACCAGACTTCTCATCAATTGAAACAGCATCACTGTGCAATTCGCCCTGCAAAACAGATTTCAAGAAGCATTATTTCAGTGACTAAATACACAGTGGCTAATAATGGTGCCATACAGCTGCCTCAGGAATGAAGTGTTACCTCGACCAATTTCCGATTGATGTATGACAAGATTGGTTTCTCTTGCTTTTGAAATGCATCAGCAGAATGTTGCGCTATACAGCCCAGAGACTGCAATACAGTGGGAACATTCCTCCCACTGTGAAGTGACTCCACAAGTTTCTGCACAAAAGATAAAACAACTTGATATCTTTTACAATGATGAGCAAAACAGACACAGCCATGGGCCAAAATAGATTTCGACTTTCTTTTGTACACACAAACTACTGGCATAATAAAACAAGATCCAACACATACCAACTTTGTAGAGTTATTTGTAATGTTTAAAAAGGTTGATTTATAATAGATGTTCATAAACCCATGTTTCAAAAGCAGAATCAAGCACACAACATTACTAACAGAAAGATGGCATGTTGACAAAAAAAGTTCATCTTTTTTCTCATTTAAGTCATATGGAAATCATCCAGTCCTAGGTAACTAAACCTGTTCCTGGTTAATGACAGGATGGTTACTAATCCAATAAGAGATGCATAAAACCAGGATTAGAGAAAGGCTTCAAACGAGGTCATAAACTGATTTGGCAATGGAAAAATAGCCTACTCATGTTAAATTTTGGTTTTTGATCAAAAAACATGTTAACTTTTGGTTTGTTCTCATTGGAAAGCAGTGTCGGAAACCACCTTGAGGCACATGAAAAACTCAAGGCCAAACCTGAACTGTAAGAAATCACTGACCTTAGCCAATACCTTTAGAGAACCTATGGATCAATATTTTGGTTCTCATGACCAATCAAGTTCACAGAATGCACTCAAAGATGGAAACACTACTCAAATCAAATACTACGAGGAAACAAACTGTAGATTTATTGATTACAAGCATTCGCTTATTGGCGTAGATATGACTTCTAAGGAGTTAAAGACAAAATATAATAATTTCCAATGGAAGTTTGAATAGACCACCACTACTCAGATGAAATACTACAAACAAAGACCAAACCAATTTAAATAAGAAAAGAGGCACCAAGTCAGCACACGAAAACCAGACCAAGGGGGTTCCTAATGAAAACAAAATGAATCTATCCATCAAGAAAGGGTTCATGATTTCAACTGATAGTACCAAATTTGTGTGATTTAGGCAATTGCAAAAATTGATGAGTGAAAGTCAAATGTTTCCTTATCACCAAAATTTTGAGTTGAAGTTTTTGTTTCAATAAAGAATAACATAAATATAATATTGAAGGAGAAGAAAAGAACATTCAACTTGGAGATTTATAAAGATATTGAACAAAACAAAAACATATTCAAGATGTCGTAAAACAGAACAGTAAACAAAAATCCATAAAATTGGTCAAGAAGACTGTCATCAGCGTATCTTCCTCAAACCATGTTGAACATTATTGAGAGTTCCATAAGGACAAGAATGGGATTGATAGGAAACAACATTGGGCATCTTAAACCAATGTCAATCCAATAAAATAAGCTCCAAAGGTTGGCTCGATTGATCATCACCAACTGAAACAGAACCGAACCCATACTTCTGACAGCTACTAAATTGACTGCTCTAAGCTAGTTCAAGTTCTTCAGATAATAACTGCCAGAAAACCAGGTCCAGACTGCACAGGTTTGTTAAACTGGGTCGGAAAAGCAAAAGCAATCATAAAGAGGTTCGTTAAATTCTGTAGTACAGTTCCCAATCTAGCTCCTAGGAAAGGAGTCCAGAAACGAACTGGTCAGGGTCAAGCAGGGGTGGTTTTCTCAGTCACCATGACCAATCCAATCATATGAACCAAATCTAAGTTCGCACGAGGTCTTTCCATCCACACAATCATAGTTCCAATAAAGAAGATGAACTCCAGTCAATTTGGCTGTGCTCTAGAGGTTAAACACTAGCAAGGTTAACCTTTGATACACAAGGACCAAAGTTCCCCCTTCACTCATTTCTAGATATATATAAAAAAACAGAAATGTCAAAGTAGCCAAGCTTCAGAAAATTGGATACAGTTGATAATCCAAATATTAGAGGATGTAGCAGTAACATTGACTACAGGGAAAAAAAAAAGCAAAAAAACAAATTCTAAGATGAATCAGGGAGACTAGCAATTTATGTCATAAAAAGATAAATAGTATCCATTTAATAGTCACCAGTCACAGTAGGAAAGAAAATGAGAACAAATAACATACATTTTAGAATAAATGGCCATCATAGTAAGCAAATGAGAACAAATAACATACATTTTATTACAGAACAGAAGAGAAGAGTAAAACATACCTCACTTAAATCTAGCAAAAGATATTGTTCAGAAGGACCGACCAATGCAGATATTGCAGACACAGCAGCTTTGGATTGAACACGAGTTCCTTCTAGGGATAGCCTTTCCAAAAATGGATAAATATCACTACATCAAAAACCAACATATTTTGGTCATGCTAAACCATGGAAAATGAACTGGTTTTGATTGTACTCTACAGCACTCCGCTATCAAGGTAAAAATAAATAATACAAATGATAACTTGTATGATAATTATAAAAAAAAGAACCCAATTTTGAGCATCAGGATTCCTTTTACTGACGGCACCAGAAGAAAATTTCAACAAACATGCAAGAAGATTAGGTACTCCCAAAAAATTTTCAACCAATGCCCCTTTCTCTAGGTAAATAGAGAAAGACCATCTACAATTTAAGGAGGAATATGAGTTATGTTTTCACAAGAATCATGATTTTAAAAAAAAGGTTAGGAACACTATTTGCCATTGTGCTAGAAAAGATAAATACCTACCATCTAAAAATAACCACATTTCTAGTGTGTTGCTAAGCTAGATTCTAGAGCAGACAACTATTTCTATCTTTATAGAGGTAACATTAAGGGGGAATTGCTTGAGTAAATCCCTGATACATCTCCAACAGATCAAGCCTGTGAAATTTAAGTGGGATCTGGTGCAGTCCAAAGAGGTGGCACGACGGATCACATTCAAGCTCAAGAATGGCTATATCCCAAAACTAGTCAACAATGCATGTAGTAGCTTAGTAGATTCAAATGTTGATCTCTTCTTTGCCATAAATCTGATATGAACCTCTAATACTATACTCATGCGAGGAGTCCTAAATACTCCCTCTAGGTGTATACAAGTCAAGTCGTGCCCAAGCACGGTAGATTTGATGACTTGTCAACTTAAGAGCTCAGCTCGGGCTCTGCAAGTTCGTCGAGTTTGGAAACTTCAAGATCAAGCTTGGATCATCATAGGCTTACGCTTGGCTCAATGTGGTTGAATTGGAAACTTGGAACAAAGCTTTCCAAGCTCTAAGCTAAATTCGCCTTAGTTAGGCTCATTAAAGCCCGATCTATGCTCATTTGGGCTTGTTTAGGCTCGAGTTTGGCTCAATTTGGCATCTTTAGGCTACTAAATTGTTTTAAGATACACTCATATAGGAATCTCCTTCAACTCAATCAAAACCGGGACAAGCCAGTTAGCCGAAAGAAAGCAATCGCCATCATATCTTCATATTGCATAGCCGCCACTATATCATCCAATTCCAATGCCTGTTAGAGATCCGGTTTACCGAGTAGTTGATTTGATTGATTCAATCCCCCCCACAATTCGATAGCCGCTTCTGCTTCAGGCCTCACCCAAATTTCCCTAGAATACTGAGGTTCTATCCTATACTCACTCTCTATCCTACTCCTCTACCCTCACCCAAAATTCACCAAAGTAAGCCTTCCTCACCCTTGGAAACAACCAAGGAGCTTAGCCAACCAAGGTCCTATCCTTCCCTGTAATGAGACTGAAGTCAAAGTAAAGTAAAAGTGTTCAGTATCAGATACAACAGCTTAAAAAAGTGGTAAACCATCTCAAAAAAATCCATATCGTACAACATATCAATTGTCATTAGGAACTTCTTTCTCTTAACCGGCCACTTTCAGACCCAGACTACACTAAGGAACAAGGAAGCTCAACTGAGCAAAGAAGTCAAGGAACGAAGCTGCTTCTCTAATAGCCCCGTTGAATAGGAGAGCAAAGGCTTTTTGAAAAAGTTTTTGTCTAACAAGCCTACAAACTCGAGTGCACTAGGCCCCGTTTTCGAGCTCGACTCACTAAGTTGAATGAGCTGGCCAGTATCAACTGAAGATTTTAATGGGCGGAGGCTTTCGAGATTTATGACGAGCAAGCTCATAAGGACTCGCAAACCAGCACAACTTATTTACTCCCCTACTCCCTACTCATGTGAATATTTCCCAAGCACATCCCTTGCATTCTTCAATTAAACTGGCCATTTGATCATTCAACCCGATCCATCATTAAGTCGGAAAGACTTCCTTAGTGTATCCTTTTCAAAGACACTCGATGCCTGGTGCTCTCAATGCGTCAAGTTACACAGTTGCTTTGCTAGACACTAAGATCTAATTGACTATTCAATCCAAGGTGGCAACCGAGGTCAACTATTAGCCCAAGGACTTAGCTCAAGTTGTATGGAATTTGGATCTGGTGTCTCATGAAGCATTAAGTTTGCAATTCAAATACTTCCATTGGATGCAAATGATGCCTTTGGCCACCTGTTGGATTTATGGTTCCAATTTACTCTATTGCATGTAGGCACACCTTTGAATTGGCAGTGCGTGCAATCAAGAGACTAGTCAAGGTGCTCATAAGCTCGCTCAAACACCCGGTCACCCAAAAAAGTAGGGTTCCATTTCAAAACCAGTTAATATAAGGTGGAGTAGCCCATTAAACTTGGATATTGATACCGTCTGCCATCTTAGGGCCACTATAAGACAAACATGTTCCGATCTCAAGAGAAGATAAAAGATATTACAAGAAAATAAATTATTTGCTTTCCTACCAGATAAGTGTTAAAGATTGGACAAAAATTAAAAACTTATAGTATCCTAGCTCTTTTAAAGGATATTGATTAATGCCAAACCACAATATCGCAGATTCCAGCTCTTACCTTATTCTCGTAGAGATAAATGGACCAGCTTTTGCTAGTATCTGAACTAGCTTTTCACACAATGGGGAATCCTCCTTTAGTAGTAGCATCTTAAATAGGTTTTCTGAACCTCTTAAAAGCAAGGGAAAATTGCTGGTGATATCCTGTATAGAAGTTGATGGAATTCCGTTAGTTATACAAATCCAAACACCTTTTTGGCAACAAATAGCATCATGTTACTGTAGGGCTCATAACATATACATATTCGCTGTGCCAACAAAGGTCTACATAGACAGATGCAAGTACATGCATAGTTTCCCCACCTTTAGAAGTTAAGTGTATTGCTTTAAGCATTTAGTAGATAAATGCACCTTCACTTTATTTGACGCATTACAGGAGAAGATAAAATTGCAGAACGTATGAAAGAAACTATTCAGTATTCAGTTACTCTTTGAGCATATATGATGGATAAAGCTTACAGCACACAGAAACTGAGCAGGACATAAATTCATACCATCTTTTTCTGACACATGGCAATGAATTAAGACCGCACATCCAAACCATTAGCATTGAGGTCTACGCTAAACTACTAAGTTATAAGAGAAGGAATAAGGAATGCAAGTTTTCCCTCACTATCCACGTTTCAATCCTCAAATATTCCCTCTTGTTCTCTTTTGCTGAGAAATGACAAAGCTGAATCAAAGAATAGGTTTCGTATATTGAACCTAAACTTATGCTTTTCGACCATGATGAAGCTAAGGATAGTGATGATATGCTTCTGAAAAGACGTCTAATTTCTCTTGTCACAATGTTCTTGAAAAGGTTTGACTTCCGAACGCAAATGTCCTATTCTTTTCTGGTTAAGTAATAAAGAACATTCATTAAAAAACACAAAAGGATGTCATATGATACAAAAGATTTGCAAACAGCTGTCAACTTGTTGAGCAGAAATGTTATCAGCTTTTCTCTGCAGTCTCCCTAGGAAATCTTCTGATAAGACCAGCTAGAGAAGTGAAATGTTTTCGCCCTTTAACATGTTCATAGTTGACATTATCCTTATAGTGGCTACACAAAGAAACCATTCCCTTCCCCATGAAGTGGAATATCCTTAGCTATCCTTTCAAGCATGGATTATGTTATTTCCCAAGGGTAACTTCTGAGTCCTCATAAATTCAGCGAACAATCAACTAAACCTTAGTCCTCATAACTAGGCAGTCCTCACCAAGTAACATCGTTGACCTCCGTCTCACTGTATCTTCTAAAGAAAATCAGTATCTTCATGGCTTACCAAGCCTTAGCCAAAGGAGAAACAAAACCAGTAATAACATCCTACCCAATATAACATTTTTCCACAGCCAGACACAAATTCTAACACCATGGAGCAGAGAAGGAACTTGCTTACTCAAAAAATGAAGCCTCTCCCAACCATGCCTATTAACAGTATTCAATCATTTTCAAAGCCCAACTCAAGTCTCCATAGCACAAAATTTTAAGCGCTGCACAACAATGGAAGCCAGCATATCTTCAAAGTCCGACATTCCGAAACACTTCCTTGAAAAGGATTATGTATGTTTTACAAAATAAAATCCCTCTCAGTGCCCTTTTTCAAGGGGGTGGAAAAAATCCTATATCAAAACAGCCAACATATTGAAAAGATAGCAGACAAAAACAAGATCAAGCTGACAAAGCACCAAATACTTTGCGATTGCTCTATATACACCTGAAAAACAATTTTCCTTTCATCCAGCTATTGCTCTTCCAAATTGATAAAATGCCCAGATATCAGATAGCTTTCAATTTATCAAAAGCAAATAACTTCCCCACAGATAAAATGGAAAGAGAATTAGCTTTGTTCCCAGATAAGTCATCTGGATCTCACAAAAATAATAGCAAAAGCTCAAGTCTCCAAGTTGATCCTCCAACGTGCTACTCTCTCAAAAGGTGACAAGCCACTAAAAATGCTCCAACTTTACTATTTGCTTGACCTGCCAAGACTTGCCAGCTTTCGGATATGAGTCCCAAATTATAGGATCAAAAATTCTGCAAATCCCTTAATTATTGGAATTCAAGGCACTCGATTCACTAATGTCCAAGCTATGTTCTATTATTTTGGACATAGTTTACGGATTTGAGAAACATGACCTTGATTCAGACACAGCCTCTTTTTCAAGTAGTACCCCAATGGGGTAAGGCTGCATATATCCCCCCTCCCCCCCGACCTGCATATGCGGGAGCCGCATCGAGTTTGTTGTTGTTGTAGAAACATGACCTTGATTTGAGGCTTGGTTATGCATACAGCTACTAGAAAGAGCTTAACTTTGTTTAATATTACAGTTTGATGAATATGGAAGTATCAATAATGTAAAATTCTATACAATATCTTTAGACTTTATTTGGCATCTGAAATTGGAATTGGATTGTGGAATTGCAATCTAATTTCAATTCAGATGAAATTGCAATTAGGATAGAATTGAAAATCCATTATTTGTTAACCAAAGGAATCAAAGGTTGGAATTGTGATTCCACAGCAACTCGAGTAATCACAGGTTTTGAGTCAATCAGATAGAAGCATTGAGCATTTCAAGTTTTCATCATCTAGGATTATGTTTTGGTCAGGCTGAATCACTTTGACCTCAAGTTATCTGAAGTTTCAGGTCAACTTGGGTCGAGATTTAGTCAGTTCGGATCATTTCGTGTTTGAGTCATCTCAGATTTTTGGTTAATCAAATTGGGTCATTTTGGGATTCAAGTTAGCAAAGGTTTGAGTTGGCTTAGGTCATTTCGAGTTTTGGATCAATCGGGTAATGTAATTTCAAATTTCATATTATCTTACTTCAGGTCCAATTTAGGTTGCGAGTGAGTTGGGTCGGTCATTTCACATTCGAGTTATCTTAAGTCTTGGGTCAATTAAGTTGGATCATTTCAACTTTCGTGTCAGCTTCATTGTGTCATATTTAAATCAGGTGGATTCATTTTTGGATTTGAGTTATTTCGGGTGTTAAGTCAATCAAGTTGGATCACTTTGGACTTTGAGTCAGATAAAGTCAAGTTTAAGTCGGGTCGGGCCAGGTCATTTCAAGTTCAAGTTATTCGAGTTAGGTCATTTCGAGCTTTTGGTCAAATTTGGGTCATGTCGGATCTTTTAGTTTCAAGTTGTTTTGGTTTTGGGTTAATCAAGCAGGTCATTTTGGATTTTAGGTTAGTTGAGTTAGTTTGGAATCGCAACTCTTTACCTCCACCTAAAGAATTAGGATGTATGATTTTGTAGTTAAAATTCAATTCCAGGGAATTAGGCAATGGAATTGTAACTCCAATTCTAATAGATGAATGAAACAACAGAATTGGAATTCTAACCTCAATTCTAATTTCAACATCAATTTCAAGCTCCAATTTCAATCACAAAATAGGACCCTAGGGTCCACAAAGTTTAGAATGCCTGATTTCCTATATTACTTTTAGTTTTGTTATTCAGAGTTGTCGCATAAGTGCACAATACAAGAACTTCCATGTAGGTCACAGGCACTCAGTCTTTCTAGACTGAGGCGGTTATATCACATCATATGTTCAACTGAAACTATCCAAACTGGCCTGCAAGCATTATGGTTTTTGACTCCGTTAGACTTCATGTGCCAAGTGACTGACATGTTCAACAATAAAATATGAGCAACATGATAGAGCAGTTTTTTCCTACATAGATAAGATCCTACTGGGCAGGATATCAAACCAGTAACGATATTACCAGAAGAAGCTGCAGAGAAGATGTCTTCAAAGAATCGTCATTGCTTTTGTTGTCAGGTATTCCCTCTAGAATGCAGCGAACATGCTCAGAGCTAAATATATTATGAAGGCACCTTAGCGAGAGTGATGCCAAAAACTCAAAATAAGTGTACTTGTTCCCAATCTTCCTCAAAAATCTATCCTGCAAGACAGATATAAAAGCTTTAAGTGTTGATAGCCTAAGAATGACAACATACGAAGTAGATCAATGGACAACATATAGCTACTAACCCCAAAGCTTTAAGTGCTTTTGTCGACCGTAGACTAATATATAGTAATTTTATCGGAAATTATCATTTAGGTACATTGAGGTTTGAGCATTTATCACCTAGGTACCTTAGGCTTTGAATATAATACCAGCAAGGTACCCTATGTAAAATTTAAAAACTTTTGTTAGAATCTGATGCATTTTATACAAACCTTGTTGATATAATGCAAGATTACGACTACATACATAAGTCATGCCAATGTTTTCATCAAAATTCAGCAAATTGTGATAAAATATTCACCAAATGTTGATGTAAACTATCTAAATATTGCCAAAATCATGTGTCATGTTGGCATGTTTCAAAAAAAGATCATCAAATAATGTAGATGCTAAATATATTGTCTAAATCATGCTCAATTTTAGTATTTTCTAACAAAGATATATCGAATTTCGGCAAAAGGTATCTGATTGATAAAAGTTTTGAACTTTAGGGTACCAAAGTGATAAAATGTTTAAAACTCAAGGTACCCAATTGTATATATTGAAATGTCAGGATATCTAGGTAATAAATAGTCAAACCTCAGGGTGCCTAAGTGATAGTGTCCCTAATTTTATTCATTCCTAAAATATAGTCAAGGCAGATGAAATGGAAATTTTCAGATTATTTTCAGATTGTCTCCTATGAGCAATACATGTTGACAGGAAATTAACATTCACATTTAACCCTTTGAAGCCAGTCCCATGAAATTGCATGCACTTAGAGGTTGATAAATATTTGCCAAGATAAGATTGTGAGTCTGTATTGACAGAATAAGCAGAATTTGAGATAAATCATGTGATAAATACAAAGACTAATTTGTAAATTCCAATACAAGAAGCTTGTAATTAACCGTAGCCATTTCATAGAATTCTTGTCACCAAAATAGTCACTGTCTGAGCATAATCACAAATCACAATTGATGAATAACAAATTTCAAGTGAGTGGCATACTCTCATAGTCTTGGCCTCCATGAAAGCCGGCTCATCCAATAGTTGGAGCAACGAATCAAAAATTCTGTTATCCTTCACTTGGTTTAGTCCATTGAAACGTTCTTCTGCTTCAACAGGATTTGGAAAGGCCACTGACATTCTCCTAATTGATGCTTGCATTCTCTCGTTCTCTTCTACACCTTTTTCCTGCCATGTACCACCAGCATTTGCTTATTCAGTATTCACATTAAATGGCTATCAAATTGCAAAAGGAGCTCAGGAACCAAAAGGCAAACTATATTCTGTGGTGATATACAAAATCATTATTTTAGGGTTGGGGGCCCACGGACACAACCTCTCTTGAGGGTAGCACCCTGCAGGGGTAAGGTTGCGTACATCTCACCCCCCAGACCCTGCTCAGGCAAGAGCCCTTGAGGCACTAAGTTTGTTTGTCATTTGTTATTGTCTATACAAGATCATTATTTGTCCAAGAAAAGACAAGAGATACACAAGCTAATTGTCAGGAAAAGAGAATAATGTCAAGCAAGACACCACAATCACCATGTATCCTAAATGCATCAGAATGATTGACGTGTAAAACACAGCATCCGCCAGTTTCATACTCACCTGATATATTGAAGAAATGCAGACAAGTTGTTGCATCTACTTTTTCATATTCTCACTTTCTACAAGATGGCATCCACTGATTTTAGAGAAAAATTCTATGTTTTCTATTTGAAAAGAAACCATGCGACAACCAGTAATATAGTCTAGATAAATATAAAACCACCTATTTTCCACTTCAAATTATTTTTCATGGAAGTCAAGAGATTCGTCCATGTCCAACCTACTAAATTGCACAAAATAATGAAGGTTTACCACTGAAATATCTTTTGGCATGAGCATTTAAAGGTACTCAAGTTAGTGTATACTTCTTACACCATATACTGGCGTCAACCACCTTGATACAGCTAAAGGAGCCATAATCTTAAACACAAATCATTATTTTATTCATTTCTAGTTTCTTTGTATGCCTTTTGCTGTAGAGAATCGAGGACTGAAACCAAATGATAGATTTGTCCACAAATGCAGTAAAGCATGCCAAGCTTACAGCCATCAAGAGCTCTTTATTATAGACCATAGTCGACAGTTACTATATGTGGCCTATGCATACTGTAACCCTAAGAATTGCAGTTTGTCTCTAAAAACTTGTTTCCTATTTCAGCGCTTGAATCATGCTATCCATGGGAGCATTTGTAACAAGTATAACCGTACTATGTTATGTTGTAACTGCAGATGAACACAGATACAAGCGGAGACCAAATCAAGTAAAGTTTGCAATCAACTATACATGCAGACTTTCTCATATCAGAGAAAAATGCTGATAAAGCTTTGAACTAAAATATGCCAACATATACCTTTGCTTTCTGCCGAAGGGACAAAAAGCTCCGCATCTCTGTTTGGAACCTGGAGGGCTATCAGTTATTAATATACGCTATGCACCAAACAAATTATAACAAGAAACACAATGCATTAAACAAGAGGGATGATTGCCCTAACAAATGAGAGGAATATTTGTTAATTCAGTACAATGTAAGAGGAAAAATGAAAAATCAAGTGAAATATAAAACATGAAACGAAAGCCCCTCCCGGAACACTGGGAAATAGGAAAAACAATTAAACATACATTTCGGTCAATCATAAATGTAATAATGAACCCAAGAACCCAACTCCATATTGCAGTCCGCCAATGTATAAAGAACATCAAAATGCACTCTGCTCTAAGATGCAATTTTTTGATAAGTACAAGGCCTTCCATGTAGAACATTAAAGATTTAGATGACAAAACTGATTCACCAGTTTTTAACCAACTGAAATGGTGGTTTCATTAAGTAATCCAACTTCAAGACTAATGAAAAACCTTTCCCAACAGTTGAGGGATGAAGCCCCCTTTTCTGTTGGCTCCCTTTATGGAAGAGGCCTCTTCATCATTGCGAACTCCACACATATAGGGGTGTTCAAATACCGGTCTGGACCGTAAAACCGGACCAGACCGGTCATTCTGTCTAACACCGGACCTGACCTATTCAATTTCGGCCTGGTCCTCGATCCTCAAGTTGACTTAATTTTAGGTTTCGGTCCGGTCCGGTCCAGTCTAAACCCGAGACCGGACCGAAAACCCGAATGATGTTGTTGGGCCTCCTATATATTTTGTTAGATTATAAGTAAACTATTTTAGACTAAAAACATTTGGGCCTAAAATTAGTTTAAAATAACCCATAAACACCTACATTAAATTATCTTATTTGTTTTAATGATAACTATTGCATTTTGTATATTGCTACGACTTATATGTACAATTATTTTAAGTTAATTTGTGAATAATTTCGTTGGTTATTATTGAAGAATCAAGAAATATGAGAATCAAAACAAAGGGGCCACATTGCCGGGGTCGAGTTTAGTAAATACAAGTTGTTATGATGAGTTGTGGTATTTGTGGGTGATCATGTGTATTTTTATATTTTCTATTATTTCTATTTTTTTCCCCTATTAGTTACCTTTAAAGTTGACCGAATTTGACAAATATGCTAAATTTAATTTATATTAAAAAAATAAAGAAATGATAATTGGTCCAAATCGGTCTAGTCCAGTCCAATCCATGAAGTAACCGGTCCGGTCTCGGACCCGACCGGTTAAATTCGGTCCGGTCTTCGGTCTTCAAAAGAGGCTAATTTTAGTCATCAGTCCGGTCCGGGTTTGGACCGATGAACACCCTTACACACAGTACCCTGCAACAACTTCCGTCCACAAATTCTCCATCCTCATACACTGACAAATTCATATCCTTAGTTATCCTAATAACATGTATGCATTAACGTCAACCATATCCTAGCGTTTAGGGAGTACTCAGTCAATTTCTAGCTTGTTAAAGCACAGATAATTTTTGGCCACATGAGATCGATTTTTAACAGGAGAGCTAATGCAAAAAAGTCTCTTTGTGCCCACATGCAATTTACAAAAACAAACAACAACCGATCCAGTGCCTCGAGGGCTCCCGCCTATGCAGGGTCTAGGCCACATGCAGGTTCATCTTTTTAATCTTTAAAGGAATCTTGATATCTTGTCTCCTTCTTTTTCACTTTCTTTGTTGTATAAATGAAGCAAGTATAGATCTGAATAATAAGAAAAGCCTCACATTTTCTTTAACAAGCACATCGTTTTAATTAGAGAAGCTAAAAAGTATCATATCAAATCTCATGAGAGAAGCTTCCCATAATTAGAGGTGGCCATGGGCCGAGCTAGGCTAGGTCCAGCCCAAAGCCCACGGGCCCAAGCCGGGCCCGGGCCTAGCCCAGTTTTTGACCAAGCCCGGATGCCCCCCCCCCCCCCCGGGTTTTTTTTTAAAGATATATATATTTAAATATTTTGTTTACCTTAGTAAATCACAAAAAGGTTGTAGCTCATATGGGGAGGGCTCTGCCTAACACCCGAGAGGTAAAGGTATGGGGTTCGAACCCTCCCTCGTGTGTTTTTCAAGTTAATTTTTTCGTGGCATAGAGCATTTTCCGTATTTTAACTTATTAAAAAATACAATTATAACAATATAAATACAAAATAAGCCATAAAATAAGTTAAAATGTCCAAATAATCCCCCCAAATTGCCATAAAATAAGCTGGGAGGCCCCAGGCCCAGGCCTCAGGAGGGCCAGGCTCGAAACCGGGCCGGGTGCTGGGCCGGGTCGGGTACCTCTACCCATAATAGAGCTGAATGTGCAAAGATTTTTAAAACCATATATACATGTTGATACCTTTTCTTTCGACATAATACTAAGTTCAAGACCTTCACATGAGCAGGGGTGAAAAGCGAGTATAGAAAGATCCAGTGCAATGTTCTATCCTCCATTGGAAGAGAGGCCGGGAACAAATCCTCTTCCAGCAAAAGCTCCAATCTCCGAGGACTATGAAATTCCATAAATTGGTTATATTGAATACTATGAAGCACGAAAAGTGGCACAATTGATGAACAAAAAAAGAGAAACATACCTGAAATCTTTCATGTTACTATCATAGCACAACATCATTATTTTGCACGGAATTTGCTCATAGTATTCATTGAATGTCATTTCCCCTTCAGAACATTTCTCACAATAGTGACGGTAAACTTCCAGCAGTTTCTTCAAGGCCTCCTTTTTTACAGATGCCTATGTGAAGAAAGAAATATTGATATCGTGATAGTAAATGGCAAATAATTCAACAAATCAGAAAAGGGGGGAGATATAGCTCAGGGAAAAAAATCTCACAACAAGATTACCATCTTGTCACGAAGTCTATCTGCAACCCGAGCAATTAGCTCTTCAGGGAAGTTTTTCAAGCTAAACAAGGCCAAATCACAAAGAACAAGCATGGACTCCTTTCTCACACTAGCATCAAAGTCAAGTAGCCGGCCTTCCAGAGAAGCTGCTCAATTGATATAATAACGAGAAGTGGTGTTAGTAAGACACAGAATATACTGCACAAGCTACATTCGTAAAGTGGTCACAAGTAACGATCAACTTACAAAGAATTTTGAGGGCATCTGTACCACTGGGATTGCAAAGATAGCAAGCTTTAGCAGCACGAATAGCATTAATTCTCACTTCAGCTGATTTATCAGAGAATCTTTTCAGAAGCTCAATGAAAAGATGATGATGCTCGTGTACAGCATGTGTTTGGGGTAGTATAAGAAGTTTTCCAAGTAAGTTAACAGATTTTATTCGTACATCCACCTGATCAGTCTGCATTTAGATCCGCATTTATAACATTAGAGAGAAGACAATAAAAGGCAAAGAGAAAAACTTCATACAGCAAATGAGAAGAAACCTTTCCTATTCAAAAACATAAATTAACAAACCTACCAGTAACTCTTGCACTATGTTTGGGATGATAGCAAGAAGCATCTGAGGTGCACATTGAAAAATTTCAAATATAATTTCATGATAGTATTCCTTAAGCTCGCTTTCCATGTTTTCTCCATCCACAATGCAAGATGTTAAAAATCCACAGATAACAGGCCTGAGCTTGTCCTCGCAGTTTTGGATCAAAGCAACAGCAAGATGATACGAAGCAGGCCATACACCCTAGAACAGAAGACAAACATAGTAGTAAAGTTACAAAGAAACCTAATATTTTAGTAAAATGGGGACGACAAATTAAAGAGAAGACCCTCCAAACATCATGAGATCAAAAGATTCAGAACAGGCATCAAACCACAAAATTCTTGAAGTCAGTAAGGTATCATAATTTCATATGCATTATTTCAGTGTGCACATTCATCCAAACAATTACCTCTCCCTTATTTGTCAGATTCTGTAGTATCACTTCAAGAAGCGGCTGAGAAATCTCCCCTTCATTCAGTAGAAGTGTCATTATTGACAACATCCCATTTACCAAACTCCTCTGGTGTTCTTCCCTAAATAGAACATCCAGAATTCCATTACTAATGCAGGTAGAAAGAATGCGGAAGGATAACTAATCGAAAAAAGTGGTAAAATATACAGAGGACGCACTTTCAAAAATTAGGGAAGAGAAGAAGCAAATGCAAAAGCTCAATGAACAAAGCAATATGAGAGATGCAGTGAAGTTGAGAAATCAAATGTTCCAGCGTAGAAGTTCGGCATATAATTTGACATGCTGGACTTTAATACAGAAATCGAATAAAGCCCAGTGCAAATAGCTAACAGAAGCTTCTACTGTATTCAATACCAAAAAAGAAACTCACCTGACAACAGAGAAGAAGATGCTGAGCGTTTTAACTATTAAATCTTCACAACCAATATCAAGCATACGCCGAAAACATTCAAGTGCCGCTACAGTCTCCAATATTTTAGCGCTCCTCAAAAAATAGGGACTTGCAGTATCAGCTAGCTCCATAAACATGCCAATAAAGATTTTAAAAACATCCTGCAAACCAATAAACTCCGGCTAAACGTAAGGACCATAAAAGGGAGAAAAACAAAAAAGTTTAAAGCTACAGTTATTTAAATAAGATGATACCTTAAATATTCTATCATCAAAAGAAGGATCAGGTGCCAAGACCCGAATAATTTCACTTAAACAGACGGCCACCAGTTGCTTTACATCTTGGTCTGTGTGATGAAGCAAGCGATACTTGACAAGTGACTCACTGAAAGGCTTTATACAAGGTTTTAGAGAGGAAAGTTGCTCTAGCTTTGACAAGGAACCTTCTGCTTGCTGATGAATAAAGAAAATATAAAATAAGTAAGCAGAGAACAATAAAACGCCGATAATTCAATCTCATTAATTACCTCTTCTTTCCCTTCTCTTCAACCGACCTAATCGAAATAAAACAGCGACAAATATCGGTATCCTTATGGCAAAGCAACTTGCTAAAAGGTTCTGTGGGGTAGGTGTGCTTGGCCACAATAATAGTGAACAAGCAACAGGCATTCCTTTCTTAATTTTCTAGAACTCATAGAACAACAAGATACATGAAATTAATTTTATAGACTCAAGCTCACTGCATTGTACGACCCACAAGCCATTTGCAGTAGCAACAAGGCAAAAACTCATAGAAAAGTAGAGAAACAATAAACAAGGAGGGAGAAAAGAAGAAAGGAAGGGCTACTTCTTCATTAACTGTCATGTCCAAAAATGATTCCATGCCTATTATTTATAAATGGGTATCATTGTATAAAAAAGCGTGCTTAAGGCACTCCTAGGCACTAAGGCGAGGCGAGGCAATTTGTACGCTTCTGTGTTTTCGACCTACTTTGCCATAAACTAAAAAAAAATTTAATTAATGTTATTTTTTTACTTTGTTTACTGTATGGGCAAAACATGGATCATTACTCATTGACCTTTAAATACTATTAACCCTAAAAGAAGAGAAGAGAAAGAGAAAAGAAGAAGAAAGGGAAATATCTTAATTTTCACATGATGAAAGTGGAAGATAATGATATTCGTACCATGTATTTTTTGTGGATTTCATGGTGTCTTGGTATTTTTGTTAAAAAGCTTATGTGGACAATATATAATATAGTGCATTTTAATGAATATCAATATCCTTTAAATGTTCTTTTCTTAAGCACTACATATTATATTAAACTAGAGCTTCCGTATTACATAATCCATTGATTTCATAGCTTATTTTTTATAAATATAGAATATGAAGGTTAATTACAAAAATATGTACCGCACTTCACCAAGGCGTGCACCTTTGCCTTGCGCCTTGCGCCTTTCACCTAGCATTAAGACCTTCTATCCCCTCAATGCGCCTTACCCCTTTTTAAACGCTGGAAGGCATATTTCAACCTTCCCCCGTACAACAGCCATAACGATATAAGGGGAAAGGTTATAACCCAAACCTTCCCCTTCTAAGTTATTCGACATAAACCCAACCAATGGCAACTAAATAACAACCAGCGAAAACAAGCTAATTAAGTGGAATTGAAAGTAAAGGACTGCTTGGCTACACTCAGTAATACCCGTAGGTCAGGGGTTAGGGAAACTACTTTAACAGTACCTTCCCCTTTAACAGCCTTGTCCACGAGGCTGGCCCCTGTTCGAAAACGAGAATGACAAGAATGTGGAAGTTGCTCCATTAAAGATGCAATACCAACCCCGAAAGAGATATAAAATGAAAAATAATTCACAAATGTGTTCATTAATACAGCACATGTTTGATTAAACTTATCCCGTTGTAAGGCAAACAGATGCTGCTTGTCAACTGAAGCAAACTGTTGCACCATAATATCATAAATTGATTTTGACATTCGATTCAAGCATAAAATGCTTGAAATCACAACCAGAACGTTGGAACCATCAATGAATGTTTTGCTACCTAACTGCAGTATGGGCTCTAAAGCGTTAGGTCCTAGGCCTTTAACGTCAACCTTAGTTTCAAGAGTCGCAACTTCAATTCTATATGCTGAGGCTTCAGCTTGGATATCAATGCTAGAATTGGACTAGTATTGCAATACTCGAGTCTCATTTACTCTAGCAGCACTCATAGTTGATCAACTCCACAACTTAAGCCCGAGTAAAGATAGTGAACAGCCAAATGACAACAATGATGATATATGCCTCCTCCATGTAAGGACAACGCAGAAATTTCGCTCCCATTTGAAGCAAATTTAACTTGGCCCTTAACCTTGTGAATTAATAGTGAGATCAATTGGATTCTCTCAATATAGCCATGAGGGTAAAATATTTGGTAACGTAGCCGACATAGATGTTAGGGGAGCGTAGCGCATTGTTGCCAGGCCATAGTGTATCTAGGCTTCGTGTGCTCTATTGTTGCGGCGGTCATTTTATGGGTGTATGCATGCTTGCATGTTTGGTATTGCTGCATTTGACGCGACTTGACTTGACTTGACTTGATTTGACTTTGACTAAATCTAACTTTATAAATGTTGATCTGTTTCTGCTTTCTAGGGTTGGGGGCCCTTCGGACACAACCTCTTTTCAGGGTTGCACCCTATAGGGGTAAGGCTTTATATATCTTGCCCCCCCCCCCCCCCCAAAAAAAACATTGCTTCGGCTTCGAAATAGTATCCGAACCTTCAAAAGTCAAATTCAATCCTTCAGTAACTCAAATCAGATTTTCTGCAACCAAATTTTGAAACTTTAGAAATGAACAATTCAGCCAATGAGTGCAACCGAGCTTTGATCACGGCAGAGTCAATTCCGTGCCAGAAAATCAATAGCTCCAATCAGCAAAAATTCAGCAAAGTTGTCAATATTCAATGCTTTGGTAACTCAAATTAGATTTTCTGAAACTAAATTTGAAGCTTTTGAAATGAACGATTCAGCCAGTGAGTGCAACCGAGATTTCATCACAGCAGAGTCATTTCCGTGCTAGAAAATCAATAGCTCCAATCAGCAAAAATTCAGCGAAGTTGTCAAAATTCAACAATTTTCACCAAATCGAGTCTCGTCCAAGGACCACTACTCTGTACCGCTGATGCAGGAACTTGATTTTAGAGAATCAAGCTCGCTGCATTCTATGATCCACAAGCTATGTGCAACGGCAACAAGGCTGAAACTAAGAGGAGAAGAGATAAAGAATAGAAGGGGAGACAAGAAGAGTGCAGATAGAGAACAGGAAAGATGACGAGAGACAGAGAGAGAGGAGACAGAGAATGGAGAGAAGGGCTACTTGTTCATTTTCTTTCATGTCCGAAATCATTACAAGCTCTAGCATGTATAGAAGCTATATTCCAACCTTTGCTTTTATAATCCCCAAAACCATCTAACGGAAAAGGTAAACAACACAACCTTCCACTGATAACTGATTTTAGGCTTCTACTAAAGCAAGCTTAACCCAATGCAATTGAAAGTCAAGGACTGCTTTACTGCGCTCAATATAGTCACGCGTTATATGAGAGGAAACTATTGTAACACAGCATTATGAATGAACAGTCAACTGCTGATCAAACAAGCAAACCAACGACTGAGACAAAAATAAAAGATGAACACACATCCAACACCTGCGTACTATAAAAAGCTACAAATTTAGCATCACTGATAAACAATTTTTTAACAATAAAAGAAACATCATTAAGATAGAAAGAATGTACAGAGCTAAGGACAAGATGTCCTCGGTCATCAAATAAAATCCCAAACAAGTAATAATATAAGGCCTCCATGATCCATCTTTCTGCAAATCTACTAATGCTATGTTTTAGAAGCTCCCAAAACTCTTAGTCCAAAGAAATCCTAAAAAAAATCACCTTATCCCACAAGAAATCTGGTAGTGTATAGTGATCCTTGAAAATCCTAGCATTCCTTTCTAATCAAATGCACCAAAGAATCGCGTTTGTAGCTGCCAAGGATAACGTGGGATGTCTTTCCTCCTTCCTATTCCATGAAACTTAATCAGAAGGGTACCTTCAGCATCTTAAACTAACCCACATCCAGTCAAAAAGCTAGGTCCCGTAAACACTTCGCGGCCCCGCCCCCCCCCCCCCGCGCCGAGAAAACAAAGACAACTAAAATATCTCACTAATTTATAGCTTAAGATGTTGATGTCATAAATTCAGGCAAAATAAGACGAAAAAATAGCTCAACCGAATACAAAAAGAGGCCAATAAGTTCACTCAACAGTAAGATTAACGGCAAAGTAATGCAGTGAGCAACTCGAACTGTGCTGAAATGCAATGAAATTATGGGGGAGAAGTGGAAACCTTAAGGGATTTGACGATGAAATCTTTGGAGAGACGAGATTGTTGAGCGAGTTGTTTGCCGATATCAGCCACCACTTTCTCTGGGGGCACCTCCATTGCCGCGAGAGAGAAAGAGAGCCTTTGATTGTGAGGGTTTATGTTATGCAGAAGAGCGAGAGAGAAGGCGGGAGTTCTTTTACCCTCCTGCCTGATATTTTTAATTAATTTATCCAGCTATTTTTACTATTATTTGTCGTTATTTTTACAAATTTTTTACTAATACTTATTTATTATAAAATTAGAGATATATTATACTTAAAAAGATGAAAATAAAAATATAAACTTAAATATATTAAAAAAAAAATAGCAAGTATTTTATTTTAAAAATCAGAAACTAGATAATTTTTTCTTCATTTCAAATAAATCTCTCAATTCTCTATATACTGAAAAATAAAAAAATAATGCGGAAAAAAAAAAATTTCCATATCTACTGTTGAACCGCGCTCATAAAATGCGGCTATAATAACCGCGTCAATACGATGCGTTTAAAATTCAAAAAAACTACTTTTCTTAAAAACGGTTTATCTTACATTAAACAGCGATATGTAAACGCGGTTTACTCTCAGTAAGCCTAAATCACATTTTCTTCGCTTATAGTTACCATTATGCCGCTATTCGTAATGATCTTCACATTGGTCCAATGTCCCTCTCGATGAAGCTCCAATATTATAAGTGGAGGTGGTAGGAAATGAAGCAAAGTAATCAGAAAAGGCTATTAATTTAGTAGTGGTCAAATAACTCCGATAATGATATTTGAAAGATTTCTGGCGAATAAAGCATAAGAAGGGCGGTGGCGGACGACTTGACCGGCGGTGGGTTAACGAGAAAGAGGCAGAAAGACGGTGAAAGCCGAGGAGAGAGGTACGCATGAGTGAATGGGCCGGGAAGGGGGGGTCATAAATCCCCAATAATTAAACCGCATCTTTCGGACGCGGTTTGTCAATAATATAACCGTGTCTTTAAGACGCGGTTTTTCTATATACGCGGTTTATTTGAATAAACACAACGCGGTTTTTTTGAAGTGTAAACGCGTTGTTTTGACGCAGTTCAACAGTAGATATGGAAAAAAAAAATTCAGCATTATTTTTTTTATTTTTTAGCATTATTTTTGGAACCGGCTCCTTTTTAATTCTCATTTTTCATTTCTATCTCTCTACGTTTTCCTCTTGTATCACATGCATATTTATACAGTGCTAAGGCCGTGAGAGGATGCTTACCCGGGAAGAAATAAGAAAGTAAGAGTGTGCGAGGAGCGAATCTTGACCGCCCATAACAATTGACGGCTAGGATTGACCCCTTTTTTATTAGGTACAAAAAAAAATTTATTTCCAATCCCTTCCCCTTCTCTTTCTCACCTCAACCACCCGCTGCCGCCGCCGCCCCCAGCCGTCGCTAGCTAACGCGGCCGCCCTCCACCACTGCCGCTACCACCGGCTAACGCGGCCGCCCTCAGCCGTAGCCACCACCACCGGCCTCCCTCCACTATCGCCGCTGCCGCTGCCGCTGCCATCTCTCCCACCGTCCCTCTTTTTTCCCTTTCTTTCAATACCCCTTTCTTTCTCCCCCATATCTCGCCGCCCCTTCTTTTTTCTCTATGAGTGAAGGGCTATGAGGGAGATAGGAAGGGGCATTGGAAGAGAGAGAAAAAGGAGCGACGGTGGATGGGCGGCGCTTGCAGCAGCGGTAGCTGTGGGTGGCTGGGTTGAGAGGGGGAGGGGGAGGGGGAGGGAAAGTGGTGGGGAGAATTTTTTTTTTTTAATCCAATCAAAAAAGGAGGTCAATCTTGACCGTTCGTTGTAATAAACGGCCAAGATCTGTCTCTCTCACTCTCTCACCTTCTCATATGAATTGTGCCATATATATACATATTGGCATTCTTATGAAAGGGTAAGAGGAGTCAATCCTGGCCTTCCATTGTAATAAACAGCCAAGATTTGTTGGATACTAAAAAAATAATTTATGGCCCAACCCCTTCATGGAGGCAAAAAGAAAAAAAGGGATAAGGGAAGGAAATTATTTTTTTTTTCAATACTCAATAAATCTTGGCTGTAAATTGTTATTTTTTTTAGTGTCCAACAAATCTTGGCCGTCCATTAAAATGGATGGCCAGGATTGACTTCTCTCGTGTTCTCACCCTCTCATAAGAATGTCACCCTTTATACATATATATAGGGCACAATTCTTATGAGAATGAGAAAGGGTGAGAGGGGCTAATCTTAGCCGTCCATATTGACCCTCTTTTTTTGTTATACGTGTGTGTGTATTTATATATATATGTATATGTGTATATAAAAGTCTTTTACATAATTTTTAATTTTTTAGGATATTTAATAATATTCGATATTGATCATAAAAATTATACCCGAAGAATATTCAATATTTACAACACTCCCTCTTTGGGTATTCTCTTTTAAAATATTAAGGGATATAATACTCTTGAAAGTGTATAATGTCTGAATTATACAGGCTTTTAAACTACTTCGTTAAAAACCTTGCCAGGAAAACCCAGTGGGAAAAAAAACCATAGTGAAGGAAAAAAGAGTACAGTGCATATTTAATTTCCCCTCATGTGAACATATTAATAAGGGGCGTTCTTGAGCCGATGCATACCAATCTTTTGAACTAGTTTCTCAAAAGTTGTTGTTGGTAATGCTTTCATGAATAAATCTGCTAGGTTATCACTTGAGCGAACTTGATAAACATCTATTTCAACCGTCTTTTGAAGCTCGTGTGTAAAGAAAAATTTTAGTGAAATATGTTTAGTTATTTCGCCTTTAATGTATCCACCATTAATTTGAGTAATACATGCAGCATTATCTTCATACAGTATTATCGGACTCCCCCTAATTGTTAGAAGACTGTATTCCTCTTGAACATGTTGAATAAGAGATCTTAACCATAAACATTCTTTACTTACTTCATGAAGTGCAAGTATTTTAGCATGATTTGAAGAAGTTGCTACTGTTGTTTGTTTTGTAGATCGCCAAGATATAGCAGTATTACCATAGGTAAATAAATATCATGTTTGTGAATGACCTTTATGTGGATCAGACAAATATCTAGCATCTATATATCCAACCAATCTTAAATTTGATTGTTTCAAATAGAATAATCCCATATCAAATGTATCACAGAGATACCGAAATATATGTTTAATCACGGTCCAATGTCTTTAGGTAGGAGTTGAGCTATATATTGCTAATAAGTTAACCGAAAAGGCTATATCTAGTCTCGTGTAATTAGCAAGATACATCAGTGCATCTATTGCACTTAAATATGGCATTTCAAAGCCAGGAATTTCTTTGTTATCCTCTCGAGGTCGAAAAGGGTCCTTATTTACATCAAGGAATCAAACGACCATTGGGGTATTCAACGGATGTGCCTTATTCATGTTAAAATGTCTAAGCACTTTTTCAGTGTAAATAGATTGATGAATCAAAATTCCATCAGTTAAGTACTCTAATTGCAGGCCAAGACAATATTTTTCTTTCCCAGATCTTGCATCTCAAACTCCTTATTTAGATACGCAATAGCTTGCTCAATCGCTTTAGGAGTTCATATGATGTTTAAATCATCAACATAGACTGTAACCATACAAATCCAAAATTTAATTCTTTTAATGAATACACATGGGCTCACGGAATTGTTCACATAACCTTCTCTCAAGAGGTATGTACTAAGATGATTGTACCACATCCGCCCCGACTGCTTTAATCCATATAAAGATTTGTGTAATTTGATTGAACACATCTCTCGAGGTCTTGAGTTATATGTATTTGGCATTTGTAGTCCTTCAGGAACTTTCATATAGATGTTATTATCAAGTGATCCATATAGATAAGCTGTTACCACATCCATAAGACGCATGTGGAGTCTTTTATAGACTACCAGGCTTATTAAGAATATAAATGTAATTGCATCCATTACTGGCGAGTATGTCTCTTCATAATCAATTCCTGGCTTCCGTGAGAAATCATGAGCCACAAGTCGTGCTTTATATCTGACCGCTTCATTCTTTTTATTTCTTTTTCATACAAATACCTACTTGTAGCCTATATGTTTCGTGTTTTCAAGCATTTAGACTATAGGTCCAAAAACTGCATGTTTCGCAAGTGAATCTAATTCCGCCTGAATTGCTTCTTCTCATTTCGGCCAATCATTTCTTTTTTGACATTTTGAACAAATTTAGGTTTAAGATCTTCACCTTCTATGGGCAAATCAGTAGCCACATTATATGTGAACACTTGTTCAATAATCGTCTTATTTCGATTCCATCGTATGCTAGTAATAGCATAGTTTATCGAGATTTTCTTATTCTCGATATTTTCATCATTTTCAGAATTATCAGGTATTTAATATCGTCGAGGAGCCATTGCATTTGTACTTCTTCACGAGCTTTAATAAAGGAGCCAACTTGTTTATTTTGCTCTCTTTTATTTCTTGGGTTCTTATCTTTTGAACCAACAAGTCTATCATGCTTCTGGCATGCAGCAGACGTACTTGCCAATGTCTTAAAAGACTGTTCATTTGGAATATCAATTCGAACTGGAGCATTCATAGCTGGAACATGTGACTTGGTCACTGTCTTTTTATCAAGGAATGCATCTGACAATTGGTTTGCAATATATAGTAAATAGATAATTTTCTGAACCTCCATTTCACATTGATTTGTATGTTGATCAAAATTTGATATTGATGATGCATTCCACACAATTTCACACTTTTCCAGTTTTAATTCTCCTCCCCAAGTTCGGGAAACATTGTTTCGTCAAACTTACAATCTGCAAACTGTGCTGTAAAAATATATCCCGTCAATGGGTTAAGATATTCTATAATTGATGAAGATTTAAACCCAACATAAATTCCAAGCCTTCTTTGTGGATCCATCTTTGTACGTTGGGATGGAGCGATTGGAACATACACAGAGCAACCAAAAATTCGTAGATGGGACATACTTAGTTTTTGACCAGAAACAAGTTACAGTGGGGAGTATTTATGATAAACAGTTGGCCTAGCTCGAATCAATGCTGCAACATGTAATATAGATTGTCCCCATGCAGATCTAGATGATCTAGGCAACTTTTTTTCATGAGCAATAGTCTAGCAATTAGTTGCAAACGTTTGATCAAGGATTCTGCAAGACCATTTTGTGTATGTTGGTGAGCCACAAAATGCTCAACTGTAATCTCAATTGACATACAATAATCATTAAAAGTTTGGGATGTAAATTCTCCTGCATTATCAAGGCGGATCTTTTTTATCATGTAATCCGAAAATTGAGCTTGTAATCGGATTATTTGTGCAAGGAGTCTCGCGAATGTCACGTTACAAGTAGATAATAAATAGACATGTGACCAACGTGTAGAGGTGTCTATTAACACCATAAAATATAGAAATGGTCCACACGATGGAATAATAGGCCCACATGTGTCTCATTATATTCTTTCTAAAAATATAGAAGATTCAACCCCAATTTTGGTTAGGAATAGCCTGATAATCATTTTATCTTGAGCACAAGCATCACATGAAATTTCATTAGGTGAAATAATATTTTGGTTCTTTAATGAATGTCCATGAGAACTTTCAATGATTTTTCTCGTCATTGTTACACCTAGATGGCCCAGACGGTCATGCCATAAGGTAAACGTTTTATAATCAGTTAACTTCTGGTTAACCACTGTATTTGGTTGAGTTTACATAAGTATAATATAACCTAGACAAAAGTGCTGACGATTTTTTCACTATGTTCTTTCTTCCTAAGGTAAGCGATGTAACATAAAGATATTCTTTATCACTCTCATTTATAGTCTCAATATGATAACCATTACAACGAATATCTTGAAAACTGATCAAGTTTCTCTGTGATCTACTAGAAAACAGAATATTGCTTATGTTTAGTTTTGTTCCTCCAGGAAACATAACATGTGCTCTTCCAGAACCTTCAACTAAATTTAAAACACCTGATATTGTATTAACATTCGCTTCAGCTAATTGTAGCTGAGAAAATATATTATGTTTTTGAGGATAGTATGTGTCATTGCATTGTCAGTTGGCCCGACCGGCCCGGGCCCGCTTTTTTTACAGAAATAAAAAAAATTAAAATAATACAAAGTCGTTTTGTACTAAAATTATTGTAATTCATTGATAAATAATATGAGATATAAATTTATTTTTTTTCAAGCACTAATAATGCTAAATATACATGTTCAAAAAAAATAATGCTAAATATATGTAATAAAATAAAAAATACAATAAGTAATGATAAATATCTTATCAAAAAAATAATGGTAAATAAATAACGTAACAAATACAACGCAGTTAGGGCCTAATATTTAAAAGTACAAATTTGTTTATCAAAAAATACAAAGTTTGACATATGGGGGGTGCGATCGTCTTTTGATGTAAATATTTAAAAGTAAATAATTGACATACAAAAGTGTTAATGTCAGTCACCTAGGGGGTTTCTACGCCATCATTTGACGTATCAGTTGTGCGGTCGTCTTCTTCATCGCTCGATGAATCCAGCTTCATTCTCTGTTGATCTCTGGCCTCTGCCGGCAGCCAATCCTTCAAGTGCACGGACATCTTCAAGCTTGACGGCAATAGCTTCGTCCTTTTCGTTCCAAGCAACCTGCCACCAAGACTGAAAGCACACACCGATGCTATTGAAGACACCGGACAACTTCGTATATCACATGCCATGGTGGAAAGCACGGGATATTGGGCTTAATTTGTGTTCCTCCATTGTAAAAGGTCAAAATGCGGGTTGGTTGACGGCCCGAAAATATGGACCAACGATGTCCTCAAATAATAATCTAGCTCGTCACATGATGTGGGGGCTACTGTGGGCGTAAATTGCTCCAACAGCTTCCACGAATATGACATGTGTGAACTACTTCCACTAGATGTGGAAGATCCTACTGCAGCAGTACTAGGATTATTGGACGCTAATTGACGGGAATATTAAGAAAATAAACGATGCAAGTCGTTATCGACATCGGCAATGAAAGTGTCAATATTAAGATTAGGATGCAAATATTTGAAAAAATATTGGCAAACCAAGTTTAAACCCCCGCGTTTACAATGAGGGTCTAAAATAGTTGTCAAGCAGTATGTAAGAGGTAGTTTAGAATAATATTTGGCAAACTTTTCTTTCATTGCCTTAATCGATTCGAACCTACCATCCAATTGACAATATCAAGCAATCTTGATATTGCTTGAGGCATGGTCGGATAGTAGCAACCCGAAAAAAAATGTCATTGACTCTTTAAACATGCTAAAAAAGTTACAAATTTGATCTATTGTCTCCCAATTTATACCGGCCAGGTTGTAATCGCTCCATTCTGTACAATTTTCCTGGGCGAATTCCATCAGAACGTCTTTGTATGGTAGAATGCGCTCTAACATTTCTACCGTAGATGACCACCTAGTTTGGGAGTTTAATTTAAATTATTTATATTCTATGTTATGCAACCTACATAAATTTCTAAATCTTTTTTTTTAGTGCTTGATGATTTAATCGATATTATTACGGATCTTAAGGTGGTAAGGAATACTTTTATAAGATCTAAACCATCCATTACCATTAAATGCAAAATATGACAAATGCAACGAATATAGAAACACTTCCCACCTAACATGGGTCTCATTTGCCTAATTAAATGTGTAATGGCTGCAGTGTTATTGGTAGCATTGTTGAATATAATACTGAAGATATGTCGCTCTATGCCCCAGTCGCGGACTGCCGTTATAATCGCACCCGTAATTACCTCGGCATTGTGGGGGCAATCTAAAAGTCCAAAATGAATTATCCTCTTTTGGACGATGAAGGATTCATCGGTCCAGTGTGCCGTTATGCACATATAAGGTTGACCGGGTTTCGACGTCCATATGTTCGACGTCAACGAGAACATGCTCGTGTTCGTCGCAAAATGTGTGAAGACCCTAGCTTTCATCCCGTGGTACAACGTAAAAGCGTCCCGCTTTACGGTGTTCCGAGGAATCCTCACAATGGCGGGGTTCACATTTCGTTGGAGGTAGTTGACGAAATTTGGGTCTTCACTAGTATTAAAAGGTCTTTCACTCTAAATTATATATTTAGCTAGCCCCTTTCGGTTGCTCTCTTGAGAGAACCTAAAATTAGCAAGTGCACCGGTCACTTGCTGTACTAGACGTTGTTGGCTCTTTTCTGGGTATTGCTCGGGGTGGCGCCTAAGTATATGTCTGTTTAATGTACCCGTCCCACTGCCAGGTTGATGACTAAAATACTTAGCTAGGTCACGTAATTTACAAGTTGCTTTATTAGTTGTCTTATTAAGGGTCAAGTGCTTCCATACCCCACTAATTGTATGCCGACTAGTACCGGTACTAGTTTCAAGTCGGGCTTCGATGGTGGGCGTGGGTTCCTCATTAGTTTGTGAGTCTCCAACCCCACCACCACCTGACTCATGATAATCTTGTTGTTGTGAAAAGTCATAATCTAGGCTATCATCAGTGTATGAGGGTGATGGGTCCGGTTGTATAAAAGCTCGTTCTTCAGTATTAAATAAGACAATTCTACTCCTTTTAGGGATTCTGGGTGGCCGAGAAGAGCTAGAACTAGCACGACCAGCTCCAAAGGATGATGAAGAGTTGTGTGCCATATTAGTATAAGTGATTAGTATTTATAAAATGCAAGTAGTAATGCAAATTAAATAACTAAAAATGCGAATCAAATAAAATTGCGATACTAAAATTACCGAAACGAGAGAACAATGAAATTCGAACTTTAGCCAAATACTTTACGAACTTCGAACTTTAGAGCACAATTTTGCAATGAGCAAGGTTAAAGAAGATGGGAGATGATGAATGTATAGAGAGAGAAGAGAGGATTGAAGATTTGGTGAGGAAATGGCTTGGGGAGGTTTAAGTATTTATAGAAAAAAAATTAAAATTTTTTTTTAACGGCTCTTTTAATAATAGAGGCATTCAACTACTCTTTCCCAATGGCTCGAAGAGCCGTTGGGCACCCCGAGCTCGGGCCGGGCTGGGCCGGGCCCCAGGCTAGTTTTCGGGCCAGCCCGGCCCGGCGGCCACCTCTAACTGTCAGCTGGACATAAATCTCCATTTTCGACCAAATTTATGTTTTTTCAAATATAAAATACATATGGATTAGTGGAACTCTATTTATATCATGTATTAATAAAATTACAAAAGGGTAGTGAATAAAGTTTCAAAATGACTATAATATAATAATACTTTTAAATTTTACTTTATAAATATAGTTGATCAAGCCTGACTTTTTTAAAAATAATCCATTAAGATGAAATATCCAAAACATAATATTGTACTAAGTTACACATACCAAAATGATACTATTCCATTAAAAGTAAAACAAACTTCAGTACAGGGGACATAACTGAAAAACAATTAAAAAAAAAAAAATTTCGATCCAGTTTAATATTTTCATTGCCTATTAAATGATCAATTCTTCCACTAGCATCCTCAAAGAAATTAGAAACATCAAGATGCGTATTAAGTGGAGAATGATCTTCAGCAAAACTTGTTTTTGCATGTTTTCCTTTCTCTTTCAACCATGCTTGATATAGGTTCACTAGATGGTCAGCCGTATTGTTTCCAAAACACTGACAAATTGTTTTCACATGTTTTGACGAATTTTGTTGATGGGTTTTCTCCAATATATTTATCTTAATTGTTGCCATACTTCTTAAACTTTGGTCCATTTTGATTACCATAGTGCCAGTTATTATGACCACGGCTATAACCTCGTCCACGACCACAGCCACGTCCACGACCACGGCCACATCCACGGCTATGATTGCGATCAGGGCTATATGTATCATTATTGTGGGATGTAGCATTCACTTCATGGAATTGCTCTGACCCAGTTGGTTGTGATTGATGATTTTCATTAACAGTTCATTGTTTTGCTCAGCAATAAGAAGACATGATATTAACTCGGAGTATTTTTAAAATTTTGCTCTCGATATTGCCGCTATAGAAGCATATTCGAGACATGAAAAATAAAAAAAAATATTTTCTCTAACATATCCTTCTTAGTAATATTTTACCCGCATAATTTCAGTCTGGAGGTAATACTAAATATTGTAGAGTTATACTCGCTAATATTTTTAAAATTTTAGAACTGCAGGTTGATCCATTCATAGCGAGCTTTGGGGAGGATCATATATTTTTGATGATCAAACATCTCCTTTAAATTCAGCCAAAGGACAAGTGCGTTTTTTATAGTAAGATACTCGGCTTTCAATCCTTCATGAATATGATGCCTAAGAAATATCATTGTTTTAACACGATCCTGCAAGGATGTGCTATCTCCCCTTTTAATTATATCTCCGAGATTCATAGCATTAAGGTGAATCTCAGCATCAAGGGTCCAAGGCAAATCATTTTTGCCAGTTATGTCAAGAGCAGTAAACTCAATCTTAGTAAGATTAGCCATTAGAAATCATAAAGATTAGGAAATAAAACCGTAACACAAGTATATGATAATCCTTAGCTAGTGATACAAATGCTCGTGCCACGTCAGTCCCGATGCCACGTCACTTCGCCACCTTAGCTCTAGTGCTCCCTATCCATGAGCTCATTACTATATATATGGGAAATTAGTTAAGATATTTTCTCATGCTTAATGATGTGAAGATATGTTCTCTCTCTCCCCAAAATTCTCTCTTATTCTCTCCTCTTCCTTCTAGTTTTCTCCCTCTTTCTCATACTTGTAGCTAGAATACTCAATATATCAATATATCAGTACAAATTTGGGATAGCAATCTAGCTGTCCCATAGTTACCATTATTGGATTGTGTGGTTGTGTAGATTGGAGTTGGATATTGATTGATCGATAGACTGGGTTGTGATTGGATTGATTGATTAGATAGGATCCCATCTCGAATCTTATCAATTGGTATCAGAGCATTAGCTTCTTCACCAGTGTGATGCGAGCTTTGATCGAAAACAATGGAAAATGGTACAAGGGAGCAGATGACGATGAGCAAGGTGGATGAGAAGCCTGATCGGAGGTGTGATGAGTTGGCGGGTACCATGACGGAAATGCGCCAAATGATGAATGGCCTGTCACTACAGATGAGGACTGTCGCCGGACTAGTCCAAGCTCATCCAGTACCACCGGCTCCTCTAGCACTGCCATCTCAATGGAGTGGAGATCAAGGATCAAAGCACCGATCGCTGTCGCCAGCTCCAGAACAAGACCATCGTCAAGGTAACTATCATTTTCTGGCTCATCTTACGAAAATAGAGTTTCCAAGGTTCAACGGGGTGATGTAGAGAATTGGTTATACTAGTGTGAGAGGTACTTTATCCTTGATCAGACCCCGGAGGATTTGAAATCAATATTAGCTAGTGTAGCTTTAAAGGGCGCCGTATTGGAGTGGCATAATGCCTATCAGCAATGTAAGGAATTTAAATTTGTTTTTAAGACTCAAGTATTCCCACACAAATTATCAATAAACTATGAGTGACTGCTCAAATTTTAGTTGTAATTGCTGGCCAATAATTTACTTGACTCATTAGTTTCAAGTTCCCCATATTTAAACAAAATAAGCTCCAAAATTAAGCCTCCTCTTGCCCCAAAATTGACAAAGGAAGTTACTTTTCAGCCACTAACTTTGACAAGAAAAAGGAAAAGCCACCAAACATTGATAGCCATCAACCCTGACCAATCAGCTAGCAACTCTTGAAAAAAAAAATCAGCATTAACTTTGACAAGAAAAGAATCTTAGCCATCAACTTTGACAAGCCTCAATTCTTGACCAGATTTCAGCCCCTTTTCCTCTTCTTTAAGCACCATGACACACAAACTCTCCCATATAAATACCCATTTTCAGCCCCTCTCCTTACCATCCAAAAATCCAAAAGTATTCATAAGAATTGAGAGAGAAGAAAACGAGAAAAGAACTAAAGTTTGTGCTTTAAAGTTAAGGAAAGCTTTGTCTCTTCTAGTAAGTACCTTATTCGTTAACTCTTCCACTCTTTTGTTAAAGTATTTTGATATGTTAATAGCTTCTTAAATTCTCAAAATACTTGTTTGTGCACAACATGTTTACTCTCTTTGTGTTTGAAATTAAAAAAGGGGATCAAACATTTTGACTAAGTTTGTGAAATGTGAAATTTGGGCTATGTTATAAAGCTTTGATTTATGGAATTTTTGGAAATATGATTTGAATCATGTTCTATTCTATGATGTGCAAATATGAAACATATTTTATACTTTTGTTTGGCAGGTTATGCCCTACGATGATGGGAAAAAACATCTCTGAGCCCTCGATGGGGGATTATACCATCTCTGTTATTAGTGCACTATTTGGAACGTTTATCAGAACCCGTAGTTGACCGGGATCCCAATTATGATAGCCAATTTTGAGCCCAGTTGCAAGGATTATATGCAGCCACAACCAAGAAGCTTAAAGCCTAATAATTCAGTTGATGTATTCCTAAGCTTTCAGAATTAATTTTTAGTAAATGATTTCAGCTATGTTTTGATGTGTTCATGCTTTTAAATAATGCTTGATCCTTGTTTTGTTGACGAATTTGTTACTTATTGAGCCTTATGCTCACCCTGTTGTTCAACAATTTAAAATAAGGCATAGTAAGCTGGAGCGGGAAGTTCAAGAAACTTACTTTCTACATGGTTGAAGTGGTTACCACCTTAAAAGGCTTTCGTTTATGTTTTATAAGTTAGTAGTTTGGTTCTATCGGAATATGTTTACTTTAGGAAGTCTTAGCTGTTGTTTAGGGTTTTGAACTCCAAGAATTATATCGTGTGTTATCTGTTGTAATACTAAACATATCTAGAATAAAGTTTCTTGGTATTTTACCTACATTCCCTGGTTGGCTTATAAGTCATTGGCTTTTGGTTTGCTGTGTTTGTGGTCGTGACAAGATGGTATCAGAGCAGGTTTCTAGCCTAGTGGGTTTTGGGAACCTTATTTAGTTTTCATCCCCATTAGAGTTTACATCAAAACATCTTTGGATATATATATCCTCTTGTAATACTAAAGCTTGGTCTGTCAGGTTTATTTAAGATAAGATGTCGAAGCGCCCATCAAACCCTTCAGATGATAATGAGTATGTACTCATCCTTCAATGTGCCCAAAGAAAATGACCTAACCAAGCTAGGGCAAATAGTAGTGGGAACCTTGATGCTTCCTTACCCGAAAATTTGGCGCAAAATTTTATTCAGCAATTAGCTAAGCAAATTGGTATGCATGTCAACGGTGAGACCTCTAAAGATGTGATGCACAATGAAGGCGCTTTGGAAGCTCATAAAGCCATTCAAAGGTTCAAAAGCATGAATTTGCCATCTTTTGCTGGTGATGGAGATCCTCAACAGGCTCTTGACTGGCTGAATGAGATAGAGGAGTACTTTAGAGTATTAGAGTGTACTGACTTGCACAAGGTTAAATTTAGTGCCTTTATACTGCGAGATCGGGCAAAAGATTGGTGGAAATTAACCAAATCTCAACTTCCTGAAATAGAGACATGGGAGAATTTCAAAGAACTCTACAATGCTGAATTCTTCCAGAAGTGCTAAGACGGCAAAAGGCGGCTGAATTCATAGATTTAAACCAAGGAGACGGCATGTCTTTAAATGATTATTTGAAGTGCTTCACCGAACTGTCTCCTTTTGCCTCCCATGTGATCCCGAATGACTACACTAGAGCCAGAAAGTTCGAAAGAGGACTAAGGCCGGATATCAAGCTTCGTGTAGTACCTCTTCAACACAGGACCTACCAAGACGTGGTTGATACTGCTTCTATGGTCGAGATGGAACTCAAAGAGAACCAACAAGCTAGAGACTTAAAAAGGAAGGATCGAGTCAACACAACATCGCAAGGAGACACGAACTTCAGGAAAAAGCAAAATGTTCCGGCTTCCAACAACAAGAACTCTTCCTAGAACCATAAATGCTATGTATGCGTAGGTTTCATGCTGGAAATGAGTGCTATAGATAGGAGCTTGCTTTAGGTGTGGTAGCATGGAACATCGGATTGCAAATTGCCCGGATATGACAAATGGCACTTAAAGCAACCACAATAAGCAAAGCATGCAAAAATCTGAAACAAAGAAGCCTTAGGCTCAAGGTAGAGTCATTGCTCTAAGTGAACAAGATGTGCAAGGCTTTAATTCTGTGGTGACAGGTACTTTATGTCTATTCTCGCTTTATGCTCATGCACTATTTGATTCTGGTTCAACACATTCCTTTGTGTCTTCTTCACTAGCCCAAAAACTTGGCATAAATCCTGTGCACTTAGATGGCGAAATATGTGTGGAAACGCCAAGACTCTATGATCGCTAGACATGTATGTAGGGAGTGTAAAATTTGAATTAAAGATAGGATTCTACCAGCAATCTAATTGTCCTAGATTTTCATGATTTTGACATTATTCTCGGCACGGATTGGCTTGCGACATATCATGCGACTATTGACTGTTTCGCAAAGAAGGTGACATTTTGCGTTCCGGGCCAAACTGAGTTTGCATTCTAAGGTCTAGCCGCCAAAGTCCTCTACCCACAATATCCGCTTTACAAGCTTGTAGACTTATGAAGAAAGGATGTCAAGGATATATGTGCTCTGTTAGAGAAGTCGCCAAAGAGAGTCCTAAGTTAGAGGATATCACTGTTGTTGAAGACTTCCCAGACGTATTTCTGAAAGGCATTCCTAGCTTGCCTCCAGATAAAGAGATAGACTTCTCTATTGACCTTGTGCCAGGGACTACACCTATTTCTAAGACTCCATACAGGATGACCCCTGTTGAATTAAAGGAATTGAAGATACAGTTACAAAAACTGTTGGACAAATGATTCATTCGTCCTAGTGTATCTCCATGGGGTGCATATGTTCTATTTGTGAAAAAGAAAGATGGCAGTATGAGACTCTGTATAGATTACCGAGAGTTAAACAAAGTGATGGTAAAGAATAAGTACCCCCTCCTATGGATTGATGATTTATTTGACCAGTTGCGAGGTTCTAAGGTCTTTTCCAAAACTGATCTTTGATCAGGATATCACCAGCTCAAAATCAAGGAAGAGGACATACCTAAAATAGCATTTAGGACATGATATGGGCACTATGAGTTTTTAGTGTTACCGTTTGGATTGGCTAATGCACCTGCTGTTTTTATGGACTTTTTGAACAAGGTTTTCAAGCAATATTTAGATTAGTTTGTGGTAATATTCATTCATGATGTTATGGTATACTCAAAAAATCATGAAGAGCATGAGAAGCACTTAAAGATTGTCCTTGAAACTCTTCGAGAAAACCAGCTCTATGCTAAGTTCAAAAACTGTGAGTTTTGGCTAGAGAAGGTAGCATTTTTAGGTCATGTGATATCAGGTGATGGACTTTCAGTAGATCCACAAAAAGTTGAGGCTATCATTAATTGGGCCAGACCTACTAATGTGACTGAGGTTCGTAGCTTCCTTGGTTTGGCTGGATACAACAACAACAACAACAGTTCCAGTGCCTTGCGGCTCCCGCAGAAAGGAGGGTCTGGGGAGGGTGGTGTACGCAGCCTTACCCCTGCCGGGTGGAAAGGAGGCTATTTCCGAGGACCCTCAATCTGAAGTAATTGAGTGCCTTGGTCGGTCGGTTGGGATTTTTCCGCTGGGTGGTTGTGGTTGGTGGTTACCCCAGGTGGTGGTGGTGGTGGTGGTGGGTGGGCGTGTTGGAGGTCCGCGTGTTGGTGGTTGGGCGTGGTGAGGTGGGTGTGGGTCCCAGAGGGTCAGGGAGAGGTGGTGGTGCTCTTGGAAGTGGGTGGGAGGTCCGGTGTCCGAGGTTGGTGTGGTGGTGGGTAGGTCAAATGGGTCGAAGAGGCGGGTGTGGTGGTGGTGGGTGGGGTGGGTGTTTCGGTGTCAGTGTTGGTGTTTGGTTCGGTGGGTGGTGGGTGGTGGTGGTGGGTGGTGGTTGGTTGGTTTGGTTGGGGTTTGGGTGGGTGGGGTTCGGGGTGGGTGGTGGTGGGTGGTTTGGGTGGGGTTAGATGTGAGTGGGGTTCGGGGTGGGGCTGAGCTGCGGCGCATGTCTGGCGGTGGGAGGTCGCCATCGCTGTTGCGTCGTCGGATGGAGGTTAGTAGGCGAGGTGGTCGACGGTATGGCGGCGGACGCCGGGGTGCAGAGACCGAGAGAGAGAGAGAGCGGCGAGGTGGTGTAGAGACCGTTGCCTCTTGCGTGAGGGAAGAGAGTTGTCAGAGAGAGAGCCTTGGTTTGGCTGGATACTACCGTAAATTCGTGGAAGGATTTTCTAGGTTTGCATCTCCCCTGACTCAATTGATGCAAAAGAGTGCTAAATTCGAATGGAATGAAGAGTGCGAAAAGAGCTTCCTATAGCTCAAGCAACGCCTCATTTCTGCTCCTATCTTAACAATTCCTTCTAGCAATGAGGGATTTGCGATATACTGTGATGCTTCGAGAAGAGGGCTCGAATGTGTCTTGATGCAACACGACAAAGTTATTGCATACGCCTCCCCGTCAACTGAAGTCCTATGAGCAGAACTACCCAACTCATGACTTAGAACTTGTTGCTGTAATTTTTGTGCTCAAAATTTGGAGACATTACATGTATGGGATTTCATGTAATGTTTTTACCGATCACAAAAGTCTTAAGTACATTTTATGCCAAAGGAAATTGAATATAAGGCAACGTAGGTGGCTAGAACTTCTAAAGGATTATGACCTCACCATTCATTATCACCCAGGAAAAGCAAATGTGGTCGCTGATGTCCTGAGTAGGAAAAATGTTAAAAATATGGCCTGTCTGTTAACAAAGCAAAAGTGCATCCTTGAAGACCTGTAAAGGTTGGATATTGAAGTTAAAGTGCGAAACCATTCAAACTCTCTTGCTCAGCAAAAGGTTTAGCCAACCCTAATAGAACGGATTAAAGATGCCCAAAAGGTTGATGCTCAATTGTGTAAAATCTGCAATAATGTGGAAAGCGGTCAAGAAACCAAATTTAGGATTCATGAAGACGGTTCCCTAATATTTTGGGAATGAAGGCTATGTATTCCTAATGATTCTCAGTTGAAGAAGGAATTACTAGAAGAGGCTCACAGCTCGAGTTATTCCGTGCATCCTGGTGGAACGAAAATGTATCGTGACCTTCTTGAAAGATACTGGTGGAACAATATGAAGCGGGACATTGCTCAATTTATGGCTCAATGCTTGACATGTCAGCAAATCAAGACGGAACATCAAAAGCCAACAGGTGAGCTTCAACCATTGCCCATACCAGAATGGAAATGGGAAAATATTGCAATGGATTTCATAGTCGGGCTTCCAAGAACAGCAAGGGGGCATAATGCAATTTGGGTAATTGTAGATCGTTTGACTAAATCAGCCCACTTTTTACCCATAAAGATCACCTATAACCTGGACAAACTTGCCACGTTATACCTGCATGAGATTGTCCGATTGCATGGTGTTCCAGTATCTATCGTTTCTGATCGTTACCTTCATTTCGCCTCGTAGTTTTGGCAAAGTCTACAGAGGGCATTAGGTACCAAACTTATATTCAGTACAGCCTTCCACCTTCAAACAGATGGGATATCTGAAAGGACAATTCAAGTGTTGGAGGATATGCTTAGGGCATGTGTTTTGGATTTAGCAGGAAGCTGGGATGATCATTTGCCACTAATTGAGTTCTCTTACAACAATAGCTACCACTCCGGCATTGAAATGGCTCCTTATGAAGCATTATATGGAAGGAAGTGCAGATCACCTATGCAGATCACCAAAGAGGGCACCAACACGCCGTCACCAGATCCCATTAGAACTCCGAAGTTAAGTGTGCTTGGGCGAGAGTAGTACCAGGATGGGTGACCTCCTGGGAAGTCCTCACCCTCAGGTTGGGGGCACTGGGAAATAGCCGCTCTTCAGGTTGACACCCTGAAGGGGGAAGGCTGCGTACATCTGCCCCCCCCGACCCTGCGTAGGTGGGAGCCCTTGAGGCTCTGGGTATGTTCCTTGTAGGTGATAGGAAACTTTTGGGTCCTGAAATTCTACAAATTACAGTAGAGAAAATTCAGTTAATCAGAGAAAGACTTCGAACGGCTCAAAGTCGTCAGAAAAGTTACGCAGATGTTCGAAGAAGACCATTGAATTTTGAAGCAGGGAACCATATCTTCTTGAAAGTGTCTCCAACTAAAGGTGTAATGAGATTTGGCAAAAGAGGATAGTTAAGCCCAAGGTACATTGGTCCCTTTCAAA
Organism: Simmondsia chinensis; assembly: GCA_018398585.1. Taxonomy (NCBI): domain Eukaryota; kingdom Viridiplantae; phylum Streptophyta; class Magnoliopsida; order Caryophyllales; family Simmondsiaceae; genus Simmondsia; species Simmondsia chinensis. The sequence continues at coordinate 30,493,056 of JAGTTD010000007.1, read as the reverse complement.
TCCTTGAGAAAGTGGGTGAAGTAGCTTATAAAGTAGCACTACCACCATCTTTATCCGGCGTACATAACATGTTCCACGTGTCCATGTTACGGAAGTATGTGCTCGATCCAAATCATGTACTACAACATGAGCCTTTGCAAATAAGAGGTGATTTCTCCCATGAAGAGCATCCGGTAAAAATCATTGAACAAAAGGAACAAGTACTAAGGTCTCAAACCCTAAGCCTAGTAAAGGTTCTTTGGCGTAATCAGAGTGAAGCTGAAGCCACTTGGGAACGTGAAGATGAAATGTTATCCTTCTCTGTTTGACGATTCAGGTACATAAGTTTCAAGGACGAAACATCTTTTATAGAGGAAGAGATGTAAAGAATTTAAATCTGTTTTTAAGACTCGAGTATTCCCACACAAATTATCAATAAACTATGAGTGATTGCTCAAATTTTAGTTGTAATTGCTGGCCAAATAATTTACTTGTCTCATTAGTTTCAAGTTCCCCATACTTAAACAAAATAAGCTCCAAAAATAAGCTCCAAAATTAAGCCTCCTCTTGCCCCAAAATTGACAAAGGAAGTTACTTTTCAGCCACTCACTTTGACAAAAAAAGGAAAAGCCGCCAAACATTGATAACCATCAACCCTGACCAATCAGCTAGCAACTCTGAAAAAAAAAAAAAAAAAAACATCATTAACTTTGATAAGAAAAGAATCTCAGTCATCAACTTTGACAAGCCTTAATTCTTGACCAGATTTTAGCCCCTTTTCCTCTTTTTTAAGCACCATGACACACAAACCCTCCCTTATAAATACCCATTTTCAGCCCCTCTCCTTACCATCCAAAAATCCAAAAGTGTTCATAAGAATTGAGAGAGAAGAAAAAGAGAAAAGAACTAAAGTTTGTGCTAGAAATTTTAGGAACGCTTTGGCTATTCTAGCAAGTAACTCATTCGTTAACTCTTCCACTCTTTTGTTAAAGTATTTTGATATGTTAATAGCTTCTTAAATTCTCAAAATACTTGTTTGTGCACAACATGTTTACCCTCTTTGTGTTTGAAATTAAAAAGGAGATCAAACATTTTGACTAAGTTTGTAAAATATGGAATTTGGGCTATGTTATAAGGCTTTGATTTATGGAATTTTTGGAAATATGATTTGAATCATGTTCTATTCTATGATGTGCAAATATTAAACATATTTTGTACTTTTGTTTTGTGGGTTGTGCCCTACGATGACGGGGAAAGACATCTCTGAGCCCTCGATGGGGGATTATACCATCTTTGTTATTAGTACACTATTTGGAATGTTCCTCAGAACCTATAGTTGGCCGGGGGTCCCAATTATGATAGCCAATTATGAGCCTAGTTGCAGGGATTATATGCAACTACAACCAAGAAGCTTAAAGCCTAAGAATTCAGTTGATGTATTCCTAAGCTTTCAGAATTAATTTTTAGTAAATGATTTCAGCTATGTTTTGATGTGTTCATGCGTTTAAATAATGCTTGTTTCTTGTTTTGTTGACGGATTTGTTACTTGCTGAGCTTTATGCTCACCCTATTGTTCAACAATTTCAGATAAGGCATAGTAAGCTGGATTAGGAAGTTCAAGAAACTTACTTTCTACATAGTTGCAGTGGTTACCACCTTAAAAGACTTTCATTTATATTTTATAAGTTAGTAGTTTGGTTATATAGGAATATGTTTACTTTAGGAAGTCCTAACTGTTGTTTTGCGTTTTGAACTCCAAGAATTGTATCGTGCGTTATCCATTGTAATATTAAACATATTTAGAATAAAGTTTTCTTGGTATTTCACCTACATTCCTTGATTGGCCTATAAATCATTGGCCCTTAGTTTGCTATGTTTGGGGTCGTGACAAGCAGTCTCAGCCAGTTGGTGTGCCCATTCCTTAGGATGTGTACTCAGCCGAAATTTAGGGTCGTTTCTCCAAAGCCGCCCAAAACCCACTTATCAAGTTAACTAAGCTAAAATAGACAGGCAACTTAGAAGAGTGCTTAATGGCTTTTGAATCCTTGGTTAGCTGTAATGGCTTAAACGAGGAACAACGACTTGGCGTATGAATGAGGGGATTGTGTGAGGATGTGACGGGTGGGCTCAAAATGTTTAAACTGAACACTTTACAAGAAGCCATCACTCTCGCCCAGTTGCAAGAGGCAAACTCTGAGTATATTGAGCGGGCGACTGGGAAGAACCCTGCCAAAACATCTCAAATTCTGCCTTTGCCAAGTACCTCGACCAAAGTGGCTCAAAACTCACCAATTAGGCCATCGCTTACTAGGCCTTAGCATTACCCACGCCACCAAGTGCGGTTCAGCCAAAGAGAAACCCACCAATGGCTAGGGCCCCTCGGGGACTATTTCCCATAGACCTCGATGATCTGTGCGCGAGGAACCTTTGTTTTTATTGCGGTGGGCCATTTATTCTAGGTCACGTGTGCCTCTTGCAACAGCGAGTACAAATGTTTTGGATTGAGGCTTCTTATGATGAATTAGGTGGCGATACACCGGAGCTTGAGCTGAATCCAGCCCCCGATTCTCACATATCCATGCATGCTCTTCATGGAATGGCTTAATGCCAAACCATGAGGGTGCAAGGTAGCCATGGCAAATGGGCCTTGAGCTTCCTTGTAGATAGTGGAAGTACCCACAATTTTCACGATGAGCACTTAGCTCGCCAATTGGGGTGTTCTGTTGACACTCATCATCAACCGCCTATCACTGTCACTGATATTAAGCAGGTGTCATGTGTGGGAATATGCTGATCTTTTCAATGGACCCTTCAAGGAGCTCCGCTTACATTTGATGTCTTATTGATCCCTCTCTCTGGGTGTGACATGGTGTTAGGCATTCAGTGGCTCCGAACCTTAGGAGAAGTTCGGTGGAACTTTAGTACATTGATTATGGAACTCAGCATTGGCGATCGGGTATACACCCTGTGCAGAATTTGCACCAGGGGACTCAAGGCTGTCTCAGAAAACACACTCTCGTCACTTCTTGCTCAACCTGTTACATTTTACGCCATTACCATTGACCAGCTGTAATAGCCTTTACTCCTTAGTTTGCATGCCGCCAAGACTGAGTCGGTTGAGGACACTCATGCCCTACAAAATCTACTTGATGAGTTTTCTGAGGTATTCAGTCCGAGTACACGAGAGCCGCCAAGTAGGCCAGAGTTCAATCATCGCATCCCTCTCAAAGAGAGAAGCAACCCGGTTAACCTTAGGTCGTACCGATATCCGACATTCCAAAAGATATCACTGATTCATTAATTCAGGAAATGTTGACGATAGGCGTTATCTGGAACAACACTTTGCCTTTTGCATCGCCGGTTGTTTTGGTCAAAAAGAAAGACGGCACTTGGCGATTACGTGTTGACTATCGTGCTTTGAATAAGAAGACAGTTAAGGATAAGTTCCCCATTCCCATTGTGTAGGAACTTTTAGACGAATTGGGTGGCGCATCTTACTTGTCCAAGCTTGATCCCAAATCTGAGTATTGGCAGATCCGAATGGCACCTGAGGATGTGTATAAGACGGCTTTTCGCACTCTCAGGGTGCTATGATATGATGCCTTTCGGTTTGTCTAATGCTCCATCAATATTTCAAAAACTAATGAAGGACATATTCCTACCCCTATTGTGCCACTATGTACTAGTCTTCTATGACGATATTCTCGTCTATAGCTCCACGTGGGTGTAGCATTTGGAACATTTGCGCTCAGTTCTGAGCATACTCCGCCAACATCACATCGTGGCCAACAAAGCCAAATGCACCTTTGGAGCCCACCAAATTGAATATCTTGGTCATTTCATTTCTGGCAGTGGGTAGCCGCTGATCCCAGCAAGTTGAAGGCTGTGGCTGATTGGCCCCGGCCTACAATACTAGACTGGGTGTCATTTTGTTATTTGCACAGACCAACAAAGTCTCAGGTTTTTGTTAGAACAATGCCTCTCCACGTCACTTCAGTTTCTATGGTTGGTGAGTCTGATCGGTCTGGACTATGAAATCACCTCCAAGAAAGGCACCGAGAATCGTGCCGCTGATGCTATATCTTGCCTTTCGAGTTCCGAAGTCTTATATATGGTGCTATCCGCCATCTCGTCCAACTTTTATAGTGCCTTACGGTTGTCTTGGCATCAAGATCTGGCCCTTAGCTAGATGATTGACGATAATTTGGCAGAGCCCCTCTCTCATCCGTGATTCACTTGGCATCATGACCAGCTAAGACATCATGGATGCCTAGTGGTAGGTACTGTTGCCGCCTTGCGCAATTCGATCCTTCGGTGGATGCATGACTCCCCTTTGGGGGGACATTCTAGCATGGAGGTAACGTATAGGCGAGCTCAAACACTCTTCTACTGGCCTGGTCTCAAGCAAGACATCCAAGAATATATTCGCAATTGCTCAGTGTGTCAACAGAACAAGTATGAGATGGTTGCTTCTCCAAGATTACTACAACCACTGCTCATACCTTGCACGGTTCGGAGTAGCATCTCGCTTGACTTCATTGAGGGCCCTCATGGTGGTGGATCGTCTCAGTATGTATGCTCACTTCCATGCCCTCCGCCATCCTTTCTTTACTATTGACGTTGCTCAATTGTTCTTGGACCAGATATACCGGCAATAGTTTTAATAGGTTTAGGTACTTAATAATCTTGAGAAATTTTTACATACTATTATCTCTGTAGAGTTTTTTTCCTTAATGGTTTCCTAATAGATAGACCAATCTTTTCTATTGTTCTATTTTCTTTTCCAGATTATATCTTTGGAACTGATATGTCTACTGCGCTTCTAGCGTGCAATGGATGAGTTTATTAATTTATTAGAATATCGCTCGATTGGGACATTAATTCGAGTAGGAGCATATATAGTGAGGACATGTTATTTGGTCACCCTCTTTGCATTAGCGAATGCATCTGACAATTGGCTTGTAACATTTTTACAAGTAAATAATTCCTTGAACTTTTGGTTCGATGATGCATTTCACATAAATTCTCATTTTCCAAACTTTTGTTTTTCTCCCCCTAATTATGGAAACCTTGTTTCATCAAATTTACACTCAGCAAACTATGCTGTAAAAATGTTTTCAGTTAATACCTCTAGATATTTTGTACTATTTAAACTCAATACGAACTCCAAGTTCCCGTGTTTGATCCATATTTCAGCATGTGAGGTGGAGTAATTCGGATATACATTATACAACCAAAATTTATAAATGGGATATATATGTGGTTCTTATCAGAGATAAGTTATGTTGGGGTGATCCATGATAATATGTTGGTCTAATACATATTAGTGCTGCAACATGTATCATAACATATAACCGTATAAAAGTAGGCAATAATAATATTCCTGTTATTCGCTGCAAGCATTTAATCAGAAAATATGCAAGACCATTTTGTGTCTATATGTTGGTTATATGGTATTCAATTATAATCCCAATTGATATACAATAATCATTAAGTTCTTAAGATGTATATTCTCATGCATTTTCATATAATAAAATCCGCGACTTGAGCTCAAAGTCGGATCATTTATGCAAGGAGTTTTACAAATGCCACATCATAGGTGGATTATTCACAAACATGTGACCAACGGATAGAGGCCTCTATTAAAATTATAAAATACCGAATTAGTCCACATGATAAAATAATTGGCCCACATATATTCCATTTATATTCCTTTAAATATATGGGACTTAAACCCAATTTCAATTGAGTATGATATGGTAATTACTTTGCCTTAAATACAAGCAACACATGATGTTTTATCCAATATAAGAATCTTCTAGTTCTTCAATAGGTGTGACAATTTTCAATGATTCTCTTAATTATTTTTATACTTGCCATGAAATAAAAGCCATTTGGCTTGTTAACTTCTGGCTAATCATACCAACAGGTATATTAAAATTAAATAGATAGCCTCACTCATAAAAAATATTATTTCTTCGGGAAACATGATAGGTGTTCTTTTGGAGCTTTTAATTAAGTTTCAAACACCAATTGTTGTCATACTATCTTCGAAACATAAATTTTCACCATTCATATTCAAACATAATATACATATAATCATTAAATGAAAACATAAGCATAATATCACAAAATATTTTAAATAACCATATTTCGATAGTGGATTTTATAGTCCTTGCAAATTGAACTTTAACTTTGAGTATATAAGACGAGTCATCATATTTATGTTCAAAATTTCAGAAAAATTGTTCAACTTTCATAGTCAGATTAATGTTTGAATGAATAAGTAATAGTAGATTTAGATTATGGTTAATTCCATCCAATCCTTGGAAATATGATATATAAAATGATTAACACATATAACTAAACATATGGCATATAAAAAAAATAGATGGATGATACCACTCTAGTCTATACATAGTAAGACAACATTGTTTTAATAAAGTTAAACATGGCTAATTCAAAAGATAAGACACAAAAACACAAACATTAGTTAATTTGAACATTTTCATCACCTATCAGATGATGATTTTTCCCACTAGCATCTTTGAAAAAATCAGAAACATCTAAATACGTATCATTAAATGAAGAATGATCTTCAGCAAAATTGCTTTCTGGAAGTTTTTCTTTTCAACGATGCCTAGTAAAGGTCCACCAGGTGTTGGGTTGTATGACAGGTACGCATCGAATTACCTTTCATACCGCATAAGTAGTAATTTGTTTCTAGATCATTTGACAACTTTTATTTAGGGGATTTCTCTTTTCTATTTTTCTCATCGTTATTTGTAGACTTTTTAAATTTTGATCCATTTTGGATACCATAGTGCCAATTATTATGACCGTGACTATAACTTCGCCCAAGGCTACATCCACGTGTACGACCACGACCACGTTTAGAACCTCGACCACTTCCCCGATGGTCCTATGTTGAAGCATTCATTTCAGGGAACGGTTCTATCCCAGTTAGTCATGACTGATAATTTTTCATCAACTGTTCATTATTTTGTTTAGCAACGAGGAGATATAATGCTGACTTTGAGTTTTTTTTAAATCGTTGTTCTCAATATTGTTGCTGCAGGATAGAGAATGTTTTCTCTAACATATCCTCCTCAATAGTATTTTTCCCATATAATTTCAATTGGGAGGTAATACTGAATACTGCAGAGTTATACTCGCTTACAGTTTTAAAATCTGTAATCAAAGGTAAATTTATTCATAGCGAACTTTAGGGAGGATCATAGACTTTTGATGTTCAAACCTCTCCTTTAAATTTAACAAAAAGGACATACGAGTCCTTTACAGTAATATACTTGACTTTCAATCCTTTAGAGATATGATGTCTGAGAAATATCATTCCTTTAGCGCGATCCTACAGGGATGCACTATTTCCCTTTTAATTGTATCTTCGAGATTCATCTAGGTGAATCTCAACATCAAGGGTCCATGGCAAATAATTTTTGTCAGATATATCAAGAGCAGTAAATTCAAAATTAGTAAAATTAACCATTATAAATCACAAAGATTAGGGAATGAAAACTTAACTCAAGTATATAATGATCCTCAACTGGCTAAAGACTCATGTTGATAATGTGTCATAAAACTAGGGACATATTATACTCAAATAAGGAAAAAAATAAAAATTTAAGCTCAAATATATTGAAAGATAAGTAGCAAGTATTTTATTCAAAAACTCAGAAATCAAAAAAGTTTTTCTTCTATTCAAATAATTCTCTCAAATACTTTGTTATTTTCCATTTTTCTCTCACTATTTCGATTCTCCTCCCACTCACTTTCTCATGTTTACAATTCACTGCAATTCTTTCTTTCTCTTCACTATTTTTCATTCCATGCGTTCCCTTTCATATTTATGCACACAAGTAACAATGCTTAGTCATGAGCTCAAGTGCCACAATATTGACAGCTCAAAACTTAGAATTGGGATAAGTTGCCACATATATTCACACACACACACATATATATATATATATATAACATAATTTTTAATTTTTTAAGATATTTGATAATTTTTAATATCAACCATAATATTCAATATTTATAACAAAAAAAGTAATATTAAATTAACTATTTTTTTCACAATGTAATGAATTTAAAATGTGGGCAAAAGTCCCATTTCTGTCACTAAACTGACCAAAAATGGACAACTTAGTCACCTAACTCAAAATTTGGAAGAGTTAGTCATCCAACTCTTAAAAATGTTCAATTTAGTCATTCAAGTCGTTTAAAATTGGAGAAGTTCGTCACCCTACTCAAATTTTAGACGATTTAGTCATCCAACTCTTAATAAAAATCTTAGTCACTCAAGTGATTTAAAATAGACAAATTAGTCATTCAAATCATATTCTGAAAGAAACCTAACTCCTAATAAAAATTCCTTTACTCACCCAAATAATTTAAATAGACAAGTTGGTTATTCAAATTAAATTTTGGAGTACTCTATATCCAACTTTAAAAAATCTATTTTGATCACTTATGTGATTTTAAAATGATAAAATTTATTGCTCAAATACAAAAATAACAAATTTAACACTTATAAAAATTTTAAGGACTTATTTACTTATAAAATGATAAAATTTATTACCCAAGTGAAAAAAAATATAAAATATTTTCAATTTGGTCACTAAAATTTATAGGGCCACGATAAATTACAAATATATGATTTTTTTGACCATTTATGGCTATTTTAAATAACTTTTTGACGATATACACTAATATTGCAATATCTATAATTTTTGCTAATTATATTTTTTTAGTATGAAGGGCATAAATATCCACGATTATAAGTATATTTAAATTGTTTTTATTTTTTATATTTTATTTTATAATAAAATTAATTACTCATCTTTTTACTTTTATCCAATATTAACGATCAAATAAGGGTTAATTTGATTACAACATAAAAGATGAACGACTATTTTGAAAAAAAAATATGGATAAATTTTAATAAAGTTGTAAAAGTAGAGAGCAGTCAAATACGTAATTCGAATTATTTTTTATTTGAATAGTTAAATTTTTGTCCTTTCTAAATTACTTGGATGACTAAATAAGTTTTTTATTTATAGTTGGGTGATCAAATTTTCTAAACTAAGAATTAAGTGACTAACTTATTCAATTTTAAATAATTTGGGTGATTCAATAAAATATTTTTTAAGATTTATATAACTAAATCTTTTAAATTGTGAGTTCGGTATTTCTTTATCATTTTGGCGACTGCAATGGGGCTCTTGTCTTTAGTATGTGTAAACAAACCCTAACCCGTAGTCGTTCTAATCTGATTTGAGTTCCCCTCAATTCTCACACCTTCGTCATCACCCTCTCCGTCTTCTTGACTTCCGCGGTTCCCCACCGCTCCGCCTTCCCTCCGTTGCTTGCCTTGACCTGATTCGAGTTTGTAATTCCAAGGTAAACGATCTAAATCGAGATTAGTATGTTTGACATTGCTTGTCGAACGTTTGATTCAATAAATGTTAGGGTTTATGAGTTTATACACACGTATTAATTTTGACATTGTTTTGACAATGCTCTTGCTGTTGACATTGTGTAATTACATCGATGTTGATGTTGGCGTAGCTTTTGGGGTGTGTGGTTACTTGTACGTTAGAGTTGTAATGATTCAACTGCACTTGAATGAAAGGACTTTGGGTTTCCTATAACTATCTTTTCAAACTTAGCTTTCAAAACATTCTAGGAATTAATATACCGGTGATTTATGGTTTATTTTTGTTAATATCTAGGTCAGGTAATAATCAAGTAACCAATTTGAGTATGACTAACCGTTGAATAATTTCTGATACGAAAAAGCTAATAGTTGAGTAATTGATTCGAATACACAATAAATGAGCACTCGAGTCGAGTCAAGTACTCGAATAGCTAATCGAGCATGAGTTCAATTAAGATTAAATACTTGACTTGAGATAATGTATAACTTTAAGTACTTGTATAATTATTAGAGTTCAAGTCGATCATTGAGTTACTTGACTCGACTCAACTTGACTACACTCCTATATGGCGAGGGTGAGTTTGGAATCCAAGATTTCATGTTTGGATGGTGCCGTGGTGGGTGGCCTAACCCCTATATCAGATTGAACCACATAGGGGGTGAGTTGTGTTATTGTAAACTTGAAGGGATCAGTTGTGTTTTAATGAGAATGCTTAAGAAATTTTACATTAATTTGCGCTACCTAAAGCTAAAGGGTTTGACTTTTCAATGAAAATAATTGTTTTTTAAATGAATTTTTCTATAATCGTTTTTTAAGAATCAATTTTTATAATTATGAATAACTGCGTTTTTGTCTTAAAAAAATTTTAATTCATCCCCTGGATGTACTTTCAAGGAAATGTACTAATTTTCCGCTTTAGCCTAAAAGCCAAAAAAAAATAGCTTATGCTTTTCTCTAAAAGTACTTCTGTATTTTGGCCAAACAGCCTAGAAAATTCTAGAAAATCTTTCTTTGAGTTAAAAGAAACACAATTTTTATTTTAAAAAACATGGCCAAACAGGTACTGGAGAAACATCAAACAATTTTTTTAGATTGAAAGAGTTACGATATAAAATAAAAATTTATCTATATATCTGTTTTATTTTATCTACATATTTGAGTAGAAAACTTATTGGATCTGAGTGCTTACTCAAAAAAGAGTGCTTTAAATACTTGGGCACCATGGCGCAACAAGACGGTGAAGTTGACACGGATGTCAACAATCGGATTCAAGTAGGCTGGCATAAATGGAGGATGGTTTCAGCATTACTATAAGATAGAAAGTTCCCTTTAAAGTTAAAGGGAAAATATTATAAGACGGTAGTGAGATCGGCTATGACTTATGGGGCGGAGTGCTAGCCAGTTAAACAGCATCAAACGCAGAAGTTGAAGGTGGCGGAAATGAGGATGCTATGATGAATGTGTGGGGCACACAAGGAAGGATAAGATCAGAGATGACGTCATAAGGAGTAAATTGGGCGTGGCCCCAATCGACGATAAGCTGAGGGAGCAACTTTTGCATTGGTTTGGGCATGTTAGGAGGAGACCGACCACTGCCCCGGTCAGGAGATGCGAACAATTCCATATCACAAACGGGAAGAGAGGGAGAGGCCGACCATAGAAGAGTTGGATGGAGACGATTCGACAGGACCTCACCCACCTCAACCTAAATGAGGAGATGACCGCAGATAGAGTTGAGTGGAGGGTAAGCATCGGTGTGCCCGATATAGCGGGTTAGAATACCGGAGCTCTTCCGAGCTAGTACTAAGACCCCTAGGCTCATATGTATACCTGCTTGATTGTATGCAACTTTGGTCGTGTGTTGGGGCATTTTGTTCTGTCGCTTTGTTGCGTTATTGCCTATTGCTTATTGCCTATTACTGTGTATTACTGTGTATGCTCTCTATTGGCGTGCTTTGTGTCATGTCCTATACTCTTACGCTTAGATGCTTGTATGCTTTTACACTTGTGCGCCTTTGTGCTTTTATGCCTTTATACTTCTCAGGTCGGGGGTCCTCGAACACAGCCTCTCTTGAGGGTAGCACCCTGAAGGGGTAAGGCTGCGTCGATCCCACCCTTCCAAGACTTTGCATATGCGGGAGCCCTTGAGGCACTGGGTTTGTTGTGTTGTGTTGTTTTGATTTGATTTGATTCATAATTGCATATGTTTATTTGGTACCTATATTGCTTTTATCAAAAGTTGCACTGCATTAGATTTTATCCACCGCTACAATGGCTAACAATGAACATAATTGTCTACTTTCAATTATTATTCAGGTTGGGGGTCCTCGGACACAGCCTCTCTTTAGGGTAGCACCCTGAAGGGGTAAGGCTGCGTACACTTCATCCCCGGACCCTGCATTGGCGGGAGCCCTTGAGGCACTGGGTTGGTTGTTGTTGTTGATAAAGTACAAGATAGTATGATGTAGATAACCAACTTATTATTGGAACCACATTATTAAATTTCTCTCCCTGCCAATGACATCTTGTGTCTATTGGCGGATGTAGCATATAAGCACTGGGGCCAAGTGCCCACAATGAATGATACAAAACATGCATATTGGATATTACATGCAGTCTATTTGTTTGAATAGAAGTTAAATTATCCTCAGTCGTTTCTCAACATTTCTGTGCTTAAATCTCTCTACCTCAATTTCTAGGTCTACTAAAGGGATAAATATATTTTGTTGATCAATGTAGGTCCTGGATAATTATATCGAATAATAGTCTAGGATTGCATTGGATTATAGTTACCTTACATAATCGCATTTACCATATACTTAAAAGTATTACAGCACTCACCATTCAAACAATGCCGCCAATGAAAAATTTTTCTAGATCCGCCACTTTTGTCTAATTTACCCCATCAAATTGTCTTATTGCAGGCATTAAGAAGTGAAGTTCGTTGCAGATGGAAGCCAAGTTCTTTAGCTTTTTAAAGATAGTAGGAGTTGGTTTCAAAGCGAGAGCAGAAGCTGAAGGACGACTGCTGTACCTAAAGTTAGGCTATAGCCATGAGGTTGAACTGACAGTTCCGCCTGCTGTTCGTGTATTCTGCTTTAAACCCAATATAATCTGTTGCACTGGGATTGACAAACAAAGGACGCACCAGTTCGCTGCTACGGTTAGAAGCTGCAAACCCCCCGAGGTTTACAAAGGTAAGGGCATTATGTATGTGGATGAAATCATAAAGAAGAAGCAGGGAAAGAAGTCCAAATGATTTTCTTTAAGGCTTTGATTGGTACTCGGAAATTGTTGTTGAAGGAAAAAGAATATGAAGGAAAGCATTTTCCTGTGTTTGGAATACGAGAATTATAAGATGGAAGACAAATTGGATGGAAAATTTTAAAAAATTATAGTTGGTTTTGATGAATCATTTTCCTCTTAAAACAGACTAGGACACTTGGAAGAAATAAATCGGGCTTTGCTCCAGCCTAAGGTCCAACTAAATGTCGCTCCAACCCATCATTTCCTAGCCCTTTCATTTGCCACTTACCTTTTTTCAGCCTTTTTATTTGCAACCCCTTTTTTTCTTGGAAATTGTTTTCCCTTGATACCAAACTTGGAAAAAAAGTCATTTTTCTATATTCTTTCCTCTGGACTGTTATTTCCTCTCTTTTTCTTACCACCAAATTTTCTTGATTCCGAACGGAGCTTGAGGGTTTATTTTGGATCGTTTGTTGGTGAAAGCTTTCTTCATTTGTCATACTGGAACTACAAATTTCTGTTTTGTGTGGAGTGTAGAAAATGTTGTGTTTTTATGTACTTTGAAGGCAAATTTAGAGAATTTTGTGCAATTGCAATGAGTTTAGCAATAATGGTTTTTACTCCCCGCATCTAAGGTTCCTAATTATATTATGTGTGTGTATTTGCGGTTTGGATGGTTGAAATGGGTCATGCTATGGTGTTTATCAGTAACGATCTTCTCTGTATTAGATCCTGTTTTTCTAAGAAAGGGGACTTTATGCTCGGCCCTTAGCCCTCACCAACCAAAAAAAAAAAAAAAAAAAAAAAGAAAAGATTTTATACCTTACTATTTATTGCGTCAATTTGCTTCTATTTATAATTGTCTTATGATCGCATCTTGGAAACAGATTGATCGGAGGGGTGCACTACTGCATATGTGAATGTTTATCGTATTATTTTCTTCCTTATATTTTTATTTATGTTGGTATCTGTTATAAGGTGAAGATGTAAGAGTGATTAGACTCCTTTACAAGGGCAAGAGTGGGCTAAACTAAAGCGAGAATAAACAGCCTAAGGTAGAGCAATGAGGACCCGCAAGCCAACCGAGCTTATGGCAAATATCCCCCTATTAACTCATTTCAATATCCCATAGTGGCTAGAACTTGCAGGGCCCTAATCATGAGTCCAAATGGAGCCTACTTACAGAGGATACAAAGTCAAAACCATATCAAACCCCTCGTTAGAGGGTCCAAACTAAATTCTTTGCAAGCCTAGCCCCATTCCAAGTTCAACTTTTTGTTGTCTGGCATTCCCAAGCTCAAATCAGCTAGCTCCAGGAGAAACTGAGCTTTTTCGGTCCCGTTATCATCGCTTGGGCTTGTTCAGGAAGAATTCTTTGTTGATACTTGTAGGCCACTCTAATACTGGTTATGAGATCTGATTACTCATAGTTCAAGTATGGTATAGCGGGTTATTACAAAATTAAGAAGATTCTGGTCCAGGTGATAGGTGGGACTTTGATCATCAAGCCAACCTAGCACACTTGATCATACATATACTGATCATACATTGTTTCTGGGGTTGCGCTCACGGACATAGCCTCTCTTCAGGTAGCATCTTGAATGGGTAAGGCCGCTTTCATCTCACCTCCCAGACCCTGCTCAGGTGGGAGCCCTTAAGGTAATGAGTCTGTTGTTGTTGTTAACTATGGCTTAAAAACGACTCGGACTTATGTTCAAGTGTGGTCTATGGATCTCCTAAACTCATCCTTAGGTACTCGCCCATGACCTACTTGTGCTACTTTTGAATAACTTCGAGCAGTGCAAAAGGATCCAAAAGCTTTGTGAAAATTGCACAGAAATGTACTAGAGACTAGAGAATTGCTTCAGTTCATTGATTTGTTGAGAGCAAATTGAGAGTAACGGGTGGTTATTGGCATAAATGAGAGCATTGATCAACGAAATTGGAGAGAAACTTTGTGCTCAGTATATATAGATGTATATAATAATATATATGCATATGTGTATTGACAATTTTCGCCTTTCAATGGTAGACTCAAACACTGTATAATAGAGAAAAGAATGGTCAAGGAAAAAAATATAGTGAGTCAAATACTCATTAAGCCAACTCTATGTAAAACGACGAGTGTAATAATGAAAGCTAAGATATAATCAACCGACAATTCCCAAATATCATTATGTATTAATGTTAAAAATTTGTGGTATGTTAGGTTTATGCCTCAAATTCTTATATTTAAGTGGAGGTATGCAGGGAGTACCCCGATCGATCAGGAGAAGAGACCGATCGATCGAGAAACTTACGTAGAAGACCCTCGCTTCCAGAGGGTCCACCGATTGATCAGTGGAATGCCGATCGATCGGGACCCCTCTGATCGATCGGGAGTCTGTATTTACACGGGGCTATAAATACAGCCTTAGGTTTCACGAGTTGAGTATCCAATTCAAAGCGAGCGCCGCCGTTATCAAAGAGAGAGAGAGAGAGAGAGAGAGAGAAGTGATTGTAATTCTTCTATTCTCAAATCAATAAAAGTCTCCATCTCCGCTCGTGGTTTTCTTCCCTCTCAATTGAAGAGGGGTTTCCATGTAAGTCATTGTGTTATTGTTTTTTGTTCTCTTTTATCCGTATTACTTCTCGTTTGTCGTAGTATTTGATTCGAATTAAGTACTTGGGATTTCGCATTTTCTCACAAATTGGCATCAGAGCCCTTGTTGTTCGTTTTGGTACTATGACTTCAGCGATTAGATCTGAAGTAGAGAAGTTTGGTGGTCAAGGGAGTTTCAGTTTGTGGCAAGTCCTTGTTAAAGGTCTCTTGACACAAAATGGCTTGAAGAAAGCACTGGATGGAAAAGATAAGAAGCCAGAGAGTTTATCCGAAGCACAATGGGAGGAGTTATATGAGAAGGCACTTACAGCTATTCAGATGTGTCTTACAGACGATGTTCTGTCATAAGTCTTGGAGGTAAACACCGCTAAGGAATTGTGGGAGAAGCTGCAGGAGATGTTATGCTTCAAATCGGTCTCCAATAAACTTACAGTCAAGCACCGGTTATTCACGTTTGGTATGTTGGCAGGCGCATCTCTTAAGAATCATCTTAGCGAATTTCATTCTATAATTCAAGAATTAAAGGAATTGGATGATACCCCTAAGGACGAGGATCAGGCCATGTTGTTATTGTGTTCACTCTCAAATTCTTATAAAGGCTTTGTAGAAAGCATGATATATGGTGGTAGGCCAACTATCACTGTTAATGAGTTCAAAAGAAACCTAGTAAGTAAAGAGAGAGTTGATAGAAAACTGATTGACTCTGTGAATAATCCTGGTAATGGGTTGTTTGTGAGAGGTAGAACTAAGACTAGAGGGTCTGATGGTGGAAAGAATTCTAGGCCTAAATCTAGCCATAAGAATCTGTCATGTAACTTCTGTCACAAGAAGGGGCACATAAAGAAAAATTGTTATAAGCTTAAGAATAAGCAGAAAGAAGATATCAGGAATGACCATAACAGAGGTGATAAGTCCGCTGAGGCTAGTATAGTTGAAAATGAGGGAGATGCTGATGTCCTACTAGTAACCGAGTCACAGACTAGGTCCAGAGATAAGTGGATCATGGATTCGGGTTGTGCTTTCCATGTTTGTCCAAACAGAGACTGGTTCGCCACTTATAAGTCAATTCAGGGCAGAGTAGTCTTGATGGGCAACGATGCTGCGCGTAAGGTGATGGGTATTGGAATAGTTCGTGTGAAGATGTTTGATGGTACTATCAGGACACTTAGCGACGTGAGACACATTTCAGATTTGAAAAAGAACCTTATCTCTTTAGGTACCCTTGAGCCCAATGGGTACAGGTACACAGCTGAAGGTGGAGGTATAAGGGTCAATAAAGGTGCATTGATTGTGATGAAGGGTAGAAGGGTAGGAACCTTGTATGAGCTTGTAGGTTTTCCCGTGACAGGGACAGTAGCTGTTTCCACACCGTCTATAACAGATACAGAGATCACTAAGATGTGGCACATGAGATTGGGCCATATGAGTGATAAAGGGTCGTCAGAGTAGGGGTCTGTTATTTGGATAGTCAACTAGATTGATAGATTTCTGTGAGCACTGTGTATATGGGAAGCAGAAGAGAGTCAGCTTCAAGCAGGCAGTGCATCAGACTAAAGGAACGGTGGACTATATACATTTAGATTTGAGGGGACCGTCCAGAGTTGCTTCCAAAGGAGGTTCCAGGTATTTACTAACGTTCATTGATGATTTTTTAAGCAAATTTTGGGTTAAGCAGAAAAATGAAGTTTATGAAGTCTTGAAGAAGTGGAAGACACTGCTTGAAAAACGGACAGGGAAGCAGATAAAGAGGTTGAGGACTGATAATGGTCTTGAATTTGTTGAGGATGATTTCCTCAAATTCTGTGAGAACCAAGGCATTGTCAGACAGAGGATTTGTACAGGTTAACCTCAACAGAATGGAGTGGCAGAAAGATTGAATAGGACGTTACTGGATAAGGCTCGGTTATGCTTTCAAATGCGGGATTAGGGAGGGAATGGTGGGCAGAGGCAGTTAACATGGCTTGTTATTTAATGAATCGATCTCTTCATTCGTCGCTTCAATTAAAGATTCCAGAAGAGGTATGGTCTGGTTCTCCTGCTGATTATTCTCATTTGAAAATATTTGGTTCTCCTGCTTATGCTTATGTTAATGATGGAAAGTTAGAGCCCAGGGCCAAGAAGTGTATCTTTCTTGGCTATACGTCAGATGTGAAGGGATATCGTTTATGGGACCCAAAATCTCATAAATTTCTGACTAGTAGAGATGTTACTTTTGATGAATATGCTTTCCTACATCCGCCACACACGCCCTCCTTAGTTCGTGAATCAGGTCAGGCGCAGAAGCCTGATGAAAGTCAGATACAGTCAGAAAGTTCAAATTAGCAGCACATAGTTCAGTTTGAGAGTATGCAGGCACCTCCAATACAGGTTTCTGATGAGAATGAAGAAACAGAAACAGGTCAGCAGGTCGAGCGGAATACAATTCCAGGTGGTAGGCAGAAAAGGCGGATTAGGCCGCCACAGAGATTAGCTTATGCCCTTACTACAACTGAGACAGTGGAAGATTCTGAACCGTCTTCATATCCAGAAGCTATATCGAGATCTGACTCAGAAAAGTGGCTTATGGCCATGAATGAAGAGATGGAATCACTTCAGAAGAACTAGACTTGGCAGCTAGTCAAGCCTCAAACATGAAAGAGAGTTATTGGATGCAAATGGGTCTTCAAACGAAAAGAAGGCATTCCTGGAGTGGAAGATGCAAGGGACAAGGCTCGGTTAGTAGATAAAGACTACAGTCAGGTACACTGTGTTGATTTTCATGATATTTTCTCACCTGTTGTTAGACATTATTCCATACGAGCAATACTTGTTTTAGTAGCTATGGATGATTTAGAGCTTGAGCAGTTAGATGTGAAAACTGCATTTTTGCATGGTGAGCTAGAGGAGAGTGTTTACATGCATCAGCCTGAAGGCTTCGTCGTTAAGGGTAAAGAAGACCATGTTTGTTTATTGAAAAGATATTTGTATGGTTTGAGGCAGTCACCTAGGCAGTGGTACAAGAGGTTTGACCAATTTATGACTAGCCATGGGTTCTTCAGAAGGAAGTATGACACTTTTGTATACTTCAGGAAGATAGATTCAGGCTCTTTTGTTTTTCTTCTGTTTTACGTTGATGATATGTTAATTGCAACTAAGGACATGACAGATGTTGATGATTTGAAAGTAATGTTGAAAAGCGAGTTCGAGATGAAGGACTTAGGAGCCGCTAAGAACATTCTTGGCGTGGAGATCAGTAGGGACCGAAAAGCAGGAAAGTTGTACTTGTCTCAGGAGAAGTACATTGAGAAGGTTCTGAACCGATTTCACATGAAGGATGCTAAGCCTGTTAGCACTCCCTTAGCAACTCACTTCAGGCTTTCAGCATTGGATTCACCTCAAACTGAGGAGGATGTCAGGTACATGTCACAGGTCCCTTATTCGAGTGCTGTGGGTAGTGTTATGTATGCTATGGTATGTACTTGTCCAGATATTGCTTATGCTATGAGCAAAGTGAGTAGATACATTGCGAATCCAGGAAAGGAGCATTGGCACGCTGTCAGATGGATTCTCAAGTACTTACATGGCACTTCTGATGTTTGTTTGGAATTTGGGAAGAGTAATGCTGTTTAGTAGGGTATGTTGACTCAGACTATGGTGGCGACCTCGATAAGAGGAAATCTACTTCAGGTTATGTGTTTTGTTTGGGAGACAGTGCTATCAGTTGGAGAGCATGTCTACAATCAGTTACTGCACAGTCGACTACCGAGGCCGAGTATATGGCAGTTACACAAGCGTTTAAACAAGCCGTTTGATTGAGAGGTTTGATTAGTGAGATCAGTGTTGATCAGGGTACTGTTGGAGTTTACTGTGATGGCCAATCAGCGATTCACCTAGCTAAAGATCAGATGACGCATTATAACAGAACGAAGCACATTGATGTCAAGCATCATTTTATTCGAGATCTGATAGATGAGCGGAAGGTAGCGTTGAAGAAGATTGGTACTGAAGATAATCCAGCGGACATGTTCATTAAAGTTCTTCCCGGTAGGAAATTCGAGCATTGCTCGAACTTGGTTGGGCTCTCAGTTTCAGTTTGTTAACCCCGGTGTGGGGGTATTATTGGAGAAGGTGGAGATATTTTATTTTGGTGATTGAATTTGAGTCAAGGTGGAGATTTATTAGGTTTATGCCTCAAATTCTTATGTTTAAGTGGAGGCATGCAGGGAGTACCCCGATTGATCGGGAGAAGAGACCGATCGATCGGAAAACTTACGCAGAAGACCTCTACGTCTAGAGGCTCCACTGATTGATCGGGAGCCCTGCGATCGATCAGGAGTTTGTTTGTACATGGGGCTATAAATACAGCCCTAGGTTTCACGTGTTGAGTATCCAATTCAAAGCGAGCGCCGCCGTCATCAAAGAGAGAGAGAGAGAGAGAGGTGATTGTAATTCTTCTATTCTCAAATCAATAAAAGTCTCCATCTTTGCCTGTGGTTTTCTCCCCTCTCGATTGAAGAGGGGTTTTCACATAAATCATTGTGTTATTGTTTTCGTTGTCTTTTATCCGTATTACTTCTCGTTTGTCATAGTATTTGATTCGAATTAAGTACTTGGGATTCCACATTTCCTCACATAGTACAATGTTGAGCTTAAAAAAAAGGAAGACGCATGGAATTCCTAGATGACACGAACTATGAGCGGGATACTAAGACACTACAATTATGTAATAATGAAATGACGAATGTACCAAGATGACCGTGACGCGAATGTTTGGTGTTAGTGCAACAAGGGCAGATGTGTAAGCGATGTGCAGTCCTGAAAATCGGTGAAGGTTACCATAATGGGTAGATGAAGCAATGATTTCTCGTAGTATTATCTTGCATAGAAATAAGGGTGCTTCAAATGGACTCTACAGTTGTTATCACGATATAATATTTTAGTTGGGAGAATATTATGCTTAGGATGAGGAATGTGGTAGACATTATTAAGGACCAGGGATAGGAAATAGTACGAATCACAAAAGATTCGACTTGTGTCCTGGAAAGAAGCGAGCTTGACCTGCAATGATTTTATATCACTCTTGTAAGGAGGGCAGGAGAGCAGGAGGTGGTGCTTGACATTTTATATGCACTAGCACCTCAATTCAGATAAGAGTTGCTCTTGGAAAGGTCATTAGTAGACATAATGTTTATTGAATGGGATAAGTGACCTATCCAGGAGCATTTGTATCGGTTAAGACAATCACCAGCCCCATGCCCTAGAATACAACAGGTTTGGCGTAGAGAAGAAAAAGGAGATGGACAAAGAATACTTGCTAGAGTTATAAACATTGCCATTACACCTTACCACAAGAGGAATAAAAGTGCGGGCCAAATATCTCACTTATTAGCCTCCAGCTGCGTTTGACACTTTTGTGGCACCTTGTTGGCCGGGTAATCCCACTGCATCAGCTATTCCCCTCCCATTATATTTTGCTGACCCTGAATTCGAACTAGGCCGCCTGCAATTGGTTTAACAATCTTGGGCAACTTTTTATTTATCGAAAAAAGTCAACTGTTCCCCTACTACTAAGGTTGTTAGAATCGAGATTCTATTTAGGATCGTTACGAGTTTATATAATCAGAATCGTAGGATTGAATCTAAAATCGTAAGATTCTACTTTTAGGGTATAAAATTAATCTTGGGCCTTCACCTCTCAGCTTAACCATTTTGAAAAAGTTGGTTCTTTGACATGGTATCAGAGCCTTGTTGATTAAGAGGTCACTAGTTTAAAATCCTTAAAAAATTCTACTTTCAATATTAACATAACTTAAGTACAATATATGAGGTGAGCCTGCGAATAGTTATGCTCAAACTTGATAAGCATTTGCGTGAGAGGCATATTAGAGCATAAAATCAATGTTAAGCCTTCACCCATTAGTTTAAGCTTTTGGGAAAGTCGGTTCCTTGACATCTACTATAACATCGTATAATTATTTTTGATATTACAATTAGTTGCATAATTCACAAACTATTGTATAAAACTTTAACTTACAACGGTATGTATAACTTGATAAGGTTATAACTTAAAATTAAGCTTAATTAAAGTTTAATGAGAACATATAAGTACATTTAATTTAACTTTCTTTTACCTCAGGGTGAGAAAGTACACTCGTTTATAATATATGCCTGAAATTTTAAATTTTTAACTTTTTATGTATGCATGGTAGGATCGAGATCGGATCGTTAAAATCGTAAAATCGTATTATGATCCTATCCGTTAGTTTTGCTTAATATCAATGGATCGTAAGATTCTACAAAATTAAGATTCTACTTAAGATTCGGATCGATCGACCATTGTGGGATCGTAGAATCGTAAGATTCTAAGATCCGGATCGGGAGTTTAATAACCATGCCTGCGACACTTGCTTTTACAATCGCCATTCTCGTGCCCCTTGCTTGCATTAGTCCCTTGATGGATAGCAATGACAAGGGTCTTAGGTGGGTTGGTTGTGGTGGAGGGGTCTTAAAATTTTAGTCATTTTTCCTCTCGACATCGGTTAGCCTAAGGAGTTGAACGTTAGGCCTTATGCACCAAAATTCATAGTAACAAATGCATAATGAGAAGAAGAAAGGCCACAAAGGGCGTTTGATACCCGTTCCTCATAAGAGATTGAAGCATGGATAAAAACTAAATTGTAGGTAAGAGATTGTAAGTTACACATATAATCATCAACAACAGGTTCCGCCATGCAGATGATAGCAAGTTCTTGACGCAACTCCATCTATTTGGTAAGAGACTGATCCATGTAACATTTCTCTAGTGTTTCCCAAGTAGCTTTGGAGATAGAGGTGTTCCACACAATCCATAATCGAAACAAAATCAAAATTTTGGAATATTGAATTGAAAATGTGGTTAATCCTATCAAAGTTTTTATTCAATTAATTGAATCGAATGAATTTGGAGTATTTCGGAACAACAATTGTATGTGATTTTGTCCATTTCGATTAACTGATTTACGGAAGTAATATATGCATCCCGGTTTTTTTTTTTTTTTTTAACATTTCCACTAATGTTATAAGTTGTTTAATAAAGTATAATTTTTGAACATTTCTCTTTGTAACTATAACTTATAGGTGAATTATCCCATAATTATTTAACTAAACTTCACATTTCTTGTTTACACACTATTTCGAGGGAGCGTGGACGATGGCATTTTTCGGAAAAGTGCCACGTGCTTACCACGTGAGGTCCTCCTCGAGGAGAATAAGACCTTCAATTGCTGAGATGACGGCGTCTCGAGCCCAACATCCTGAGAAGTTTATCACCTTAACACAGGTATCAGCCACTCGAGGGTCGAGATGGTTGAAGGGTAAAGGCAGCTCGAGCTTAAGAGACCACCAAGAAGGCTGCCATACAAGTGGTTCCAAGCTCGAGATAGTTACTCGGAGCACAATTTCAGAGACGTGGGTGCCAAGCTTAATCCAAGAGAACTTAGAGCATCTAGAAGGAATTTCAGCTAAAAATACGGACGTGGGCTTCAAAGAATTCTCTTAAGTACCAAATCAAGGGCACGCTTATTGATTATTCACACGCTAAGATAGCTTGGTGGCCTGACTTGCGGAGAAAGTGCCGAGGAAATAGGGTTTGCTGTTATTTTGTTTTTGTATAAATAAACAACTTATTGTATAGTCCAAACGACAAACATAAAATTCTTCAAGTTTTCTCTTTACAGCACACTTGCGCTTTTTCCTAGGAGTAGTGTAACTCAACTTAGTCTAGCGTAGCATAGATCTTGCTGTACTTGCTTCTTTTGTAATACAGTGTTTCAGGCTTCAGATATGAACTCTCTATTTTAATCTGTTCCCAATTTTGACAAGTTAAGATTTGAGGCTTAGTTTAAGGCTTTGATGGCCAAGGCTTGACCTTGATTGCATTGGTCTTGATACTATTTTCGCCGCTTAAGGCATTAGGTGAACTTAGGTTCACGCCATTGTTCAGGGCTTTGGCGGCCAAGGCATGACCTTGATTGCGTCGGTCCTATTCTAGTGACGTAGATACGGTTTGCTCCATTTAAATCTTGCCGGTCTTGAACTCATTCAAGTTATTATAAATCAAAGGCGCCAGGCTTAAAAACCTAATTGACTCGGGCATGTAAGTGGATTGTTGAGCTCTTGAGTTTGTCTCCACCCCAGTTCCCGACTTTTAAGTATACGAGTAAAGATGTCTGTGGGCCTTGCTCCATCAATATAACTTCCACTTAAGTTAGGTTCATATCCCTTTAATTTTCTGTTAATAAATATATAAAAGATCCACAAAAAATATTTAAACAAGTCTTTTTAATTGAAGCATAAGCAGAACTCACGGTATAATCGACATTAGATACACCAAAATTTCACAATCTTTTGGTGAGTGGTTGAGGTCAAAGACATGCGGTCCCAATTCAGGCTCACTCTCTAGTAGCGGTGAGTCCCTTTTTGCACATTTGTTTCATTTGTATTTAAGGCGACCACATTACAAACAAATATAGCAAACACACCTTTTGGCGATCACAGTGGAAGGTAGGCATGGCCATGGGCTGGCTTGGGCCCGCTTGCCTTCCGGGCCCTAGCCGGGTCTGAGCCTGGCCTTGGCCCAGCGAGTCCCGCCCAACCCCTTTTTATTTTTTTAATATATATGTCATATAACATTATATATAATCATTTTTACCAAAAAATAATTATAATTTATTAATAAATAATATAACATACAAATACAATACAATACAATCCTAATTACAAATATATTTTATAAAATAAAATGTATCATAACTTGTTAAAAAATACAACTATAACAATATAATAATGCCATATAAAATTATAAATATATTTTATAAAAGAAAATATATTATAAAAAAATAGAATTATAACAATATAATTAAATTAATCAAAACTTGCAGCGGTTGGTGCAGTACTTGTATTGGAGCTAAGGTCGTCTTTTTTATCGCTTGATGAATCCAAGTTCAGTCGGTCTTGGTCTCTATCTGCTGCAGCCGTCCAGTCCTTCAAGACCACCAACAGTTCTAAGGTGGTTGGTGCTAGTTTTGCTCTCTTTGATCAAATCAATCTACCACCTGCACTAAAAGCAGAATCCGATGAAACTGACATGTTAGTATATCGCGTGCCATGGTGGAAAGCACGTGATATTGAGTTTTATTTGAATACAACCATTGTAAAATGTCAAAATGTTGATTAGCCTTTGTCGGGTAGAAGTCGAGCATAGGCGAACTTATGTACAAATTTAGCTCTTCATACGATGTGATACTTTATTTGGAATTTAATTGGTTCAACATATCCTACGCATATGATTTTTATCAAGAAGAGGACGAAAAAGATGATATAGAAGAAACGTTCATATCAGATGATAATCTTTGAGCATACACGGAAAATAAATTCTGTAAATTTTCATTAACTTTAGCAATATAAGATGCTAAATCAAAAGTTGGTTTCATTTTTCGTAAAATATTTGAACAAATAATTGAAAACTCGTAAGTTTACAAATTGGATAAAAAACGGTGGCAACACCAATATGCCATTGGTAATTCAGAATCAAATTTTAAAAATTTTTCTATCATGGCGGAAATGGACTCCTGCAACACGGGGTTGGAGGAATTATCTATTATCTAAATAGCAATATCTACCAGTCTAGATATTGCTTGTGTAATGGTTGGGCAATAACATTCAAAAAGGAACGCCTAGTACTTCTAATTTAATAAAGATGTCATGGTATGGTATGCATCTTTCTAACATATCAATCATGGATGATCATCTAGTACAGGTATCTAATTTAAATTTTTTTAAAGGAACGCCGTGTGTTTCACAAAGTTCTTTAAATTTTTGTTGCCTAATTCCAGATGTCTTAATTGCTTTAACTATTTTTAAAACCAACAACAACAATAATAGTCCCAATGCCTCAAGGGCTCCTGCTTGTGTAGGGTCTGGGAGGGGTCGGATGTACGCAGCCTTACCCAATCAGGATAAGACCCTACCGAGAGACTGTTTCCGAGGACCCCTAATCTGATGGATGATAGTTATGATAGTCATGAAGAGCCTATACGAAGAGCATGTAAAGCATGTAAAGTATAAAGATCATGCTAACAATGTATGCATGTAAGCATGTAATCCAGTAAGCATATAATTAAATAAACATGTAAGCATGTATGCATGGGAGCATAGCAGGCAAACCAAAAGGTAAAAGTAAAGAGGCATGTAGGGAAAAGATCATACATGTAAACATATAGAGAGAGAGTAGATCGTCTAGAATGTATAGGGAGAGGGAGAGAGAGAGAGAGAGAGAAAGTAGAGAGAGGGGGAGAGAGAGAGAGTAGAGAGAGGGAGAAAGAGTATAAAATGTATTAGCAGCGAATATCTCTCTAAATTGGTTTCTACTCGATGCTCCTATACGGCTAAATCGGTTACCTCTATACTACCCCTATACTAATCATCGACTGAGCTTTATCTAGGGCTATCTCTTTATTTAGGTTGAGGTAGGTAAGATCCCGTTGAATTGTCTTCGTCCAACTCTTCTTTAGTCGGCCTCTTTCTCTCTTCCCGTCTGTAATATGGAGTTGTTCACATCTCCTTACAAGGGCAGTGGTGGGTCTCCATCGAATTCTTCTTTGGCCGGCCTCTTCCTGTTTGCTTATCTGTTGAATTGCCTCCATCCAACCCTGGGAGCACTAAGCGACCAAGAGACGCTAGAATGATTGGTCGATGCTGCTACGCCACTATATCAGTTACACCTATCCTAATCCTCCACTGAGCCATATCTAGGGGCATCTCTTCATTTAGGTTGAGATAGGCAAGGTCCTGTCGAATCCTTTCCGCCCAACTCTTCTTTGGCCAGCCTCTCCCTCTTTTCCCATCTGTAATAGGGAGTTATTCGCATCTCCTGACAAGGGTAGCGGTGAGTCTCCTCCTAACATGCCCAAACCACCGAAAATGTTGCTCCATCAACTTATCCTTCATTAAGGCGATGCCTAATTTACTTCTTATAATGTCATTTCTGATCATGTTCTTCCTTGTGTGTCCACACATCCATCTCAACATCCGCATCTCGACCACCTTCAACTTTTACGTGTGATGATACTTAACTAGCCAGCACTCTGCCCAGTAGGACATGGCCGGTTTTACTACTGTCTTATAATATTTATCCTTTAACTTTAACGGGAACTTCCTATCACATAGTATCGCAGAGGCCATCTTCCATTTATGCCACCCCACTTTAATCCTATTGTTGACATCTGCATCCACTTCCTGTTTTGTTGAACCATGGAACCTAAATATTTAAAACATGCTTTTTGTGGTATGCACTCTGATCCAATCTTGATTACTTCTGTGCTTGGCATGGTAGAGGTGCAAAACTTGAGTTCCATATACTCGATCTTAGGTCTACTTAGTCTTAGACCTTTCAACTTTAAGGCCGTCCTCCAAAGTTCAAGTTTTTCATTCACCTCCTCTCTAGATTCTCCCATCAGGACTATATCGTCTACGAAGAGCATGCAATAAGGCATGTCCCCTTGGATGTGCCTCATGAGCTCGTCCAGGAAGGGACTCAAGGCTAATCCTTGGTGTACCCCAATTGTAATGGGAAAAGCGTCTGTATCCCCTTTCGTTGTGCGCACATTGGTTTGGGCGTCTTTTTGCATGTCTTTGATGACTCGTATATAGGGCTGAGGGATGCCTTTCCCCTCTAAAACCCTCCATCGGATCTGTCTTCGTACCCTATCATATGCCTTCTCCAAATCAATAAAAACCATATGGAGGTTCTTTTGTTTACCTTTATAGTACTCTATTGACCTCCTTAAGAGATGGATGGGTTCTGTCGTCGACCCACCTAGCATAAATACAAATTGATTCTCTGAGACCCCTGCTCTTTGTCGCAGCCTTCTTTCTATGACCCGCTCCCAGAGCTTCAGGGTGTGGCTGATTAGTTTGATTCCTTTGTAGTTGGCACAACTCTGAATGTCTCCTTTGTTCTTATACATGGGAACTAAGGTACTCTTTCGCCATTCATCAGGCATCTTTTTCCCTTAAAGGATTTGGTTGAATAATTTGGTCAGCCATATGACACCCATTTCTCCAGTGCATTTCCATGCCTCAATGGGTATTTCGTCTGGGCCGATTGCTTTACCCCTGCCCATCTTCTTTAATACTTCCCTAACTTCCTCGGGTCTAATTCTTGTGCCGTAGCAGTTGGTCCTTTGCTCCACCGGTGCTTGTAGTTCTCCTGGGGATGCCTCCGTATCTCCCTTTTCATTGAATAGTTCATGGAAATAGGATTTCCACCTAGAATTAATTTGTTGCTCGTCCACGAGCACTCGTCCATCTGCCCCTTTTATGCACCTTACTTGATCCAGGTCTCTAGTCCTCCTCTCTCTTACTTTTGCAATTCTAT
The DNA here is from genome assembly GCA_018398585.1 of Simmondsia chinensis. Classification (NCBI taxonomy): domain Eukaryota; kingdom Viridiplantae; phylum Streptophyta; class Magnoliopsida; order Caryophyllales; family Simmondsiaceae; genus Simmondsia; species Simmondsia chinensis. The sequence continues at coordinate 30,465,377 of JAGTTD010000007.1, read as the reverse complement.
AGAGGTCCCTAGCTCCCTCAATTGTATCCAACCTTTTATAGAAATCCTCAAAGGCTTTAGATTGTTCGTTTCTTACTGCTATCTTAGCTTCCTTCTTAGCTCGTCTGTACTGTTGTCTCTTTTCCTCATCTCCACTTTGATCCCACTCTTTGAAGCAATCTCATTTCTCCTTAATCCTTTCTTGGACCTCCCTACACCACCACCAAGTCTCTCTGTTGTTTGGTGCCCCACCTTTTGATATGCCTAGGACTTCGTGTGCCACATTTTTGATCTTTTGGGCTACTTGGTTCCACAAATGGTTTACATATATAAGTTGCATATCATTCATTACTATTAAATGTAATGCATAACAGATGCAACGTAAATGAAAATATTTTCCATCTAACATGGGCCTCATATACCTAATTAATTGTTTAATAGATGCATCGTTATTAGTGGCATTATCAAAAGTAATGCTGAAAATTTTATGGTTTACTCTCCACTCACAGCATGTGGCACCCGTGATTACATGAGCACTGTGGGGATATTCAAATAGGCAAAAATGAATTATTCGTTTTTAAATAATGTAGGAAGAATCAATCTAATGTGCAGTTATGCACATGAAAGGTACGTCGGATTTCGACTTCCATGTGTTAGATGTGAACAAGAACATGCTCGTATTTGCCTTTAAAATATCTTGAAGGTCATTTTTCATATTTATAAATTCTTTAAATGTGTCCCGCTTCAAAGTGCTCCGAGGGACCCTTAGAGCAGCAGGGTTTAACGTGGTTTTACACTGCTAGATGAATCTGGGGTCTTTGAAGGTGGTAAACGTCTTTTCAGCCAAAATGACAGATCTTAGTAATTCGTGTCTGTTATTCTCTTGTGTAAACTTAAAGTTAGCAAGTGCACCAATCGCTTGCTGTACAAAAGTTTATTGGGTTCTATCCGCATTTAATTCAGGGTGGCTTCTTTGTAGGTGTCTTTTTAAAGTACTAGTCCTACTATTGAGTGGATGACTGAAAACTTTTGGATGATCACATAGAGTATAATATGCTTTATCATAGTCAAGATCAAGTGTAAAATGTTTTCATACATCGCTACTATTACGTCTACTACTGCCTGTAGAGATGTGGGTTTGAGTTTCATCATTGGTGGGTATGGGTTCCGGTTCAGAACGTCTTACACCATCCAATTTCGGATAATCTTGCTCATAGAGGTGTTCTTGTTCCCAATCCTAAGTGTTTGTGTAGGGAGGTGATGGATCGGGTTCTAAGAAAGTACATTCTTGGGTATTAAGCTTGACCCCTCTACCCGTTCTAGGGACTTTAGGCGATCGAGAAGAGCTAGAACTATATCGACCAGCTCCAGATGGAGATGAATTATGTGCCATTATATTGTTAATTTATGATATAAATTTCAAGTAAGAATGCAAGTAAGGTAAATAAAAATGCCAAATAAATAAACTTTCGATACTAATTTTACCGAAGTGAAAGCTGAAATTTGAACTTCTACAAGCTTCTCCAAGTATAACATAATCGAAACTTCGAACTTGAGAGATTGAGTGCAAAAAATTGACTGTATGTAGAGAAGAGAGAATTGATGATTGTTGTGTGGAGAAATGAAAAAATTTGGTTAGTATCTATAAAAAAAAAAGTTTTTTTTAAGGTGCTGCCCAACAGCTCTTTGAGCCGTGGGATAACAGGGGGTAAGAGCCCCCAACCGGTCGTGGATTGGGCCGGGCCCTTTTGCGGGCCAACTTGGCTCATTGGCCACCTCTAGTGGGAACCTTAAAGCAAGACTTCATTGTCTTCAGCCCATCGTGGATTGCCAGAACGTAATTGAAAACCAATCGCTGATGGTAAGAGCTAGGAGGTCTAGTGCTCTTGAGTATGAGGAACTAGAAGGCCTTGAACAAAGCCTAATAACACGAAGGGTTGAGACAAGTCACAGCCGTGACAGTGAAAGCGGTGGTGATGATGACATCTTGAAAGATGAATGCAATGAGCTTGATGGCCATTCTCGAAAGAGTTTCATGGTTATGCTCAAATGCCATTTAGAAATTGTGGATCAAAGGGGCCAACAAATAATGAGAGAGGCCTTTGAGACACAACGTGTTGAAATAGAGCGCAATCTAGCTACCCAACAATAATCTACTGCCATGAGAGCCGTGATAAATGATGTTGGAGCCTCAATGAATGAAAGGCTTCATAAAGAGATCGACATAACCTCAGTTGAGACGAATTCAACCTTGTCTTCTATTGCTACCCTTATTGCTAAGAACATGGTAAGACAGACAGTAGTTATGGTCGAGCCTTAGTTGAGGTTCATAATGACTTGGTCCAAGTTGTTAGAGAGGATATTGGGCAGTGTAGGCCTGTACCTCCTCCTCTTAGGTTAGGGGTCCTCGGAAACAGCCTCTCTTTAGGGTAGCCCCCTGAAGGAGGAAGGCTGCGTACATCTACACCCCCAGACCCTGCTTTTACGAGAGCCCTTGCAGGCACTGGGTTTGTTGTTGTTGTTGTTGTAGGCCTGTACCTCCTCCATTAATTCCAATTAGATATCCATGTGAATGCTTCTTCTGTTAGGAATAGTGTCCTAAAATTCAGATTTATTCTCGATATATTATTTTATTAATGACTAAAATTAAAGTTCCAGTCGTTTCCTTACTAAATTTGTGTAAACGAGCATTTGTACTGCATGTGATTTTCCTTTGGGAGACATCCACGAGATGGATGTAGTCCTTAGACTACAATTTACATATTTTTTCTAAGTGGTGTATAAGACTGAGCCACAGATAGACGTGGAACAAATGATATGGATTGTTGTTTGGAAGGCACGTAGTCGAAGACAAGTTTGGACCACTTGTATGCTAAGACTATAAGGTGACACCTTAGATGGCTTGTTTTAATCATGTGGCTGGAGATCCAAAAGTGTTGGGTTAGTGTGTTTAATAAGATTAGCACACTGAGTTGGACCATGTGGGTTACTTGTTTCTAGATTACAATCGGAGATGAGTGATTCACGTTGTACTGTTTGAACGACGACTCTAAATCCTGAGGATATTCTGAACTTCTGTGTGAAGCGTTAGTTACTTTGGTGTACCATAAGTAAGGTCTAAACGTATGACTGAATTCCCACGTACACTGGGTAGCAGTGTGAAGTGTGACAAGGATCATGTATTCAATAGGGAATCTACAGTCTCTTATGAAATACAAATGTCTCCTTAGTTGATTTGCAAATATTTGAATAGTTCGAAAACTCTGGCCAAAGTATTGTTTGACATTTGGAATTTATATTATGAATATGTTCAAGTATAAATAAATTACTCAATAAAGGGCGAGTCGGTAACTAATAGAGAAGCTGTGAGAAGAATAATAGTAGTAGTTATACTTAATCTTTGTCATGGACATCTAGTGGAGGGGTTGTTGTCATCAATACAACCTATTAGAAAAATATCAAATAAATGGTTTAAGTTTGGAGTGCTGTGAGATTTATTTAGTGGAATTAAGTCTCATTAAATGGTAATTAAATTATTTAATGACATGATTAATTTAATCCAATTAGAGCTAGATTTAAATTGTCCCCGAAGTCTCTACGCAAGCCTCTGTATTTATTGCCATAAGAAACATATTAAAGAATTCATGAGATGAATTATTTATCCGTGAGATAGGTAAATTTAATTTTGCTGAACATTATTCATGAGATGCATAAAAGTTGAAAATTATAAAATAAAATATTCATGAAAAGTTAAAATTCATAAGATGAATTTTTACATGTGGAAAACAAAAAAAAAAAGGGACGAAAACACATCAGGGCGCGATCCGTGTGTTGCTGCATGGGACGAACCAGTGCGACACATGTTGCGCTCTGGCTCATCCTACGAAGATCCGCGTGCAACAAGGCGGTGGCATGCACTATTCAAAAAAAAGCTAGGCCCGATTTTAATGCCGAGTGAAACGCGGCATTTTATTTTTGTTTTTATATCAAACGACGCGTTTTGTTTTTAATAACTGCACATCCCACATCGCCTATTTTGTATTTTTTAGCTCCTGTAGCCTACTATAAATAGATGCACCTATTCCAAGGGTTTGGTATTCAATTGAAACAAATTTTTTAGGGTTTCTGAAATTATTTCAAAGACCTAATTGGAGAGAAAATTTTCCTTCAAAATTTTTCTTTCCTAATTTATTATTTTTCGGAGCCCACCCTCTGGGCAGCTCGAGATCATTGCATAGAAAATCATAGGGGTCTCGACTCTCTTGGTATTTTTTATTATTAGGGCAATTTCAAGTATGCTCTTCTTTCTTTCTTCTTTTAGTTTCGCTTTTCTATTTATTTACAGTATTCGTTATTATACCCATTTAAGGTTACATATTGTTATGAATGTATTAGAGTAAACGGCCTGTAGATCTAAATTAAGAATTTAGATCTGTAGATTTAAAATTAGAAATTTTAAATCAACCCTAGGTTTAGAATTATAAATTCTAAACTCCTTCCGTTACGTAAACTTTAGGGAGAAATTTTGAAATTCGTCCCAGCAATCGGTTTTAGGGCAAAGGGTTTATAGTGATAAACCTATTCCGGAAACTCTCGGATGTGAGGTGTCACGAAGCATGACTCTCTGATCGGGGGCTTAGGTAGAAAGAAGAGTCTCCTACTTTAAGTGCTTTAATAGGTACCCCTTGTTGTGACCACAGTTGAAAAATTCTGAACCCAACGATAGGTATCAGAGTTTATTTTTCCAACAAAAGTTTTTTTTTTCCCAACAATTGGTATCAGAGCCAACTTCTGATTACATTCATAATATACATAAATAGATATAATAAGATTGAAATAAATAGATTTGCGATTTAATAAAATTGAGATTTTATTAAGAAGGAAAAACTTATTTGAATTAGTGATTTAAACTGTTTAAATCATTAAAGGAATTAATAGTTAACTATATTATTTAAAGTTTCAATGTAAATTGTTTAAATTGGTTAAAAGATTTAATAGTTAACTAGGTTGTTTAAAGTAACGGTTTAAATTGTTAACGAATTAATCGTTAATTCGGATATATCAATTTATAAACTTGCGATTATGTTATTTTTATAATGAGGTTATGCATGTTTTGATATGATTTGCGAAATCGAATAAAATTGATCTAATTAGATTAGATTCAATTAATTTTTACAAAATTGGATAAAGTTGATCTAATGAGATTAGATTCAATTAATTTTACAAAATTGGGCAAAATTAATCTAATGAGATTAGATTTAATTATTTACTTTAAATTAAATTATTATAATTTAAAATTTTAAAAAAAAATTTGTCAGCAGACACTGACGTTAGTGTCTGACGTCTGACGTTAGCAATAAAAATAAATAAAAAAGATTTTATTATTATTATTATTTTATTTTTGGGATGTATAGATGTCAGTACTGATTTACTTAATAATTATAAATTAATTATTTTATTAATTAATTTCCTTTTAGATGGAGATTCTAAAGTAGATTATAAGATAATCTTTGTTGTGAATCAATACTATTTTAAATAAAAGTTATTTTAGAATAAGATTCTAAAATCGACTATATGATAGTCTAAGTTAACTTTATTTTTTTTAAAAGAAAAGTTGAATTGTATTAATTAAATTTTAGAATAAGATTCTAAACTAGACTATTAGATAGTGTTAGCTTATTTAATTTTAGAATGAGATTCTTAATAAGACTATGCGATAGTCTAAGTTCTAAATCGCTAATATTTTTAAATAAAATTAATTTTTTTTAATTAATTAGTTTTAGAATTAGATTCTAAAAATAGATTATGAGATAATCTATAGTACGAAATTATTTTGAATTAAAAATTAATTTCTATTAATTGATTGAGTTATAGAATGGGATTGTAAAAGTAGATTATTAGATAATCTAAATAATATTGTAGTACTTTTTTTAAATTAAAATTATTTAATTAAATTTATTGATTAAATTTAGAATGAGATTCTAAAGTTAGAATTTGAGATAATATATACTGTAAAATGATAATATTTTAAATAAATAAATTAGTTAATTATGGTTAATTTTTAGAATGAGATTGTAAAGGGGGTTATGAGTTGCTCCAGGTTTTAAATGCAAGTTAATTAAAAACCACTAATTTTTAAAATCAAGTGGGAGCAAGGTTTCAATTGTTGTAACCTCACGGTCTTCATTACTGGTCTAGCAGTATAGTAGATCGATAGACCTCCCTGCGGAGGATGTCGGTTTGCAGTTTATGGGGTTGTACTTCTTTTGGGATAAACCAAAGTGCAAAGAAGCGATGCGACCACACCGTTGTGAACTATTACGTGTATTTGTATGGAGGTTTAGGTAATGGTTTACACTTGGCTAGCGTGATGCATTAGCCTCCCCGAGGAGCTCCATTGTGCCATGTTAGAGACTACGGTAAAGTGGTAAGTTAATCTTGTTTAGTAAGAGTTATAAGAAAAATCAGGTTAATTGAGAATAGTTCTCACCCGAACTAGTTTCGTGCCACCTCGCTGCCAGGGAGTAAGGAGCGGTGTGTTTGGGTCATCATTCTATGCATGATAGTAAAGTTTGGTGGATATTTGACTTATTGTGTATACTAAATTGAAAGAATAGATATCACAATATTATACATGACTCTTGTTAGACAGTTACACAAATGTTTGCATTTACCGTATTTTGAAATGGATATGACTGGTAAACTTCACTTGATTTCTAATATATAATGTACTCACTGGACCAAATCACTTTGCCTTGAAAAATAAGTTGGACTTAGTTATTACTCACAAGGGACCTCCTAGAAAGAAAGGTAAGGGCAAGGTGGCTATTGTAGCAACCAAGTCCATGAGAAAGTCAGCAAAAGAAAACTGTTTCTTTTGTAAGAAAACTAGGCCACTGGAGGAGGAATTACACTAAGTACTGCAAAGATTGCTAAGCCATCTGATGAAGATATGTTGATATCTCACTTAGTTGAGTCATGTGCGGTTGAGAGTCCACCAAGTTCCTGGTGGGTGGACTCGGGTTCAATTGACCATGTCTGTAATATATTACAGGGACTCAGGCTAGGCAAAAGGTTACATGATGGATACTGTACCTGATGGTTAGGAACAATACAATAATAGTGGTCTTAAGTGTAAGAGATGTTAGCTTAGACTTTTGTGATAGAGTTTTGTTTTAAAGGATTGTTTATTTAAACCTGTGCTGTACTGGAATTTGGATTTTTGTATTTGGTTTAATAGATAATTGTTATTCAGTTGATTTGATAATGAAGATTTTAATACAAGAAATAAATTGTTTATTTACAAATGCACATGAATAAATTGTTTATTCATGTTATTTTCTTATCAAAACTTTGGTATTTGTTTAAAAGAATCTAATACAAGCTCACTTGTCCGATCTCCTAAAAGAAAACACCCTGAAAGTGATAATACCTACACCTCGCACCAACGTTTAGGTCACACCAATTCAAACAGAATCAAAAGACTGGTAAAAAATGGACTGATAGATGCTTTGGACTTGAGGTCATTACCAGTCTGCGAATCCTGCATAGAAATAAAGATGACCAAGTCTATCTTTAAGAGTAAAGGCAACAGGGTTGGTGACTTGCTTGAGCTGGTTCACATAGATGTATATGGATCAATGCATGTTCAGGCAAGAGGTGGTTATGAGTACTTAACCGCATTTAATGATGATTACTTAAGGTGTGGATATATTTGCCTAATGAGACATAAGTCGGACGTCTTTTGAAAAATTCAAAGAGTAGAAAGCTGAAGTTTAAAAATTATTAGGTAGATAAGTTAAGTCACTTTGATCAGATCGAGGAGGTGAATATTTTTTGGGTGAGTTTCCAGATTTTCTAATTGCTATTGAGAGAAGATCTCAGTTTTCTGCTCTAGGTACACCGTAAATGAATGGTGTTATAGATAAAAGGAACAAGGACAGTCTTTTCTATAGTTCTTTTGATCAAAATTTTTCTGTAAATGAACATGCAAAATACTTAGAGAAGGATTTTGCAAGTAAACTACAAAAGAGAAAAACAGAGTAGTGTTAGAGGAGTTAAAAGAAAATGACGCTAATTCAAAATAGCTAGACACAACTCGGCATACAGTGGATGCATTAGATGCACCTGCTGTTAAGGTTAAGAATGTTCCAAGTACTCGAGAGCTTAGGTGTAGTGGGAGGATTGTCAGGGGACCTGATAGGTTCATGGCGGGAGCCTTAATGGTTGACCATGACATTGAATATGATCCTCTCAGCTACAATGAGGCAATTAAAGACAACGATGCTAACCAATAGGTCTTAGCAATGAAATCTAAGTTAGGATCTATGTATTTTAATCATGTTTGGAATCTTGTAAAGGCTCCTGTTGGCATTAAGCCCATTGGATGTGCATGGGTCTACAAGAGGAAAATAGGAGTGGACAGAAAAGTAGAGACCTTCAAGGCAATACTGGTTGCTAAGGGTTTTACCCAAAAGGAAGGAATTCATTATGACGAGACATTCTCACTAGTAGCCATGCTACAGTCCATACGGATACTCCTGTCCATTGCAGCTCATCATGAGGTTTGGCAAATGGTAGTCAAAACGTCCTTTTTTGAATAGTCGTCTTGAAGAAGACATATATATGGTGCAACCAGACAGTTTCATTGGCAAAAATCAGGTGCATATGGTATGCAAACTGAAGAAGTCTATGTGTGGACTGAAGCAAGTATCAGGCTCATCGAATATTAGATTCAATGAAGCTATTAAGTCTTATGGTTTTGAGCAATTGGTTGACGAACCATCCGTGTACAAACGACATTAAGTGAATAGTGACTTTTTTAGTATTGTACGTCGACGATATACTACTCACTGGGAATGATGTAGGGGTGTTATCAGCTGTAAGGATTTGGTGAGCTATTTCTAGTTGGCTATATGAATTTTGACTTCCAGTCGGATAGAGATGCTAGACGTACGATGTCTTGGCATGTCTTTACCCTTGGAGTAGGAGCCATTAGTGGGAGGAATGTCAAGCAGTATTGTATTGCTGACTTCACCATAGAGGCTAAATACGTTGTAGCTTCAGAAGCTACATAGAGGGCATGTTGGTTCAGATATAATAATTAACCAAGTAGAATTTTGGATCATACACAAAAGATATGGGTATAAAGCTTGTCATAAATTGGATTTAGGACAAGTGGGAGATTATTAGGAACAGTGTCCTAAAATTCAGATTTATTCCGGATATATTATTTTTTTAATGACTAAAATTGAAGTTTTAGTCTTTTCCTTGTTAAATTTGTGTAAGCGAGCATTTATACTTGATGTGATTTTCTTTTGGGAGACATCCATGAGATGGTTGTAGTCCTCAGACTACAATTTATATGTTTGTTTTAAGTGGTTTATGAGACTAAGCCACAAATAAACTTGGAACAAATAGTATAGATTGTTGCTTGAAAGGCTCATAGTCGAAGATAAATTTGGACCACTTGTATACTAAGACTATAACGTGACACTTTAGATAATTTGTCTTGGTCTTGTGGATGGAGATCCAAAAGTTTTGGGTTGGTCTGTTTAATAAGATTGACACACTGAGTTGGACCATGTGTGTTACTTATTTCTAGACTATTATTGGAGATAAGTGATTTACATTATACTGTTTGAACGATGACTCTAAATCCTGAGGCTATTCTGGACTTGTGCATGGAGCGTTAGTTACTTTGGTACTATAAGTAAGGTCTAAACACATGACTGAATTCCCACGTACACTGGGTAGAGGCGTGAAGTGTGACAAGGATCAGGTATTCAATAGGGAATCTACAGTCTCTTATGAGATATAGATGTCCCCTTAGTTGATTCGCAAATATTTAAATAGTTCGAAAGCTTTGGCCAAAGTATTCTAAGTGTTTGACATTTGAAATTTATATTGTAAATATGTTCAAGTATAAATGAATTATTCAGGAATGGGCGAGTCGGTAACTAATGGAGAAGCTGTGAGAATAATAATGGTAGTAGTTATACTTATTCTTTATCATGGACATTTAGTGGACGGGTTGTTGTCATCAATACAGTCTATTAGGAAAATATTGAATAAATGGTTTAAGTTTGGAGTGCAATGAGATTTATTTAGTTAAATTAAGTCTCATTAAATAATAATTAAATTATTTCATGAGATGATTAAATTAATCCATTTGGAGCTAGATTTAAATTGCCCCTGAGGTTCCTACGCAAGCCTCTGTATTTATTGCCATCAGAAAAATATTAAAGAATTGATGAGATGAATAAAAGTTAAAAATTATAAAATAAAATATTTTTGAAAAGTTAAAATTTATATGATGAATTTTTTACATGTGGGAGACAAAAAAAAGGGACGAAAACGCATCAGGGCACCATCCGTGTGTTGCTACATCGGACGAACCAGCGCACAACACGTGTCACGCCCTGGCTTGTCCTATCGACGATTCGCGTGCCACAAGGCGGCCCAATCGCGGCCCGCCACGTGGCATGCACTATTCAAAAAAAGCTAGGCCCGATTTTAATGCTGGGTGAAATGTGACATTTTATTTTTGTTTTTATATCAAACGACATGTTTTGTTTTTAATAAATGCGCATCCCACATCGCCTGTTTTGTATTTTTTTGCTCCAATAGCCTACTACAAATAGAGGCACCTATTCCAAGGGTTTGGTATTCAATTGAAACAAATTTTTTAGGGTTTCTGAAATTGTTTCAGAGACGTAATTGGAGAGAAAAATTTCCTTTAAAATTTTTCTTTCCTTGTTTATATTTTTCGGAGCCCACCCTTCGGACAGCTCGAGGTCATTGTAGAAGATCGCAGGGTCTCAATTCTCTTGGTATTCTTTATTATTGGAGCAATTCCAGGTATGTTCTTCTTTCCTTCTTCTTTTAGTTTCGCTTTCCTTTTTATTTACAATATTCGTTATTATGCCTATTTAAGCTTATGTATTGTTGTGAATGTATTAGAGTAAAAGGCCTACAGATCTAAATTAAGAATTTAGATTTGTGGATTTAAATTATGAATTCAAACCTGCAGATTTAAAATTAGAAATTTTAAATCAACCCTAGGTTTAGAATTATGAATTCTAAACCCCTTCCGCTGCGCAAACTTTTGGGAGAATTTTTGAAATTCATCCCAACAACTGGTATTAGGGCAAAGGGTTTATAGTGATTAACCGTTTTCCCGGGAACTCACACGTGAGGTGTCACAAAGCGTGACTCTCTGACTAGGGGCTTAGGTAGAGAGAAGAGTCTCCTACTTTAAGTGCACTAATAGGTACCCCTTGTTGTGACCACAGTTAAAAAATTGTGAACCCAAGGATCGGTATTAGAGTTTATTTTTCTAACAAAAGTTTCTTTTTCCCAACACCTTCAAGCTCACGTTTACTAGTTGCTCAGGTTGACTACATCGTCCCTGAGACAACAGAAAACCAAGTTATGGTTAACCCAAGCGTTACACATGTGGCACCCAGCCATAAAAATGATAACGTGCCCCTTGAGATTGCTGGGCCTTCGAATTAGGGATTCTCTCTGGCTTTGAGGGATCTCAATGCCAATGTGCCGATGTCACCTGTCCTCGGGACAGGGGGTAGAACCTTTCATGCCGTCCTCAAGTAGGAAAGGTTGCCTCAAGGCTCGCTCAAGGCCTTAAAAAGGGAGTGCAAGACATGTACGCACTTTTGGGGATCAGACCTTCCAATCTAGACCTCTTCATGCTTATAACACTTGGGGACAAGTTAATTACCCACGTCCTCAAGATCACAACTTGGGGATTGATCAAGCAAGGATGAACCTAATCAAGCAAGGATGAACCAACAGCCTACTAATGTTGGTGTGCTCTGAGGCATGCCATATAACCCATGTCCTGTTGGAACATACTTCGTGACCAATTGAACACATGGCCAAAATGATCAAGGGGTTTACCCTGGGTTTAGGGGGCAATAGCCATTCCCACACCCGATTGTAATGGGTGCTCTGGGGTATCCTGTTGATTCCCCTCGAGATCCTCACCCACTTGGGCAGTAATGGCAGACGCATAACCATGTGCCTAACCTACTCCTCCAGGACGAATTGGCCGCCCTTATCGAACAGATGTATGGGCTAAGTCTCATAAGGGTCAATTTACCTTTGTATAGCAAACTTTATCCTGACTACTACCCTTTTCCTCGAGGATATAAATCCCCGAATTACCCTTTTCTTAGAATAAGGAACTATGTCTGCCCTCAAGCCTTTGGCAAGGCTTAATAGCCAGTGTTTGGAAGTGGCTAGCAATCAATATCTTAAACTATTCGCTTTTTAGTGGTACATTAGCCCGCCACCTAATCCCATTTACTGCTAGGATGACATGGCTAGGAAATTCCATGGCCAGTTCCCAAGGATGGAACTAGGAACTTACATGTCTAACTTGGCCCCAATGAGATGAAAGCCAGGTGAATCAGTGGAGGATTGATTAAGCGGTTCAAAAAAGCTAGGTTGAAATGCATTATGGCCCTTCCTGAAGTTGAATGGCTTGGATATTGAATTTAGGAAGAAGATCGAGGGCTCTAACTTCATAATGTTTCTATAGCTGGAAGAATGTGCTGCTAGATACGAGGCCGTCTTAAGAGAAGAAAGCCTTAAGAAAAATAGCGTGTATGAAACTTACGTACACGATTTAGTCGAACAGGATGAAGATTCTCCTTATGAAATTGACGTTGTTGTATACATTAACGGACCTCTTATGATTTCCAATCCTTTGGTCAAGAAGGATATCAAAGCGAGGAAGTTTTAGCAATCCCGAGACTCGAGAATGTACTCATTTGATCTCTTAAGAGCCAATGTAATATTCGATTGGCTAGAGGTAAATAGCAAGCTCAAGATTAGAAGTTAACACATAAAGCCCGACCCCAATTCCACAAAGGGAAAAGTATATTATAAATGGCGCAATTCATTAACCCTATTCAACGAAGAACTGTGTCATCTTTAGAAACGTAGTTCAAGATGCCATTTAGGCAAGGGAGTTAATCTTCCTTAGAGAAGGATAAATGGGTGTTGATAAAGACCCCTTCCCTAGTCCTACCCAAGTCAATACAATTGAGGTAGCAAAACCTTATAGCTTCCATGATAGCCAAACTAATGGCAAATTTCTATGCAGGATGAGTGGAGACAAATATAGTCTGGCGGTGGCCAATGCTTTGTTTGATAGGCTGCTTGAGTTAGTGACACTGAGGTTTCCCAGAACCTTGGTGAAATTGTTAGAAGATTACTGCAAGTGGCACATCACAGCTGAACATCTAACACACAATTGTGCCACGCTCAACATATTCTTGAAGAAGCAATTAGAGGAAGGAGCTATTCTCCTCTCTAAGAAAGAAGAGTTAGTCATGGAAATATTCACTGACGACCATTGGCAAGCTGTCTTTACTACTAAGTAGTAGGCATTGGGGAAACTCCTACGCCTCACACATGACCTATGTAGAGGCTATGGCCACAAGTTGGTTTATAAAATGAAGAAGTTGAGCCTTTATCCAAGGAAAAAGCTAGCCCCCTCTACAAGGACATCAATAGTTAGACCTCCTTGAGTATCACTTCAAATGCCTAGATCATCATGAGGACGGGGCATCCAAGGAGAAATCCGAAATACCACCTACATGATGTGGACACCAGTCAGGGACCACGACAATGAGGACACCAACCATCCGGGGTTCATTTCGGTAATGGATTGAAGAGGAACCACCTCGAGCTAGAGGATGCTTGTCCCTCCAATCTAACTCAAACTTAGAGAAGAAGGTAGCTGCGAAGGAAAGTAGCACAACAAAGAGCTCTGCTTGATACTTGCTTAACTAGCCAGAGTTCGCAAGGGTAAGCAAACTGAGCCTATAGATCTTAAGGATCCAACAGCTGAGCTAAGACCTTTTACTTTTACTGGAAAGGGAAGCCACGCAATAAGCTTGAGAGATGGACTCGTCTCTAGTCTTCTAAAGGGAGGGAATCTTGTTGGGACCAGCTTACAAAGGATTCATTGGCTCAAAGGCTGTCAGATGATGAAGAGGAGTTCAACCCTCTTAGTATCATTCTTGACCGTGTTAATCCACCATGGTCTAACATAGAGAACGAATTCCATGAAAAAGACTTTGCCCAACCTATGGAGGAGTCTTAAATTCCAGGGTTGATCCAAAATGGAAAAACCTCTAGATCATGACATGCTAACTGATGACAGTCCTCGAAAGCAAGATCAGGACATGCTAATTGCTGGAAGTCTATGAAAGCAAGAGCAGGATGTGCCAATGGATGGCATCCGAGAAAAGGAAACTGATCATAGGGTCCAAATACAAATTAGAACGCTCCCTGAAAAAGTTGATATTAGAACTGCCTTGCTCCTGCCTTTGGAGTTCACGGCAACTAATGCTCAAGAAGGCCTTGAGGGAGATGTGATAGCAATAGGCGAGGATCCTAAGTGGAACTTGTAGTTGAAGTAGCAACTACTGAAGGTAACCCTGATCCTTTGTCTTTTAAAGTTACTACCCGAACATCCAAGTCACCTGAAGATATACCTGACATAATCAAGATGATGTTTAATTAGCCTAATATTGCCAATAAACACATCAAGCCTCTATACATCAAGGCCGAATTCGATGACATTATGGTGAATAGTCTTAGTGGGTGGTGCTGCCATCAACGTCCTACCTTCATATATGTGAGGGGTCATTGGTAAATCTCGTGATGACTTGATTACTTCAGGTGTTGCAATTTGTGGTCTTTTCGGAGCTACTATTAAATCTGAAGGGGTCATCCCAATTGAGTCAACTATTGGCAGCTTAAGTAAGCTAATAGTTTTCTTTGTAGTGAACACTACCTCGAGCTACAATGCATTGCTTGCGAGAGATCGGCTTCATGCCAACTGTTGTATCCCATCTTCACTACACCAATTTTTAATCTTCTAGAACTATGACAAATATGAGGTTGTTATAAGATAACAGGCCATTCATGGCTTGCTTCAACTACGTTGAGGAAAAATTCTATAAAGATGGCATGGGACCACTTGACGTTAAACGAACACTCCACAATCTGCCCAACATCATGATGTGGTAGCCATCCTTGATAGCCCACTCACTGAAGCTGAGGTTGATCAAGTCGATATGGAGACAGAATACTCTGACTTTTGGGGATGCATGAGAGCCCTTCTTGATGAAGGAGACCTCCAAAGCACACTAGAAGCTTTATGTGGAGAAACCAAGACCTCCCATCAATAGCCCAAGAGGCCATTTCCTCAGCCATAGCAAAGCTCATGGCTTGGCATTATGAGGATCAACTTTGGGCTAAGCAGCCATTTAATGGCTTCGAGGTCTAGATGATGCAAGAAAACGAGTTGGAGCTATCTGACTTAAGAGTAGCACCAACCAAGATGGAGGATTTAAGGATTGAAGTTTAAGACGCCATCCTCGAGGTTAACTTGGGTTCAATAGAAGACCAAGACCTACCTATTTGGCCGCTTTGCTTTTTGAGGAGCAGAGACAGTAGTATTTGATTTTACTTCGTGAGTTCAAGGACTTTGCTGGGAACCATCACGAGATGCCTCGCCCAGACAGGAAGGTAGTTGAGCATAGGCTTTCTATTAAGCAAGGCTCGAGGCCCATCATTCAGGCCCAAAGAAGAATGTCCCAGTATAAGCAATTCATTTGGTCAAAGAAGAAATAGAGTGACTCTTGAAGGCCAAATTTATCATGACTGCCAAGTATGTTAAATGGTTAGCAAACATTATTCCTGTTATACAAAAAATGACAAGATCAAAGTCGTTATTGACTTCAGAGATCTAAATGCAGCCATCACAAAGAATGAATAACCAATGCTAATTGCTGATGTGCTTATTGATTCATCCTCAAGGAATGAGGTCTTATCCTTTATGGATGGCTATTATGGGTACTACCAAGTTGTGATTGCTTTAGAAGATACCCATAAAACAACATTCAAGTGTCCTGGATCAATAGGGAGTTTTGAATGGGTGGCTATACCATTTGGCTTGAAAAGCACCGGTGCCATCTACCAGAGAGCTATGAACATGATTTTTCATGGTCTCATTGGCAAGATCATGGGAGTCTACATAGACGATATCATGGTCAAATCAAAGTTCCATGTCAAGCACTTGGAGGACTTAGGGGAGGCGTTCCTTAGAATGAAGAGCCATAATCTCTAGATGAATCCATTAAAGTGTGCCTTTGGCATGCGTGTTGGGAACTTTCTTGGTTTTTTGGTACACTAGAGGGGCATCAAGGTGGACATTAACAAAATTAAGGCCATTCAAAAGGCCAAACCACCTTCGGGCAAAAATAAGCTTCAACATTTTTTAGGGCAGGTTAATTTCTTAAGACGTTTCATTTCAAATGATGGAGGGGAAATGAAAGTCTTCTCTCCATTACTGAGACTTAAGTCTGAAAAGGACTTCAAGTGGGAGGAGCCACATCAAGCAAATTTCGAGGCCATCAAGGAATACTTGATCAGGCCGCCAGTGTTGATTCCACCAAAACAGGGCAAACCTTTAAAGATTTAACTCTTTACTTTTGATGAATCAATTGGTTGTCTGCTTGTACAAGAAAATGAGCAAGGGTTTGAACAAGTTCTACCTTAGCCGTTGCGTAAATGAATGTGAAATAAAATATTCCTCTATTGAGAAATTGTGTCTATCTTTGTTCTATGCATCTGTGAAATTGAGACATTACTTCTTAGCATTTATCATATACTTGATTGTTCAAAGATGTCCTTAAATACATGCTAGATAGACCTTTGATGAGAGGAAGATTAAACAATTGGAGTATTGCTTTACTTTAGTTTGAGTTGGTTTATGTGTCGCAAAAGTCAATCAAAGGCCAAGCCTTAGCAAACATTTTAGCTGATCATCTAATCTGTCACATTGGCTTGGACTATGAGCCAGACCAGCTCCTAGTGGTAAAAATGGTCCCTTGGAAGTTATAATTTGATGGGTTAAGGACTAAATCAAGTCCTGGAGTTGGAATTGTGATTGAATCCCTTGCTGGGATCATCACCAAATTAGCTGTTACCTTGGTTGGAAAGTGCTCTAACAATATGATAGAGTATGAGGCATTAATCATTAGGCTGCAAACTCTTTCGAAGATGCAAGTCCCTAAAGTCATCATTAAAGGGGATTCACAGTTGGTCATTTCCCAAGTAAAAGGGGAATTTTTGTGTTTAAGTGGTACCTCGAACAAATACTTTTTAGTGGTGCAAAACTATTGAATAAGTTCGATGGTGTTTTGTTTAAAAATATCTCTAAAGAACAAAACAAAGCCGCCAATGACTTGGCTCAACTTGCTTCAAGGTATAAGCTACCCAGGACTTAGTGTGAAGAGACCACGGTCATCAAGGCTAAAGTTTTAGAGCATGACATTGAATTCACTAAGTCTTTTAGTTTTGAGAGCAAAGTCATACCAAGTGAACACTTGGATTACTTTGAAACACATCAAACTGTCACAAGTCAACTTGAGGACTGGAGGAAGCCTTTAATGGATTACTTTAAGAATCCTTAAGGCTATGTTAAAGACAGAAAGACGAAAATGAGAGCTCATAGATTTCATTTAGGTGATAAATCTGGAGAGTTATACAAAAGGAACGCTAGCAAAGTGCTTCCCAAGTGCCTTGATTTGGACGAAGCAATGCTAGTAATGGTAGGAGCCCGTTAGGGTATCTGTGGGTCCCATCTAGCTGGCAATAAGATGCATTGGCTCATTAGATGTTATAGCTGTTGTTGGCCATCAGTGATGGATGATTGCATTAAGTATGCTAAGGGATGTAGAGCATGCCAAAGACATGGTCATATATGAAGAGTCCCTACATCCGACATGCATGCTACTGTCAAACAATAGCCCCTTAGAGGTTTGGCAATGGACATCTTAGGGGACATTAACCCCCCTTCTAGCAAGCAACACTCTTATATTCTTGTGGCCACAAACTACTTCACAAAATGGGTGGAAGCTAAACCATATAGGAATATCAATCAGTAAGATATGACTGATTTTTATCAAAGAATACATCCTATGTAGGTTTTTGGAATCCCAGAAACCATCACTGTGGACCAAGCTAAGGTATTTAATTGGGCTGAGTTTAAGGAGTTCACCAAGAGTTTGAACATAGAAATTTTGAACTTAACCCCTTACTATGCTCAAGCTAATAGCCGGGCAGAGTCTACAAACGAGATTCTAAAGCCAACATCGAGAAGATGATTGAGGGTAATCCCAGGATGTGGCATGAACTGCTACTTGATGCCCTTTGGGCTTACAAAACATCCAAACGTGATGCAATTGAGACAACTCCTTTCCCTTTGATGCTGTGCTCCCAATGAAAGTAACAATCCAGTCTATTAGGCTGGCTTATCAAGGGAGGTTTTTCTAAACTTAATTATATTCAGGCTATAATGGACGAGCTAACTAACTTAGACAAAGTAAGGCTTGACGCCCTTCACATGCTAGAAAAATAAAAGAAGAAGGTGGCAAAAGCATACAACAAAAAGGTCAAACTTAGGTCTTTCAACTTGAGGGATTTAGTTTGGAAATGATTCTATCCATTAGCCATAAAGGTTGTGTCTTTGGGAAATGGTCCCCAAACTGGGAAGGCCTATTCAGAGTTATAGAGGTGTTTGGAGGAAATGCCTACTTATTCTAAGAGTTAGATGGAAGGACTCACCCAAGGGCCATCAATGGAAGGTTCCTCAAAACATATGTGCCGTCAATTTGGGATTCTAACAAGAAAGTCCTTAAGTTTAGATTTTTTGAATTATGGGCTCAGTCTCAATATCAACGTCTTGAGGATTAACTCGATGATCCTTAAATTAGAAAAATAAAGAAAAAGGAACCACCAAACTAAAAGACGTATTTGAGAAATGGGTATTTCATTAATATCGTGGCGAAGTACATGGCTTACATACAAAATAGTACACGCAAGTGACTTGGATGGCCAAAAAAACTTCTTTACAAATAGAAAGTCAAAAGAGTTGAGTCCTAATTCTAACTAAGGACTCCTTTACAGCTGATAGCTAGCTGGTTGCTTCATTTAGCTCTTGATCTAAGGAGAGTGCCTCTTCTTGAGGGGTTTGATTACTTCTTTGGGTCTCTACGGCAGCTTGCTCAAGCTCTCCAACCACCGAGCCTTGAGAGGTATGCTGTTATCTGAGGGAAAATAGTTCTTCCTTAAGATGACTCAATCTCTCTTCTGAGCAATAAATCTCATCCTGTAAGCATCCAATGCCTTAGGCTTGTTGACTCTGGACTTTCCTGGCTGCTTGGAGTTCTTCAAATAAAGGCTACAGGACACCTAGGTCAGTTGAACACCCCAGGTCCCTAATGGTGTCTTGACGGTGCCGCTTAAGTGATGGGACCTCTTGATTCACTTTCACAAGCACCTCCTCCAGATCCTCATGTTCTCTGGCAATAGTTGGGGCCACCTTAGGATTCCCATTTAAGGCCTTCACTAGAGAAATAACCTCTTGGAAAGTGGCCCTTTCAGTTAGAGTTAAAACAGGGAGGTGTGCAATCTCTTTTAGTCTTTGAAACCTTGGGGGTACTTGGTCCAATTTCTAAAAGGCCAATCCTCCACTTGCTCTTGGCCTCTCCAAAGGAGGTGACATCCTTCCTAAGACTGGAGAAGGAATAGCTGTTGGTGGTGTAACTTGAAAAGGGGCAACATTAAAATAGTTGAAGGGGTAAGAGGAACCCCTGTTGGCACTTCTGCCAATGGAGCCTCTACTGGCTCTCCGGCCACTAAGATGCCTTCCTCAAGGGGGGCTTCTGGAAAGCAATACTTGTATGTTATAACCAACTATGGTTTGGACATCAAGAATTCGGAAGCCAAATGACGAGATATTACCTTCAAAGATCTCTTCAATGTGGATAGAATCTCATGGAAGGAGGTATGGAGCCTTCACAAGGCCCTGGTTCAAAGGAATTGGGAGGGAAGTCTTTTAGAAGGATAACTTATAATTGGATCCATAGCTGGGGTAGCTATGTCCCCTCCTTCTTTAGCACCCGAGCTCAACGATTTAGTATCTTGATAGAGCTATGGTGCTATTTCTTAAGGCGGAGAGTCAAGAATCTCCACAATGACTGAAGCTGGCTCTTCCTATGGCTACATGAAGCAGAATTAGGAGAAGTTTTGGCAAAGATGATTGAAACACCAATTAAGAAAGGCCAATACCTCTAGTTCAGGGAGTTTGGCTCTTCTCTTCCTCACCAATTGTGAGATGTGTACTTCTTGATCTTCTTCCTCCTTTACTGCCTATATGGCTTCAGTTGGGAAAGTTGGGAGAACATCCCTCTTCTTCGAGCCACCAACTTTAAGGGCTAGTGGAGAAGTTCCTGGAGGAGATTCCTCTAGCAATATCTTGGTGAAACTTCTGGTTCCTAGACAGCTACAGCTATAAAAAGAACAAGGATCAATCTTTGTTCAGGCCATCCAAGGAACAGAACTGAAGCATACTCCAGGAATGTCTTTTACCTGATTGTGCCTTTTGTGGAGTCTGCCTAGTATTCTGATCTCCTCTCGAGCTGCGACCTGCAAGCTCAAGGGAAGGCGTCAAATATTGCTTGGCACGTCTGGCCTCCAAAGAGGTCCAATAGGCTTGGAACTACTTATAGAACGTGGTGTGGTACACAGGTTTACCTGCCAACAACAGTGTACTCGTAGAGGGATTTGACGTCTTGGTTGGACTCACGAAGTTCTCTACATTGAGGGAGTTGGATGGAGATCCTTCTAGCCCACCAAAGGTTTTTGGTCCTTAGACTTTGAAAAGGGACGTCTTGGACCATTCCAAATTGCCTAGCCAACAATCCAAGCCTGTAAGTCTCAGCACCAGGATGAGTCTGGTGATGGAAGAAGAAATCCTGAGGGCATAAGATTGCCTGCTAGGTCTGAGAATTGATGTCTACAGAGACATCATGGTGAAGGTCTTGTTTCTTGAACCAACGTGGACCAAGGTTCCTCTCTCTTAAAGGATTCCATTGAGTCCCTTTCCTAGACATCATTCCCTCAAGGCAGTGGACAAAAGACCATCATGGGGGGTAAAAGGACCTCATGATGAGCAAACTTCTCTCCATAACAAGAGACCCCCTCACCTATGGGGACATAGGGGCCTATGCGGCAAAGCTCCGGAAAGTAGGCTTAGGCCTAAAGCTAGACCGGCCGAGCAAAGCTCCTCCTATATGGCTAGCATAGTTCTTAACTATGATGTCCCTAAGGTATCCATACACTTGGGCCAAATACAATGGTCTTAGAGCTAATGGACCAATGCTAAAGGCCAAGAAAGGAATTTAAGAACCAAATTGAAGGCGTTAGCCAAAAAAAAAAAAAATTGTTTAACAAAAACAGGTAAAAGTAGGCCCCTTCTTCTCTAGACCCTTGCCTAAAGTCATGTTCTCCTTTGACAAACATCTTGACAAAGGATTCATAACCACCAGGCAAGTCGATCACAGAGAAGGAAGAGGCTAAGGCTTCAGCCTCTATAGAAATAAAAGAATCAAGAGGAAACTCTTCTCCTCCTAGTGAAAGACCTTTAAGAAACCCCTCAAGGAGGACAAAAGCATCATAGCAAATGTTCCAACAACAGGTGAGTGCTGTTATAATGGGGTAGTCATACCTGAGAACAATCTTGGAAAGCCTGATGGCTACGTAGATGCAGAGGCTCTTCCATTTCTCTTCATGTATAAGAATCAATCTACATACCCATTTTGCATACCGCTTGGTTAGGAACATCCATCCTTTGAAGGACGTCGCTTCTTTGCAAATGCGCCATCCTTCCTAAGTCTGACCTGCAGAAGCTGTACGAAGCAAAGAAGATTTGTATGTATCTAGAAACATACCCTAAAGACTGGAGATGTCATGAGAAGGGTCAGAGATGGGCCCTAGGGCACAAGGTACGAAGTTGAAGAGGGATCATTCTCATATATCCAAGAAAGATCCTCAGCATCTTATAGTCCATTCAAGTGTTTGATTGAACTAGACGCGCTACTTGCTCAATAGGGCCGTCGGCCTAAGGAACGGGAGTAGAGATGGCATGAGAAATTTAGGCCATCATCAGTTGGTTCAAGACAATGAAAAGGAACAGGGAGTAGATTGAATCAAGATTCAGAGATTCAAGAACAGAGAGCAAGTATTTTCAGAGCACTTGGTTACAACAAAGAGAGGGCACAGAGCAGAGAAAGTGAAGATTTGAAGCCCTAATTGTTATACTTATAGACAAGCGAGAAGGAAGAGCAAACGAAAAAAAGTGTTCTCTCAAGCTCCCTGTAGCTGTAGAGGGTCAAATCAGGCAGATTTTTTACCCGTTGTAAATTTGAATTTACCAATGACCAAAAGGGGGTCATTTGTTTGCACCCAAATTTCGAGGGAGCTGGGATGACTCCGTTTTGGGTAAAGTGCCACGTGCTTACCACGTGGGGCTTTCCTCGAGGAGAATCAGACCTTTAGGTGCTGAGATAATGGCGGTTCGAGCCCAATATCTTGAGAAGTTTATCACTTTAACAAGGGTATCAGCCACTCTAGGCTTGAGATAGTTGAAGAGTCAAGGGAGCTCGAGCTTAAGGGACTACCAAGAAGGTTGCCAAACAGGTGGTTTCCAAGTTCGAGATAGTTACTTGGAGTGTAATCTCAGCGACTTGGGTGCCGAGCTTAATCCAAGAGAACTTAGAGCATCTAGAAGGACTTCAACTGAAAATATAGATGTGGGCTTCAAGGAATTTGCTCAAGCACCAAATCAAGGGCACGTTCATTGATCATTCACGCACTAAGCAAGCTTCATGGCCTAAGGTGGGGAGAAAGTGCAGTGAAAATAGGGGCAGTTGTTATTTTGTTTTTCTATAAATAAGTGACTTATTGTGCAGTCCAAAAGGCAGACATACTCTCACATATAAAAATTCTTCAAGTTTTCTCTTTACAGAATACTTGTGCTTTTTCTTAAGAATAGGGTAACTTAACTTGTTCTAGCGTAGCATGGATGTTGTTGTACTTACTTCTTCAGTAATACAGTGTTTCAAGCTTCAGGTATGAACTTTCTATTATAATTTGTTCTCAATTTCGACAAGTTAAGATTTGAGGCTTGGTTTAAGGCTTTGTTGGCTAAGGCTTGACCTTGATTGCATTGGTTTTAATACTATTGTCGCTACTTAAGGTGTCAGGTGAACTTAGGTTCGCGCCATTGTTTAGGGCTTTGATGGCTAAGGCATGACCTAAATTGCGTTGGTCCTATTATCTAGTGACCTAGATATGGCTTGCTCCATCTAAATCTTGTCAGACCTAAACTTATTCGAGTATTATAAGTCAAGGGTGCCAGGTTTAAAAACCTAATTGACTTAAGCTTGTAAGTGGATTGTTGAGCTCTTTGGTTTGTCTCCAACCTAAATTCTGACTTTTAAGTGTACTGTCACGATAACTGCAATTTGAGTTAGGTCCATATACCTTTAATTTTTTGTCAATTAATATATAAAAATTCACAAAAAATATTTAACCAAGTATTCTTAATTGAAGCATAAGCAGAGCTTACGGTACAACAGAAGTTAGATACACTAAAATATCACAGCCTTTTTTCCAAAAATAGTGAGTTGTTGAGGTCAAAGACATGCGGTCCGGATTTAGGCTTACTCCCTAATCGCGGTGAGTCCCTTTTTTCACGTTTGTTTCATTTGTATTTACGGCGATCACATCACACTACATTACAAACAAATATAGCAAACATTTCTAATCTAATCTTTTGAAGTCAATGACGTGTCATCAATGTGAGCCTTATTTCCCCAACTCCTATCCCACTCCAAATTCCCATGCCCCACTACCATACCCTAATCGACAATTGGTTAAGCACTATTTTGTTGTAGCTCAATGCTACCTGTTAGCCCGTTTGTTGATTAAAATTAGATACCATATGTTCTACTTTTTAGACTTTAATCATATGCTAATAGTTTGATATAATATTTTAATTGGGAATATATATTATGCGTAAGATAACGCATGTGGTAGACATTATTAAGGACTAGGGATAGGAAATGATATGAATCATAACAGATTTTACTTGTGTCCTCGGAAGAAGCGACCATGACCTACAATGATTTTATATCACTCATGTAAGGAGAGTAGGAGGTGATTATATGTCCACTTGACATTGTATGCGCACTAGCACCTCAATTAGGATAAGAGTTGCTCTCGGAGAGGCCACTAGCATACATAATGTTTATTGATTGGGACAAGTGACCTATGTAGGAGCATTTAAATCAGTTAAGACAATCAAAAGCCTCATGCCCTAGAATACGACAGGTTTGGCATAGAGAAGGAAAAAGAGATGGACAAAGAATATCCACTAGAGTTATAAAGATTACCATTAGACCTTACCACTAGAGGAATAAAAGTGTGGGCCAAATGTGTCACTTATTAGCCACTTGCTGCGTTCGACACTTTTGGGGCACCATGTTGGTCTGGTAATCCACTGCATCAATTGTTCGCCTTCCATTATATTTGCTTACCCCGAATTCAAATATAGGCTACCTGCAATTGGTAAAACAATCTTGGCAACTTTTTATTTATCAAAAAATCAACTGTTCCCCTGTGACACTTGTTTCTACAGCTGCCATTCTTGTGCCCCTTGCTGACATTAGTCCTTTGATGGATAGTAATGGCAACGATCTTAGGTGGGTTGAATGGGGTGGAGAGGTATCGAAACTTTTGTCATTTTTCTTCTCGTCATCGGTTAGCCTAAGGAGTTGAATGTTAGGCCTTATGCACCAAAATTCTTAGTAACCAAAGCATAATGAGAAGGGGAAAGGCTACAAAGGGAGTCTGATACCAGTTCCTCATAAGAGATCGAAGCATGGATAAAAATTGAAAGAGACTGTAACTTATGCATATAATCATCAACAAAAGGATCCGCCATGCAAATGATAGCAAGTTCTTGACACGACTACATCTGTTTGGTAAAAGACTGATCCATGTAACATTTCTTTAGTGTTTCCCAAGTAGCTTTGGAGGTAGAAGTATTCCAAAGAATTCATAATCGAAACAGAATCAAAATTTTGAAATACTGAACTGAAAATGTGGTTAATCCCATCAAAGTTTTGATTCAATTAACTAAATCGATTGAATTTTCAATATTCGGAACAACAATTGTATGTGATTTTGCTTGTTTTGATTTGATGATTTATGGAAATAATACACGCATTTTATTTTATTTTATTTTTTAGATTTTCACTGACATTATACGTTGTTTAATAAGGTATAATTTTTTAACATTCCTCTTCGTAACTAGAACTTATAAGTGAGTTATCCATAGTCATTTAATTAGAACTTCACATTTCTAATCCAATCTTTTAAAATCAATGATCTGTGTCATCAATGCTAGCTTTATTTCCCCCAACTCATATCCCACACCAAAGTTCACATGCCCCACCATGATAACCTAATCGACAACTGGCTAAGTACTATTTGTTGTGGCTCAATGCTACCTGTCTTCTCACATGTTAGTTAAAATAATATATTATGTTCAACTTTTTACAATTTAGTTATAGCCAGTTCTGTAGTATACTTTCGGGGTTTTTTTGTTTATCAAAGTAGCACAATTTTTAAAAATATTTATCAAAGTAGTACAATCAAAAAAATATTTATCAAATTGGCACAGTTCACTGTAGCATATTCAGCAAACGCCATCTGAAATGGCGTACGATTGGACAAACGCCGTTAACAGTAAATTTTTTTTTTTTTAACGAATGCACATCTAATTTGTATTTTAAAAATTATTACATAAAAACTATTTTACATAAATAATTTAAAATTTTAATATTTTTTTAAGAAATTATATTAACTTCATCATAATATTGTATGTGTCATCTTTTTTATTGTTATGTCATCTACCACATATTCTTTTTGGTTGTCATGTTATTTTTTCGATTAATGCATAATTTTTATGTATATAATATTGGTTCAACAAAAATTTAACGAGTACCTAAGAGAGGCTTTTTTCAAATACTCTGAGATCTTGCATAGGTGGGTGAAGGCTGCATACATCTACTCCTCTAGACCCTGCATAGGTAGGAGCCATTGGGACATTGAGAATGTATATTACTTTCCATTTACTATAGTGAACAATAACGATAATATATACAGATCATTTCATCATTTAGGTACTCATTAAATTTTTGTTGAACCAATATTATATACATAAAAATTATGCATTATTCAAAAAAATAACATGACAACAAAAAAAATATATGGTAGATGACGTGACAAATCAAAAAGATGACACATACAATATTATGATGAAGTTAATATATTTTCTTCAAAATATTAAAATTTTAAATTATTTATGTAAAATAGTTTTAATGTAATAATTTTTAAAATACAAATTAGCTGTGTATTCGTAAAAAAAAAAATAAAATTTACTGTTCATGTATGCCGTTTAAAGTGGCGTCTGTCCAACACCCTTTGTCGTACGCCATTTTAGATGGTGTTTGCTGAATATGATGCAATAAACTGTGCAAGTTTGATAAATATTTTTTCGATTGTGCTACTTTGGTAAATATTTTTAAAAATTGTGGTACTTTGGTAAAAAAATCTACTTTCGGACGCTTATTTTTATAACGTGAAAGGGGAATTGCAATATTTTTACTAGTTATGGTTAACTGGTATAATTGAACTGAATAACCGATTGATAAAAAATTGGTTAACTGATCTTTTCTATAACGCTAACTGGGTCTAGTTGAGAATATGTCCTTTCAAATTGAATGAGATCTAGCTCTTGGTAATTCCATTATAAATAGTGTTGCATTTCAAATTGGTTATTATTTAGTCTGATCCGATTGTATTTGTAATTATTCAATCGGATCTTCAGTCCTTTGATTTGGATCTTCCTGGTCTTCGATGTTCACCATGTTATAAATTTATTCAATGACAGAGCCAACAAAATTGGTTATTATTCATCGTGATCCTCCGTACTTGATTTGGTCCTTTATCCGCCTTTTGTCTTGTTCGATCCAGTTTCAATTTATTAATCCTAAGGTTAACGCAACAACCGCAACACTCATGTACTTGAGGGTTAATATAACAAGGTCAGAATTGAATAAGAGCTTTATTGTTTTGTGCTTTTTTAATAACATGTGTTGAAATAATTCACGCACCTTGGGAGGGACAAAGAACTAAGCCCATTAAGGTTCTGTTTGTTTTGCGGAAAAAAGTGGAATCTAGAAATTGGTTTTCCTACGGAAACGATTTTCCCAAAAAAAAATTGAAATCCAATTAAGGTTTTCCCTCCTTTATTTCAAAGAAAAACTTGCTTCCACATTAATATTTTTTTATATGGCTTAAAAGAAACATTTTTCACAAATCATCTTACATCTTATTATAGGATAACATAAGTAGCAATACGACATATACGAAAAGTAATAGAAAAATACAATTAACTATCAAAGTCATATAAAATGGGAAAATTATCTCTTAGATATCCTAGGGTTTGAACATTTATTATCTAAGTACTCTATCATTGTAATATATGTAATCAGTTACCATGAGATATAAAATTCTATCACCTAAATAGGCCCTGCATTCGAATCTAGTGAATTTTCGTTAATGTGTCATCCTGGCATTTTTTGACAAGACAAATCACCGGATTATGATAGGGATACATATATTGTTGAAACTCGTGTTCCAAGTCAATAATTTTTATTTAGAATCTACCAAATTTTGGCAAAATATACCTTATTTATAAAATTCAACTTTAGGGTACTTGGGTGATAGCACTTTTAAACTTCAGGCTACATCATTGTATATTATTGAAACATCAGAATACATGTGTAGTAAATGTTCAAATCCCAAGGTACCAAATTCATAACTTTCCTATATAATATTATATAGTAATTCATTGTTCTTTTGAAACCATAATGAAGTAACATCTGGTTCTGTTTGATTATTCGATCCAATTTTTGTCCGGCATTATGATGTTAAAGTTTACGTTCCAATTCACTTCATTTCGGTTCGATCCCTATCCCCATGATAATTACAACGAAGGCTCTTGTTCCACTTGGAATGATGACTTCCCTAATTTTATGAGGGAAGTCATTTCCCTCCACTGGGGAAAATATTTTCCGTTGGAAAAGATTTTCCGCCAAAAAAAGTGCGCCAGACAATAGAAAATATGAAAGCCGATCCCTAGAATCCATTTTCCTCAAAAACAAACGTAGCCTAAAAGTGTGATGGCTGAGGGACAAATTTTGTGTAAAATAGCAAAATGAATTGCAAGTATGACTGCATTACGACGAGTAATGATTAACAAATACGTAGTAGGGCAGAGCAAGTGAAATTTTTTTCCTCAAAATTTTCAAATGCCAAAACAGGCATAAAGAGTAAAATAAACTTGCACAGCGAAATCCCGAATTAATCAAAATAATATACAAGATAAATATTTTGGCATTATATTTTTTTGTTACTAGATTTTGTTCTTTAATGTTCGGCAATCGGTAATATTGAACAATTCTTCGGTTACTTAAGTATTAGACAAAGGTTTTGGCAGTTCGAGATGTACTTTCTAGATTGATTTTGGTTTGGCCCTACCTGATTTTCAATCCAAATGCTCTAAATAGTGTAATGGACTGGTAATTTACCTATTAATATAAATAAAATTCGATACTTGGTATTTTAAAATATTGATATTATTGCAATTATAAATTATTTTAATTTGACATGTATAATGTGTTACAGTATTTTATGTGTATATGATGTGGTTAGAAGAGTGTTAAAACCATGTACTCGCAAGCGTACGAGCGAGTTGTAGCTGTGGTGGGTATAGAGGTGTCGTATCCACATGAGAATCAATATAAAGTTAGTTTAGTGGTTATTGAGCAGTTTAAAATCCAATTTTGGTTGGGTGAGTAGAACAACTACTAAAATTAAGAGAATTAAACAACAAACTAAATAGTCAAATCAGTTAAGGATAGTTTAGGGTATGAATTCATGTTAGTCTAACTCAAATCCCTTCATTATATTTCATCATGATAATGACTTTAAAGATTTATATTATAAACTCTAAACCTAAATTAACACTCAATTAGGGTTTCGGGTAATGAATTAATCTATGAGTATAACCCATCTAATTACTATAGGTGTTGCATGGATTATCTTAATAGTTATATGGGGGGGCTTAGATAGTGAGCCAAAACAATTTTCAATACCTAATTCTTTTGTCACACCTAATTTAGCATTAATTTGTATAACAGATTGTGTTTAGAGTTGGGTGCAACTTCAGCCCTGACCACTCATGAAAATCATGTTATACTATATATAGGCTACTAGTACAAGATAACATGTGAATAATTTAAATCAAATCATGGCTTTAAGCACATAAAAAGAAAGTCAATCTAAGTATGAAATTCCCCACAATGGTGAGGAAAATAGTATAATAGTCATTATTGCACATGAAATATAAATTTGGGATTCGAATGGTTACTCGCTTTTTATCCATAAACTAGCAGTCTACTTCTCTATAGAAGTCTTACAACTCACTAATTCAAAAAAGAAAAGGAAAAAAAAAATCTCATGCATTTATATCTCTCTTGATTGATATAACTTGACCTTGTTTTGAATCCCCAATACTCCAACCACTTGTGCTTCGACATTTTTGTGAATGGAATCTCTCTTTGAGGCTCAAAGAGGGAAAATATTTGAAAAAAGAGCAAAAGGTGAAGAAAATAGGTCCCCTCCCTTTTATATATAGGTGCGGCGTGCCCCGTGCTTGGCCGATCAATCGGCCTTTTTTGGCAATGCTTGCAGTTAATTTAGAACGTGTATAACTTTTGATCCGTTAGAAGTTACAAGTCAAATTACATTACCAAAATGAAGCTTTCAAAGAGATCTATGTGATCCTAGTGGAGTTTTCTATGGAATTAGATATTATTGGATCATTGACACTTTTCTTTTAACCTTTTGCCCGTTTCAAGCTTGATCGATTGCCAAAACGCATGGTCGATCGATCCCCGCATGTGTGGGCAGTAAGGAAAGTATATTAGGGTTTACATGTTTTTCACTTTTACATCTAGGGTTAGGTCAAATCCAAGCACAATTCTTATAATCTCTCTTCCCTAGATAACTAGAATAATAGATTTACTACATTCACGTGGTATCAAAAGCCATTCTAATTTCTCTCGGTTCTTTCTCTCCCTATTTTATTTTTAGTAATTTTTGTCTTCATTGGTTTCTTTTCTTTAAGCTGTCTGTTTAATTTGTTTTACTTTACTCAAGTTCTTTTAAATTGATGACAGTAAATCACAGTTCGAGTCTAGACCAACGCGTCTCCCAATCCCGCTTCCCCCCTCTCATCGGTGCCACCACCAGCCAAGTTGAGGTTGGCAAGCCCTATGCGGTACCCACCTGGTCATAGGTTTGCGGCCAATCACCCAACTGTGGTTGACTCCTCTAATGTCAGTCCCATTGTCTTAGGTACTTCCCTACATACGACAATGGGTGTTGGTGTCACCATCTCCACCGCCCCACCGCCCCACTTGGGAGGCTGACAGTGAATCCGGCATTTGCCTCAAGCATCCCCCTAACCTTCCCCCCTCTCCCTCTCCCCCTTACCTTCGGCCATAAGTGTCGCCGAAGTACCAGCAGTTATTGGTGCTCTCGACCATGCGCCCGGTAGCAGCACAGTCAGGTCTCTACCCACCGCCTTGCTATTGGTTTTGGCCCACAACCTACGCCTCTCTCCCTCCCCAACATACCCTCACTTAACCCTAATTTAGTGTTATTTAATCAAAACTTATATCTCAAATTCTCATAGCCCGTTTCTACTTCCATTATCTAGTATCACGAATATTGTTATAATCAAACTTGAAACAACAATTAATTACCCTGCTTGGTATGAGCAATTTAACATGCTATTATTAGCTCACCAATTACAAGGATATATTAGTGGAACATTACCCTGCCTCCTGCCCAAATAATTATTTATGATGGATCGACCTACCCTAATTCTGAATACATAACATGGACTCATACGAACCAGAGGCTGTGCTCCTGTATTGCTGCTACGCTCTCCCGACCCTTCATGAATGACATCGTTCCATACCCCACCTCAAAAGCCATGTGGGAAGCCCAAGCCAAGCATTTTCGGGATCACTCGATGACGAAAGAGTTTGATCTTCTAACCCAGCTTATCACCCATGGTAAAGATAGCAAAACACTGGACATTTACCTCTCAGAACTAAAATCTACTACGGACGATTTTGATGATATTGACTCACTAACTTCTAACAAAGAATTTATATATTTTGCTCTTTTCAGACTCCCATAAGATTATGCTGCTTTTGCCACATTTATACACCAATCCTCATGTCAATATAACTATGAAGAACTAAAATTTGCATGCTTAATGAAAAAACCGCTTTAAATCATTACTCTAGGTGCTCAAACCTAGAACAAACACATGCTTTGGTTGTAATAGGTCAAGCGAACTCGGGACAAAACAATGGTTGTGGATGAGGCTGAGGCTGCTCTAACCACCGAGGTCGCCGGGGCCAGGGAAGACGAAATGGAAAATATGGTCACCCCTAGCAGCATCATTCTGAGGTCTAGGATCATCTTTAAATACTAATGCTCCACCAAACTCTAACATAGTTCGACCCACAGGAACCCCTCCCTTCAATCCTTCTGCTAGTGCACTCGAGCCAGGTCCATAGGTCTGCCAAATCTGCTCCCAAAATGGACATCCTACCCTAGCCTGCCCACATTGTTTCAACAATAGCTCTTTTCCTAGTCCATCCCAATCTTTTGCTACCATAAATCTAGGAGAACCACATTACTACAACTGGTATCCGGACTCGGGAGGCCTCTAACCACATGATGCCAAATCCAGGTATACACAATAACCTTCTTCCTTATTATGGTCATAAAAGTGTACTAGTCAGAAATGGTGCATTATTACTTGTCACACATGTGGGTTCTATTATCATATCAAGTTGCTCACAACCCCTTAAGCAACTTAATGTAATGTTAGTCCCAAAACTCATGCATAACCTAGTGTCAATTAAAAAATTATGTCGAGATAACAACTATGGCGCACTCTATAATTTCTCGCCTCATGACACTAGCCTAGTCAGGCGAGTCAAGTCCGAAGAATTGTTGCGTCAATGATTATGACATTTAGGTAGCACTGTTCTAGATACCTTATGCAAGAGACACTCTTTTCCAATTGCTAAGTTTTTTAATAATTGTCGCTCATGCTGTTTGGGAAAATATCGTCGTCTTCCTTTTCAGAGTGCAATACATACTTCTAGTTTTTTGCTTTAGTTAGTTCACTTTGATATATGACAATCGTCCATTTTCTCAAATTCAATTAATAAATATTATGTATTATTTATTGATGATTTTTCACATTTCACATAGTTATATCCGATGCAGCGAAAATCAGACATTTTAAATTTTATCCACTTTTAAAACCCTCGTTGAAAATCAATTTAACATGAAAATTTAAAATTTTCCAAAGCAATGGCAAGGGTGAATTCGATCACTGCAACAACATGGAAACCACTTTCGTCTATCATGTCCTGATACCGCACAACAAATTAGGGTGGGGGATCTCAAGCATCAACATTTATCTGAAATGGCATGAACGCTAAAAATTCATTCTTACCATATGAATTTTGGGATGATGCTTTTTCTATAGCTTGTTTCACTATAAATGGTCTTCCTATTCCCACTTTATCAAACATCTCTCCCTTTGAAAAATTGTTTCAAAAATCCCCAATCGTTTCACATTTTTGATGTGCATGTATTCCAAACCTCACATCTGGTGCCCCTTATAAACTTGCCCCACGATCCACTACATGCATTTTCCCAGGTTATGCTGTATGCTATAAAGGCTATTGATGCTTTGACCCTACAATAAAACGAACTTACATAAGCAGACATGTAATATTTCATGAATCCAATTTTCCCTATAATGACCTTAAACCTAAGCCCCCCAAATAGTACTAATAATGGCTCATATCTTCCCCTAGTCATTCACACATAGACCTAACCACCACCCATGGTGGCGCTCCCCCCCCCCCCCCCCAATTGGCTTCTAGCTACCACCAGCTTGACCACCCACTACCACAGGTTGTCGGCACCATCTACCCCCGCTGTACCCCTAACAATGGCCACCCTCCGCTGGTGACTACCCTTGTTGGAAAAATTATACAAGCTAACTTTTAGTTTTATGGGGATATTGTATCCCACATTGGAAAAATAATATGGGTGATCCTTTTTTCTAACGGGTATATTTATGTTTTGGATAATATTTAAACCATGCCTATTTACTGATCATTTGCCGTTACTAGCCGTTTAAGGTCATTAAAATTGTGACCATTGGGAATTTATTTATAACATAGCCGTTGTAATTATTACGTCCGTTTATAGCAGTTGGAATTCATTATGCCCGATTTTAATACTTATAACCGTGTTTCAATTTGTTATATATCAACCCATCATCCTCTCTCTCTCTCTTAATATCACTCTCGGTCTCTCTCTCTCTCTGAACTAAAACAAATAAGAGCTTTGTGTCAATTCTTCATCTTAATACTTAGTCTAGAAACCTCATCCCTCAAATTTTTTTCCCCTCTTTCTCTCCCCCGGAGGATGACCGCCGGTTAAACTGTGTGCACCGGAGCAGCTGCGAAATCGTCTTTTAGGACAGTGGCATTTACCACGGTGCGATATCATCTGTTGTGAGATCTTTCTAATTACACTCTGTTTTCGTTGCTGTGGTTGAATATTTATTAATTCTCTTACAATTATTTGATTGCTATGTTTATATAATTATTTCTGAATTATTTATGCAATTTCCAATATTTTTACTGTGTTTTTGTTGCCAATTTTCAGCTGCAAATTTCACTGAATATTTACTAGAATTTTACCTTATTTTACTGCAGTATTTTACTGAAATTTATAGTGTAATTATACTACAATTTATAATAGTATTTTACTGCATATTACAGACGTGTTCCACTGTAATTTAGATGTAATTTTTATTACGATTAGACCATTTTTCTAACAATCTAAAAGATGATTTTATCAATCAATAATGAGTGATTAGAATTTTAATATGTACTTAAATTTGAAAGGATATTCAACATACCTGAAAGAAAAGAGGTTCAATTGTTGAATTTTTATGTATTATATTTTTGCTAAAATTTAAAGTTCAACTTATATAATACATTGTCAAAATTAAAAAAAAGTCAATTTAAAAATTGAAAAATCGATGGGTACGGGAGGCCGCATGGAAGTCTAAACCTCTCGAACCGTCGGGAATAAGAAACGTTGAAGGGGTGGTTTCGCCGATGTTTTCCCCGCGGATTTAAACAAAAAAAGGTCAATGCCTGTCCAGTGTGAGTCTCACGTGTGGACCTGATTTGGCCGTTGAAGAGAGGATTTGTAGGGATGTGCCATTAACAGGTAAACTATGCTTTGTGGGTCACTTAATTGTTTGCATTGATATGACGTTAGTTGATGTATACCACGGATAACTGTCAACGATATTGAATTTGTGGTCTATTTGGAGTTTTTTATATGTAGTCAGTTGATTGTAGTCTGATTAGGAAGTATAAGTTAAAAAGATGAAGATAGACATGTGACAATTTGCATGACTGAGATGGAAAACGAAACCCTAGACCACATTTCTTTTTATACATATATACATATAAGATGGGAGAAATAAGAACGTTTAGGAGGAATAAGGTCATCAAGCCTACAACGAAAAAAGGAAATGAAAGCCCATATGGATCTAAGGGATTAAATATGATTAGGCCTACAATTAGGCTTTTAAGTGTAGAGAAAAGAAGAAAGAAAACAGAAATGAGACATACTTAATAATAAACTAAAAGTTATGTATGAAATTTAAGTATGTGTATGTTTGATGATTTGAATTTCATGTATTTTTTCTACTAGTCATGTTGTCACTCGAAGGACCTGATTTTCGTAGTTTATATTAAAAAGGTTGAATGGGAGCAACATAATGTTGGCATGCATTTATTAGTTGTATTTTATTAATGGAAGTTAGACCCACATTCACATGATGAATGTGAAGCTAATTGGCACTAAGTTACCCTCATGGTTGTGGTAGGAGCCCCCGCTGTTGCTACCTATTTTAAAGAGAATCTAATTTAAAGATTGTTAAGGTATCCTAGTTGGCTTATGGATATGCCATCATGTGCTGTTTGATTTGGGACCTATAGATTTAGTTAGCCCCTTTTAGTTGCTATAATAGTCTTTACTGAAGTGACTCAGCAAAGGGACTGTGATTTATAGTTTGCTCATGACATAGTAACCTCTACGTTCATGACATGAGGCTCTTAAGGTGCTGTGAGCTGCAGATTGTATGCTTGCCTTTGGTTCACTTGAATGGTCTGGTGCAGATTCTTATCTTAGTGGAGCAATTCCTAAGTTAAATTGCTTAAGCCTGACCATATTGGTGGTTGGAGGAGAGTTCTTGGTTTGGATTGTATGTTTTCAATTTTCTGTGTGATTATTGTGGTTAATACGTGTTTATGCTTGAGGTTGATTGTGCACTAGTTAGAATGAAGTCTTAAACCTAGAGTTGGCAACTCTTAGGTTAGGCATGTCTAGTTGCACAATCTTGAATCCCTTGTGTGATAAAGCATGGTATATTTGAGTTTTAACCATAGGATCAATCTTGTATGTGAGAGTTGTTTTTCTTGCATATTTGGAGTGACCTAAGTGAAATAGTTGATTCTTATAGAGGGCTAATAGGACTTGTGAGATTTTGTGAAAAATCAGGTGTGATTTGTATATTAGTGTTGATGTGTCTCATATGTTTCCCATGGCTAGCTATGTTTGAAGCAAGTTGAACATATGTTGTTACATGTTACTTGAAATGATGAAAAGCATGTTGTTTTAAGTGTGGAAACTTGTCTTTTTCAAGACGAATGTGTTGCCACATATTGTTTTGGGTTGTATGTTGCTATCCATACTGGTATTATGCCGATTTTTTTAGACTATTTTACTGAATTTTAGCCAAGAATTGGAAAAACATGATACGTTTGAGTAATATGAGGACTATGTGTTGTCTTCGGAGACTTATTATCCACTTAGGATCATTGTTCCATGCCTTCTTGTCTAGTTTTTGAAAAAAGGGTAAGGTGCAAGCCACATAAGAACCTTGACTGATCATAGGCTTGGTATTTAGCTTGTGTCTAGATACCTTATTTGGGTTATTGTCATATATTGTGTGCTCATGTTGGTCGTTTGAATGACATACTATATGACCCTAGTGTTCATTTGATGAGAAGAAAAATGTGGCATTGCATCACAAGCTTAATATGCTAAGGTAATTGATAGCATTATGTTTTGGTGAATAATACAACACTCGTTCTGTTATATCATATGTCAGTGGTGGACCTTGTCTACATACATTGATCCAAATGACAAGTATCGAAGTGCTCTGGTTAAATTGTTGAAGTACTAGTGAAGCTTCATGAATGGGGTTTATGTTGTAATAAACTTCTTCTCGTATTAGGTGTTTGATATTGATGAAAGATATTCTACTAATGACTATGTATTTAGGCTCGTTAGTGAGCTATATTTTGTGGCACCTTTTTAAAACCTTTATTGTTTAGTTATCCTTAAAGATTGAGTTGGTAGGTAGAAAAATTGAATGGCTTAGGAATATAGTGTGAGACATTCCATTGTGGGGGGTTGTAAGAGCACCCGAGAGCCTATGAGGTATGTTGTCTGATCATAATCTTTTCTGATTATTATGTTTTACCAATGTTTGCTAGTTATAGCTAGCTCATGGAAATTGATTATGGTGAAAATATTACTTTGGCAATTGTCCAAAGTCGGTGTAAATAGGTTGATGATGCTAAGCACTTGGGCTTGAGAGCCTTGCAGAGGCTTGGGTTGCCTTAAGTTGAGTTGTAAAAGGCATCTTGTGAATTATGGTCTTATGAACATCTTTCTCTTGATATCACCAAAATTTGATACAACATTGGTAAGATATGGACTACCCTTAATAGTAATAACGCATGTACGCGAAGTAGGATGAGAATGGGTATATGGTCTTTTGTGACCTAAATTGGTAATAATGTTTCGCAATTGTGATGAAATGTGAAAATGACAAATTGTGGTATATGTCTTTCATGCCAACTATATATACGATATATGTACGATATGTGTACTATGTGAGTACTTAGGGTGGAAATATGATTTTATTGATATGATATTTGCTCCACTATTGTGTTATACTGATTTTTGTTGAAGTTGGCAGGTGATGGAGCTAGTTATTTAACAGCTCATTGCAGATACCTCAATGTGGGGCTGAGAACAACTCGTGATTGGTGTTGGCAATGGTCAACTCTCAAGTACCGCTTTGTTGCAATACAGTGTGAAATGCCATGTGTGATGGTTGAACATGATGCTTTAACCTAATCCATAGTCCGTGACGGATGGTGTGGACATTGCACACTTGATGGGTTTGACAAGAGGAGACATATTTGTCTCAGGTATAAGGTCGTAAACGATCTACTTGAAAGAAAGTGATCACTAAATTGTGTAAGGTCTGGAAAGAACCTTGTGGATCCATTGGTAGACGCTATGTCAAAAAATGGTTGTGGAAACATCGAGGGGGACGAGACTCAAGTCTATACACGAATAAACTGTATTGTATCCAACCTGGTCTTAATAGGATCAATGTGAAAAGTCATAGTTTTATTCAAGGAATGCACTGTGTTTATGTTGTCCCTCCCTATGGTATGACAGTGGAGACGGGTCCATAGCCATTTGTTTGGTGGTGTAAGCAAGGCTAGCACTTGATGGACACTGTCTGTATGTTACCAAGGGGTGAGGTTGAGCTTTAGCTCTTAATGGACCCATATCCATATGTTTGGTGGTGTGCGGTAATACACACTTGATGAGATCCACCTATGTAGGTGTGGGAGTCTGGCCGCTCCCTATGAAGGTTTAAGACTTGCCTTCTAGAGCGCCTATGAGTATTCAGGATGAGTGCATGGCCGATAAAAACCGCAAAACCGCTGGAGTTGCCGAGATTTGGAGTTTAATATGTGTCCGAATGGCAGACTATACAACCCCTTGTGAGGTTCAAGACGAAAGTCACCTCGCAAGATGTTGGTCCTAAACTTGGGTTACACTAGGTGACGATTCAAGTCGCGAGACATCGGCACTGAAAAACTGAACTCCCTTTGCCCAATCTATCCTTCTTTGTTCCTTTCCACTTGTATCCTTTACGGGGGACTGTTAGAAAAATGATACAAGCGAACTTTTAGTTTTATGGGGACATTGCATCCCACATTGGAAAAATAATATAGGTGATCCTTTTTTTGAACGGGTATATTTATTTTTCGGATAATATTTAAACCATGCCTATTTACTGATCGTTTACCGTTACTAGCCATTTGAGGTCATTAAAATTGTGACCGTTGGGAATTTATTAATAATGTAGCCGTTGTAATTATTACGTCCGTTTATAGCAGTTGGAATTCATTATGCCCGATTTTAATACTTATAATAGTGTTTCAATTTATTATATATCAACCCATCATCCTCTCTCTCTCTCAATATCACTCTTGGTCTCTCTCTCTCTCTGAACTAAAAAAAATATGAGCTTTGTGCCAATTCTTCATCTTATTACTTAGTCTAGAAACCTCATCCCTCATTTTTTTCCCCTTTCTCTCTTTGTTTCCCCTCTCAAATTTTGGGCAAAGTTCAAGGTACTTCTACCTGGCAATTAACGAGTGCACGTTAAGAGTCGGATCGCATTAATCCTGGAGGACGGCCGCCGGTTAAACTGTGTGCACCGGAGCAGCAGCAAAATCGTCTTTTAGGACAATGGCATTTACCACGGCGCGATATCATCTGTTGTGAGATATTTCTAATTACTCTCTCTTTTCGTTGTTGTGGTTGAATATTTATCAATCCTCTAACAATTATTTGATTGCTATATTTATATAATTATTTCTGAATTATTTATGCAATTTTCAATATTTTTACTGTGTTTTTGCTGCAAATTTTTAGCTGCAAATTTCACTGATTATTTACTGGAATTTTAGCTTATTTTATTGCAATATTTTACTGAAATTTATAGTGCAATTATACTACAATTTATAATAGTATTTTACTGCATATTACATACATGTTCTACTGTAATTTAGATGTAATTTTTATTACGATTAGACCATTTTTCTAATAATCCTAGCACCAATCTGTAGCCACGGCCACAGGCCTATGGCAACACAAGCCCAACCCTTCCTTGCGTCACCATCTAACTCACAGCACAACAGTGCCTCCTCACCTCCCCCCAACCTTGTGTCCCCTAGTCCGATGACCCCTCTCCCTGGCAACACAGTTGCCACCAACACCCGAGACAAACCTCCACCAGAAACCTAACCCGGGACCCTGCCACAACTCAACCTCTTAAGGCTCCACAACCCAAAAGCAATCCCGCACCACCCATTGTAGCTAACGCACACCCAATGCTAACCCATCTAACATGGGTCTAATATGCCTAATTAATTGTTTTACAGAAGTGACGTTGTTTGAAGCATTATCAAAAGTAGTGCTAAAAATTTTGCGTTGTATCCCCCAACGATGGCAAGCCTCCATAAGAGAACCCGTGATTATCTGACCAGTGTGGTGATATTCAAATTCTGTAAAAGTAGTTATTCATTTTTCATGACAAAGGAAGAATCAATCCAATGTGCCGTTATGCATAAGAAAGGCACACCGGGTTTCGACTTCCACGTATTGGACATCAACGAGAACATGCTTGTGTTCATCCTCAAAATATCTTGTAGCTCATTTTTCATATTTATGAATTCTTTAAATGTGTCCCGCTTGAAAGTGTTCCGAGGAACCCTTATTGTGGCGGGGTTTAACGTGTTTTGACAGTACCGAACGAATCTAGGGTCTTTGCCAATATTAAATGGCTTTTCGGCCCCAATGATGTATCTTACTAATTCTCGTCTATGATTTTCCTGTGAAAACCTAAAGTTAGCAAGCGTTTAGAGTTGGGTTTTATCTACGTTTAATTCAGGGTGGCTTTTTATTAGGTGTCTCTTTAATGTGCCTGTC
Organism: Simmondsia chinensis; assembly: GCA_018398585.1. Classification (NCBI taxonomy): domain Eukaryota; kingdom Viridiplantae; phylum Streptophyta; class Magnoliopsida; order Caryophyllales; family Simmondsiaceae; genus Simmondsia; species Simmondsia chinensis. The sequence continues at coordinate 30,425,318 of JAGTTD010000007.1, read as the reverse complement.
CCACCACCATGTGCATGACTAATAACTTTCAGTGGATCACATAATTTACAGTGTGCTTTATTATGTTCGTGATCTAATGTAAAGTGCTTCCATACGTCGCTAGTACTACGCCTACCACTAGTGGTGGTGTGGGTTTCAGTTTCAGTGGCAGTGGGTACGGGTTTGGTTTGAGAAGATCTCGCACCACCTGATTCCGAATAATCCTGGTCGTAGTAGTGTTGATCTTATTCCCAATTTAATGTGTCAGTGTAGGGAGATGACAGATCGGGTTCTAAAAAAGCTCATTCCTGGGTATTAAGCTCGACTGCTTTACCCTTCTTAGGGATTTTAGGCGGTCGACAAGAGCTATAATTAGATTGACCGGGTCCAGATTAAGATGAAGTATGTGCCATGGTATTGTTAATTTTTAATTATAAAACGCAAGTGAGAATGCAAGTTAGGTAAATAAAAATGACAAACAAATAAAATTTCGATACTGAATTTATCGAAGCGAAACTGAAAGTTGAATTTTTACAAGATTCTACAAGCAGAACACAGTTGCGACTTCGAACTTGAGAAATTTAGGGCAAGTTGTAAGTAAAGTAAATAGAGAAGAGAGAATTGAAGAGATTGTTGTGTGGTGAAATGAGAAAATGTGATTAGTATTTATAGAAAAAAAATTAATTTTTTTTAATGTTAAATGGGAGCAACGGCTGCCCCCCTCCCCCCCTCAATTTAGCCCCGCAATGGCCTAGGCCTAGCTCGGGCCCAAACGGGGTGGAATAGGGCGGGATACGGGCCAACCCGGCCCACTGGCCACCTCTAGGGTTCAAGGTTGCAAGATAGATCTTTGGACAGATTCGCATTACTATCGCATCCTGATATCATTCAGCCAATGTGTTCAAGGTTCATCTTCCAACCCCTGCTCCTTCGCCGACCAACCATTTGATGCGCATTGCTCATGAATCGCTTGGAGGCTAAAGCATCCAAACACAAATTGGACTTTGGGAAAGTTGTTAAATCATCTCTCCTATTAATTAGTTTACCACTTATTTGGTTGCCACATAAAATAAACTCTTGCAAAAAGTTATAATTTTGTAAGAATTTAATTTATGTGTTAACTTCACATAAAGTAGATAAAATAGGTTTGGTTTTCATAATAAGAAATAGAACTTATTTTGGAAGGTTTATTAAAATAAAAGAATTAGAACTTACCTAAGGGGCCTAGGTAAGTTGTGAAGGTTGGAGATAAAGGTGGCCATGGGCCCGGTCCGGGCCTAGCCCAGAACTGAATTAGGCCCAACTCGGGGCTAGGTGTGGCTCAGTGAACTCGGCCCCACCCCCACTGGGAAATAGCCTCTCTTCAGGTTAACACCGTGAAGGGGGAAGGCTGCGTACATCCGCGCCCCCTCCGACCCTGCGTAGGCGGGAGCCCTTGAGGCACTAGGTATGTTCCTATATATATATATGTTTCAAACGGTTATATCTATCCCTATTGCATACCTCTGTTATAGTACTTTGAGGTGAGAGTCCTACTGTCGGGGAATCTACTGTCACTGACACGATAGGACGCGAAAGCAGTGATAATTGGATGTGAATGAGTCGAATTACTTATCCCTTGGTCTATTAGTGAACTATCTCTCCAGGGATTGTGAAAGACGGTACACTAGAAATATTCTTGTTATTGCTTAGACTTATATTCCTAAAAAAGTGGATCCCGCTCTAATAGCTCTGGAGCATGCTTGCTTTTAGCTCGTAGTTTGACTTTTGCTTTTGCCTTATCTTCTATTATATTATAGAAGGGTGTGTTCTCATCTTTTGAAAGAAAGATGTACAGTGGACATATTCTAGGTAAGCGCAAAGAGTTCACGTATCGATAGCTAAACCTTAAGACAAGCATCCGGTTAATGCCTTCAAGATAGAAATACCTTTCCTGTTTGTTGATAAAGGAAGGGTGCCACCGAGAAAAAGACCCGCATTACACTAACTTGGAGCGCGCTTCTTTATTCAAAACACAAATCAATTATGAAATGAACCCTTCACCTTGTTCTTAAAAATGGGTTTTCGTGTAAAAAGCTTTTGATATTCAACAATCCCAGTTAAGAAATAATAAGAGAAATCTGAGACCAGGTTCCTATTATTTGTTTTTCTGCCTTTTTGTTAAGCTTATCAATTTTTCTTAATAAATGATTTGCTACAGAAGGATATTTTTTAGGACTCCTCCCAAGAGACATGTAAGAGTTGGGGCATCCCAATTAGATTGAATAGGATGACAGTTTATCATTTCGAATTTGTAAAATCAGAATTTCGGACAAAACCAGCCACATGAAAGCTTTGAAAAAGCTATTCCCACTGCTTCGGAATCTTACTCCTCAGAGGTGGCTACAAGCTAAAACCACTGATGAGGAACCATTGGCTTTATGAGTTCGCTGTCTATTCTAGTAAGAAGATCTTATTCCGCTTCAGAGACTCCGTGAATCTACTCCCTGGCAAACTTAGCGCCGGAGGAGTAGAAGCTAGGTTCAATTGAAGTTCTGGTTGTCGGGATTACCAAACATGGTTTCTTTTAAGACAAAAAAGAAAGTTATAGGGCAGTTTTCAATTTATGTCCAATTTCGTTGGCGCGAGTGGTATTTTGCTTCGGTGTGATGGCTATCGGCTCGGGCGCCAAGCTTTGATGAAGTAGGGGGACATGGATAGGCCTCGTCTCGGGTAAGTTTCAAGATCATAGGATGTAGCGCCATCGATAGACATACTCGCGAAGAAAGCCCCTACCCGAGGGACCTGAACTGCCTTGATCCTCATCCCATCCTTCAATTTACCAACGGGAAAAAGCTAGCTGGATAAACAAGGCAGGGATCGCCCGCTAGGCAATGCTACCTTTGGGAGGAGACAAAACACCTATAACAATATAAACTCATATTCGAAAACTTTTTCAAGCATGAAATAAAAAAGGAATGGCTGCCTTTGCTAACGAGGCGGATTCCGAACTGGGGCATTACAAGAAGACTTGAAAGCCGCTTTAGAATAAATAAATATTTTATATGGGGGAAAGCTTCAAATCCTCTCTTCTTAAGAATCCGCAGCAATAAGAAGTCCAAGCGCTAGCTGTAGAAGCTAGTCGCCAGAAGAAAACAGTAGGCCTGACTATAATAAAAACGAGTTAATTTGAAGAGTCATTTTGAATTATTTGATTTATCATGAATTATTCATGAAAGAATGAATCAGGGAAAAACCTATGAATGTATCAGCTACAAGAAAAGATGCAGAAAGAGGCATTACTCCATAAACCACAAGCAGGCATTCGTGAATCACTGACCATTGGGATAAGGGATACCTCTCTCATTAATATCTTTTTCCCTCCCTCAAAAACACATGGGGCCAAAAAGAGGAAAGAGAGGGATGGGTTTCTTTCGCTTTTGGCATAGTGGGGCCTCGCGGCAAACTTGCAGTTCCCTTGAACCAAGCACAGGATGGATGGTGTACCAATCAATTTCATTGGGAAGGTGGAAACCACCCCTTACTGCATTCATTAAGAGTGAAAGTGAAAAGCCTCTTTCTAGTATTGAGATGGAAAGCTTACTGAAGACTTCTAGGCAAGGAAAGTGAGTAACTCGAGCTTATGCAGAAACTCAAATCGATGATCATTTGACAATGATTCTAGATCAATTACTAATGCTCCTAAGATCATAGAAGCAATGCTGTAGAAAAAGAAGATTTGTTGCAATGCAGCTCCATAGGAACCATAAAAAAAGCACCCAAAATATTAGCAGAAGTAGATATTTTAGACGCAATAGAAAAGAATGCTGTAAGCGAGGTGGGTGAACCCTCATAGATATCAGGTCAGATACTTTCTCCTGGAACATCCCGTTCGGCTTATATCGATAGCTGATCCGCTCAAGTCTTTGCACTCTAGCCTTTCTTAAAGGATAAGTACCAAGGGGTTATCCAAATGGTCCATGATGTTGCCCTAATGTTGTAAGGCTAAGAAGAAGAAAGACTTGCTTTATTCTAGTTCATTCTCTTTCCCTGTTCTGTGCAGAAAAATTTCTGATTTGAATTTTTTTTTATTTTTCATATAGACAAGCTGAAACGACAGCCAACAGGGGATGGAGTCCCAATGAGGCAGTTCTGTTTTTCTGGATAGAATCTCACTCATGGAGGAAGAGTATTCGCGCCTTAGATCTACCAAATGATAAGAATGCCTTTGAGATTCAATCATAAACCCATATTGCCTCAGTTGTATGCAAACCCCCCTTCACCCCCACCCCCTAAAACGGTAAAGAAGAGTTGGGCAAGCAACTTCTCTTTCCGAAGAAGAGTGCCTGCTTGAATGAAATCTGTAAGGAGAAAGGCAGAATGGACGAGAGAAGCAGCGAAATTGAAAATAAGATATTGAGAGAATTCCGTGGACATGTATTCTTCTTCAAAATCAGATCTTCAATTTCTTTTTTTTTTTTTTAGTGGAAATAATGTCTGGCTTGTCGATTGTGTGCCGTTAACTCCAACTTTAACAGGATAAGAAACTTGAGAACCTGAGAGAAGGATCTAGAACATAAGGAAGCAACTGGAAGGAAAGCAACTGGGTCACCGTGGGACACTTTCATATGAGTGATGTTTACTATTCCATTATTCACATAAACTTTTCAATGACTTGTCGGCTGCCTTGCTTGAGGAATAGTTTCCAAAAATGGTGAAAAATTTCCATACCATAGAACTCCTCTATCAACCAGCGGCTCAATCAATTACTTTAACTTTTCTTCTTGGAAATGCTAAAAAAAGATTACTGGTTTGGTTTTCTTATATATATATATATATATATATAAACATACAATACAATCATAATAGTGTCTATAAAATTATAAAAATATATAACCATTTTAACCAAAAAATAATATAATTTATTGATGAATAATATAACATACAAATATAATACAACACAATCATAATTATAAATATATTTAATAAAATAAATTGTATCATAAATTGTTAAAAAATACAACTATAACCATGTGATACCATTATTCAAAATTACATATATATTTTATAAAAGAAGATAGAATTATAATAATATAAATAACTTAATATAAACTTGTTCCAATTGATGCGGGACTTGCTGTATTGGCGCTACGGTCGTTTCCTTGCCCCCCCCCCCCCCCCCCCCCCCCCCCCCCCCCCCCCCCGTTTCTTCTTCCTTTACGAATGTTTCCTCCTCGATCATCTCCTTCATTTCTTCCGCCCTTAGGTTGGCCTCATTCACCACTCGAGGCGCCTTATCGGTCGAGGCCGACATTTGGTTCGTCTCGTGATTTTCGATGAGTTTCAGAAGTTTACCATGTGTTTCTTTCCCCCTCTTGTGAGCATCCAACACTTTCATAGAATACGGACCAACATTTACACATATCACACAAGAACTCTAACTTTGTGTAATGTTGGGCAAGGAAACGCTCGTAAAGAAAGGAAGGGGGGGGGGGGGCAAGAAAACGGTCGTTGTACCAGTACAGAGATTTGAACTTCTATAAGCTTTTACAAGTAGAACACAGTTGAAACCTTGAACTTGAGAGATTTGCCGTAAAAATATTGTATATAAGTAAGTAGAGAAGAGAGAATTGGAGAGATTATTGTGTGGTGAAATGAAAAAATGAGGCTAGTATTTATAGAGGAAATAATGTATTATTTTAAAATCCTGCTATTGGGGTGTGGCCACCTCTATTTGGGGACTGATAATATCCTAAAATTGGACAAATTATTGCTAAAATTATGAAGGGTCTTGATGATGACTCTTGGGCTCCTGGAAGTTACAATTTGTAAAGGCTATAAATAGGGTACTATTGTGCCATAGTTTATAAGGGGATAAAAATGTAAAGTAAGCAGTGGAAGGTAGAGTGTAAGTAAGAGGCTATTGTAATACCTCTGTTCCTATAGTGAAATTATGTTACTCCCTTCTGTGGATATATGCTTCAACTGAATCATGTAAATTTCGGTGTCTAAATTATTCTCCCAATCCCTTTCAATTTGTGTTTGTTGCTTTAAGTTTTGGTTTGGCGATTCGTGGATGGTCCTAACAACTAGAGTATGAGAAGGTATTGGTTGTTGTGAAATTTCTAACAACTGGTATCAGAGCCTCAGGTGGAACCTAAATTAGAGAATTACGTGTTTGAGTGGGAGGAAAAGACCGAAGGCCTATGGTACTATTCCGGTGAGAAAACAACAAGTGCACAATGGCGCATGAACAGTGAACAGTAGCGCGTGGGTGGCACGTGAATCATGCTGGTGGCTCGTATAAGGTGTGTGGCTGATGTGTGGGAAGGTGCCTACTCTGGCACGTGGGAGGACAGGGAGTACGTGGGTGGCGCGTGGGATTGCGTGGGTGGCATGTGGCAGTGACTGACTAGGCATGGTGATGAATGAAATAAGAGTGAGACTAGATTGGTGTACCTGGATGGTAGATTGTGGCCAGATCTATGTGGCTATGTGAATTAGGGTGGGAAAATTAAGTAGCGGTGGCGGAGGCTCCCAGCGGTGGTGGCTCAGGGAGATCTAGTTGTCCTCGGACTAAGGCTTCATTCACGGTGTCGGTGGCTTGTGTGATGACCGGAAAATCCGACACGAAAGTCCGTGGAGGTCCAGTGGTGGTGCCCTAGAATAGAAAACAAGTCTGGTTATGCATCACGATGGCGCTGTGGCTTAGATCTGATGGGTGCTTGTTGGAAACAATCAAGATCCGGTGTTGTCGGGTTCATCACAGAAGACAACAGTGTCAGAAAACCAACCTCTAGTGTTGATTGCAAAATTGAGGTTGAGGCTAACGAGATCGACAATGAAGAGGATGACAGCGTCGGAGGAGTCGAAATCTAGTGGTGGTTTCGAGCTTTGGTGAAAAATTGATGGCCAGTGATGTGACGTGGTGGTCGACGGCGAGGAATCGACGAACAAAGACAGAGGTGAGTTCCCAACTTGGAGCCCGTCTCAATGGTGCTCAAGCTTTGGCGGCGGTGGTCGCCAGCATGGAGAGATGAAGAGTTGTAGAAAGTGAAAATGAAGGGGGAAGATCCCCTGCTATGGCCAATCCACAACAAATTAAACATTGGAAGAGTGAAAGAGGAGAGAGAGAGAGTGGGGATAAAATTTTTAAATTTTTTTAATTTAAAAATTTAAATTACTCATATAAAATAATTTTAATATATAAATTTATTTATTTGACTATTTATTATTTAGTTGTTTGTTTGAATATTTATTATTTAGATATTGATTAAATTTTGTTGAAAACATCGAAATAAATTGTATATATTTTTCTATTATTCAATATATTACTAATATAGTGAATAATAATGAAAATATATACAAGTCATTTCGATGTTTTTAACAAAAATCTAATTGGTATTTAAATGATAATAAAATAATTTTAATATATAAATTTGTTTGTTTGACTATTTACCATTTAGATACCCATTAAATTTTTGTTGAAAATATCAAAATAACTTGTATATATTAATGACTTGTATATATTTTCGTTAATATATATAAGTAATTTTGATATTTTTAACAAAATTTAACGAGTGTAATAAATAATCAGATAAATAAATCTATATATTAAAAATATTTTATATAAATAATTTTAAATTTTAAATTAAAAAAAATCTAAAATTCTACCCCCTATCTCTCTCTCCTCTCACTCTTCCACTGCTTAATTTGCTGTAGATTGACCACAGCAGGGGATCCTCCCTGAAAATGAAAGGATAGAGGGGTAGAGGGAAAGTAGAACAACGCTGCAGTGAAAGATGGGGTTGAAATTAATTTTGCTCTCTTGTTATTAATACTTTAACTTGGAATTTGATTTTAGTTTTCTTAGGATCCTCGTCGCCAACTGGTTTAGGTTGAATGGCTATTGAAGCAAAAAATTGGACCGGGTCAGAAAATTAAAATCAGTGCTGACGCATATTAATTGCATGTGAGGGGGTACATGGAGGACTACTGTAAAAAACTGTTTGTGATCCTCTTCAGTCTCTAAGTGGGAGATTATTAAGGTTGGAGAAAAAAGCAAGTCATATTGAAAGTTGAAAAAACGCAAGCTAAAGGCTAAGAAGAGTAAAATTATAATCTGAAAATTTGAGGGTGTCATATTTCTATAAATATGCAACTTATTAGTTAACTCTTCCATATATTGACCTTTTTACCTATCTATGCGTTTAAAGAAAACTAAAAAAAGATCAAGCATGTTGGTCTAAATTTTTGGAATGTGAAATTTAGCACTGGTTATGTTGTAAATTTTTTGATTTATGGTACTTCGAAAATATGATTTGAATCATGTTTCATGATGTGCAAATATGCAATTCATTGGTTATGCTTTGTTTTGTGGGTTGTCTTATACGGTGATGGAGAAAGACATCTTTAAGCTTATGATGGGGGATTATACCATTTCTGTTAGCAATGTATTGTTTGGAAGGTTCCACTTAACCCCATAGTTGGCTGGAGACTCAATTATGACAGCTAATTTTGAACCTAACTTTAGGGATTATATATAATCATAACCCTTATGTATGTATCTGCGGATTGGATGCTGAAATTTGTTGTTATAGTGTTTACCAATAATGATCTTCTCTTTATTATGCCGTTCCTTTTAAGAAAGAGCACTTCATGCTCGGTCCTTAACAAAAACGGATATTTTATACTGTTGGATGCTGAGTCGATTAGCCACTAAATACATTTCAATTATTGAGATATAGTGTAGATTTCCCTAATTAAGTAGTGGAATGATTTCCTCTCTCCTCTTACTGAGTAATGGATTAGAGGAGGACCATGTGTTTAGTATATATAAATAGAGTCCTCTTCTCTTCCAATTTAAGTATTTATATGGTTAATAATCAGACTCTCCAATACTCCCCTCCCTCTCTAAAATCACCATCCTCGACTCCTAGTTTTGTGATGTGGAAGACTAGAGGATTTTGGTAGCCTCTTAGTTAATTCTATGGTTCTTGTGGTGATCTACCAATGCAGTAAGACAAGTTCGGATATTGTTTTGCAACCGAGGTATTTCATGAACTTGGTGTTTGTGTATTTACCTATATTTTCCCTCATTGATATTAGAGCCATAATATTTGTTTTTGTCAATTATCTACTAATTATGTGCTAATTAGTACAATAATTTTTTTTTGATAGTTGTTGTCATAGAAAAACAAATTAATCATGTGTTAGACATGTGATTAAATAGTATTTTAATAGGTAGCTTTATTTTAGTGATAATTTAGGTTATTTTCCCATTTATTACATAATTATAAAATTAGTTAGTTATCTCTTCCCCATTTATATAGGGGATTGGATTTGTAATTGAAGTTATGAATAAAAAGTAAATGAAATTCTCCCCATCCCTTACTATTCTCTCTCCCCCAATTTCTATTTTAGTTAAGATTCAAAGAAGGCAATTCAACCACTCTTTCAGGTTTTAACTATAACAGCCGTGAATATGGCATATGAATAACCTGAACTTTTTCATGGATACCGCTATGTGCAGTGAGATTAAATTAGATGTGTAATGCAAAATTGTGAATTTTGATTAAGAAATCCAAAATCTTAGCCAAAAACCTTAAAATTTAGATCAGAATGTGCTTATGATATTCAAGAACAGGAATCGCGTGCTACCTTGCACATCGCCCCAAACAAGGTGTTCGGTACCACATGCCACCATCGGAGAGCCAAAATAGCCACCCACCATTAGTGGTGGTAAGACGCTTCACTTTTCAATTTCTATAACTAACCAAAAAAAAAGAAGAAAAAGGTCGCATGCGGTCGGCCAGATTTGTTCCGAGCTGGCGACCAGAAGTGGAGTCCACCTTTGTACCTGACTATGCCTCGGCAGCGAAGCAAGCCGGCGTTGACCTCTGGCAGTGAACAATCGCTCTCCACCTTGCGAAGAGGTATCGAAGGCAGGAGTCGGCCGTGGTTCTTCAAACCTCGACACCAACAATGGTAAAAAACTAATCAAGCTCAAGTCGCACCTAATTCGCAAATGATACAGTTATCCCTGGGTCCAATCCTGAGACTCACTTTACGACCCTGACCTGAGGATGCCACGTCATCAAGTCTAGAGTCTTCCTTTTAGCTTACATAAATAAGGGGATTTAGAGGTTAAGGTTTATGTTGAGTTGTGTTGTGATCTTCTCTCTCTCCCTAATATCCCTATCTTCTTCCTTCCCCCTTTCTCTTAATACATACTATATACTCATACTTATACTTGGAGATATTCCCAATTATAGGGATTATACTATACATATATACAATATACTTCAATGGGGCAATAGTTACTGCCAAATAGGCTGACTTCTTGGTTGTTGGACTGTGTTTAATTGCTTGATCAGGTGATTAATGTATCAATTGGCATCAGAGCAAGGCTATCCTCGGCCAGCGAGCTCCGATCCGCTCAATAATGGCGGAAGGAACTCGATCTCAGGTATCATTGCGGGAGATGTATGAATCGAATCAACATCGGTTTAATTCCTTAGAGTAATCAATCACTGACCTTAAGGAGGTGGTAAATGGGATATCAGTTCAGATGGGGGGACTGGCGTGCCTATTCCAGGACTGTGCTCCACCTGTTGCGGGCCAATCATCCTCTGCTATAGTAGCTCACCCTGCGCTTCTCCTTTGTGCTTGTCAAGAAAAAGGATGGTACATGGCACCTTTGTGTTGATTACTGGGCTCTTAGTTGCATGACCATCAAAGGCAAGTTTTCCATCCCGATTATTGAGGAGCTCCTTAATGAGTTAGGTGGTTCCACTTACTTCTCAAAGTTGGATTTGAAGGCTAGGTATTGGTAAATTCGTATTGGCCCTAATGATATTCATAAGACAGCATTCAAGACTCATTCCAGCCACCACGAATTCATGGTCATGCACTTCGGGTTGTCGAATTCCCAATCTACATTTCAGGGCCACATGAATGATGTCTTTTGGCCCTACAATCTTCGATTTGTGTTGTTTTTTTCAACAACATTCTTGTTTATAGTGCCTCATGGGCTTCTAATTTGTCACATTTACGCAGTGTTTTTCAGTTGCTTCGCTCGCACCTGCTCTTGGACAACTGAACAAAGTTTACTTTCGGCACACGTCGTATGGATTACTTGGGCCATTTTGTTTCGGGTATTGGGGTCGAAGCGGATGATTGGCTGCATCCTACATCTTTGAAGCAACTCCGTGGGTTCTTAGGGCTCTCGTGTTATTATCATCGCTTCATCATTCATTATAGCTCACTTACCCATCTGCTCACCAATCTCTCGAAGAAAGACAGTTTTTCTTGGACCTTGGTTGCTGACATTGCCGTCGACCAGCTCAGAGCCGCCCCCACTTCGGCTCACGTTCTCGCTTTATCGAACTTTATGAAGACCCTCATTATTGAGACCGATGCTTCAGGCACTGGTGTTGGTGTAGTTCTCATGCAGGCTAGCTGGCCCATTGCTTTTATCAGCCACACTCTAGCACCTAAACATCAAGGTCTCTTGGTTTAAGAATGGGAACTCCATGCTGTTGTCTTTGCGTTTAAAAAATGGGAGCAATATCTCAATGGCCGTCATTTTGTAATCCGAATCGACCAACATAGCCTTAAATTCCTTCTTGAGCAACGGGTCTCCACTTCTCTTCAGCCCCTATGGCTTGCTCGTCTCAACGGCTATGACTATGATGTCGTTTACAAACGCGGGACCGAAAACTGGGCCGCTAATGCTCTTTCTCGTCTCACTAGTACTGAAGTCCTCTGCATGGCCCTTTCTTCGATTTCCACCGACTTCATGGACCACCTCTTACGGTCCTAGCACTCCGATCTAGCCCTTGCTCGCATCATTGCTGACAAGTCCGCGGATAGTTTTTCCCATCCCCGGTACTCATGGCAGCACGGGCATCTTAGTTACCATGGCCTTTTAGTCATGGGTAATGACTCTATTCTCTGTCATTCCATCTTGTTATGGTTGCACGACTTCGCCCAAGGGGGTCACTGCGGCGTCGAGGCTATGTACCGCCGTGTCCGTACATTGTTCTACTGGAAGGGACTTCGATGAGATATTCATACTTATATTTGACAATGCTCAATGTGCCAACAACATAAATATGATACTTCGGCTCTAGTGGGTCTTCTTCAGTCGTTACCTATCCCAACCTCAGCTTGGAGCAGCATCTCCATGGACTTTATCGATGGTTTCCCTTCTTCCAGGGGACATTCCGTCATTCTAGTCATTGTCGACCGCTTGATGAAGTACCCTCACTTTCTTTCAATGTCAAATCCGTACACAGCGGCACCTGTTGCCTAACTCTTCCTGGACCATATTTTTGGCTACATGGTCTTCTGGATACGCTTATTAGTGATCGTGATCCCATATCTACGAGCACGTTTAGGCGCGAACTCATTTCGCGTTTGGGCATGCAGCTCAATCTCTCCTCTTCTTATCACTCGCAATCCGATGGACAGATCGAGGTGCTTAACCACTGTTTGGAGACTTATCTGCAACGCATGATTAGTGAGCACCCCCATTAGTAGCGCAATTGGCTTCCCTTGGCTGAGTGGTGGTATAACACCACTTTTTAGTCCGCTGCTCAAGCCACTCCTTTTGAGCTTCTTTATGGTCAACTACCACCGATTCACCTCCCTTATTTACTGGGCGAGTCGTCCGTCGAGGCTGTTAGCCGTACCTTGATTGCGCTTGAGGAGACTATTCAGCTTTTGTGTCATCACTTGTTCTGGGCGCAGAATCGCATGAAGCAGATCGCCAATTGCCAACGTGTTGACCCCGAGTACCAGATTGGGGACTACGTTTAGCTCAAATTACAAACTTATCGACAACAGTGTGTGACTCACCGTCAGTCCCACAAGCTCTCTCTGCATTTCTCTGGCCCATTTCGCATTGCTGATTGCATCGGACCATTCGCTTATCGGTTAGACCTCCCTCTGCATGCTTCTATTCATCATACTGTACATGTTTCTCTATTGAAGCAATGCATGTCTATTCTAGCTACGAGTGTTCCCCTTCCTCACGTGTGGCCTCCAGTAGCAGCCCTGTCGTAGCCTCTCGCTATCCTTGACCATCGCTTGGTCAAGCGCCGCCGTGTCGCTGCCACCCAGGCCCTCATTCATTGGTTCGGCCACACTGCAGACGATGCTACTTCGGAGTATTTGCATGACTTTCAGCTTCGCTTTCCTTCATTTGACCCTCGAGGACAAGGGTCGACCCATTAGGGGGAGGGGCTATTAATACAATTATCCTCGGGTCCAATCTCGATGCTCACTTTACGACCCCAACCTGAGGATGCGATGTCACGAAGTCTAGATTGTTCCTTTTAGTTTATATAAATAAGGGGATTTAGAGATTAAGGGTTATGTTGAGTTGTGTTGTGATCTTCTATCTCTCCCTAATACCTCTATCTTCTTCCTTCCCCCTTTCTCTTAATACATACTATATACTCATGCTTATACTTGTAGATATTCACAATTATAGGGATTATACTATACATATATACAATATACTTCAATGGGGAAATCATTTTTGCCTCGTAGTTTGAATTCTTGGTTGTTGGATTGTGTTTGATTGCTTGTTCCAGTGATTAATATATCAATTGGTATCAGAGCAAGGCTATCCTCGGCCGGCGATCTCCGATCCGCTTAACAATGGCGGAAGGAACTAGATCTCAGGTATCGCTGTGGGAGATGGATGAATTGAATCAACATCGGTTCAATTCCTTAGAACAATCAATCACTGACCTCAGGGAGGTGGTAAATGGGATATTAGTTCAGATGGGGGGACTGGCGCACCTGTTCTATGATCGTGCTCCACCCACTGCAGCCGATCGTCCTCCACTCGAACTCAACTCACCTCAAATCGATGACAATAGCAACTAGGCACTGGTAGCTCGAGGTAATTATCGTCCACCCACTCGGATGTCTAGAATTGATTGCCCAAAATTTAGTGGGAGTAAGGGGGTGAATGCTAGGCTCCATCGTTGTGAAAGGTTCTTTCACATTGATGGCACACTGGATGATATGAAAGTTATGATTGCTAGTGTGGCTCTAGAGGGTGATGCTAGGGTGATGCTGAAGAATGGCATAACTCATTTGAGGAGACATGGCTGATTAGAGTGACCATATCTTGGGAGGTCTATGCCCTGCGAATCCGAGCTTGGTTTGTGGAAACCACAGAAAACCCCCTTACTGAACTTATGAAATTGAGGCAAGAAGGGTTTGTTGAAGATTTCTTGCATCATTTTGAACAATTGAACAATCGAAGTGGTTTGAGTGAAGTTCAAAAGATTAGTATCTTGCTTGGGGGATTGCGTGATAAGGTTGCAGGTCAAGTTTGTATGTTTCGCCCTAGAACTATACATGATGCGGTGACATTAGCGAAGCAACAAGAGCGAAAATGTGCTTTCATTGATAGAATAACAGGTAAAAATCCTGTAAAAACAGCACCACCTTTACCAACCCCAACCCCGTTATGGGCTATACTGCCCCCACCTCGACCACCCTTGCGGCTGCTGCCCACACCCACGGCATTGTCCCATCCAGCCTTTAGTCAATGTATCCCCCTCAAGGAAGGTAGCAATCCAGTTAATTTGAGACCTTATCATTACCCGATTTTTCAGAAAGACATTATTGATTCATTAATTAAAGAAATGTCAGACGCGGGTGTCATCCGCAATAGTAGCTCACCTTATGCTCACCTTAAGCTTCTTTGTTGTGCTTGTCAAGAAAAAGGATGGTACATGGCATCTTTGTATCGATTACTGGGCTCTTAATTACATGACCATCAAAGACAAGTTTCCCATCCTGATTATTGAGGAGCTCCTCGACGAGTTAGGTGGTTCCACTTATTTCTCGAAGCTGGATTTGAAGACTGAGTATTGGCAAATTCGTATGGCCCCTGATGATATTCATAAGACCACATTCAAGACTCATTTTGGCCACTACGAATTCACCATCATGCCCTTCAAGTTGTTGAATGCCCCATCTACATTTCAGGGCCTCATGAATGATGTCTTTCAGCCCTACCTTTGCCGATTTGTGTTTGGTTTTTTCGACGACATTCTTGTTTATAGTGCCTCATGGTCTTCTCATTTGTCACATTTACGCAATGTTTTTCAGTTGCTTCGCTCACACCAGCTCATGGCCAACCCGACAAAGTGTACTTTTGGCACACGTCATATCGAGTACTTGGGCCATTTTGTTTCGGGTACTGGGATCGAAGCGGATCCTCGAAAAATTCAAGTCGTTGTTGATTGGCCACGTCCTATGTCTTTAAAGCAACTCTGTGGGTTCTTAGGCCTCTTGGTTATTATCGTCGCTTTGTCATTCATTATGGCTCACTTGCTCATCTTCTCACCAATCTCTTGAAGAAAGAAAGTTTTTCTTCGACCCCAGCTGCTGACATTGCCTTGGGCCAGCTCAAAGCCGCCCTCACTGCCGCTCCCGTTCTCGCTTTACCGGACTTTACGAGGACCTTCATTGTTAAGACCAACACTTCAG
Organism: Simmondsia chinensis; assembly: GCA_018398585.1. Classification (NCBI taxonomy): domain Eukaryota; kingdom Viridiplantae; phylum Streptophyta; class Magnoliopsida; order Caryophyllales; family Simmondsiaceae; genus Simmondsia; species Simmondsia chinensis. Next base: position 30,409,841 of record JAGTTD010000007.1, on the reverse strand, counting down.
ACACCAGTGTTGATGCGGTTCTCGTGTAGGACAGCCGACGCATTTCTTTTGTCAGCCGCACTCTCGCACCTTCACATCAAGCTCTCTCGGTTTACGAATGGGAACTCCTCGCTATTGTCTTTGTGGTTCAAAAATTGGAGCAATATCTCTAGGGCTGTCATTTTGTAATCCAAATCGACCAACAAAGCCTTAAATTCCTTCTTGAGCAATGGGTCTCCACTTCTCTTCAGCACCTATGGCTCCTTCGTCTCATCGGCTATGACTATGACACCGTTTACAAACGCGGGACCAAAAACCAGGCCGCCGATGCTCTTTCTCGTCTCACTGGTACCGAAGTCCTCTGTATGGATTTTGCTTCTATTTCCACCCACTTCATGGACCACCTCTCACGGTCCTGGCACTCTAATCCAGTCCTTGCTCGCATCATTGCTGACAAGTCCACGGATAGTTTTTCCCATCCTCGGTACTCGTGGCAGCACAGGCATCTTAGTTACCATGGCCTTTTAGTCAGGGGTAATGACTCTGTTCTCCGTCATTTTATCTTGTTATGGTTGCATGACTCCGCCCAAGGGGGGCACTCCGGCATCGAGGCTATGTACTACCGTGTCCGCACATTGTTCTACTGGAAGGGACTTCGGTGGGATATTCATACTTATATTCGACAATGCTCGACGAGCCAATAGCATAATAAGATACTTTGGCTCTCGCGGGTCTTCTTCAGCGGTTACCTATCCCCACCTCAGCTTGGAGCAGCATCTCCATGGACTTTATCAATGGTTTCCCTTCTTCCGGTGGACATTCCGTCATTCTAGTCATTGTCGACCGCTTGATGAAGTACGCTCACTTTCTTTCAATGTCTCATCCGTACACAACGGCACCTGTTGCCTAACTCTTCCTGGACCATATTTTTGGCTGTATGGTCTTCTGGATAACCTTATCAGTGATCGTGATCCCGTATCTACAAGCACATTTTAGTGCGAACTCATTTCGCGTTTGGGCACGCAGCTCAATCTCTCCCGACCGCTTGATGAAGTACGCTCACTTTCTTTCAATGTCTCATCCGTACGTAGCGGCACCTGTTGCCTAATTCTTCCTGGACCATATTTTTGGCTGCATGGTCTTCTGGATACCCTTATTAGTGATCGTGATCCCGTATCTACAAGCACGTTTTGGTTCGAACTCATTTCGCGTTTGGGCACATAGCTCAATCTCTCCTCTTCTTATCACTCGCAGTCTGATGGACAGACCAAGGTGCTTAACCGCTGTTTGGAGACTTATCTACAATGCATGATTAGTGAGCACCCCCATCAGTGGCGCAGTTGGCTTCCCTTAGCTGAATGGTGGTATAACACCACTTTTCAGTCCGCTGCTCAAGCCACTCCTTTTGAGCTTCTTTATGGTCAACTGCCACCGATTTACCTCCATTATTTACCGGGTGAGTCATCCATCGAGGCTGTTGACTGTACCTTGACTGCGCTTGAGGAGACTATTCAGCGTCTGCGTTATCACTTATTCCGGGCGCAGAATCGTACGAAGCGGATCCCCGATCGCCACCGTGTGACCGCGAGTACCAGATCGAGGACTACGCTTGGCTCAAATTACAGACTTATCAGCAACAGAGTGTGACTCACCATCAGTCCCACAAGCTTTCTCTGCGTTTCTACGGTACATTCCGCATTGTTGATTGCATCGGACCTGTCGCTTATCGGTTGGAACTCCCTCTGCATGCTTCTAGTCATCATACTGTACACATTTCTCTATTGAAGTGATGCATGTCTATTCCAGCTACGAGTGTTCCCCTTCCTCACGTGTGGGCCCCCGCCGCAACCTCTCGCTATCTTTGACCGCCACTTTGCCAAGCATCGCCGCATCATTGCCACCTAGGTCCTTGTTCATTGGTCCGGCCACACCGCCGATGATGCTACTTGGGAGTATTTGCATGACTTTCAGCTTCGCTTTTCCCTCATTCGATCCTCGAGGACAATAGTCGACTCATTGGGGGGGGGGGGGGGATTGATTCTGTTGTCTCCGTCCCGAGACTCACTTTACGACCCCAACTTGAGGATGCCACATCATCAAGTCTAAAGTCTTCCTTTTAGTTTATATAAATAAGGGGATTTAGAGATTACGGGTTATGTTGAGTTGTGTTGTGATATTCTCTCTCTCCCTAATACCTCTATCTTTTTCCTTCACCCCTTCTCTCAATACATACTATATACTCATACTTACAGCAATAAGAACAATAATAACAAACCCAATGCCTCAAGGGCTCCCGCAGAAGGGGGGTTGGGAGGAGGGGGGGGGGGGGGGGGGGGGGGGGGGGTGTTAATATGCTCATACTTGCACTCATAGATATTCTCAATTATAGGGATTATACTATACGTATATACAATAAACTTCAACGAGGCAATCGTTACTTGCCTGTAGGCTGAATTCTTGATTGTTGGATTGTGTTTAATTGCTTGTTCAAGTAATTAATATATCAGCAAATCAACGGTGGTGGAAGTTCGAATCCAACCGCGCATGCCTTATGTAGGTGTTGCCAGCGACGGTCATTAATAGGACAACGTTGGTGGTGGCGGAGCCGCTGCAGTGATAGCCACAAATTCTCTATGACGCCAGTGTCTTAGAGAGGTGGTGGCCGTGGCAACTAAAATGGCTAAAGCTCCTGGCGTTGGTGCCCGATCTTGTGGCATAGGTATTGGGGGTGGAAGGGATAACCGTTGCGCTCGTCCCGAGAGAAGCGGCACAGACGTTAGTCATGGGGTGTTAGAGTTTGTTACGATGTTAGTGCAAAAGAAACTGGACCATATGGCCCATTTACTCACATTAATTAAAATGTAACCCATTATGGACGAGGTCTAATTGCTAAAGTTAGTTTGTCACATCTTTTTGTTAAAGATTACTATTTTAAGGTCTAAATTATTAAAAAGTTTGTCTTATTGTATACTAAAGTAGATATTTTTCTTGTGACTTGATATGTATCAAGCTCATATTATTTGTGGAATATATTGACTTATGTAGTCATACATAAGCTATTAAATTTATTATTATGATTGAATATGTTTCATTAAAATAAAATGGATTTGTTCCTTTCTTAAATTAAATCAATTGATATTGACTTTTGTAGTCCAATATTAGTTTTTAAATTAATTGATTGATATCTCATTTGAAAAAAAAAAAAATATATGTTCCTTTATTAACTTGAAGCAATTTTTTTGTTCACTTTAGTGGTCATACGTTATTTTATAAATAATAAATTGATTATAAGATTTATTCCTTAAAGAATATAATTTGTTCTTTTTCTTGAACGAAAGTAACTTGTCTTTGATTTTTGTGGTCAAACATGACTTTGAAATTTAAAAATTGTTGATTCAATTAATAAGCAAGATTCATTTGCTAAAGAAATATATTTGTTTTTTCTTTAAATTGAATCAATTTATGATAACTTTAGTAGTCCCACACAATGGTTAAATTAATCAATTGATTATGTTATTTTTAGAAATTGATTTGTTATTTTTTCTGGAATTGAAATAAACGAACACAGACTTTTGTGGTCATGACAAAGTTGTTAAAATCAAAATAAATGGCTATTGACTTTTGGGGTCATATCATCAGTTGTTAAAATCGAAACAAATGGCCATTGACTTTTGGGGTCATAGCTTCAGTTGTTAAACTCATAAACTATTGTTTAATTGCTAAGCATGATTGGTTCCTTGTTTGAATGAATCGGTTCAGGAAATAAAGTCGAAAAATAAAAAAAATAAAAAAATGCCAGGAAGAAAATAATTACTTTGATAGAGTTCACATGTGAATGGTGATTGAGGTGGCTCGTGAACATTAAAACGCGTTCCCGAAACGCAGTTAGCTAATGAGTAAACCACGTTTTTAAAAAGCAGATGTCATGGGGATAAACCAAATTCCTAGATATTAACATTAAGACGCAGTTTAGTGGTGGAATATTTCTGGCTCCAAATCGCGTTCTCAGAACGCGGTTCAGCATCAGTAGTCAGCTCCGAAGATAGATTTGTTGTTACTAAACTGCGTTCCGTTAGTGCATTTTTAATATTGTTAAACTGAGAGCTGGGAGCCCCGTTTACCACCAGTATATGAAAAGTATAAAAAATCTTTACTATTTGTTGATTTAAGATCCAATTTTATTCAGTAAAATTGTTATTCAAAATTTTTTCAAGCAATACCGTTTTGTAGAAATGTTTAACCTCGAAAATTGAAGTATCCTATTACCACCAGTTTTGTTGATGTCCTTTACCCAAATTATGGTATATCAGTAGCGATGATTGAGACAAGTAGTTACACAACATCAACACAATAGTTTATGAAAATAAAATATCACACATTTGAATCGTAGAGAAACTAACATTTTTTTATTCTAATAAAAGACATGTGTACAATATACAAATACAACAATTAAACCAAAATTATATGCTTATCAAATCAAAGGCGAAAATAGACATCTTCTTTTTCTGCCTAGGCCTTTATCTCTCTCCCTGCCCCTACCTCTGTCTCTATCTCTATCTTTGCTCCTACCCCTACCTTCATCTGTAGGATCTTCTTGAGAAATAAGATCTTCTTGAGGCATAAAATTTTCTTGATTAATAAGATCTTCATCAACATTTTTAGAAGGCACATCCTGAAACGGTTGATGAGCCTTGTCGTGTTGATCCCATATCCCTCTCGGCAATGCTTTGGCTTCATAAGTAGAACTGGTAGGATACGAGGAGAAGTTACTAGTAGCAGGCATCTGGAGCAGATTAATTCGTCCAAGACGCTCTAGGCATTGAAGTCCGCAGGTCCTGAACTCCTATACAATGAGTATGTTCATTTGAGCTTCCATTTTATTGATTTCCCAACCTTTAGAAACCCCCCCTGCTTATATCGATCATCTGGGCTATAGTCCTTAGCTGTTCACTACAAGAAACAAATATTTGAATTTTCATTATTAAATTTAAATTTACAAGGATGAAGTAAGAATACTTACAAGATACTTGTCATTTGATTGAATTGGAAGATAGCTGTCTAGTGGATGTTCAATAGGAGGGGTTATCTTCAATTGTGTGATGCGCTGATGCCATGACATGTATGGGTCCTCATTGGGGAGAGGAGTTGTGGTAGGCGAAGAGGATACTAAATACCCCCCCCCCCCCCCCCCCCCCCCCCTGGGCGGTCTACCCCACATTAACACATACACCTTATGATATCTTGTCCGATCGACCCTATGTTTACTGCCTCGATTAATAGCATGTAAATAAAAAAAGGGGTTGGTATTCTTCGGGATACGTTGTTGCATTCCAAACTGGTGCATCAAAAGATTAGGAAAATGCCACTCAATGATGTCAAAACATATGATTGTCACTACACTGAGCCAAATATGGTGACCTTGGCGGCATATAGCTCGAATCGATTCAATTATCTCATTTATATATGGAGTCCATAACATCTAAAATAAAATGTGAAAGATTTGTCATAAATAATGAATAAAAATGCAAACAGAAACATAAAATAAATATAATTTTTACCTTATCATTGTTTTGTAAATCAAGGGCACTCCTGTAATACGTAAGGTTTCTCGGTGCACCTATACGAGAAACATCATATATCCACCTAACCAAAAAAAAAAAAAAATTAATTTGATAAATACATAAATTTAAACATTATTACTTAAATTTATTAAAATATAAAAATATTTGCATCCAAGTGGGTCATCATTATCTCTACGGAAATGGGGAGCTTGGTCTGGACGACTTATAAGAATCTGCTCCCATGCCCATAACTATATTTATATGAAAAACATAACTCAAATCATCATATAAAATAGAACTTTACAAACGAATATATAACAGACTTGTACAAGAGTAAGAGGGCCAGCAATCTCTTGTACTCTTCACCGTGATACCGACACAATTGTCAGTACATAAAAGCTAACGTTGCACTTCCCTAGCTATATTCTGCCGTTGTATCCTAATTACGGAGCAACTGCAGATATATGAGTTGTATCTCATTGCCCGTGTTGCCTCCAAATAACATGCCACCAATTAATGTAAATATATATGCCCGACTAACATATTCAATTTGAATATCTGTGGCATGAGCAGGCAAGTGGTAGAAGTGCTGACGTAGCCAAGTGAATCTGATAAGGGAGCCACGCAATGCATCAAGGGTAGGCCGGACCCCAAGTAGCTCCTCTGCCAATGCGGCGTAATCTACGTCACTAAAATCGGTGATGGGAATCCCATCTACCCTCAACCCCATCAAGATAGAAACATCTTGTAGGGTGATTGTTGTCTCCTCAACCGTCAAGTGAAAGGTGTGAGTCTTTTGCTGCCACCTTTCAACCAATGCAGTAATGAGGGGGTGATCTTGATACACACTAATTAGTTGGTAGACTCAAAAAAGTCCAACACACCTAACATAGGGTAGAATCTAATCATCTACCCTCCATTGACTTAATAATCGGGTGGCATGGCACCAACAAGTGAGAAAGGCCACATAAACAAACAAAAATCAGTTTATTTATAAATAAGAATAAGCTCAAAAATGTGTCCAAAAGAATATCAAACTCACCTCTCCATCCCATATGGAAGCACTCGTATGCCGAGGCTGTAGTTGTAGGAACTGGGGTCAACTAGGCTCGGCTCCATCTGTACTATCACATAATAACAAAATTAATAGATATATATAAATAAAAAAATACTAGATAAAAAGTAATTATAAATAAATCGTAAATTATTACTGTCTTATATTTCACCATTACTAGCTGCTAACTGAGCTTCATACTCCTTTTTCATCTTGTATATCAATGTATTATGACCTTTTCCCTTACAAAACCCACAAGTGACCCTCTATGTGTCGTCATTCTCATTCATCTCATTTTGAAACCGTTTCGAGGTTGGATGGCCTTGGCTTCACTTCTTTCTAGGATTATGGAATATTTTAGGTCTATCATATGGCTCCCAATGTCCCTTGTCTGGAATTGGATTGAACTTCGGTTCGTATGAATCATGATGCATAGGAAGGGAATAATACGGGGTCTTGAATGATAAGGGGTCATAATTTGTACTGTGGCATACGGCAAGAACATGGGAACACGGAATACCATACAGCTGAAGTTTTTGATAGGAGCAAGTTTCGTCTTTGAGGTTAATGATCTGTTTATGTCCTTTTCTAACTACCTTATCACCCTGTGCAGTGGTGACCTCTTATATGTTCCTTTGGAAATCAAATATTTCAACCCAATGATATCGCGCCTTAGCCTTGTTGGACTTCAATATCTCATTGTTTTTTGGGCAACAAATTTTCTCTTCAGCAAGAAGTTCACCTGCAATGCCTTGCCTTGGAACAAACCACTTATTTGCCCGATCGAAGGTCAACTCTACAAGTGCAGTGACAGTAAGGCTACGAACTCCCTTTAATACAACATTCATGACTTCAAACATATTAATAGTCATAATCCCATATGTTCCCTTGGTCATGGCAAAGATCCCACTTGTTCAGGCCAATTTCACCGAGATATCTATGGACATAGATATTCAATGTGCCGATTCGATCGAATGTGGAGTTGAATTTCCTGGGTTGAGTTTACCGTACAACATATTTTATCATCACAAAGTTGTAATTCAAAACCTTACATTCACATTAGAAGCAAGGTGTCTTGAATAAATCCTATGATGGGCATTTGGCTCACCCTAATCTCTTCCACTTATTACATTCATTATTCTAGTGGGACGATCCGCAATCACATACATTTTTCTATCCCTATTACAAACCTTTTCAAGTTTTTTATGAACCATGACCCGCTAGCATTAATCTCTCCTTCTATGAGGGCAAATGCTAAGGGAAACACTTGATTATTGGCATCAGAAGCAACAGCAAGTAACAATGCTCCCTTATACCTGCCATAAAGATGGATACCATCAATTGAGATGACAGGCCGACAATACTAAAACCCATGTATGGTTGCATCGAATGACCAAAAAGCTTGGTTGAAAAAGCTGACAGAAGGGTTTGTAATTCTAATACTTTTGAATACAATTTTGTTCCAGGATTTGGTCTTTTGATTGCTCTCAAAAAATGGGGAGGCTTTGCATATGAGTCCTTGAAGTTGCCAAAAAACTCGTCAATTGCTCTTTGTTTCGCCAACCAGGCCATTTTGTATGTAATCTTTAATCAAAAACGATCAGAGATAACTTGCGCAATAGAACTCGTAGAAATTGACACTTATGTTCCAATAACTTTATCACATGTTCAACAATGAAGGAAGAGCCTACAAGGAGATGATTCTAGTTAAGCACATCACTCACACATGTATGAGGACCTCTGTACTTTATAACTATGAAGTGAGGGGATTGTAGATCTACGAATCGTGCCCTTAACCACCATGGACAAGAACTCTTCTTACATTCCAACACCAACTTTAACGGATTTAATTCGACTATCTTATAAAATTATTTTTTCTTACGGAATATTGTTTCACAGCGCTTATCAAATCTTTTTTGGTGTGGAAAGTTGTCCTACTGCAAACTTGCCTACAGGATCAAAGCAAAAACTAAATTCATCAGGATCGACATATGTATATGAGTAAATTCAGGGATGGGAGCACAAGCACTAACGGGATTGTTTACACCCTAATTTAGCAGGGTTGGTATGATGCTATTTTTGAGTAAAGTGCCACGTGTTCATCACATGAGGTCAACCTTGAGGGGGGTTAGGCATTTGGGTACCACAATAGCGACGTCTCGAGTCCAATTCCTGGGAAACATTATTACCTTTCACAAGGGTATCAGCCACTCGAGGATCGAGATGGTTGAAGGGTGGAGTAAGCTCGAGCTTGAGGGGCCGCCAGGAAAGCTACAAGAATGGTAGTTTACAAGCCCGAGGAAGTTGCTTGGAGCACAATTTTCAGTTGCTTGGGCCTTAGGTTTAATTCAGGGGAACGTGGAGCTTTTAGAGGGGACTTTTAATAAGATTTTGGATGTTGGCATTAAGGATTTCCCTCCAAAATCCAAGACATGTTGATGTAGAATAAACTCGCGTAAAAGAAGAGCTTGGTCGCTAGATGTGCGTGAAGTCGTGAAAATAGGAGTAGCCGTTATTTTCTTTTTCCATAAATAACGGACTTTGCATCACTCTAAAGTGGTACACATACGCTCAAGACAAAACTTCTTCAAGTTTTATTACAGCACACTTGTGCTTTTTCTCTTAGAAGTAGCATAACTTAGCTAAGCATAGCGTAACATAGATCTTTGTTGTACTTACATCCATAGTAATACAGTTCTCGTGCTTCAGGTATGACTTTCCAGTATTAATATGTTCCCACAAATCAACAAGTTGAGATTTGAGGCTTTAGTTTAAGGCTTTGATGGCCAAGGCTTTGTCCCTTAATTGCGTTTGTCTTAACACTACTGTCATTGCTTGATAAGTCAGGTGAACTTAAGTTTGAGCCATTGATTAGGGCTTTGACGGCCAAGGCTTGTCTCTTGATTGCGTTGGTCCTAATCTAGTGATCTGAACACGGTTTTCTCCACCTTAATCTTGTTAGACCTAAACTCATTCGAGTTATTATAAGTCAAGAGTGCCATGCTTGAAAACCTGATTGACTCAGGCTTGTACGTGGACTGCTGAGCTCTTGGGTTTGTCTCCACTTCAGTTTTTGACTTTTAAGTGTATGAGGAAAGGTGTCTGTGGGCCATGCTCTATCACTATAACTTCCACTTGAGTTAGGTCCATATCCTTTAATTTTTTATCGTAAAAATATGTAGAATACATAAAAAAATACTTAACAAAGTCTTCTTAATTGTAGCGTAAGCAGAACTCATGGGTATAAACGAAATCAGATACACTATCATACAACACTTTTCTATGAAAACAGTGAGTGGTTACGGTCAAAGACATGCGGTTCATAATTAGGCACACTCCCCAGTCATTTGAGTTTCTTTTGCATGTTTGTTTTGTTTTCACATTTACGGAGACCTCACACACATCACTCGAAGAAAAATAGAGCAAATACAGCTTTTGGAGACCACGGTGGGAGTCTTGAAATAAGACTTCATCGTCATTAGCCCATCGTGGATTACCAAGACGTAATTGTCAGCCCTTCGTCGATGGTCAGAACTAAGAGGTCTTGTGCCCTTAAGCACGAGGAATCGGAAGGCTTAGCCCTTATTGGGTCCCCGCTTGAGATTCCTCTTGAACAAAGTCCCATATCTCGAAGGGATAAAATGAGTCATAGCCACGGCAGCGAAAGTGGTGGTGATGACGACATCCCAGAAGATGAACGTATTGGGCTCGATGGGCATTCTTGTAAGAGTTTCATGGCTATGCTTAAGCGTTGTTTAGAGATTATGGACTAGAAGGTTCAACAAACAATGAGAGAAGCCTTCAAGAGGCAATGTACTAAAAAAGAGCTCAATCTTGCGGCTCGATGTGAAAACTCTGCCGCTATGAGAGCCATGATTAATCTCATTGAAACCTCTATGGATGAAAGGCTGCATAAAGAGACTGATACCCTTATAGCTAAAGATGTGGCTAGGTAGACAGTGGTTAAAGTCAACCTTGCCCTTTACTGCTACCCTTATAGCTAAATATGTGGCTATGCAGACAGTGGTTAAAGTCGGGCCTATTTTGGTTAGCCAACCTGAGACTCATAATGGCTTGGTCCAAGCCGTTAGAGAAGATATCAGGCAACTAAGGCCTGCACCCCCTCCATCAGTGCCAACTGGTTACCTTCATGAGACTCCCTCGAGCTCCCGGTTGTTAGTCATTCAGGTCCACTATATGGTCCTTGAGAGAACGGAAAACCCGTCTATGGCTAACCCATGTGTCATAGGCTTGGAGTCTAGCCATAGAAGCGAAAGTGTGCCCAACTGAGTTGCAGGCCCTTCCAATCAGAGTTTTTCTCTGACCATAATGGACCTCAATCCTACTGTACCGTTGATACTTGTCCCTGAGGCAGGGAGGTACAACCTTTGTCACCCTCTTGATGCAACAGAGGTTACCACAAGGCCCACTTAAGGCCTTGCGCTAGGAGTGTAAGGTCAGGTCCCTATTATAGGAAACTAGGTTTCTCATCATGAACCTTTTCACGCTTACCAAATTGGGGGGCAAATTAATAACCCCCGTCCTCAAGATCACGACTTGAGGGTTGATCAAACAAGAATGAACCAATAACCTGTCGATACCGGTGTGCCTCCAGGCACACCATGTAACCCAGGTCCTGCTAGAACATACTTTGTGGCCAACTAAGCACATGGCCATTATGATCAAGGGGTTTATCCTGGGTTTGGGGGGAAACAACCGTTCCCGCACCCGATTGTGATAGGCACTCAAGGGTATCTCACATATCCCCCTTGAGATCCCTATCTGCTTGGGGGCAGTGGCAAGTACACATTCATGTGCCTAACCTTCCCCTCTAGGATTAATTGGTCTCCCTAATTGAGCAAATGTATTGGCGGGTCTCGCAAGGGTCACTAAGCCCTTATATGGTAAACCTTACATTGACAGGGATAACCCTTTTCCTCGAGTATACAAAATCCCCGAGTTTACCCTCTTCTCAGGGGAAGGGACTATTTCTGCTCTCGAGCACATGACGAGATTCAATTGCCAATGTAGTCAAGCAACAGATAACCAATATCTCACATTAAGGATGTTCCCTAGTTTGCTAACTGGGACCACTTTCCAGTGGTATATCAGCCTCCCCCCTAATTCTATTTACTGTTGCGATAACATAGCCAGACAATTCTAGGCCCAATTCCCTAGAATGGAGTTAGGAACTTCCATGTCAAACTTGGCTCGAATGAGACAAAAGTTAGGCTAATCAATGGAAGAGTATATTAACCGATTCAAGCAAGCTTGGTTAAAATGCACTTTAGTTCTTCCTGAGCTCGAGTATGCCAAGGTGGCTCTAAACGGCTTGGACATTGAATTCAGGAAGAAATTCGAAAGCTCTAACTTTACGACGCTTCTTCAGCTAGTAGAATGTGCTGCTAGATATGAGGTATTCTCAAAAGAAGAAAACCTTTGGAAAAACAGCTTGTACGGGACATATGTGCACAACTTAATTGAGGAAGAAAAGTAGAGGTGGGCAACTAGCCGAGTCGGCCCGGAACCCGATCCAACCCACCCTGGGGCCCCGTTGCAATTCTCTCTTCTCTACTTACATACAATTATTTGCTCTAAATTTCTCAAGTTCAAAGTTTTATTTGTGTTCTACTTGTAGAAGTTCAAATTTTTTTTTTTGCTTCGGTAAAATTAGTATCGGAATTTTATTTATTTGTCATTTTTATTTCACTTGTATTCTTTCTTGCATTTTGTATTTTTAAATTAACATTATCATGGCACATAATTCACCTTCATCTGGAGTCGGTCAATCTAGTTTTAGATCTTCTCAACTGCCTAAAATCTCTAAAACAAGTAGAGGAGTTGAGCTTAATACCTACGAACGTACTTTTTTAGAATCCGCTCCGTCACCTCTCTACACTGACACCTATGATTGGGGGTAAGAACACCTCTACGAGCAGAGTTATCCTGAATCGGGTGGTGCGGGATGTTCTCAACCCAAACCCAACCCACCAATGATGAAACTTAAACCCGGACCTCTATGGGTAGTAATAGATGTAAGTAATACTTGCGATGTATGGAAATGCTTTACACGTTAACACAGTAAAGCATATTGTACATTATGTGATTCTCCAAAAGTTTTCAGTCATCCATGGGACTAGCACTTCAAAAAGATACCTACAAAGAAGCCACCCTGAATTAAATGCAGATAAAACAACTCTCGTACAGCAAGCGATTGGTGCACTCACTAAATATAAGTTTACAAATGAAACTAACCAACATGAATTAATGAGATATGCCATTTTGCCCAAAAGGCCATTTACCACCAGTGAAGACCCTAGATTCATCCGGCTCTGCAAAACCGCGTTAAACCTCGCCACTCTAAAGTTTTCTCGGAACACTTTGAAGCAGAATGCCTTTAGAGAGTTTATAAATCTGAAAAATGACCTTCAAGATATTTTAAAGGTGAACACAAGCATGTTCTCATTGAAGTCAAACACGTGGAAGTCAAAATTCAATGTACCTTTCATGTGCGTAACAACGTATTTGATTGATTCTTCCTATGTTATGTAAAAAAGAATAATTCATTTTTTCCTACGTGAATATCCCCACAGTGCTCATGTATTCACAGGTCCCATTGTGGATGCACGCTGTTAAACAAATAATTAGGTATATGATGCCCATGTTAGATGATAAATGTTTACATTACGTTGCATCTGTCATGTACTTCATTTAACAGTAGTTGATAGTTTGCAACTTATAGATGTTACTCTTATGTCTTTAAGAGAAGTAGCTAAAGTAATTAAGACATCTGGAAATAGGCAAAGAAAATTTAAAAAACTTTGTGACACACATGGCATTCTTTATAAAAATTTAAATTACTTACACGCAATAGATGGTCATCCACGGTTGATATGTTAGAAAGAATCATACCATACAAAAATATCTTAATTGAATTTGTACGACAAAATCCTTTAGATCTAAGTTCTTTTAGTTTTGAATTTAAGATTGGAATATAATTAATGAAGTTTGTAAATTTTTTGTTATGTTAAAGAGGCTGTGGCCTTTTTTTTGGATGTTATTATCCAACCATTACATAAGTAATATCTAGACTAGTTGATATTATTGCTTGGATGATAGATAACTTCTCCAACCCAATGTTGCAAGGCTCTATTTCTGGCATGGGGGAAAATTTTTTAAAATATTATTCTGAATTACCACTGGCATAGTGTATTGCCACCGTTTTTTATCTACGTTATAAACTTACTGGTTTGCTATTATTTGCACAAATATTTTATGAAAAAATGAATCCACCTTTTGATGTTGCATCTTTTATTGCTAGAGTTGATGAAAATTTACATAATTTATTTTTTGTGTATGCTCAAAGATTATCATCTGATTATACAAATGTTTCTTCTATATCATCTTTTTCGTCCTCTTCTAAAGGAAAATCATATGCGTGGGATATGTTGAGCCGATTAAAGCCTAAATAAGTCTCACGTCACATGATGACCTAAATTTTTAGATGCGTTCGCCTATGCTCGACTTCAACCCGACAGAAGCGAATCCATATTTTGATATTTTGTAATGGTGGTGTTCAAATAAAACCCAATATCCCGTGCTTTCACCATGGCACACAAAATACTAGTGTGTCCGATGTCTTTGGTAGCATCGGAGTGTGCTTTTAGTGCAAGGGGTAGATTGTTTGGATCAAAGAGAACGAAGTTAGCACCAGCCACCTTAGAAATGTCGGTGTGTTTGAGGGACTGGATGGCTGCAGTGGATAGAGACCAAGACTGAATGAACTTGGGTTCATCAAGCGATGAAGAAGACGACCGTAGCACCAGTATAGCAACTACAGCACCAACCGCAGCAAGTTTAGACTAAAATATTTATATTGTCATATTTCTATTTTTTCTATAATATATTTCCTTTTATAAATTATATTTATAATTTTATATGGAACTATTATATTGTTATAGTTGTATTTTTTAACAAGTTGTGATACATATTATTTTATAAAATATATTTATAATTATGATTGTGTTGTGTTGTATTTGTATGTTGTATTACTTATCATTAAATTATAATTACTTTTTGGTCAAAATGATTATATATTTTTATAATTTTATAAGGCACTATTATAATTGTATTGTATGTGTGTATATATATATATATAGAACATAGGGGCCCTGGCCGGTCTCACTGGGCCAAGTGCGAGCCTAGGCCCTGCCCGGCCCATGGCCACCTCTAAGGAAGAGGATCCTCCATACAAAATCGACGTAGCTGAGTACATCAAGGGGCCTCCTGTGGTTTGTAATCTTTTGTTCAAGAAGAACATTAAAGCAAGGAAGTCTTACCAGTCCCAAGACTTAAGAAAGTATTCATTTGATCTCTCTAGAGCTGATGCAACACTTAATTGGCTTCAGGCAAATAATAAACTTAAGATTAGGGGTAAACACAGAAAACCGGATCCCAACTAGAATAAGGGGAAGGTATACTGTAATTGGCATGATTCATTAACTCATTCAACGAAGAACTACGTGATCTTTAGAAACGTAGTTCAAGATGCCATCGAGGCTGAGAATTGATCTTCTCGAGAGAAGGACAGATGAGTGTCCATAAAGATCCTTTCCCTAGTCCTCTTCATGTCAACGTTGTTGAAATCGTGGACAAAAACAAGCCCCGTAATGTCCGGGCTAAACCTTTTTCTTTATACAGGAGAAAAATGGTTCTTAGTGACAATTAGAAGGCTCGGGGGGCTAACCATCTGTTTGAACAGTTGGTCATTGAAGGAATACTAGCATTCCTAAGACTGGTGCATACTTTGGATGATAGTATATGCCGTCGGCACATCACTGAACTTCATCCCACCAGCAGGTGCGCTGTTTTCAAGAATTTGCTGATCAAGCTCAACAATAACTCTGCCATTACACTGTCAGTGGCAGAGGAATTGGCTATGGAGATGTGGTAGTCAGGGGTCATCCCAAAGTCTAACTAGTTGGGAGAAAATATCTCACGACTTGGTGGGGATGTCATACGCGGCATGTGAGCAATGCTGCGGGAGAATATAGTTGCAATGAGGAAACTAAAGTTGCTTCCTCAGCACATTTCCCCCACTGATCCTCTATTAGGACTAAAAATGCCATCTGAGAAACCTCGAAAAAGTAATTCGGTTGAGGATACTCCCTCGAAGACTCAAATTGTCATGAGGAAAGGACATCCTAAGAGAAACCCAAAGTACACCTTATTGGACTTGGATACCATCGGCAATTAGGTTATTAGCCATCAGGCGTCAGGTTCGGAAATGTATGGAGGAGGAATCACCTCGATCAAGAGGTAGCTAGCCCCTCCAACTAACTCGAACTCAGAAAAGAAGACAACTGTGCAAGAGGGAAGCTCAATGGAGAATCATGCTTGATTCCTGCCTAACTAGGCTTTTTAAAGAAGAAGCTAGGGTCCACAAGGGCAAAAAGGCCTAGCATGAGGGGCCAACTCATAAGAAACTCGAAAGGTGGGCTAGCCTTACATCTTCGGAAGGGCGAGAAGCTTGGTGGGATCACCTTACCAAGGACCCCCTAGTTCAAGAACCAGCTGAGGACGAGGAGGAGTATTCCCCTCTTAGCATTAACTTAGTGGAACCATTGGATCGCATCAACCTAACATGGTTTGATATTAAAAATGACTTCCACGAAGAAGACTTCCCCTAGCCTATGGAGGAGTCTCAAACTTTAGAGGTTGATCACATCAAACAACCTCAAGAATCGGACGTGCCAATTAATTGTGTTCCACAACAACAAAGAGAGGGTACACCCATGGTCTATAGCCCTGACAATGAGACAGACCAAGGGATCCAAATTTAATTTAAGATGTTGCCTGAAAAGGTGGAAGTCAGAACTGCCCTACTCCTTCCCCTAAAATTCATGGCAGCCGATACCCAAGAATGTCTCGAAGATGATGTGATAACATCAAATGAGAAGCCTAAAGTTGAGCTCGTAGATGAAGTAGCAGCCACTAAAGGTACACTTAACCCTTTATCTTTTACAGTTAATATTACAACATCCAAATTGCCTGATAATCCACCTGACATAATGATGATGACGTTGTTAGGAATAGTGTCCTAAAATCTAGATTTATTCTGTTAATATTGTTTCATTGAAGAATAAAATTAATGTTCCAGTCATTTTCTTGTTAAATTTGTGTAAGCCAGCATTTATACCGCATATGATTTTCTTTTAAGTATCTTCCATGAGATGGACAGAGTCCTCATATTACATTTTACATGTTTGTTCTAAGTGGATAATGAGATTAAGCCACATATAGACTTGGAACACATGGTATGGAATGTTATTTGAGTAACTCATGGTCGATGATGAGTTTGGGCTACTTGTCTGTTAAGACCATGACTTAGCACTTTAGATGACTTGTCTTGGTTATGTGGATGGTGATCCAAGAGTGTTAGGTTGGTGTGTTTAATAAGATTGATACACTGAGTTGGACCATGTGAGTTGCTTATTTTTAGACCGCTAACGAAGATGAGTGATTCATGTTGTACTTGTGCATGTAGCGTAGTTACTTTTGTGTACTATGAGTAAGGTCTAAATGTATGACTGAGTTCCCACTTACACTGGGCAACAACAAGAAGTGTAATAAGGATCAGGTATTCAATACGGAATCTACAATCTCTTGTGAGGTACATATGTCCCCTTAGTTGATTCGCAAATATTTGAATAGTTCAGAATCTTTGGCCAAAGTATTCCAAGTGTTTGATATTTGGAATTTGTAATGTAAATATATTCAAATATAAATGAATTAATTCAGTGAAGGGCAAGTCGGTAACTAGTGGAGAAGCTACGAGAAGGGTAATGATAGTGGTTACATTTATTCATGGACATGTAGATGGAGGGGTTGTTGTTATCAATACAATCTATTTGGAAAATATCGAATAAATAATTTAAGTCTAGAGAGAAGTGAGATTTATTTAGTGAAATTAAATCTCATTAAATGGTAATTAAATTTTATCATGAGATGGTAATTAATTTAACCCATTTAGAGCTAAATTTAAATTGTCCCTGAGGTCCCTGTGCAAGTCTCTGTATTTATTTCTATCGAAAAAATATTTAAGAATTCATGAGATGAATCAATTTATTCATGAGATAAGTAAATTTAAGTTAGCCAAATATTATTTATAAGATGAATAAAAAATAAAAATAGAAATAAAATAATTTTTAGGAAATTAAAATTTATAAGATAAATTTTTTACACGTGGGACACAAAGCAAAACCAAAAAAAAAATGAATACAAAAAAAAAAACCGCAATTGAAGCCCATCATCCGCGTCATTCGAATCAGATGAACCAGTGTCGCACGCTGGCTTGTCTCCTGGGTAATCCATGTGCCACAAGGCGGGCCAATCGCCGCTCTCCATGTGGCACCCTCAATTCAAAATCAGGGCGCGATTTTTGTCCCGCATGAAATGCGGCATTTCGCCTATGACTATATGTAGTGTGATGCATTTCATTGTTTGTTTAGCGAATCCCACATCGAGCAATTTATGATTTTTTGCTCTAGTACACTGCTATAAATAGAGATACCAATTTCATTAGTTTGGTATCAATTCTAAATTAAGGGTTCTCAAAAATATTGAATTTCAGGAACCCTAATTAGAGAAAAAAATGTCCGTTGAAAATTTTCTTTCCACAGTTTAATATTTTTTACAGCCCACTCTCCAGGCAGTTCAAGGTCATTGTGTAGAAGATCACTGGGTCTCGATTCTCTTGGTATTTTCTGGAGTATATCTTTCTGATATTCTTATATTGGAGCAATTCTTGGTATGTTCTTCTTTCCTTCTCTATTAGTTTACGCTTTTCTATTTTTATTTACAGTTTTTCTTATTATGCCTGTTTAAGGTCATGTTATTGTTATGAATATATTAGAGTAGAGGGTTGTAGATTTAAATTAGGAATTTAAATAAGTAGATTTAAAATTATGAATTTTAAATCAACCATAGGTTTAAAATTTTCCACTATGTTAATTTAATTAAGTTAGGAAGAATTTTTGAAATTTATCCCAACAACTGGTATCAGAGCAAAATGATCTATAGAGATAACCCTATTCTTGGGAACTCTCACGTGTGAGGTGTCACGAAGCGTGACTCTTCGACTAGGGGCTTGGGTAGCGAGAAGAGTCCCCTATGCTGAGTACTCTAATAGGTGTATTTTGTTGTGACCACTGTTGGAAAACTATGAACCCAATAATTGGCATCAGAGTTAGATTAATTAATAACTAGGTTAATTATTCCAAATAATTGGCATCAGAGCCGGTCTCTGATTACATTCGTAATATATATGAATACCTATAATAAGATCGAAATAAATTGACTTCTGATTTAATAAAATAGAGATTTTATTAAAAAGGAAAGATTGTTTAAAGTAATGATTTAAATTGTTTAAATCATTAATAAATTAATAGTCAATTAGATTGTATTGAATAACGATTTAAATTATTTAAATCGTTAATGGTTTAATAGTTAATTAAGACTGTATAAAGTAGCGATTTGAATTTTTTAAATTATTAATTGATTAATAGATAATAAGATCCTTTAAAGGAACGATTTAAATTGTTAATGAATTATTAGTTAATTCGGATTTGTCAATTCGTGAAATTACATTCATATTATTTGCGTGATGAGATTTTGCATATTTAATCATGATTTATAAAATTGGATAAAGTTGATCTAATGAGATTAGATTCAATTATTTCTTACAAAATTGGATAAAGTTGATCTAATGAGATTGGATTCAAATATTTTTACGAAATTGGAGAAAGTTGATTTAGTGAGATTAGATTCAATTATTTTTATGAAATCGGATAAGATTGATTTAATGAGCTTAGATTCAATTATTTTTAAATTAAATATTTTATTTTTTTCTGTTGCTGTCATCAACTAATTTAAAAAAAAAAGGGGATATAGACGTCAATACCGGTTTACATAATAATTGAAAATAATTTTTATTTATGAATTAATTTAATTTTAGAATGAGATTCTAAAATAGATTATAAGATAATTTAAATTATTTGTTGGTACTATTTTAAATAAAAATTAGTTAATTGATTTTATTGGTTAATTTTAGAATAAGATTCTAAGGTAGATAAAGAGATAATCTATGTTGCACGACAATAGTATTTTAAATAAAAAATAATTAATTAATTTTTTAGTTAATTTTTAGAATGAAATTCTAAAGGGAATTATGGGATAATCCAAGTTGTAAATGCAAGATAATTAAAAACTACTAGTTTATAAAAATTAAGTGGGAGCGAGGTCCAATTGTTGAAACCTCATAGTATCTATTGCCAGTCTAGCAACATAGTAGATCGATAGACCTCCCTGTGGAGGATTTCGGTTTGCAGATTATAGGGTTAGACTTCTATTAAGATAAACCAAAGTGCAAATAAGTGATGCAACCACGCTGCCATGGAGTATTACGTGTATTCATATGGAGGTCTAGGTAATTGTTTACACTTGACTAGTGTGATGCATTAGCCTCACCGAGGAGCTCTGTTGTGTTATGTTAGAGACTAAGGTAAAGTGGTGAGCTAATCATGTTTAGTTGTAGTTACAAGAAAACATGTTAATTGAGAATAGTTCTCACCTAAGCTAGCTTCGTGCGACCTTGCTGCCAGGGAGTAAGGAGTGGTGTGTTTGGGTCATCATAGCATGCATGATAGCACAGTTTTTGTGGATACTTGACTGATTGTGTTTGTTGAAATAAAGAATAAATGTCACTGCATTATACATGACTCATATAAGATAGTTACACAATTTTTTGCATTTACAGTGTTATAAAATGGCTGCGACTAGTGCAATTCATTCCATTCTGAAAGATAATGCTATAACTGGACCAAATTACTTCACCTGAAAAATGAACCTAGACATAGTATTAATACATGAAGGTCATAAGTTTATTCTCACTGAAGCTTGACCTACGGTGCCCACTAATAATCCTACAGATGCTATTAAAGAGCATTATGAACGTTGGAATAAGGCTAATGTGTTAGCCATATGCTACATTTTGGCCTCTGTGACCAATGTACTCAAGCATCAGATGCTTGAGATGGAAACAACAGCAGAGATAATCAAACATTTAAAGGAAATGTTTGGTGGTCAAGATAGGGTAGCTTGGCAAGAGCTTATGAGGAAGCTCTTGAACACGAGGATATTAGAAAGGTCGCCAGTTGAGGAGCACATCATGAAAATGATGGCGTGCTTGTCAGAGTAGGAGATTCTTAGAGCTAAGATGGACAGTCAATCTCAATAGGACATCATCCTCAGCTCTCGGTCTAGCTCTTTTACTCAGTTCAGGCTTAGCTACATAATGAACAATAAGGATTATTCATTACCTGAGCTGATGAAGAAGTTGCAGGTAGCAGAGGGTGCTATGCGAGCCAAGGAGAGTGTCCACTTGACTCAGGTACCAAGGGCTAGTGGAAGCAAGCTGAACAAGGGACCGACTTGAAAGAAAGGTAAATGCAAGGTTGCTAGTGTAGCGACTAATCCTAACAAAAAGCCAGCAAATAGGCAACTGGAATAGGGACTGGACAAAGTACGTAGCTACTCTTCCTACAAAGACTGCTAAGCCATCTGGTGAAAGCATGATGATATCTCACTTGGTTGAGTCATGCGTAGTTGAGAGTCTACCAGAGGTTCCTGGTGTGTGGACTCAGGTTCAACTGACTATATCTGTAATTTGTTACAGGGGGCTCAAGCTAGCCAGGACGCTGTATGATGGGAGCTGCACCTGACAGTTGAAGACGGCATAAGAGTAGCAGTCTTAGTAGTAGGAGATGTTAGCTTAGACTTTAGTGTTAGAGTTTTTGCTTTTAAAAGTTTTGTTTATTTGTACCTGCATTGGATAGAAATTTGATTTATGTGTTTTATCTAAAGGATAATTATTGTTTAGTTGATTTCGATTGTGAACCTTTTATTACAAGAAATAAATTGTTTATTCTTAAAGGTACATGTGTGTATGATTTATTCATGTTGTTTTGATCACAATTTATTTCGTACATAAATAATGTGAAATACTTAGAGAAGGACTTTTTCAAGTAAACTACAAAAGCAAAAGCAAAAGCAAAGTAGTATTATAAGAATTTAAAAAAAAAGGACACTAATTCTGAACAGCTAGACACAACGCAAGACATAGTGAAGGCATTAGATGCACCTACTGATAGGGATGAGAATGTTCCAGGCACACGGGAGCCTAGGTGTAGTGGGAGGATTGTCAGGCACCTGATAGGTTCACAACAAGAGCCTTAGTGGTTCACCATGGCATTGAATTTGATCCTTTCAGCTACGATGAGGCAATTAAAGACAACGTGCTGACCAGTGGGTCTTAGCCATGAAAACTGAGATAGGATCTATGTATTGTAATCAAGTCTGGGATTTTATAGAGGCGCCTGTTGGCATTAAGCCCTTTGGTTGTAAATGGGTCTACAATAGAAAAAGAGGAGTGGATTAGAAGGTAGAGACCTTTAAGGCAAGACTGGCTGCTAAGAGTTTTGCCCAAAAGGAAAGAACCCATTATGATGAGACCTTCACAAAATTAGCCATGATAAAATCCATAAGGATAATCCTATCCGTTGCAGCTCATTATGAGATTTAGCAAATGGAAGGAAAAACGATCTTTTTGAAAGGTTGTCTTGAAGAAGACATCTATATGGTGCAACCAGACGTTTTCATTAAAATCAAGAGCATATGGTATGCAAACTGAAGAAGTCCATGTATGGACTAAAGCAAGTATCACGCTCATGGAATATTAGATTCTATGAAGTGATTAAGTCTTATGGTTTTGAGCAATTAGTTGATGAACCAAGTGTGTACGAACAACGTCAAGAGAAAGTAGTGACTTTCTTTGTATTGTATCTCGACAATATACTACTCATTGGAAATGATGTAAGTTGTTAATAGCTGTAAAGTTTTGGTTGTCAAGTTAGTTTGAGTTGGTTCTGGTTGGCTATACAAATTTAGGTTTCCAGTTAGATAGAGATGCCAGACATTCACCATTTGGGCATGTCTTAATCCTTGGAGTAGGAGCCATTAGTGGAAGGAATGTCAAGCACCATTGTATTGCTGACTTCACCATGGAGGCTGAATACATTGTAGCTTTAGATGCTACATAGAGGGTAAGTTAGTTCAGATAGAATAATTGATCTAGTAGACTTTTAGATCATACACAAAAGAGATGGGTGTAAAGCTTGTCATAAATCGGATTTATGACAAGTGGGAGATTGTTAGGAATAGTGTTCTAAAATTCAGATTTATTCTGTTACTATTATATTATTAAAGAATAAAATTAAAGTTCCAGCCGTTTTCTTATTAAATTTGTATAAATGAGCATTTATACTGCATGTGATTTTCGTTTAAGTATAGTCCATGAGATGGACAGTCCTCGTATTACATTGTACATGTTTGTTCTAAGTGGATAATGAGATTAAGCCACAGATAGACTTGGAACACATGGTATGGAATGTTATTTGAATAACTCGTGCTCGATGATGAGCTTGGTCTTCTTGTCTGTTAAATCCATGACTTAACACTTCAGATGACTTGTCTTGGTCATATGGATTGTGACTAAAAGTGCTAGGTCGGTGTGTTTAATAAGATTGATATACTAAGTTGGACCATGTGAGTTGCTTGTTTCTAAATTACTATTGGAGATGAGTGATTCATGTTGTACTGTTTGAATGACAACTCTAAATCCTAAGAGTATTCTAGACTTGTGCATGGAGCGTTCTAGATTCATGTTTTACTTTGGTGTCCTATAAGTAAAGTCTAAATGTATGACTGAATTCTCATGTACGCTGTGTAGCGGCATGAAGTGTGATAAGATCAGGTATTCAATATGGAATGTACAATCTTTTGTGAGGTACAGATGTCTTCTTAGTTGATTCGCAAATATTTGAATAGTTTGAAATCTTTGGGCAAAGTATTCCACGTGTTTGACATTTGGAATTTATACTGTGAATATGTTCAAGTATAAATGAATTAATTCAGTGAAGGGCGAGTCGGTAATTAATGGAGAAGCTATAAGAAGGACAATGGTATTGGTTATATTTACTCTTTGTCATGGACATCTAGGTGGAGGGGTTGTTGTCATCAATACATTCTATTTTGAAAATATCGAATAAAAGATTTAATTCTAGAGTGCAATGAGATTTATTTAGTGGAATTAAATCTCATTAAATGGTAATTAAATTTTATCATAAGATGGCAATTAATTTAACTCATGTGGAGCTAGATTTAAATTGTCCCTGAGTACCATGTGCAAGCCTCTATATTTATTGCCATCGAAAAAATATTAAAAAGTTCATGAGATGAATTAATTTATTTATTAAATGATTAGATTTATGTTAGCCAAATATTATTCATAAGATGAATAAAAATTAATAATATAAATAAAATAATTTTAGAAAAATTAAAATTCATAAGATGAAGTTCTTACATGTGGGAAACAAAGGGAAAAAAAAAAAAAGAATACAAAAAAAATCGCAATGCAAGCCCATCATCCGCGTCATTCGAATTTGTCACGCATTGGCTCATCTTCTGGGCAATCCGCATGCCACAAAGTAGCTCAATCGTGGCCCGCAATGTGGCATGCTCAATTCAAAATCAAGGCACAATTTTGTCATGTACAAAATGTTGCGTTTCGCCTACGATTATATGTACTGCGATGCATGTTTGTTCAGCAAATCCCACATCGACCAATTTGTGATTTTTTGCTCTGGTACACTACTATAAATAGAGGTACATATTTCACTAGTTTGGTATCAATTCTAAATTAAGTGTTCTAGAAAGTATTAACTTTTAGGGACCCTAATTGGAGAGAAAATTTTCCGTTAAAATTTTTCTTTCCATAGTTTAATATTTTTCAGAGCCCACTCTCCGGCCAGTTTGAGGTCATTGCATAGAAGATTGCTGGGTCTCGATTCTCTTGGTAATTTTTGGAGTATATCTTTCTGATATTCTTATATTAGAGCGATTCCAGGCACGTTCTTCTTTCCTTCTCTTCTAGTTTACACTTTTTTTATTTATTTACAGTTTTTTTTTTAATTATGCCTATTCAAATTCAAGTTATCGTTATGAATGTATTAGAGTAGAGGGCTGTAGATTTAAATAAGAAATTTTAAATCAACCCCACGTTTAAAATTAAGAATTTTGAACCCTTCCACTGCATTAATTTAATTAAATTAGGGAGAATATTTGAAATTCGTCCCAACAACTGGTATCAAAGCAAAGGGATCTATAGAGATAACCCTATTCCCTGGAACTCTCGCTCATGAGGTGTCACAAAGCGTGACTCTCTGACCGGGGGCTTAGGTAACGAGAAGAGTCTCCTACGCTGAGTACTCTAATAGGTGCACTTTGTTGTGACCACAATTGAAAAATTGTGAACCCAAAAATAGAATTAGAGTCAGATTAATTAATAACTAGGTTAGTTATTCCCAACAGATGTTTGACGGGCCCAATACTGCCAATAAACGCATCATGCCCCTATATATCAAGGCCAAATTCGATGGCATTATGATAAACAGGGTCTTGGTGGATAATGGTGCGGTTATCAACGTCTTGCATTCACATATGTCGGGGTTCGTTGGTAAGTCTCAAGAAGACTTAATTACTTCAGATGTGGTGATCTGTGGTTTTTCCAGAGCTACCAAAAAAATCTGAAGGAGTCATCGCCATTGACTTAACTGTTGGCGACTTAAGCAAGCTAACAGCTTTCTTCGTGGTGAAAACTAGCTCAAGCTACAATGCTTTGCTTGGTAGGGATCGGCTGCATGCTAATTATGGTATTCCATCCTCACTTCACCAGTTGTTAATCTTCTAGAACCGTGACAAGTATGAGGTTGTTTTGGCAGATAACAAGCAATTAATGGCTTGCTCCAACTCTATTGAGGAAAAATTTTACAAAGATGATGTGGGACCCCTAGATGTCAAGAGGGCCCCTTCACAATTAGCCCAACAACAAGACACGATAGCCATCCTTGATAGCCCATTAACTGAAGGTGAGGTTGGTCTAGCAGATGTCAAGTCTAAAGATTCTTACTTCTGGGGATACATGAGGGCCTTTCTTGATGAAGAGGGCACCTAAGGCAATCTAGAATCTCAATGCGGAGGCACTAAGACCTCCCAGTAATGGGCCGAGAAGCCATTTCCTCAACATTAACAAGGTTCGTGGCTTGGCGCGCCAAGGATCAACTTTGGGCTAAGTAACCATTTCACGGTTTTCAAGTCCATGTAGTGCAAGAAAAAGAATTGTAGCTCTCCGATCTAAGAGCAGCACCAGCCAAAATGGAGGATCTAAGGGCTGAAGTCCAGGACTCCCTTTTTGAGGTTAATTTGTGCTTAACAGAGGACCCAAGGACCGCCTATTTGAGTACTCTACTTTCTTAAGCAGAAACAACAGTACTTAACTTTGCTTTGTGATTGCAGGGATTGCTTTGCTTAGGATCATCATGAGATGCCTGGTCTAGACAGAAAAGTGGTGGAGCATAGGCTTCCTTTCAAGTCAAGCTCAAAGCCCATCATTCAGGGTCTGTATTAATTTCAAAGATTTGAATACAGCCACCTTAATGAACGAATACCCTATGCCTATTGCTGATGTGCTCATCGACTCAGCCTCGAGGCATGGGATTTTGTCCTTCATGGATGGCTATTGTGGGTACTACCAGGTCATGATTTCCATAAAGGATATGCACAAGACAGCATTCAGATGTCCTGGGTCAATAGGGACGTTTGAATGGGTGGCTATGCCCTTTGGTTTGAAGAATGTTGGCACCACCTACTAAAGAGCCATGAACATGATTTTTCATGACCTCATTGGCAAGACCATGGAAGTCTATATATATGATATCGTGGTCAAATTAGAATCTGAAGTTAAACACTTGAAAGACTTGATGAGTGCATTCATTAGAATGAGGACTCACAACCTTAAGATGAATCCATTGAAATGCCCTTTTGGCGTGCGAGTTGAAAACTTTCTGGATTCTCTGGTACACTAGAGGGGCATCAAGGTGGATAGTAATAAGAGTAAGGCTATCCAAATGGCCAAGCCACCTTCAAGCAAAAAGGAGCTTCAACACTTCTTGGGGTAGGTTAACTTCCTAAGATGTTTTATCTCAAATCTTGTTGGAAAAACCAAGGTCTTCTCTCTGCTGCTGAAACTCAAATTTTAGAAGGACTTCAAGTGGGAGGAGCCACATCAAACCGCATTTGAGGCCATCAAGGACTACGTGATTAGGCTGCCAGTACTAATTCCACCAAAGCAGCGCAAGCCTTTAAAGATCTATGTCTCTACTTCAAAGGAATCTATTGGTTGTTTGCTAGTTAAGGATAATGAGAAAGGTTTTGAACAGGCTATGTTCTACCTTAGCCATTGCCTAAAGGAATGTGAAATAAAGTATTCCTCAATTGAAAAGCTATGTATATCTTTGTTTTATGCATCAACAAAATTAAGACATTATTTCTTGGCATTTACTATATATGCGGTAGCTCAGACAGATGTCCTTAAATATATGCCAGATAGACCATTTTGAGAGAAAGGTTAAACAAGTGGAGTGTAGCCTACTTAATTTCAGTTGGTATATGTATCACAAAAGTCAGTAAAGGGGTAAGCCTTAGCAAACTTTTTAACTGACCATCCAAATATGCAAACTAGCTTAGGCAATGAGCTAGGACACCTTCTAGTGGTAGAACTAGTTCCCTGGAAACTGTTCTTCGATGAATCAAGGACCAATTTTAGTGTTGGAGTGAGAATTGTGATAGAACCCCTTAGGGGAATCATCACTAAGTTAGCTTTCACCTTGTAGGCAGATGTTCCAATAACATGGCTACTTATGAGGCTCTAATAATTGGTCTTCAATCTCTTCTGGAAACGCAAGTCCTCAATGTCCTTGTTAAGGGAGATTCACAATTGGTGATTTTCCAAGTAAATGGGGAGTTCCAGTATTCAGTGATACCTCGAATCAATATCTGTCAATTGTACTCAAGCTATTGAGTGAATTTGATGAGGTATAGTTCGAGCACATCACCAGGGAACAAATAAGGCAGCCAATGACTTGGCTCAGTTGGCATCTGGGTATAAATTTCGTACAACTTTGTCTCAAGAGACTGTGGTCATTGAGACTTAGGCTTTGCATCACAAGATCAAGTATACTAAATCCTTCGAGGGTGCGCCAAATGAATGTTTGGAGTACTATGAGGTACATCAAACTATCCTAATCAACAAGAGGATTGGAGGAAGCCTTTGATGGATTACTTCAATAACCCTCAAAATTATATTAAGGACATAAAGATGAAAATGAGAGCTCACAGATTCTACTTAGATGGCGAGTCTGGAGAATTATAAAAAAGAGGTGCTAGTGCTTCTCAAGTCCCTTGACTTGGATGAAGCAATGCTAGTAATGGTAGGAGCCCATGAGGGTATCTGTGGTTCCCATCTAGCTAGTAATAAGCTGTCACGATCCTTGACCGTGACCTTGCACCCGACAACCCATTTTTTTTACTTTTATTATTTTTGTATCGAAAATGTAGGATAAAACTGTAAAATTAGTTAAGTGTAAATTAGTTTAAATTTTGAAATTAGGAAGAGGAGGGAACCGGTAGGAGGGAAGAAGAAGAAGGAGGGAAAGATAATTTAAATTTTGAATTTGAAATTGTGTTGTGTAGGTAAGCCTAGGAGGCCGGTTTTCCCCCTCCCCCTTGGTCTATTTAAGCTCATGTAATTGTGTATTTTGAATCATCAATGAAAAATATAAAATTGCCTCTTCTCTTCCTCTTGCTCTCAACCGTCCCCCTTCTCTCTCTCTATCTCCCTTCTAACTCTTTTTCTACTTCTCCTCTAAATCTCTTCTAATTCCTCTAACTTCTCTTCTTAACTCTAAATCCCAATCTTTCTCTACTCTCTCTTTCTCTCTCTCGTTCTCTAAGTCTATTTCTCTTTCTCCCTTAACCTCTATTTCACCATCACGAGCCTACGTTCGTGAATATCCCCGTAACGACATCAAGGTTCGCGGCAAAGTGGTCTCAGAGCTCGTCACTAACCTTTGGGTTTGTGACAAAGTGGTATCAGAGCCATCTTCCGATCCGGAAAAGGGCTTAACCTATCCTTTTCTCTCATCCGGTTAAAACCGAATCAAAAAAAAAAAAAAAAAAAAAAAAAAAACGGCTATAACAAGAAGCATGTCCTCGACCGGTCACACCGATACCAACGAGTGGGTCGACGCCGCTGATGATCGGATGGTCCGTTTGGAGGAAAGGATGGACCGACTAGAGGAGCAACAAAACCGAAACAACCTCGAGATAAGAGCAGACATGGCGGACGTGAAGGCTGACCTGAGGGCCCTAACCGATGCCGTGGGTCGGTTGGTGAAGGCCCAGGAAAAGAGGACCGAGGTGGAGACCGTGGCACCAACCGTGGGAGGCCGTGACAACGCCGCGCCAGGAGGGTCAGGCACGTACCCGAGGTCCGGCAATGGGATCCTACCGCCTCCAATACACTCGTCAGAATTCCGAAATAACCCGGCCCCACCGCGAGTCACGGATGAAGGGGACTTTAACCGGAGCCACGGAAGCAACCGCACCTGGACCTCCCATGCGCCCAAGCTCGAGATCCCGAGATTTGAAGGTACGAACCCGAGAGCCTGGATCCGTAAGTGCCTTAAATACTTTCGTTGGTACCAAGTGCCCGAAACCGAGTGGGTTGAATATGCTTCAAGCCACCTTCATGAACCCGGGGACATTTGGTTCCACGGGCTGGAGCTTAGACACCCTCACATGATGTGGACCTTTTTCATGGACGAATTGTGCAAACGTTTTGGGGACCGATCACTCCAAGACATAGTAGAGGAATTTAGCAAGATGTCACAAAACGGGCCGGTTGAAGATTATATTTTGAAATTTGAAGAATTAAAGAGTTGGATGCTTATCCATCACCCGACATTGAGCGAGGCATACTTTGTCTCGAGCTTTATTAGCGGACTTAAGCCCGCCATTCGAGCATCCGTCAAGGCAAGCCGGCCGACAGAGCTTAGCACGGCCTTTGAACAGGCCAAACTCCAAGAGGTTGCGGTAGCCGAAATCAGGAATGCTGCCCGGCTTGTCAACCAACCCAGTTTCAGCGCCCGGCCTGTCCCCAGCAGCCGACCAGTGACCTCGGCAGCACCCCAGGGGTGGGCCCAGTCCCACGGGCCCGTGTACAAAACCAGCGGCAGCAGCAACCCAGGTCCCAGCGCCCCAAGACGAGAGCCGGGCCAATGTTACAAGTGCCATGAAAAATACTTTCCGGGGCACGTTTGTAAGAAGGCCTTACAAAGTATGGAAGGAGAAGAGGTCGAAGACGAAGCCCAAGAAGAGGAAGTTGCAGGTAAAGAGCAAACCGAAGAAGAAGACAATGGAGCTATGGAGGTTTCTCTAAATGCACTTTCGGGCCGAGTCACACACAACACCTTGAGATTGAAGGGCCTGATTAAGAAGCGAGAGGTAAAAATCTTGATCGATAGCGGGTCCACTAATAGCTTCCTAGATGTTAATGTGGTCCGGGAGCTTCAGCTCGAAACCGTACCCACCGTCGTCATGACCGTAACAGTGGCAAACGGGGAGAGCCTCGTTAGTTATCAGAAGTGCCCGGGCGTAAGGTGGAAAGTCCAAGGCACAACGTTCGTTGATAACTTGAGGGTATTGGAACTCCGGGGCAATGACATGGTCCTTGGGGTTGATTGGCTCCAACGATATGGGCCCGTAACAATTGACTTCACCAACCTCAAGTTCGCTTGCTTCAAAGAGGGTAAGGCAGCCCACTTACAAGGCACATCCGAGAAAGCCGCCTTACAATCAATTTCGGGTAAAGGCCTCCCCAAGCTCTTCAAGAAAGCCGGACATCTGTTGGGTCACCTCTTTATGGCTACCGCCGAGGAGGCCTCCGAGTCCGTCATTCATCCGAAGATAGAACGCACCCTCAACCGAATTGTCATGGATCCACAAGGATCTACGCTCATTGTCCAAGTGTGGGACCTCCTCTATCCCGTTACCAAAGACGTCCTCTACCAAGTGTTCTTCCCCTATGGCCGCCGTGAAGAGATAAAGATTAACTCGACATCGACCTATAAGGTTGATGCTCTAGCGACCTTTACCTCGAGGGAAGAAGCCGACATCGCACGCAACAGCTTAAACAAAAGGACGAGTAAATCAACCGGGGATGGGAACCATGGCTTGGCTCGTTTACCTCCGGAAGGATTGGACAAGACAATGCATCCGCACCAAGTGGAGCAGCCTGAATCAAGCCCAAAGGCACCCGAGCTCACTTAGGGTGCGCAGCCGTGCGCACCACTTGCATTAGGATGTGCACTGCCTCCACATACCAGCGCCCACCATGCGCCAAGCCTGGACTCCATGGTGCAGCACATGTCATGGACACAGCCAACTGAAGCGCAGCAACAGCGTGGTGAGTTTGCTCAGCCCGGACCCACGCAGCAGCAGCAGCAGCAGCGGCAGGGTGCGCGCAGGAGGTCAAACCGAGGCATGAACAAAGAAAATAGGGAAGTGCCGATTTGGGGACATTTTCCTAGAACCAGAATTGGCACTAAGAGATCAACCCACCGAGTTCAACCTTGGCCAGAGGATCTTAAGGACAAGACTTATCCATATGACCCAGGGATAAGAATGAAGATACTAAGCGGACGAGAACCGAAGGACAAAGGCGGCGCATACCACTCATCCTTGAGGACAAGGATGCTTTCAAGGGGAAGGGTTTGTCACGATCCTTGACCGTGACCTTGCACCCGACAACCCATTTTTTTTACTTTTATTATTTTTGTATCAAAAATGTAGGATAAAACTGTAAAATTAGTTAAGTATAAATTAGTTTAAATTTTGAAATTAGGAAGAGGAGGGAACCGGTAGGAGGGAAGAAGAAGAAGGAGGGAAAGATAATTTAAATTTTGAATTTGAAATTGTGTTGTGTAGGTAAGCCTAGGAGGCCGGTTTTCCCCCTCCCCCTTGGTCTATTTAAGCTCATGTAATTGTGTATTTTGAATCATCAATGAAAAATATAAAATTGCCTCTTCTCTTCCTCTTGCTCTCAACCGTCCCTCTTCTCTCTCTCTATCTCCCTTCTAACTCTTTTTCTACTTCTCCTCTAAATCTCTTCTAATTCCTCTAACTTCTCTTCTTAACTCTAAATCCCAATCTTTCTCTACTCTCTCTTTCTCTCTCTCGTTCTCTAAGTCTATTTCTCTTTCTCCCTTAACCTCTATTTCACCATCACGAGCCTACGTTCGTGAATATCCCCGTAACGACATCAAGGTTCGCGGCAAAGTGGTCTCAGAGCTCGTCACTAACCTTTGGGTTTGTGACATAAGCACTGACTCATCAGGCGTTGTGGCTACTATTGGCCATCTATGATGGAGGATTGCATTAAATATGCCAAAGGATGTAGAGCATGCCAAAGGCATAGGCATGTACCCAAAGTCCCTACTGCTGAGATGCATACCATTGTCAAACCTTAGCCATTTAGAGGCTGGACAATGGATATCATAGGAGAAATTAACCCCCATCTAGCAAACAACACTCTTATATTATTGTGGCCATTGATTACTTCACCAAATGGATGGCGACTAAATAATATAGGAATACCAATCAGCATGATGTGACTGATTTTATCCAGAAATATATCTTGTGTAGGTTTGGCTTTCCAAAGACTATCATAGTGGACCAAGCTAAAGCCTTTAATCGAGCAGAGGCAAAAGAGTTTACCAAGAGTTTCAATATAGAAATCTTAAACTCAACTCCTTATTATGCTCAAGCTAATGGCCAGGCAAAATCAACTAATAAGATTCAGAAAGCCAACATTGAGAAGAATATTGATTACAATCCTGGAAGGTGGCATGGATTACTTTTAGATGCCCTGTGGGCTTACAGAACCTCTAAAAGAAATGCCACTGGGATGACTCCTTTTCATTTAACATATGTCCATGATGCAATACTACCTATGGAGGTAATAGTTCAATTTATTAGATTAGCTCATCAAGGAAAATTCTCTGAACTTGAATATGAGCAGTCCATGATGGATGGACTCACGAATCTAGAGTAACTGAGGCTTGATGCTTTGCACAAGTTGGAAACTCAAAAGGAAAGAGTTTCCAAAGCCTACAACAAAAGGGTCAAACCTAGGTCTTTCAACTAGGGGAATTTGGTCTGGAAGGTGATCTTGCCCATTGGCCAAAAAGACTATGTTTGGTAAGTGGTCCTCAAATTGGGAAGGCCTATTTAGAGTCATTGAAGTATTTGGGAAAATGCTTATTGACTTCAAGGCTTAGATGGGAGAACTTATCCAAGGGCCATCAATGGAAGATTCCTAAAGAAATATGTGCCATCCATTTGGGATTCTAAGAAGGAAGTCCTTAAGTTTAGATTACTAGAGTTATGGGCGCAGTTTCAATATCAACGCCCGAAAGATCAATCTCAAGGTTCCTAGTAAAATAAAATAAAAGACAAAGGAACCATCAAACTGAGAGATGTATTGAATAAATGCAATGTTTATTTCATTAAGGTTGGGAGATTGCATGGCTTACAAATATTACAAGTGAGTAGCTTGTGAAAGCTAAAATCTTTTTACAAAGACAAAATTAAAAGATCTAGTCCTAATCCTCACTAAGGACCCCTCGATTGAGGATAACTGGATGGTGGCTTCATTTAGCTTGAGATATAAGGAGAGAGCTTCCTCTTGAGCAGCTTGACTCTTCCTTTGAGCTTCCGTAAGGGCTCTTCAAGGCCACCTACCACTGAACCTTGAGAGGTGTGTTGTTCTCTCAAGGAAACAGCTCCTCTTTAAGGTGATGTAATCTTTCCTCCAAACTACAGATCTCATTCTCCAAGTCCCTAATTCCCCGGGCTTGTTAGTCTTGAGTTCTTTTTGCTACTCGGAGCTCTTCAAGTAAGGAATGCATGCCTCTTAGGCGAGCTGAATGGCCTAAGGCCTTAATGGCATCTTAGCACTGCCATTTCTCTGATGGAGGGCTAAAACTTCTTGAATCTTTAGGAGTACCTCCTCAAGGACTTTGAGCTTCTTGGCAATGATAGGGACCAACCTTTAATCTTCTTGCAAAGCTCTCAAGAGGTACATGGCTTATTCAAAAATAGCTCCCTCTGCTAGGGTCAGAACAGGGAAGTGTACAATCTCTCTTGGCCTTTGAAGCATGGGAGACTCCTAGTCCAGCTTTTGAAAGGCCAGTCTTCTGCTTGCCTCAAATTTATGGAGAAGCCACTTCCTCTACCCTTGATGTGGGGGCAACCCTAGAAGGGTAATCTAGAAAAGGATTAACCAAATTATTTAAGGCTTTGACTTTGGGAAAACAGCAAAAGTTCAAAAAGAAGTTCCTTTACATTTGAGGCCTCACTCTGGGGTATGGAAGGTGCTGATGTTAGAAGGGTTTTTGGTGGAGTTGCTGGTGAGGTTCCCACAACTGGAGTTTTTGCAGCCAATAGTTGCTGCTAGTGTTATACCTTCCCGAAGGGAAGTTCCTGAGTATTGACACTTGCATATTAGGGCCAAAAAATGGTTCAAGACATCAAAGATGCAAAGGTCAAATAAGTCTACACCTTCAAGGGGTTCCTCCATTGAGATTGGTTCCTACTAAATATTGGCTGCATTGCTAAGGTACACATCTCCTACGTCTCCAGCACTTGAGCTTATTGACTCAGTGTCTTGAGGGGCCTCTAAGACAGCCTCTTGAGATGAAGAATCTGGAATCTCCATAATGCGAGGAGCAGGCTCTTCCTGTGGCTGGTAATGGCCATGTTTGAAGTTGCTTTAATGAAAGATAAGTGAGAGTGCAAATTGGAAAAGACTAGAACCTCTACCGTTGAGAGTCTAGTTCTCCTTTTTCTCACCAGTTGAGAGAGGGGGTACCTCTTCTTCTTCTTCTATTACGAAAGGAAGTGCTGGAGGAGCATCATCTTTCTTTCTCTTTCTGGAGCTGTCAATTCTAAACGTTGACGAGAAAGACCTCGGGGCGATTCTTCAAGAAGCATTTGAGTGAAGCTTCTTGTCCTGGCACCTCTAGGAGTCACCTGGATAGTTGCTTTGGAAATGAAAATACAAGGGTCAGGTCTTATAACAACCATTACCAAATTGAAGCATACTTCAAGAGTGGTGGAACTACCTGATTATGCTATCTGCGGGGTAGGCATGGGAAGAGCTGGCTGGTTTCTCTCGAAACTAGGACCTGCAATCTCAAGAGGAAGTGTAAAATGCTGCCTAGCACCTTTAGCATCCAAGGAGAACCAATAGGCTTGATACCAAGCTAAAAAGTGTGGCATGGAAAATGGGGTGTACTTACAAGCCACAGGGTACCCATAAAGGGACACGATTTCCTGGTTTAGGGCACAAAGATCTAGGAGCTGAGCAAGCTGAAGAGAAATCCTTCCAGCCCACCAAAGATTCTTGGTCCTTAGGTTGGGAAGAGGAACGTCCTGTACCATACCAAATTGCCTGGCAAATAATCCAAGTCCATAAATATCCACACTAGGATGAGTTTGGTGATAGAAGAACAAATCTTAGGGCCACAAGATTGCTTGCCAGGTTTGGGAGTTAATGTCTGCTGAGACATCATCTTAGAGGTCTAGTTTCCCGAACCATTAAGGACCAAGATTCCTCCTCTTAAAGGGAGTCCATTGTGTCCCTTGGCGGCATCGAGGGGACAATAAAGCCTCAATGAACTAGTCAAATGACCATCCCAGAGGGAGCTGAACTTCACAGCGAGTAAAACACTCACCTAAACAAGAAACCCCCTCCCCTATGGGAGCATAGGGACCTCTGAGGCATAACTTAGGGAAATAGGCTTGGGCCAGTAATTGGACTAGCCACAAGGGACCACTTATATGAACACCATAGTTTTTGGCTATACTGTCTCAAAGATAGCCATACGCTTGAGCCAAAAACAATGGATCCAAGGATAAAGGGCCACTACTAAAAGCAGGATTAATGACCATGGTCTTAAGGAACTTGAGAACTGAGTTAGAAGAGCTGGCTACGAAAAACTTGGTCAACCAAAACAAGTAGAAGCATACCTCCTCTTCTTTGGAACCTTGCCTAAAGTCATGACCTTTTGTTACAAACTTTTTGACAAAAGACTCATAACCTCCAGGCAAGTTAGCAATGAAGGAGGAGGAGGCAAAGACTTCAGCCTTTGAAGAAACAAAAGAGTCATTGGGCAACTTTGCTCCCCTTGGTGAAAGACCCGTTAGGCCTATTGTGTCCTCTAAGGTGAATCCTAAAAACCCCTCAGGGAGGACAAAAGCATTATAATAGGTATTCTAGTAGTAGGTTAGTGCTGGTACAATGGGAAAATCATACTTGAGGGCAATGGTTAAGATGTTGATGGCTTCCTAGATACACTGTTGCTTCCATATTTCGCCATAAGTCACTATCAGCCCATCTACCCATTCAGGGTATTGTTTGGTAAAAAATATCCATCATTTGAAAATCACCACTCACTATCAGCCCATCTACCCATTCAGGGTATTGTTTGGTAAAAAATATCCATCATTTGAAAATCACCACTCCCTTGCATATGCATTGGCCTCCCCAAGAATACCTTGGAGATGTTGCGCGAAGAAGAGGCGATTCGTTAGTGTCAGGGAATAATCCATCCAAACTTGGTTACATTGTGGGATGGGGCAAAGATTGGCCCTAAGGCACAAGAAGGCAATGATGACTCTTTAGATAGCCAGGAAAGGTCCTCCATGATGATGTTGATATCAACTTAATTCTAAAGCACATCAGAGATAACTGAGTGATCATATTGAAGAAACCGAGTTAGTTGTTCAATAGGACTGTCCGCCTGAGGAAGAGAAACAGCCACGGCATATGAGAGTTGTACCATTGGAAGATTAAGCAGAAGATTGAAGAACAAATTGAGTTAAGAATTCAGCTATTCAAGAACCAAGACACAAGATTGCAAGTGCGCCTGATTACAACGAAGAGAGAATACAGCAGAAAGTGAAAAGTTCAAACCCTAACTGTCATACGTATAGAGACGCGGGAAGGAGGAGCAAGTGACGTATAGTGTTCTCTCAAGCTCCCTCTAGCAGTTGAGGGTCAAATCAGGTAGAATTTTTTACCAGTTGTAAATTTAAAATTTACCAACGACTAAAAGGGGGGATTTGTTTACACCATAATTTTTACAGGGCTGCGACAACGCTATTTTTGAGTAAAGTGCCATGTGGTCATCACATGAGGTTATCCTTGAGGGGTGTTAGGCCTTTGGGTACTACAATAGCGGCTTCTCGAGCCCAGTTCCTAGGAAATATTATTACCTTTGACAAGTGTATCAACCACTCGAGGCTCGAGATGGTTGAAGGGTGGAGTAAGATCAGGCTCAAGGGGCTGCCAGGAAAGCTGCAAAAATGGTAGTTTCCAAGCTTGAGGAAGTTGCTTGGAGCGTAATTTCATTTGCTGAGGCCTTAAGCTTAATTTAAGGGAACGTGGAGCGGGTAGAGCGGACTTCTACTAAAATTCCGGACACGGCCATCAAGGATTTCCCTCCAAAACCCAAGACATGTTGATGAACAATAAACTCCCGTAAAAGAAGAGCTTAGTGGCTAGACGTGGGTGAAGTTGTCATGAAAATAGGAGTACCCATTATTTTTTTTTATATATAAATAAAGGACTCTGCATCAATCTAAGGGCCTTTTTGGGATTGATTATTAAAGGGAAAAAGTGTTTTTTTTTTTGGAAAAAGCACTTTTCTGAGATTTGATGGTGTTTGGCAGCTGTGAAAAATCACTTTTTATTAAAAGTAGAAGTTGTTTTCTGCTTTTAAGTAGAAGTAGATATTTGGTGCTTCTTCTGTTAAGCAGAAGCAGAAGCAAAAAACTAAATAATTGAGAAAGTTTATTTTAGGTACCTTAAAATTTGTTAATATATTTGAAAAATAATTTATATATTTCACAAATAGTTTATATATTTCAAAAAATATATCAAATATAAAAAAAATATCTTAATAATTAATATATTTATGATATTTAGAAAATATTTAAATATTTAAATAAAGAAAAGTATTTTAAATATTTAAAAAATAGATTAAATATTAAGAATGATTCATGGGTGATTTTTTTCAACTATAAAAAACTTCTATTACATGCCTACTTACCTACTTACTTACTTCCTTACATGCTTACATGCATACATGCTTACTTGTTTAGTATGACCTCTATACTTTACATGTTATTCATAACTATCAACTATAACTATAACTATCAACTATCAAATATCAGGTTGGGGGTCCTCATAAATAGCCTATTGTCGGGGTCTCACCCTGATGGGGTAAGACTGCATACAACCTACCCCTCCCAGACCCTAAGAAAGCAGGAGCCCTCGAGGCACTGGGATTGTTGTTGTTGTTGTTGTTGTATAAAAGATTTCTATTAGTGTCATTTCTAGCAATTTTATAGAAAAAAGCACTTTTTTTAACATTGGCCAAATACTCACAATAATACCATAGGCGCTTCTTTACTGGTTCGCCAAACACAACCTGCTTATTTGCAACAACAATTTTTACAAAAGTTCTTTTACAAGAAGTGGTTCTGAAAAAAGCAGTTTTTTCAAATTAATCCCAAACAGGCCTTAAAGTAGTAAACATACACTCAATACAAAACTTTTTCAAGTTTTTTTTTTTTTTTTTTTTTTTTTATGGCACACTTGTGCCTTTTCTCTTAGAAGTAGTGTAACTTAGCTAGGCGTAGTGTAATGTAGATCTTTGCTGCACTTACCTCCATATTAATACAGTTCTCGTGCTTCAGATATGACTTTCCAGTATTAATCTATTCCCACAAATCGACAAGTTGAGCTTTGATGCTTTAGTTTAAGGCTTTGACGGACAAGGTTTTATCCCATGATTGTGGTGGTCTTAATACTAATGTCACTGCTTTATAAGTCAGGTGAACTTAGGTTAGCACCATTAATTAGGGTTTTGATGGCCAAGGCTTGTCCCTTGATTGCGTTGGCCCCAAGCCAGTGATCTGAATACGGGTCCCTCCACCTTAATCTTGTCAGAGCTAAATTCATTTGAGTTATTATAAGTCAAGGGTGCCATGCTTGAAAGCCTTATTTACTAGGGCTTGTAAGTGGACTGTTGAGCTCTTGTGTTTGGCTCCATCCTAGTTCCTGAATTTTAAGTATTCAAGGAAAGGTATCCATTGGCCTTAAAGCCATTTATATTGTAATTGTGATGATAACAACCTTTAGTGAGTCATAGTATTTAAATTGCTCTAATCTTGTTTCTAAGTAACTCATAAGAAAGCTAGAAAAATCAAGGCCAATCATGTTGATATGAAACTTTCTCAGATGATGAATCAAGACGAAAAGAGATAAAAGTTGAAGAGAAGATTCATCCAAATTGAAGAGAACGTGATCCGAGTCCAAGCGCCTTAATGTTATTTATTTTTATTGTCTAGGATTTAGGATTGGGATATATCAATTGAGTCCAAGTCTTAATGTTGATATGTGATGCTCTAATAAAAATGTTTTTGAAATATTTTTGAAAACTGATTTTCAAATTTTATTTGAAATATATACATGTCAAAATTAAACCAATCTATCTTATCAATTAAAATATTTTTTCAAGATTGGTATTTGAAAAAGCATGATCAAATCAATTAAAATTTGGATGGGTGATAATTTAGCTTGATTTATGCAATCAATTATCTTTATGATCAAGGCAAAGTGGGAAATAAATTCAAAATTTTGAACTAATATGGCAATCAATCAATCAATTAATCAACTTAGCTAATGTGGTAAAGTTATCCCATCAATCGAGCTAATTGATCAAAAACGTGAAAATCCACACAGGCAGCTGAGTGTTGACACACAAAAGGTATGTGTCGACACACAGGCTTACAATAGCCACCGAGAGCTGCTGTGTGTCGACACACAGACCAAAAAGCCTCAAAACAGCTACTTTTGACTTGATTTCTTTTCAAAACCTTTTTCCAACCTTTTGAACGTCCCATTGGCCCTCACTTGCCTATAAATAGGGCTTGAATGGTTTGGTTCAAATCCATCCAACACTCTCTAAGCATTCTTTGATAAAATTTCTCTTACATTCTTTGAGCATTACTTATTCTCTTATTGTTGATCATTGAGCTTAATTGACATATCCTTAGCTTTGGCTAAGCTTGATCAATTGTCAATTCACTCTTAAAAGAGTGAAAAGTCTCATTGCCTTCCATTTACTTTATTTTTATTACTCATTATAAAGGTTGGATCTTGACCCTACGGTTACAAAAGGATTGGTTGTAAAGATTTGATCTTGAGCCTACGTATAAAAATACCGATTTTAAAGGTTGGATCCTAAGCCTGTTTTTAAAAAGGATCATCAAGCTTAGTTAAAGGCTTAAGTGACAAAGAGTAATTACTTGAGAAATGAACTAGCTTCCGGTTCGAAAGTGAACCATTATAAAAATCTTTGTGCATCGCTTTCATTCTTACCTTTGTTTTTGTCATTTGATATTTATTGTCTATCTTCTAATTTATTTTTAGGTTCATAAATTTAATTTTTCATTTATTACTAAAGAACCTAATTCACCCTCCTCTTAGGTTGCTCTTTGGACCTTCAATTGGTATCAGAGCTAGTATTCTAAATTTTTTCTGGGTCTAACAACCTTAGAGTGATTCTATGGCAACCTTTACTCCAATCTTAGCCCAAGGCCAATCAACTTACAAACCTTCTCTTTTTGATGGGGAAAATTTTGCTATTGGAAGCTTAGAATGAGACTTTACATTACATCCATTGATATTGATTTATGGCTTATAACAAAAAATTGTGATCATGTAACTTCAAAGAAACAAGATGAAAAAACCATTGAAAAAGAAGAAAATGAGCTTATGAAAGTTGATAAAGAAAAACTTGCAAAAAATATAAAAGCTCATTATCAACCATTGTGTGCGGTTGCCCCAAATGTCTTTAATCATGTGTCCGGTTGTCAATCGGCAAAAGATATTTGGGACAAGCTAGAGGTCACTATGAAGGTACGGATCAAGTAAAGTATTCAAAAATAAACATGTTGGTAAGAGCTTACGAACTTTTTAAAATGAAACCGGAGGAATCAATGAAAGAGATGTACACTAGATTTTTCGATATTACTAACAAACTCCAAGCTCTTGAAAAAATGTATTCAAATGAAGAGCAAGTTAGTAAAATCCTTAGATGTCTTTCTATTTCATTGCAAGGCAAGGTTACTGCCATTCGAGAAGCTCATAACCTTTCCACTTATAAGCTTGAACAACTAATTAGAAATCTCATGACCCATGAGATTGATCTGGAAGAATTTAAAGAAGAGAAAAACAAAATAAAAATAAAGATATAGCATTTAAATCATCTCTAAGCAAAAGTGACAAAAGTGATGATGAAGTTGTTATGCTAGCAAAAAGGTTTTACAAACGTCTTGAAAAGAATAGGTTTAAGAAAAAAATTTAAAAAGGGTTCATCTTCCTTCTAAGATGAACCAACTTGCTATGAGTATGGAGAAATCGGACATCTCAAAAGAGATTGTCCCAGGCAAAAAAAAAAAAAGAAAGAAATTCCTCAACAAGTTCAAAAAGAAGGACAAAAAGGAAGAACGGAAGAAAGCATTTGCGGCTTGGGGAGATACCGATGATGATTCCGATGAACAAAGTGAAGAGGAAGTAGTTAACTTTTGTCCCATGGCTATTGACGATGATAGCATTGAAGAAGATAAGGTAAACGATTTATCCTATGATGAACTTGTTGTTGGTTTTCAAGAATTGTATGAGAAGTATAAAAAATTGAAAAAATAACACAATGCTTTCATAAAGGGTCTTAAAAAGACGGGATTGGAAAAAGACTCAAAATAACATTTATTGTTTGAACTTGAAAATGAATCACTAAAGGAAAAAAAAATGAGTCTTTAAAAAATGAAATCACTAAACTAACCAATGAAAAGCAATTCTTGGAAGAAACACTTCATATATAAATAAAAAATAAAAATCTAAGGAAGATAAATCACTTTTAAAGGAAAATAAGTCTTTAAAAGAAAGAATAGAAGAACTTTTGAAAATCTCTAGTAAATTTTTCGAAGGGCGAGAAACACTTGACAAAATTCTTTCATCTTAAAACCCAATCTATAACAAAGAAGGAATTGGTTATAACGGAAATGTTCAAGAGAAAAGCTTAAATATTCTTTTTGTTAAAGCCTCATCACCTTCAACGAACTCTATAAGGTGCAACTATTATGGTCACCATGGGCACATCGTTTGCCAATGTCCTTTCAAATGAAATTTGAGAAAGACAAAGTTAATTTGGGTCCCAAAAGAGTCTGAACCACCTAATGTAAAGGCTAACAACAAAGGACCTAAGAAAATTTGGGTACCTAAAAGTGTTTGAATTGTGACAGGTGTGTCTGCAAATCCAAAGCAAAAAACCAAAAGCTGTATTTGGATAGTGGTTGCTCAAGACATACAACAGGAGATAAATCCAAGTTCACTTCACTAATGCCAAGGAAAGAAAATTTCACTTTTGGCGACAATAAGAAAGAAAAAATAATCGGTATTGGTAATGTTGCTTCTAACTTTTCTCCTTGCATTGAAGACGTCTTACTTGTGGAAGGTCTTAAGCACAATTTGCTAATCATAAGTCAATTATGTGATAACGGCTATTGTGTGAACTTTGAATTATCT
The DNA here is from genome assembly GCA_018398585.1 of Simmondsia chinensis. Taxonomy (NCBI): domain Eukaryota; kingdom Viridiplantae; phylum Streptophyta; class Magnoliopsida; order Caryophyllales; family Simmondsiaceae; genus Simmondsia; species Simmondsia chinensis. The sequence goes on along the minus strand of JAGTTD010000007.1, from coordinate 30,367,516 downwards.
AGATGCAGAGTTAAACATTTTAAAACAAATGAAAATTTTCTTGTTGGTCTATAATGTGAAAATGTCTATATGATTGACCTTGATTGTGTAGATACATTAAAATGTTTTAGTGTCTTCGATGAAAATGATTGATGTATTTTTCCATGTCTATCAAAATTTAATATTTAACCCTATCTACTGAACACATCTAAATTAAAGTGAAGGGCGAGAGGATGTCGGACCTCAAGGACTAAGAGTACTTGAAATTATTCTATGACCTAAATTAATTTGAATAAAATTGAGAGGTTTTTGTGTTTATTAATCTAGGAAACGACAATTAAATTAAAATAATCTACTTTTAATCAGAAAAGTGTATTAAATTGGAACCTAGGGTTTCGAATCCATCACTAGCTAATTATTTTTGCGTTAACTTTTAAATTGGGATTATTGATTGTCACACGGGTAGTGGTTTAGGCTACAAGCTTCAACCTACTAAGGAGATGTTGTTAGTATTGCATATTGACCCTGTCTAACTAAAGCATAAGGAAAATAGACTCCACCTAACGTATTGTTAATTATTACGTATTAACCCTATCTAACTAAAGCATAGGGAAGATAGGCTTTAATTAACAATTCGGTTAATACTATTGCTTGATTAATTAATTATAAGGCTACAAGCACAAAGAATTAATTTATAAATATCATTCTCAACAATTAAAGGTTACAAACTCAATAATCATATTAATTAAATAAATAATTAAAGCACAATACTTCATAATATTTCTCACAATCAAGCAATTCATGTGACAAATAAATTATCCCAAAATTAAAAGTAATACAAAAATAAAAAGGCTAAGACTTTATCTAACCCCAGAGAGCAAGTTAGCTCTCCATCAAGGATGACCTGGTGAAGGAGGAGATATATGAACTCATGTCGATCTTCATGCTAATTGCACCCTCGTTCCAATTTAACGAAAAAATAAATAGAGAGAGAGCTGTAAAGAGAGAGAACGGGGATAAAGAGACTTAGGCGATTAAAAATCAAAAAAAAAAAAAAAAACATACGTAGAAGCGCCCCAAATCTCAGCTCCAAATCATACTTAAATCCTCTCACAACACCGACCCTTTTTCGTATTCTCCAAGCCCAAACAGAGTCGAGCTGAGCTTGGGCCAATTTAAAAGTTAACGCAAAAGTAATTAGCTGATGATGGATTCGAAACCCTATATTCTAATTTAGTACACTTTTCCGATTAGAAGTAGATTACCTTAGTTTAATTATCGTTTTCTTAGATTAATTAACACAAAAATCTATCAATTTTATTCAAATCAATTTAAGTCATAGAATAATTTTACGTACTCTGAGTCCCTGTGGTTCTACACCCTCTTGCCCTACACTTCAATTTAGATGTGTTTAGTAGATAGGGTTAAATATTAAATTTTGATGAACGTAGAGAAACGCATCAAGATATTTTATAGCCGTTGGCTGGGACTAGGCTTCGTTTGTGATTTTCTTTGGTTTTTTATTTTCTTTAATTGTTTTTAATTGTTATTGTTTCTTTCTTTAAAAAAATATAAAAAAAAAATTTTCTATACTTTTCTTTAAAAGGTTATTTATTTATTATTTGTTTATTTTTAAAGCATTATTTATCTTGTGATTTTTGTGCATAGGTTAATTTTAAGATAGTTTATTATTAATTTTTTTTTTGTTTTTCTTTTTAAGTGTTTGTTTTGCTAGTTTTAGTTTTTTAGTTTTATTTGCTTCTTGTGATTATTTATTCATGCACGATTGCCGCTCTTTGTCTTTTGACCTTACTAGATTTGACCCTGAAATTGAAGGGAACTTAAGAGACTTCAGAGCCTAATACCGAGCACAAACCGCAATGGCTGATGAACAACAACCACGTCCACTTATGGAGTATTTTACTCCCACCACATACACCTCACCTTTATGCATTAGATTGCCACCGGTAGCCCATCAGTTCGAGCTTAAGCCACATACCATACAAATGCTTCCTTCATTCCATGGCTTAGGAAATGAGAACCCATACACACACTTAAACAGCTTCATGAAGGTTTGTTCAACCTTCTGAATTCCTAACATTAGTGATGACGCCATCTTATTTTGTCTTTTTCCTTTCTCTTTGAAGGACCAGGCTAAGTATTGGTTAAGCACCTTATCTAGTGGGACGATTAGTACTTGGACTCAAACGCAACAAGAATTTCTTAAGAAATTCTATCCCATTAGTAAGACCAGCACTGCTAGGAGAGCCATTAACACCTTCGCCCAACTCCCTACTGAGGAGTTTCACAAGAGTTGGGTTAGGTTTAGGGAACTCTTAAGAGCTTGTCCACACCATGCTATCCCTAAATGGCAACTAGTCCAAATTTTCTATTATGGGTTAAATGAAAAGGGTCAACAAATTGTTGATGCCTCATGTTGTGGTCAGTTCCTTAGGAAGACTAAGGATGAAGCGTGGGAATTGTTTGAACATTTGAATGAGAACTCACAACAGAATGCCACACATACACGTTCAAATGCTGTGAGGTTAAATAGAGGAGAAGTACATGAAATTGCTCACACTTCCATCTTAGTTAAGAAAGTAGACCCTCTTGCCTCTTCTGTGGAGCAGCTTATTTCCTTATTTAAGATAACCTTGACTCCTATGTCTAATGTGTCTAATGTTCAAAACATGCATAGTGTCTATTCTTCATGCTCTAGAGTCTCTCATTCTACACAAGATTGCCCCTCTGCTTCACCTTTTGTTGAGTAGTCGGAGGAACAGGTTAATGTAGCCTAAGGATTCTCGAGGAATGATCCATCAATCCAGGATGGAGAAACCATCCAAACTTCTCTTGGAGGCAAGGAGGAGAAGGACAATTCGCGCCACAGCAACACAATCCACGACCTCAACAATCTGGTATGCCACGACCTCTCGATTTTCAACCGCAAGGTTATGCTTCTAACTACTCTCAACATTCTAATTTGAGCTCCAATTCGAATTTTGAAAAGAAGGTCTTGAGTGCGCTGAAAGGTTTGGAAGCTAATTCCCAACTCCTCCACTTCCATACACAATCGATCTCAAAGCTAGAAACCTAAATAGGTCAACTAGCTAACACTTTGAGTAGGAGAGATGAGGGAAGACTCCCTAGCCAAGCTGTAGAGAACCTTAGGAACTGTGTGAGGCAAGACAATTATCCTCCCCATCAAGAACAAGTAAAGTCTATTACAATGTGAAGAAGTGGGAAGGAGGTTGACGATAGGGTGAGTGCTGAGAATGAAGTACCCATAAGTGGCGAGGGAGAAGAAAAAAGTGAGGAAAGAGAGAAGGAGATTGATGAGGTCATACACCCTTCTCCCACTCCTAAGACCTCTGATCTTTCTTCCTCATATGTACCTAGAGTGCCCTTTCCCCATGCTTTAGTTGCACCACATCCAAATGGGAAGGACAAGAAGTGGGAAGACATTTTGGAGACTTTTAGGCAAGCAAAGATAAACATTCCCCTTCTTGATGCAATTAAATAGATCCCAGCCTATGTGAAGTTTATTAAGGACCTTCTGAAACAAAAGAGGCGATCTAGAGCACATCTGCCTAGAAAAGTATTTTTAGCTGAGCAATGAGATCTATTCTGAAGTGTGATACTCTAATAAAGTACAAAGACCCTGGTGTCCTCACCATATCTTGTTCACTTGGAGACTACCCGATTGATAAAGCTGTACTGGACTTAGAAGCAAGTGTCAACATTATTCCTTACTCAGTTTATGAGAATTTAGGCTTGGAAGAATTGAAACCCACCATGGTGACCTTGCAGTTAGCAAATAGATCAACTAGGATCCCCCATGGTGAGCTGATTGACGTGTTAGTGAGAGTAGACAGAGCCTTGTTTCCTGCTGATTTCCTCATGCTTGATATGGAACCTTATAGTCATTCGAAAAACCATGTCCCTGTCATTCTAGGCTGGCCTTTCTTAGCAACGGCCAATGCTTCCATTAATTGTAGATCTAGTGTAAGGGGCGTTAGTTTTGCAAACATGACTATCAGGTTGAACATTTTTAAGACACGTTGTCACCCACTAGTGAGGATGCGTTGGAGTGTTTCTAGGTGGATGTTATTGATGATTTGGATGACCAAACACTCCCCTCTATCCTAGTTAGTGATTCCCTTGAGCGAGCACTAGTATATGATTGTTCTGATGATTTTGAGATTGAAAATGTCATTAGAGAGATGAATGATTTGCTTGGGTTGTGTGCCCCCTTAGAGACTTGTCACTGGTTGTCAAAGATAGAAGCCTTATCTACACTTTCGGATTCCCCTGCCTTGCCTTCCATAGTTTGACCACCCAAACTTGAATTTAAGTCGTTGCCATCTACTCTTAAGTACGCTTTCTTAGGACCCGAAGTGACTTTACCTGTGATTATCTCTTCTCAATTGTCTAGGGAATAGGAGGATGCATTGATGATAGTGGTTAGAGATCATAAGAGTGCCATTGGGTGGTCTGTGGCTGATTTGAAGGGTATAGACCCTTCCATTTGCATGCATACGATTTTTCTTGATGAGAGAGCTAGACCCACTAGAGAGATGTAAAGGAGGTTAAACCCTAACATGAAAAAAGTGGTAAAGAAAGAGATTGTGAAATTGCTTGATGCGGGTATCATTTACCCAATTTCTGATAGTAGGTGGGTTAGCCCTATTCAGGTAGTCCCAAAGAAGTTGGGCGTTACTATGATTAGGAGTAGTGGTGGAGAGTTAGTGTCTACTAGAGAGACCACGGGCTGGAGAGTGTGTATTGACTATAGGAAGCTTAACTCTGCCACTGGGAAGGACCATTTTCCTTTACCATTCGTTGACCAGATTTTAGAGAGGTTAGCTGGTTAGAGCTTTTACTATTTTCTCGATGGATATTCAGGGTATAACCAGGTAGCAGTCTACCAAGAGGATCAAGAGAAAACGACTTTTACGTGCCCCTTTGGCACATTTGCCTATCGTAGGATGCCATTTGGTTTATGTAATGCGCCCGCTACATTCCAGAGATCCATGATGTCTATCTTCTCCGACATGGTAGATAGATTTCTTGAGGTTTTCATGGATGATTTCTCTGTTTTTGGACCTTCATTTGATGAATGTTTGCAGAATTTGAGGCTTGTGCTAAAAAGATGTGAAGAGACCAATCTTGTCTTGAATTGGGACAAGAGTCATTGAAGGTTCAAGAGGGGATTGTATTGGGTCATAGAATGTCCAAGAAGGGTATTTAGGTTGACAAGGCTAAGGTAGATCTGATTGCAAACTTACCCCCTCCCTCAAATGTGAAGTAAGTTAGATCCTTTCTAGGTCATGCAGGTTTCTATAGGAGATTCATTAAGGACTTTGGGAAGTTAGCCAGACCATTGACTAGCTTGCTAGTTAAGGAAATGTTATTTGAGTTTGATAAGTCTTGCTTAGAAGCTTTCCAAAAGCTTAGATCACTACTTGTGTCAGCCCCTATTATGCAACCACCTAATTACTCTCTCCCTTTTGAAATTGTGTGTGATGCTTCTGATTTTACTATAGGTGCCATCCTAGATCAAAGAGTGAACAAAGTGCCTCGTGTCATTTACTATGCTAGTAAAACTCTTAATGATGCCCAATGCCATTACACCACCACTAAAAAGGAGTTGCTAGTTGTTGTGTTTGCTCTTGATAAGTTTCATTCCCATCTTTGGAGGTCAAAAGTTATTATCTATTCTGACCATGCTGCATTGAAATATTTTCTCTCAAAGAAAGAAATAAAACCTAAGCCCATTAGATGGATTCTTCTACTTCAAGAATTTGACATTGAGATTAGAGATAAGAAAGGTGCAGAGAATGTGGTAGCTGACCATCTCTCTAGGATTTTCTTTGAGCATCATGATCCATCTATTTCAATGCATGACTCTTTCCCCGATGAGCAACTTTTTGTTGTCTCCCATTCACGTGGCCCTTGGTTTGCAGATATTGTTAAATTTCCCGCCACAAGTACGATTCCATCTACTTGGTCTAAGCATAAAAAAGATAGGTTTTAGTCTTAGATAAAGCACTTTTATTGGGCCGACCCTGACTTGTTTAAACATTGTGCAGATCAGGTAATTCGTAGGTGTATTCTAGAGTGTGAATATCATAGCATTTTATCTTTCTGTCACTCATATGCATGTGGAGGGCACTTTGGAGGTTGTAGGACTGCTGCAAAAGTCCTACGATGTGATTTTTATTGGCCTACTCTGTTTAAGGACACTCATGAGTTTTGTCTTGCATGTGAGCATTGTTAGCACATAGGCGCATTGACACATCGAGACATGATGCCTTTAAACCCCATTTTAATTGTGAAAATATTCGATGTTTGGGGTATTGACTTCATGAGCTGTTTCCCCAGTCCTTTGGGTTTGTTTACATACTCATAGGGGTTGACTATGTGTCTAAGTGGATTGAAGCTATACCTACTAGGACCAATGACCACAAGGTGGTCATGCAATTTGTCAGAGACCACATCTTTAACCGTTTTGGTACCCTTATAGCACTCACAAGTGATGGTGGTAGTTATTTTATTCACAGGTCATTTGAGGCACTTCTTAGGAAGTACTCAAGGCATCATAAGATTGCTGCCCCATACCAACCCCACACTAGTGGTCAAGTAGAGCTTTCAAATCAGGAGATTAAGTCTATACTTGAGAAAACCGTACGTCCTGATAGGAAAGATTGGTCACTTAGGTTAAATGATGCTATTTGGGCTTACCACACTGCCCATAAAACCCCGCTTGGTATGTCACCCTATAGGTTAGTCTTTGGTAAGGTGTGCCATTTACTGGTTGAGTTAGAACACCGTACTTACTGGTGTTGGGAAAAACATATGAATTTTGTTAAAAAATAAACTCTAATGCCGACTATTGGGTTCACAGTTCTCAACTGTGGTCACAACAATAGGCACCTATTAGAGCACTTAGAGTAGGAGACTCTTTTCTCTACCTAAGCCCCCGGTCGGAGAGTCACGCTTCATGACACCTCACGTGCGAGAGTTCTCAGGAATAGGTTTATCTCTATAAACCCTTTGCCCTAATACCGGTTGTTGGGATGAATTTCAAAAATTCTCCCTAAAGTTTACGCAGCTGAACATGTTTAGAATTCATAACTCTAAACCTAGGGTCAATTTAAAATTTCTAATTTTAAATCAACTGACTTAAATTTATAATTTAAATCAACAGATCTAAATTCTTAATTTAGATCTACAGGCCTTATACTCTAATACATTCATAACAATGCATAAACTTAAACAGGTATACTAACGAATATTGTAAATAAGTAGAAAAGTGAAACTAAAAGAATAAGGAAAGAAAAACATACCTGGAATTGCTCCAATAAAAGAAAACCCAGAAAGACAATAATATTCTTCAAAATCGAGACCCCGAGACCTTCTACGCAATGACCTCGAACTGCCAGGAGGGTGGGCTCCAAAAAATATTAAACTAAGGAAAGAAAAATTTCAAAGGAAATTTTTCTCTCCAATTGGATCTCCGAAACAATTTCAGAAACCCCAAATAAATATTTCAACTCCAAAGCCATACCATGGAATAAGCCCCTCTATTTATAGAAATATACCGGAGCAAAAAAATCTAATTTTTAGATGGGAAAACTGCCCAGTTAAAATCAAAACGCAACGTATCGTTTAAATAAGCAATCAAAAAGCTGTGTTTCATTAACCCAAAATGCATCTATTTTAATTTAAAATGCACGACACGTGGCGGCTTACCATTGGTCCGTGCCCGTGCATGTGAATACCTAGCGCACTGACCCAGAGCGCGCCACGTGTCGCGCGCTGGTTTGTCGGATCCGGAGCGCACGGATCGCCACTGTTCATCAACGCTATTTTGTTTGTTTTTTTTTTTTTTTTACCTTGTTTTTTACATGTAAAAATTCATCTTATGAATTTTAATTTTCCAAAATTATTTTATTTTATAATTTTTAAATTTTATTCATCTCATGAATAATATTTGGCAAAATTAATTTTACCCATGTTATGGTAAATAATTCACCTCATAAATTCTTTAATATTTTTTCAAATCCAATAAATACAGAGGCTTGTGCAGGGACCTCAGGGACAATTTAAATCAAGCTTCAAATTGGTTAAATTAAACCATCTCATGATATTAATTTAATTACCATTTAATGAGACTTAATTCCACTAAATAAATCTCACTGCACTCCAGACTTAAATTATTTATTCGATATCTCCCTAATAGACTGTATAGATGACAACAAGCCCTCCACTAGATATCTATGACAAAGGATAAATATAACCACTACCATTATCCTTCTCACAGCTTCTCCATTAGTTACCAACTCGCCCTTCACTGTATAATTCATTTATACTTGAACACATTCACAGTATAAATTCCAAATGTTAAACACTTGGAATACTTTGGCCAAAGTTTCCGAACTATTCAAATATTTGCGAATCAACTATGCGGATATCTGTATCTCATAAGAGACTATAGATTCCCTATTGAATACCTGATCCTTGTCACACTTCACGCCGCTACCTAATGTACGTGGGATTTCAGTCATTCTTTTAGACCTTACTTATAGTATACCAAAGTAACTAAAGCTCCATGCACAAATCCAGAATACCCTAAGGATTTAGAGTTTTCGTTCAAAAAGTACAACGTGAATCACTCATCTCCGATAGTAGTCTAGAAATAAGTAACCCACATGGTCCAACTCAGTGTTTCAATCTTATTAAAGACACTAACCTAACACTTTTGGATCTCCATCCATATGACCAAGACAAGTCATCTAAAGTGTTATGTTATAGTCTTAACATACAAGTGGTCCAAACTTGTCTTCAACTATGAGTCTTTCAAACAACAATCCATACCATTTGTTCCAAGTCTATCTGTGGCATAATCTCATAAACCACTTAGAACAAACATGTAAGTTGCAGTCTGAGGACTACACCCATCTCATGGATGTCTCTCAAAAGAAAATCACATGCTATATAAATGCTCACATACACAAATTTAACTAGAAAACGACTGGAACTTCAATTTTATTCATTAATTAAAATAATATATCCAGAATAAATCTAGATTTCAGACACTGTTCCTAACAATTGGGCCACTAGGGCTTTGAATTTTGACTTACACCAAGCTGGATCTAAAGGAAAGCTTCAACTGAGTGAACTTGAGGAGTTGAGAAATGAAGCGTATGAGCATGCAAAGATTTATAAAGCTAAAACCAAGGCTTTTCATGATAAACATATTTTGAGGAAAACATTTGTTCCTGATCAAAAGGTTTGGCTTTTTAATTCTAAATTGCGTCATTTTCCTAGTAAGTTGAGGTCTAGATGGGATGGTCCTTTTGTGGTTAAGCAGGTGTACCCCTCGAGTGCTATTGAGATATGCCACCCAAAAGATGGTCGTGCATTTACCGTAAATTGTCAAAGGCTAAAACCTATAGCTGAGTTGGATGGCATTGTTGATCGACAGCTTATTGAAGTCATCTCTTTGATGGACACCATGATTGATACTTGATCTTTGCTGGATTCATTGCACCCGGCTGAAGGTGTAAAACTTAACGCTCCTAGGAGGCAGCCTAGGTTTTGTTAATTCTTGTTTTTAGTTTAGTTTTTAAATTAACTAGTTTCTTAGAGACTTGTTTTCTCTCTTTTCAGGTTCTTGTCCCGGGTTGAAGGAGTCATACATGCTCACGCCGCCTTGTCAGGTTGTATCGCTCCATCTCACCTATTTCTTGTGCTTTAATGATTAATTTTGTCGCATTGAGGACAATGCATGATTTAGGTGTGGGAGTGAGGCTCATTTGCATGTGCTCATTTTTGGTCAAATTTTTAAAAGTTTTTAATATCTTTTGTGCATTTTGGGTGTGAATTATAACCATTTAGCCACGTTTTCCTTGATCGACGCGTATATTAGGATCATAGTAGGATTAGCTGTTTATTTCATTCTCTTAATTCCATGAAATTAAATGATTCTACTCCATACTTGTTAGTGAGTATTGCCGGTCATTGTTGATATTAATGGGTTCTACTCATGCCGCTCACATATTCACTATGTACAGGACTTTCGTGTTGTGGAAAACCTGAAAATTTTGAATAAACAATCCTATATGTCTTGAGTTTTCCAGGCTTGCCCTATTGGATTATCCTAATCTTTACTCTTTGATGTATGTAAAGTACTTGTTGACCAATGTTAATTGTAAAATTAAGGTACTTGTTATGCAAAAGTCCAAAAATTGCACAGAAAAAGAAGAGGAAACAAAAAAAAAATGAAAAACTGAAAAGAAAAATGAAAAGTAAAAGAAAAAAGTTTCCTTCAAAGAAAAGGAAAAAAAAAAGAAAAAAAAGGCAAAAGAAAAAGAAGAAAGTGAAAATCGTTGTACATTCATGATAAAATTGTTCTTCTTTTGTGCTACATCAAGGTCAAATGTTGTAAAGTGGTCACTAATATGCCACTTAACATTCTCTATGTATGGGCATATGTTTAGGTTATTCGATGGTGTGGGTGTACAAAACCTTGACATATTTGATTGGAAGCGAGAATTTGAGGAGATTCTATAGCATAAGATCCTATTGGCTTTCACTTTTGTGCTTAAATTGCTTTAGTAGTTTCTATTAATTGATACAGGGTTGATGAAATTCTACCACGAGTTTTGAAGTTTAATCATCTGAATTCACGGAATTAGAGAATGTTCTAGATGACTTAATCTTGTCTTGAATTGTAATATATGTGTTAATCTCGGAAAACTTGGTGAAGGTTGGGGTAGTTGGTCACTGTGGTCTTTATGTTAAATCATATGCTTTGCTTGAGGACTAGCAAAAGTGGGGGTGTTGATGCGTCTCAGATTTACGCATCTTTTAATTGTTATTTTAATTATTTTACACCTATTTAATTATAGTTCTACACTCATTTTCGCAATTTTTATGTTTATAGGTTTGAAGATTAAAATCTCAAAAATTATCAAATTTGGTGCAAATAAGACAAGTTCGAAGCGTAAATAATTAAATAAAGTCAATCGAAATTCGGGACAAGAACGTATAAGTCTGACCCACACTAGTACAATCATCTTCAACCTCGGTTCACCCCTGTCGGCCCGTTAGTTGTGCAGCCCAACTTCCAGCAGCATCACAGCCCATCATCTTCAGCTCAGCCTAAAAGCAAGCCCATTCACCTCCAACTCCAAACCAGTCCAAGCCCAGCCCATCACCGTTGGCCACTGACACGTAGCCCAACGTCAGGCCCACCTCTGCATAGTTCAATCGTCACCCACACCTGCAAAGACGTTAGGCCCATCTTCAACCAAGCCCAGGCCATCGTGTCCCAACTCAGCCCAGTATCCATAGGGTTTAGAGTAGCAGCGAGGATGGGTATAAAATCATGGTTGGGCCTCTGTTTTCGGGTGGCTTTATTTTTTCGGTGTTGTCTCTCACCGCAGCACAGGCTCTTTCTCTCTCCTCTTAATTACAATCTTCTTTTCTTTTCTTTTTTTCATTAAATTGGAACGGGAGTGAAATTAGCGTGAGACCGACATGAGTTCATTCATCTCCTCCTTCACCGGTTCATCCTTGATCGAGAACTCACGGTATAACCAAAGTCAAATACACCAACATACCACAAACTTTTCTCCATAAACGGTGAGTGGTTGAGGTCAAAGACGTGCGGTTCATAATTAGGTTTACTCCCTAGTCGCGGTAAGTCCCTTTTGCACGTTTGTTCTATTTTTACATTTACAGCAACCACACACACATCACTCAAAACAAAATAGGGCAAGCAGGGATCTTCTTCCATGTCATCACATTCAAACTCACTTTCAATTTCCTCAATTCGCTCATCAACGTGATCGTCATCCCATCGTCATGTTCAAGCTCCCTTTCGATTACATGGAATTGAATTATTGGCAGGACATTCCAATAATGAATTTGGACGAACTAGAATATGATCTTGCCCAGTGTGACTATTTGATGCACCTACTCGACCCATTCCAGAATTACATGGAATTGCGTTACTGGCCCAATAGTCCAATAATGGAGTTGGATGAATCGGAATATTAGTACTAGTCACATAATTTTGGGGGGAATACTTGGACCAACCCCTTACCCATGGTAAGACATAGGATAATGCGTCATGTTCTGCTAGTAAGATTAGGATTCAACAGACGATCACAAATTCGAATAAGGTGTTGGATACATATAAGTTGAGTGATATTCAGGCAAACGATTTCCTGCATAAACATTCAGATTTTTTGGCTCAACTTCGGTATAAAAATTCGTTGTAAACTGCTTTTGTAGCTCTATGTATGACCAAATAATTTCCAGTGAATCGTCATTGAGAAGATAATTCATCATTTGATGCCCGTGTACTAAACGAATAACCCATTTCACTTTTAAATTAACATTATTTCGGTCAATTGATGCTCATGCAACAAATTGATCATCCACTAAAATTGATATCTTTTCTAACAAACATCATACTACTCTAACCCCAATATAACTAATATTCTTTCCATTTTTCTCAGTGTTTCTACACCAATGACATACTATAGGATGCAGAGAAGCCATATTCTGACAAAAATAACAATTATACAAAGTTTAATATAGGTGCAACAAATAACATTTAAACAATATTCAACTAAGTAAAATATAATCAGCACAAACACTAACTAAAATAAACCTAGAAAACTAAATGAATACAACTATAATATAACAATAAGTATTTTTAGAACTAGAGAAAACAGTAGTTCCAGAAAAAACCTGCTATTGTTGTATTTATGAACTTCAGTGAAGAAATGCACTAGAGAAAACAGAATTTAAAAGAAAAAGCACTTAAAAATACCGTAGTTATGAACTCCGGTGAAGAAATGTAGTGGTGGCCGAATAACTCCGGCAATGGTGACCTGATATGACCATTGGAATGTGAAGAGGCCAAACGGCAGCGGTGGCAGCCCGCGAAGAGTCTGCAGCAGGAAGGGTTTCGTGAGAGGGTTGTGTGAACTAAGGGGTGGATGAGATTGGGGGGGGGGGGGGGGGGGGGGGGGGGGGGGGGTGTTTATATTAAAGGTAAACTAGGTCTCCATGACACGGTTCACCTTTAATATAACTGAGTCCCAAAGATGCAGTTTTCTGCATAAACCACATCATCGAAATGCGATTTTATTTCACTTTAACCGCAGTTTCAACGCGGTTCATTTTAGGTATAACTGCGTTTCAAAAATGCATTTTAGTGCTCCCTAGCCACGTCACCCGCCTTGCATACGTGGACCCTAGCAAAGTGATTATTTTTTGGGGAATTATTTTTTATTTTTTTATTTCTTAACATTATTTTCGGTACTGACTCTGTTTGAATTTAATAATTATTGGGGACTCCTGTGGTCCTTTTTAAGTTACTAAATACATTTGTTCCTTATTGAATTGAATGATTGATTAAATTTCACATTACAAATTATATTGCTTGAAATGATTATGAACTTAGCGAAATTTTTGATCTAATGGCCTAAGATGTAATGTGATAATCTAGTTAATTAAAAATGGAAAGTATGTGCCTTAGTTTAATGTTGCCTATGTTCGTTATCTGAGTAATTATGATGTGTGGCACAAGAAAGTAACTTATCTGTTCTTTAGAAGAGCTTTTAAAAACCCTATCACATAACTGTGTCCATAACAAAATTCGGTGAGTCAGAACAAATGGAATATGGTAACTAAAATTGTTGGTTGGAAAATGTAGTACATATTATACTGTTTAGTATTATATGTGTGGTTGCCTTAGTGACATTTGAGAACTATATTAGTGCTAGGAGACTATATGAAACAAAGTTAAGGGTCGCGTATATTTTTTTTTTTCAAATAAACCCTTTTTTGGCTTTTTAAAACCAAAAGGAGATTAAAAGATTCAAATAGTCCCATAGATGATCACCTTCTGTGATTTACGCCACCATACATGATTTATAAAATGCTAGAAATGAGAATTAGCCAAGCAATAGGTTCTAGCAGTGATATGCTCACTACATGGCCCTAAGTGGAGCCAAATGAAGTCGCTAATGACCAATGCTGAATAAATTAAGATATTTGTTATCTTGAGTTGAAAACAAAGTATCGTGAAGTAAATGAAGTTACTAGTCCAATTGCTCAGTCTGTGAGACCTAAGCATGAGGGTTTTGACACTAGTTTGACTAATGTTCTCAAAAAACATTTAACTTAGTATGTTGTCTTAGTAAACGACATAATTTTATAGAATGGTTAACCATGCTCATGTATGTCTTGAGCTTACAAATGGTACATTTCTCTACCAACATTCACATTACCCTTGTGTGTCATTAATCTTTAGTAGCTCATCTTTGTTAAGACATAGTCTTCTGTGTGAAGTTTTCTCTAAGTTTGATTTGGATTGTTGTAGGTCATGAAAAGTGTTTGTTACTTTTATTGTTGTTAAGTGAATCATTAAGTGGCATGCTTGTTTTAATTGTATTTGTCTGAAAATAACAAACCGATTAGTTCGGAAAGGCTAACTGCGTCTATACCTAAGTACACCTGTCTTTGCGAGTTGTGTCTAGTGAAAAGGCAAATTCAAAAAGCTTTTTAGTAAAGCATTAAGGGCAACCTACTCATTAGAGTTTGATCTGTTCAAACATTTTCATACTTATGAATGTAAAGGTGGTGAAATAGTGGCTTCACTTTGTTACATTCATAGACCACCATCATGTTTAGCTTTTATCTTGTCATTCAGAAGCACTGATTTGTTCAAATGCTTCATACAGATGTTAGAAATGAAATGAGACATTTGTGTAAACTCTTTGTGATGACAAAGGTTGTTAATATTTGTCTGATTTGTTCAAGGCATTTGTAGAACAAGGGTGGTCATAGTCAATAAATGATTCCTAGAATTCCATACCAAAATGATGTTGTGGATCAAATGACTCAAACCATGCTTGATATGGTTTGGTTGACAATGGAAGGACCAACTCTGCCTAAAAATTGTTTGGGAGATTCGCTTTTTTTTAATGATTATATGCTTAACTATATTCATAGTAAGTCTGTGAATAGTGAGCACTCCTTATAAGTTAAGGAATAGTGTCAAACTCGCCATGCGCCATCTTTATCCATACTGAAGTTGTTGTTATGTCCATAATGCATTGCATATTTTGGGAAACTTGGTCTATGAGGCATGTGATTTTGTTGACAAGCAACCTTATAGAGGTATAACATGAGTACGTGTTGACTTCTTGGAGGATGAGTTCCGGAGTGTGTGATGTCAAAATTAAAAAAAGGGAACTTTTGCATTGTATGAATTCTTAAATGAGGATCCACCATTGCTTGGTGAAGCTAGGGAAGTTTAATTTTTCTCAAACTAAAGAGTTTGCTAAGGATAGTGGGAGCGAGACGAGTTATAATTAGGTTACATCCATATGTTGGAATAAACCTAAACCATGTATAAGTGATTGTGGTCTCATTTCGTGGTGCTATTTCCATATCAAAAGTAAGTGTGTTGTACACTCTTTGTTAAAATAGAAAACTACTCCATGTGTAGAAGCATTGATTTCACCAACATCTTTGTGAACGGTAATTACTATGATATGATCATATATAATATGTGGAGCTGATTGTTTTTCTACATGGGTGCAAATATATTAGAAGCAAGTTGGTCTTGTTAATATATTACGGACAGGTGTGTCGTGTTTATTCTAAATCGCGGTTATAGACTATAATAATGTCTTTTCTCCGTTGGTGAGAATTGCCTTGTTAAACTTAACTTCTTGTCATAGTTGCTCAATTGGACTTAGTGTTCTTTAGAATGGATGTCAAGATGATTATCCGAAATAGATAGTTTGAATGTGAAGACTTATACAGGTTAATTCTTTTGTTTCGTCACTAAGGGATAACAAAAGGGAGGACGTTTCATGAACGATCTATTTAGTCTTCTGTAGTCATCGGAGTCGTGGAAGTGGAATTCCATACTATTCTGGTTTGTCCATTATAGGTGGGGACTACTATCATTATGTCAAAAATGATGGAATATGGAATCATGTTTCTCTTCTTATGTGCCGATGACATCTTGTTGAAAGAAAGCAACATGGAAATGACTAATGCCACTTAATGATGGTTATCCTTTACTTTTTGATGGTGGAAACGAGTAATGCAAACTATGTGTTCATGGATGAGTTCCTAATGAGTCATTCTAAAGGTCTCTAGTTTGTCTTGAATGACCTATATTAATAAATTCCAGATGATTTTAGATGCATTGCTAAAACTCGTTGATACAGTTGTTGTGGAGTGTCACATATTAAACCTTGAGCTTTGCCTTAAAACAGATGAGAAAGGTAATAGATAAGTGACGTTCCTTATTCAAGCATTATAGGAGCTTAATGTACACTATATAGCATACACATTTGAATATTTGTTTGACTATTGAAATGGTATGTCCATGCCCAAGTTGTCAAACCAATTACCAGACACATAAGGAAATCTTCAATTACCTTTGTGGTACTACAATTTTGATAAGTTATTGCCTAGGTGGTAATATAAGACTAATTGTATTGTTAGATCAAATTGGGCAGTGATCAAGATGAATAAAGATTTACTCAATAATGTGTTCGTGCTTAAAGACGGTGTTGTTTCTTTGTCTTGAAAGTGACACAATGGTATTGCCCTATCAATGGCATAAACCTTAAGTACGAAGATTGTGCCATAGCCTAAAAACTTGTGTGGTTTATAAAGTTTAATTGTGGTTAAATGTACAACTATTTTCAAGCACCTACTAGGGTGCAAGTTGGCAACATGGTTGCAGTGCAAATATGCATAGGACCTGAACTTAAATCTTGTGCAACTTCATGAATGGTTTCTATGTGATTCTTTCTTATTTGCTTAAGTGACTTAAGGCACATTAATGTAAAGATATCACCAGGCTATGATCAGTCCACTCACACGGATGATCACCTCAATGCTGAGTGCGTGGGAAATGACATCATATGAGATCATGTTTTGAGTAAATATGGATCTCTTCATGCCTTATACATGAGTTGTATGAGAGGCATGTAAAACAATGTCGCCTCGGTTAGTCTGAGATGAGATTCGAAAGTGTCAAAAGTGGATTTCTTTAACTCATTCCACGTTATGCCTTCTTTTTGAACCGACATGTTATGCCTGTATAGCTGAATTCTAGTGGCATATTGTGCATTGCCTATGAGGAAATTCGTATGGCATAAATGATGTAGTGACATGCCCAATTAAGTGGGAGCTATACATATCATACTATATGTGCTATGAGATGACCAAAGTAGAGAGTGATTGAATGGATTCCCTGTTCTTCACTGTGTGAGCTCTTGAACCTAATGGTCCATGTTAGTATTTTAGGACTTGGAATCAAGTCATGAAGTTGGAAATTGATGCTGCTACTTTACCATGTAATCCAAAGTCCATGATAGATACAGTATAGCGGAACACGTTTAGGAAAGTGACTAGGTTAAGATGGATTAGAGAGTGTGTCCAAGGAAAAGCTGTTTGGCGTTACCTAAACTGTTCGAGCAATAATGACACATTAGTCATGATGTAATCAAATTTATGTGAATTTAGCAGATCTGTTTGAGGGATCAATGATGCTAGATTCTTATTGATGCCAAATGGTTTGGGGTATTATGAACTTACTTATGTGTTCTTGAGGAATTATGTCAGTTAGATGGTGGCTTAATATAATACTTTCACTTATTCTTCTTATTGTTTTGATCGCACGTTCCATTACATGTATGAAGTGACAAAGTTACCTTAGTGGCTGAGTGGGAGATGTTGGACGTTGACTTGGTCATCCACTAAATACATCTCAATTTTTGAGATATAATACAGTTCCCCCCCCCCCCCCCCCCCCCCCCCCCCCCCCCACCAAAAAAAAAAGTAGCGCGAGGATTTCCTCCTTCCTTTTACAAAGTAATGGATTAAAGGAGGACCATGTATTTAGTATATATAGTCAGAGTCCTCTTCTCTTCTCATTTAAGTGTTCATTTAGTTAATAATCAGACTCTCCAATACTCACATCTCTCTCTAGTGTCACCATCCCTGACTCTTGGTTTTGTGATGTGGAAGACTAGAGGACTCTAGTAGCCTCTTAGTTAATTCTATAGTTCATGTGGCAATCTACCAAGGCAGTAAGATAAGTCCAGATACTGTTTCGCAACCAAGGTGTTGTGTTTGTGGATTTATGTATATTTTTCTTCTATACATTATTATTTTATTGTGTCAATTTACTTCTACTTACAATTAATGGAGCAGGACTATTTTCTGGCCAGTTGAGAGGGGGGTTTTGTCTATTAGGATTCAATCCCTCTTGGACAGTTCGCCTTCATATTAAACAATTAATGGAAGATTTACATTCATGTCTAGTCTATGGCTCTGCTAAACTCATCCTGTAGTACTTGCTTGATGTGCCTTATATTTACATATTTTATTCTTCACTCCTACTAAATATTCTACTTTTACACGTGTGTTTTTGTTGTAATCTAGGTACATTTAGGCTTGGAGTATAACAAAGCGAACAATGGTGGAAAAGCGACAAAGTCAAGCATAATCAGGGCATAATTGAAGACTACTTTGAGAAACCCAACCACGTGTGGAAAAGAATGACCAATCGGGTCATAATTCGGTAACACATATAGATCTCATGGATAGTTAATTTATGTTATATAATATAATATTATATATTATATTATATTTATATAAATAATACTATATTATATTATATTTATATAATATTATTTATTATAATATATATATATATATATATATATATATGAAAAGAGGAGAGGGAGGAGGCACTAGAGGACGCTGGACGGGGCACACGACGCCGCCGCACGCGATTTAAATATCAAATACCTAATTATTTTGGGTATCTTTGGCCATGCCTCCTCTTCTCCTCTCCCTTCTGAAGCCGCTACGAGATCCAAAGGGTTCTCAAACGCCGAAGCACAAGTGGTTAGAGTGCCGGAAGGAGCAAAGCAAGGATCAACGTCAACGTCAATTGGGGGAGTCTTCAACTCCTTAGTTGTATCCATTATTGTTTATTTTCTTAGATATCATGATGTTTAAATCTCTTATAAAAGAATAGACTTGTTGTTAAAGGATGAAGGGCGGGTAGCCGCCCGTATCCTGGATTTAGATTATGCTTTTGACAATGGATTTGTTTTATGTTGTATACGCACCCCTGTGTGAAGTTTATGATTGTGTTTGGTGTTTCTTTGTGCGTGCTTGTAGTCATATTGAGATCTCCTAATTATTAGCATTAGTCTACGAGCTTGTAGCCTAGACCATAATATAACTAATTTTAACGCGTGGTTAGGGTTGAGGTTGTACCCAACCCTAAGCACATCCTTTTATACAAATTAATATTTAATTAGGTTTGACATATGAATTTGTTAGTGCTATTGAGATAATCCTAAACTAACCTTAACTGATTTAACAACTTTAGTTTGTACTTTGTTTTGCTAATTTAGCTAACAAATTCAAAATCAACAAAACCCAAAAATTCAACCGCTCATTAATAACTAAATAACTAAATCCGACTTAACTCCAATTCCCTGTAAATACAACCTATATACCCAATTTAGCTACGATGATCACGTATGCTTGCAAGTACACAGTTTTAAAACACTCTTCAAAATCACATCAAGTTTTTAGCGCCGTTGCTGGGGAATCGATAGGCTAAGTTGATTTAGAAATTAACGAGCTATTTTTTTTCTTTTTTTCTATTTTTATTTATTTTTTTGATTTGTTTCAAAAATAAAAGAAAAACAAACTTATTTTTCTATTTATTTTTTAATTTTTTATTTTACATTTATTTTAATTATTTTTTTATGGCTAACTTTGCACTGCGTACGATTAGGGGACCACTTTGTTCCCTAAAAGTACATTGCTCCCATCAGAGTTACGTTGCCTGCTGTGGGTAATGCAAACTTCAAAATTAAGTCGGGTATCATCAACATGCTTCCCACGTTCTACGGAAAGCCAATTGAGAGCTCATATGAGCACCTTGATGCTTTCATTGAAATATGCAAAACTTACCACCATCAAGGTGTCTCAACTGATGCTTTTAGACTGCATCTGGTTTCAGTCCCTTTCAAGGGGTGAAATCACCACTTGGGATGACCTCCAACAAAAGTTCCTGATCAAGATTTATCTGAAAGCTAGAACGATGGCTGTTAGGCATGCGGTCAACAGTTTTGAACAAAAAGATCAGGAACAATTTCACAAAAGTTGAGATAGATTTAAAGAGCTCCTTAAAAGTTGTCCCCATCACAGGCCACCCAAGTGGGCTCTTGTGTAGCATAAAAATGATGGTCTTACAGCTTCAGACAAGCAAATGGTTAATACTTCTTGCGGGGGAGAATTTAGCCAACAGGATGAGGACGAGGCGTGGACGCTATTTGAGTGCCTCAGTGAACACTCTCTAGACCAAGCCTCTTCTATGAGGAGAGTTAGAGGGGGTACACGTGGTGTTTACAAAGTAGCACCCAAAGATGACGTCCACCTTAGGCTAGACACCCTTAGTAGGAAGATGGATTAGCTTATGAACTTGCATGCGAATCCTACTAATGTGCACCTAGTCCATGCAGCTAAGTCATCTGGTCGTACTACTCCATGTGGCATTTGTTCGGGTGAGGACCACTCTTTGCTTGACTGTTCATATGCATCTCAATTTCCCAAATACGTGAATGGACAAGTTTATGAAGCTCAAGGATATTCAAAAAATAACGACCCGTTCTCCATTACCTACAATCTCGGGTGGTGCAATCATCCGAACTTCTATTGGAAGGAGGACGCCAATCAAAATCAACCCATGAGACAACAAGATCCTGGCTTCATAGGTAACGCACACCCTCCCGTCTTTCAGGGAGGTCACAGGTATGATGTTCAACCTCACTCAAAATTTTGCTCATGATGAACCTCTCATTCCACCTCTAAGATATACGTCACAATTCGAGGAGCATATGCTCCACTTTATGGAGGACACCACACAACTGGTTCGGTCTCACTCGCAATCTATTGCCTAATTAGAGAACCAGATAGGAAAGTTGACCCATATACTGAATAGGAGAGAGGAAGGGAGACTACCCTCCAACCACTCACAAATCCCACAAGATCAACTAGTTCTAACCCTAACTTGCTCATTCGTGAGCAAGCTTAGGTTGTGTCAATTTCAGGAGAGGACAACTTTAGGGAAGTTGAGGTTGAAACTGAAAAGGATGTAACTCCCCCTCCCATTGCTAATAGGGAGGGATCACGAGAAAGTGTTTTAGAACCCGTTGTCCCTTTTCCTTTGGCCCTTATAGGATCGAAGAAGAAGGACAACCCAAAGAGGGCTGAGATCATAGATGTGTTGAAGGACTTGAAGATTAACTTACCGTTGATTGAAGCCATTAAACACATTCCTGCATATGCCAAGTTCCTCAAGGAACTTTACACCAAAAAGAAGCGCACACAACCGCATATCCCAAAGAGGGTCCGGCTCACCGAGAAGGTGAGTAGCATTGTAGCGTTGGGCATTCCACCTAAGTTTTGAGACCATGGGCCTTTTACGGTTCCATGCATCTTATGAGAGTGTTACATCAGCAGAGCCTTGGTAGATCTAGGAGCGAGTGTCAACCTCATATCTTACTTAGTCTTTCGAGAATTGGGTATAGGAGTCCTTAAGCCAACTCATGTTACACTTCAGATGGTTGATAGGACAGAATGGGTATCTCGTGGAGTAGTTGAGGATGTACTTGTCAAGGTTGACAAGTTTGCCTTCTCTATTGATTTTATTGTCTTAGATATAGGCCCTACTCCTAGGAAAAAGCACAACGCTCTTATTGTTCTAGGTCGACCATTTCTAGCCACGACCGACGCTGTGATTCACTTTAGGACGGGAGAGTTGGAGGTTTCTGTTGGAAACCTCAAGGGTAAATTGAAGGTCTCGAACTCTATTCCCCACCCTGAGATTGAGGATGAGTTAGAATGCTATAGGATTGATGATGTTGACCCTTTGGTAGAGTTGGTTAAGCCCGGTTCTAGTACAAGTGCGGAATATAATAATGTCCCTGTTTGTGTTAATAGTTGTGCGTCATCAACCACACTTGGTAGGATAGAGATTCGTGACCCTGATGTAGGTAATGTTTTCCGCCTTGACAGTCACAGGTTTAGAAATGCTGTTGGGTTTGGGGATCGTCTGAGTTCTATGGCAGACATTGCCTCGTATTTTGGTTGATCTCATGCTCTAAATGCGTATAGCTGAAGACGTTAAACTTAGCGCTCTCAGGAGGCAACCCAACCTACTTTTAATTTTGTTTTAATTTTTTTTTTCCCACATGAATTCTCTTTGTACTACAGATCCTTTTATATCCCTCTCATGCTAACTTTGTTTCTGTTTTACTATATACTTATACGATCTTTATTTCTAACCCTACTAATAAGTCTATTTAGTATTCTGTCTTCCATGTCTTTGATTGCAGCCTACTACTTTCGTCTTCCCTTTTTGGATTTGCTCACCACGCATAGCTGAATATGCCACACCTCAGGTCATCTCTTTCCTTCCTTTGCTTGTATTTATTTTTGTCGATTTGTATCGAGGATAATGAAAGGTTGGGTTTGGGGATGGCATGTATGGTGTGAACTTTTTTTCATCCTGTTAACTTTATTTTGCTTAAATTAGCTACATTTTGGCATGAATGAATATAGAATTATTTGTGATTTCTATTGAAGATCAAATTTGAGATGTACTATGATGATTAGAATATTTATGTAATGATATTATTTCTTGAGCTGACTTTTGAATCTATATTTTTGTCTTTTAATTTGTTAGGGAGATTATTATTGTTCACTCTAAATCTTGTGACGTATCCTACTTTCTAGGTTGAAATAGCGGTAATAACTTTAGGAATTGAAATCCACCATTCTACTTCTAGCATTATTGAAATCAATTTACTATCTCTTTATCTTGTTTATTCCCTTAAAAAGAAAGTGACTCATTAGTTCTTGTAGCCCCTGTGTCTCTAGCAAGTAAGCCCGTATGGGTGTCTTAAAATCTGGTACCTTGAGCCAACTGGGTCGAGAGTTTCCGGTTGAAAGCTCTCTACATAGACCACAGGGAAGCCTTAAAAAAAAAAAAAAAAAAATCAACCCTTTAGGTCACTATAATAAGCACTAATACCTAATGGGAAAAAAAGGGAGTATATGCTAACGGGTTGGGCTATGAATTCCTTGGACTCTAGTCATTAGGTCCATAGGGGTCTCTTAAAACCTGGTGCCTTCAGCCAACTGGATCGGGAGATGCCGGCCGAAACCTTGCTACATGGGTCTGAAGGAGACACGCATGACCGTGAAAAAAAAAAGAAGAAAAAAAGCAGAAAAAGGGGGGGGGGGGGGGTAACAAGAGAGAAAAAAGAAGCCTTTTAATTTCACCATTAATTAGCGGTGAATAATTAGGATAGCTAATTCCTTCTTAAATTTGGAGGATTTGAAATAAGACAAAGTGGAGAGAAGTTCTAAGTTCACATACTAGTACAAAGACTTGAATCACGAGACTCGAGTTAGAACCAGTATAATAATAACATCGCATAAAGATTCTGTACGCTCAGTTATACCTTCAAATATGATCGGGAAATAATTTTCCCAAGATATTCTTATTATTGCATGCCCGGCTAAATTTTCCTATCATTGGTTAGTTTAATTTGAATCTTGCTTGAGGACAAGCAACAAGTGTGTTTGGGGATGTTGATGTGCCTTATATTTACATATTTTACTCTTCACTTCTGCTAAATATTTGGCTTTTACATGTGTTTTTGTTGTAATCTAGGCACATTTAGGCTTAGAGTACAACAGAGCGAACAAAGGTGGAAAAGCGAAAAAGTCAAGCATATTCTGGGCATAATTGAAGACTACTTTGAGAAACCTAACCACGTGTGGAAAAGAATGACCAATCGAATTATAATTCGGTAACCCAAATAGATCTCGTGGATAGTTAATATATATTATATAATATGATATTATATTTATATAAATAATATTATATATATATATATATGAAAAGAGGCATAGGGAGGAGGCACTGGAGGATGCCACCGCACGTGATTTAAATATCGAATACCTAATTATTTTGGGTATCTTTGGCCATGCCTCCTCTTCTCCTCTCCCTCTTGAAGCTGCTACGAGATCCAAAGGGTTCTCAAACTCCGAAGAGTAGGTGGTCGGAGTGCCGGAAGGAGCAAAGAAAGGATCAACATCAACGTCAATTGGGGGAGTCTTCAAGTCCTTATTTGTATACATCATTGTTTTCTTTCTCAGATTTCATGATGTTTAAATCTTTTATGGAGGAATAGACTTGTAGTTTAGGGATGAAGGAGGGGTAGCCGCTCATATCCCGGATTTATATTATGCTTATGACAATGGATTTGTGTTATATTATATACGCACCCCTGTGTGGAGTTTATGATTGTGTTTGGTGTTTCTTTGTGTGTGCTTGTAGTCATATTGAGATCTTCAAATTATTAGTGTCGAGCTTGTTGTTGATATCATAACATAACTGGTTTTTACGCATGGTTAGGGTTGAGGTTGTACCCAACATTAAACATAATCTTTTATACAAATTAATATTTAATTAGGAGTGACAAAGGAATTTGTTAGTGCTATTGAAATAATCCATGCTACACCTAGGGTGATACGATGGGTTATGCCTTTCGGCTAGTTCATCACCCTAAGCTCTAGTTTAAATATTAACCCAGGCTTAGTGCTTGTAGCCTAAGCCTCCTAAATCATTGTCATAGTAGAATATAATGACGTGATACGAACAAAGCTACCCCGAATTCATTCTCTGAACTAACCTTAATTGATTTGACAACTTTAGTTTGGACTTAGTTTTATTAATTTAGTTAACAAATTCAAAATATTGAAACAAATGGACCACCGACTTGATATGATGACCTTGTTTCGTGACCCAGTTGGTCGCGACATTTGCTTTCCTAAAATATTGAGTGAAATTGATTGTTACCCCTTCATGAGATGTCCTATGAACGTGCTGGGGTACGTTCTGAATTTTTGCTACAAAGAATTATAAGCTCCCTTAAGAGCTTTAATTAGGGAAAACGTTCACTTTCTTCCGACATAATTTCGCTAGAGATGAAAGAATTGCTTACTTTCTTACTATGTAACTTTCAGTGCCAGGGGAGATTGGGTATATAACTAGAGAATTGCTTCAATTCGTTGCTTAGATAAGAGCAAATGTGTAGACTCCTGTGTTATGTAACAGAAAAAAAAAATAAAAAAATAAGCATGTTGCATATTAAGCCTATTCTAGCTCATACTTTACCTAATGTTCGGAATGGGATGCTATGTAAAAATAATAATTTTCATATGGCATAGCTTATTCGCAGAAAATTGAAGTATCCCCAGCAGATCTTTGCACTTATGTTAGTGTTGGTGTAAATCCATCCTATATCCATCTCATTGGCCACAGTTCTTAAAATAAGTTCTCATTATCCGCTTGATCACAGTGGTCATGTAACTGGTCTTATACTCTTTCACCAGTAGTGTAAAGCTAGCTTGGTGTGGATCAATTTATTCTTCACATTGACATTCAGTTATAGGTACATGGGCCCCAGATGACTTTTTCCTACATCCGATCCTTCTAAATCACCCTCCCCAGTTACGCCCACGATCATCAGCTGAGGTAGCTGACCTTCTTCTTGTCATACTCTAGCCTAGGGATGCCCTAGATAAATCAATTGGGCCTTTGAACTCAACTAAAATCCAAGCTTGGGATGCCATAAGTGATAGTGACTCTAGGTCCTGGGGGCCTAAATATTCACTAGGTTTCAAGAAGTGTCTAGGTGCCAAGTAAGGTGAAGTCTAGTAAGGCAGGGAGAAAAGGGGGATGGTGGTGGCTAAACGTTAGGCCACTAACTTCATGTTGTCAAAGAAGAGTTGGAAAGCCCAAAAGTGCTAGTTTAAAAAAATTTCTGAAGGATATGTCGCCTTGGAGTAGTACGAGAAGATTGGTCAAGCCTACTCATAAACAAAAAATATATATATAAAAAGAAAACGCTGGCAAAGAAGGGTAAAAGTGTTATATATGCTGAGAAGTTTCTTAATGCAAGACGTGCATGGGAGACTAAGAAAAACCTTGGCTTGAGCTTTGATGGTAATAAATCGGGTGTGATTGAGTACATTGCCATGAGGAATTAGGGTATTGGTTGATTTGTTCTCGGTTAATCTCAGCCTCAATTTCGATAAACTAGATCTTTCCCTTATTCACGGTCCGTACTGTCCAATGGTGATCGCAGTTATATAGTCTCTATTGGTTATTTGCCTGTGTTTTGTTCTATAATCCTATTTTCCTGGTCTGTTATATGTTTTTTTTTCTTATCTTTGTTTTGTTTTCCATTTTGCTATGGGTTGAACCAGGTCTAATTTGTAAGAGATGCATATTGTATCCTAACCGTATCGCTAATTATTGGAAAAAAAAAACACAGTAAGTGAACAAATGTGTATGTCAACCATGTCAAAAGGGAAACTAAAGCACGCAACGACATCGCAAATATAACTTATTTGTTTTTTGATAATTAATAATTGATGTTCTGTTGTAGAACTAGGGGGATATTATATTCTATGGGAGGAGAATAAAAAGTCTAACTCAAATGCGTTTGAAGAAAAATAGCAAGTATTTTATATCAGAACGAGAGAATATTATATTATTAGATTTTCTCAAAACCCCCCCAACTCTCTCTTTCAATTCTTTTCTCTCTCTTTTCTCTGCGTTTCTTCTTTTTCCCCCTTGATTTTGCTGTGTGTACATGTATCTATATATATAGTACAGCGGAGGGGGTTGATTAGTCATCATATGTAACTCACATAATGACACGTGTCCCTTACATGTATTGGAACAATACACATTTATACATGTATATGTAAATAGGCATTTTACATAATTTCTAATTTTCTACGATATTTAAATATACCCAAACTCGAACCTCAAAATTGTACCCGAAAAATATCCAATATTTACAACACTCCCTCCTTTTGATATTTTTCATTATAACGGGACATAATGTCCAAGCTAAATACGCCTTCCTCATTAAAAACCTTGCTAGGGAAAAAACCCAGTGGGATAAACTATAGCGAAGGAAAAAAGAGTACACCTCGTATTTAACTCCCTCTTATGTAAACATATTAGTAAAGGGCGTTTCTGAGTCGACGTATACCAATCTTGTGAACTAACTTCTCAAAAGTTGTTGTTGGTAATGCTTTTGAGAACAAGTCTGCCAGGTTCTCACTTGAACGAACTTGTTGAGCATCAATTTCACCCATTTTCTAAAGCTCGTGCGTAAAGAAGAACTTTGGTGAGATATATTTAGTTCTTTCACCTTTGATGTATCTACCTTTGATTTGGGCAATACATACATTATTATCTTCATATAGTATCGTTGGACTCTTCCTGATCGTTGGAAGGCTGCATTCCTCCTAAACATGTTGAATAAGAGATCTCAGCCGTAAGCATTCCCTACTTGCTTCATGAAGTGCGAGTATTTCTGCCTGATTTGAAGAAGTTAGTGCTATTGTTTGTTTGGTAGATCGCCAAGATATAGCAGTGTCGCCATAGGTAAATATATATCATGTCTGTGAATGGCTTTTATGTGAATCAGATAAATATCCTGCATCTGCATATCCAACCAATCTCGGACTTGGTTGTCTCGGATAGAATAAACCCACATCAAAAGTACCACGGACAATCACAATCACAATCCCAGTTCCTCAATGGCTCCCGCTTTCGCAGGGTCTGGGAGGAGTAGGATGTACGCAATCTTACCCCATCAGGGTGAGACCCTGACAAGAGACTATTTTCGAGGATCCATCAGAAGTAACACGGAGATATCGAAATATATGTTTAATTCTATTCTAATGTGTTCGGGGTAGGTGTTGAGCTATACCTTGCTAATAAGTTAACTAAAAAGACTATATCTGGCCTTATACAGTTAGCACGATACATTAGTGCACCTATTGCACTCAAATATGGCACTTCTGGGCCAAGAATTTCTTCGACATCCCCTCGAGGTCCAAACGGGTCTTTATTCACATCAAGTGATTGGACGACCATCGGGGTGCTTAACAGATGTGCCTTGTCCATATAAAAATGTTTAAGCGCTTTTTCTATATAAGTAGATTGATGGACTAAAATTCCACCAGATAAGTGCTCTATTTGCAGGCCAAGACAATATTTTGTCTTTCCGAGATCTTTTATCTCAAATTCTTTATTTAGATATGCAACAGCTTATTTAATTGCTTCAGGCGTTGCTATGATGTTTAAATCATTAACATAGACAGCAATTATAGCAAATCCAAAATTCGATTTCTTAACAAAAACACATGGGCTAACTAGATTGTTTACATATCCTTCTTCCAAAAGGCATGTACTTAGACGATTATACCACATTCGCCCTGACTGTTTCAATTCATACAGTGCTCTCTGCAATTTTATTGATTATAGCTCTCAAGGTTTTGAATTATATGCTTCTACCATTTTTAGCCCTTCGGGGACCTTCATATAGATATCATTATCAAGTAAGCAATACAGACAAGCAGGTACCACGTCCATAAGGAGCATGTGGAGTCTTTCAGAGACTGCCAAGCTTATTAATAATTGCGTCCATTATAGGTGAATAGGTCTCTTTATAGTCAATTCCTAGACTTTGTGAGAAGCCTTGAGCTACAAGTCGTGCTTTATATCTTACGACTTCATTCTTTTTATTTCTTTTTCGGACAAAAACCCACTTGTAGCCTATGGGTTTCGTATTTTCAGGCGTTTGGACTACATGTCCAAAAACTGCACATTTCATAAGTGATTTTAACTCTGCCTGTATCGCTTCTCGCTTCTTTCCATTTTGGCATTTATTTCTTCTCAGACATTCTTGAAGAGATTTAAATTCAAGATCTTCACCTTCTGTGGTCAAATTACTGGCCACATTGTATGCGAACACTTGATCGATTATCGTTTTATTTCAATTCCACCGTATGCCAAAAATAGCATAGTTTATCGGGATTTCTTCATTCTCGACATTTTCATTATTTTCACAATTCTCAAGTATTTGAACCCTCGAGAAGCCATCTCACCCTCTGTTTCTTTTTCTTGGATTTGCATTTGTACCTTTTCAGGGGGTTTTCTTTTCAGGAGTTTTAATAAAGGAGCCAACCTGTTTATGAAGCCCTTTTTTATTTCTTAGGTTCTTATCTTTAGAACCGATAGGTCTACCATACTTCTGGCGTACAACAGACGTATTTTCCAATATCTTAGAAGACTGTTCATTTGGAATATCAATTCGAACGGAGACATTCATAGCTGGGACCTGGGACCTCGGACATGTGATTTGGTCACTCTTTTCGTATCAACGAATGCATCTGGTAATTGGTTTGCAACATTTTGTAAATGGATAATCTTCTGGACTTCCATTTTCACATTGATTTGTACGTGGATCAAAATGTGATATAGATGATGTATTCCACACAATCTTATGCTTTTTCAGCTTTAATTTTTCTCCCCCTAATCCTAGGAATATTATTTCTTCAAATTTACAATCTGCAAATCGTGCAGTAAAAATATCTCCAGTCAGTGGTTCAAAATATTTTATAATCGACGGAGATTCAAACCCAACATAAATTTACAGTCTCCTTTGTAGACCCATTTTTTTTCGCCGGGGTGGAGCAATTGGAACATACACCGCACAACCAAAAATTTGTAGATGGGATATATCTGGTTCTTGACCAGACACAAGTTGCAATGGAGAGTATTTCTGATAAGCAGTTGGCCTAGCACGAATAACTGCTACCGCATGCAATATAGCGTGTCCTCATGCAGAACTAGGCAGCTTCGTTTTTATGAGCAATAATCTAGCAATTAGCTGTAGGCATTTAATCAGAGATTCTGCAAGACCATTTTGTGTATGCTGGTGAGCCATAGGGTGCTCAACAGTCAACAGTCATTAAAAGCTTAAGATGCAAATTCTCCTAAATTATCAAGACGGATCGTTTGGATCGCATAATCCGGAAATTGAGCCCGTAGTCGGATTATTTGTGCAAGGAGTCTCGCAAATGCCACATTGCAAGTAAATAATAGGCAAACATGTGACCAATGGTCCACATGATGGAACAATAGGCCCACACATGTCTCCTTATATTCTTTGCAGAAAGCTAAGAGATTCAATCCTAATTTTAGTTGGGGATGGCTAGTAATCATTTTGCCTTGAGGATAGGCAGCACATGAAATCTCATCAGGTAAAAGAATTTTCAGGTTCTTTAATGAGTGCCCATGAGAACTTTCAATAATTTTTCTCATCATCGTTACACTTGGATGGCCCAAACGGTCATACCACAAGGTGAATATTTTGCAATCAATTAACTTTTGTTTAACCACTGTATTTGATTCAATTAGGTTTATGTAACTATAATATAACCCAGAAGAAAGGGCTGACAATTTTTTCACTTTTTTCTTTCTTCCTGAAGTAAGCGATGTGATATAAAGATATTCTTTATCGCAATCATTTATTGTCTCAATATGATAACTATTGCGACGAATATCTGAAAAACTGATTAAGTTTCTCTATGATCTGTTGGAAAATAGAACATCGCTTATGTTTAATTTTGTCCCTTCGGGAAACATACATGTGCTCTTCCGGAGCCTTCAACCAAACTTGAAACACCCGATATTGTATTAACATTCACTTTAGCTAATCGTAGCTGAGAAAAATATATTTTGCTTTTGAGGATAATGTGTGTCGTTGTATTGTCTGCTAGACATAAGTCTTCATCTTTGATCAAATCCATATTTTTTCAAATATATATATATATATATATTAGTGAGATTCTATTTAAAATTTTAAAAATGTAAAGAATAAAGTATTTCAAAATGACTCGAATATAATAATATTTTTAAATGTTATTGATAAAGTATCAAAACATAATATTGTATTATACACACCAAACTATATTATTACATCAAAAGTAGGACAAACTTTAGTACAAAAAACATAACTGAAAACATAAAAACTTGAGTCCGGTATACCATTTCAATCGCCCATCAGATGATCAATTTTTCCAATAGTATCCTCAAAAAAATTAGAAACATCAAAGTGCGTCACATCAAGTGGAGAATGATCTTCAGTAAAATTTGTTTCTGGGAGCTTTTCTTTCTCTTTCAATGATGCTTGATATAGCTTCACCAGATGGTCAGCCGTATGACAGATACGCCACCAGTGGCCTTTTGTGCCATAACGGTAATAATTCGTTTCAGCGTCTTTTGACGAATTTGACTAATGGGTTTTCTCCCTTTTATTTTTATCTTCATTATTGACAGACCCCTTAAATTTTGGTCCATTTTGATTATCTCGTCTATGACCATGATTGCGTCCACGACTACGGCCACGTCCGTGACTGCGACCACGACCACGGTCACGGTTATATGCATTATTTTCATGGGATGGAGCATTTACTTCAGGGAATGGCTCTGACTCAGTTGGTCATGACTGATGATTTTTTTATCAATAATTCATTGTTTGTTCAGCAACAAGAAGACATTGAATTAACTTTCAGCATTTTTTGAAATTTCTTTCTTGACATTACTGCTACAGGAGCATGTTTGAGACATGAAAAGTAGAGGCTATTTTCTCTAACATATCCTCTTCAGTAATATTTTCGCCGCATAATTGCAGTCGGGAGGTAATACTAAACATTGTAGAGTTATACTCGCTTACAGCTTTGAAATCCTTCAACCGCTGGTGAATCCATTTATAGCGAGCTCTAGCGGTAATCACATACTTCTAGTGATCAAACATCTCCTTTAAATTAAACTAAAGGACAAATGGGTCCTTTATAGTAAGATACTCGACTTTCAATCCTTCGTAAATATGATGTCTGAGAAATATTATTGCTTTTGCGGGATTCTGCAGGGATGCGCTATTACCCTTTTTAATCGTATCTCCGAGATTTATGGCATCAAGGTGAATCTCGGTATCAAGGGTACAAGGCAAATAATGTTTGCTTGATATATCAAGAGCAGTAAGTTCAAAATCAGTAAATTTAAAATCACAAAGATTAGGGAATGAAAACTTACCTCGAGTATATAACGATCCTCAGCTGGCTAGAGACTCGTGTTGATAACGTGTTGTAGACCTAGGAGGATATTATACTTTATAGGAGGAGAATAAAAAGACAAACTTAAATATACTTGCAGAAAAATAGCAAGCATTTTGTATCAAAATGAGAGAATATTATAGTATTAGATTTTCTCAAAATCCCCTCAACTCTCTCTTTCAATTCTTTTCTCTCTCTTTTCTCTGCGTTTCTTCCTTTTTTTTTTTTTTTTTTTTTTTGGTTGATTTTGTTGTGTGGACATGTATGAGAGGGGGTTGATTATTCATCATGTGTAACTTACGTTGATAACACTTGTCCCTTACATATATTGGAATAATATATATTTATACATATATTAGAATAATATATATTTATACATATATACATATTTATATATGTATTTTATATAATTTTTAATTTTTTACGATTTTAAGTTTTTGTGCATATATCAATAGCAAGAACATAGTTTTCAAGACAATTTTATTACTTTTATAATAATAGTTTTGCCTTAATAATAATAATTTTCTAAGAAAAAAGCTCAGCCCTAAATTATTCAAACCCCTCTTCAACTCTAATCTTTTCCAGTTGGAAGCTGCTTGGCGGGTACTCTTCAATGTCTGCTGCTCTTCTTCTTCTTCTTCTTCTTCTTCTCTCCATTGTTATTTGATTCTTCCCAAATCAACTCAAAACCCTACATGGCATTTCCACTCCTTCACCTTCAAATCCTCACCTTCTCCTACTCTATTTCTCATTTTCGTACGCTTATTTCTATACCTCTTTGTTGTAATTTGCACTCTTCTGTATGCGCCCCTTTTTGAAACTAAGTCATAAAACCCCTAGAACTTCGCTCACTTTTTACTCTCACTTAATAGACCATTGTATTTCATCGAAATCGAGTAGTTTTAGCAAAATTGTTCATGCACAGTTGATTAAAGTTGGGTTTAATAAGCATACTTTCCTCGGTAATCGTTGTCTTGATTTATACACAAAATTTGGGTCTGTTGTTGACATTTTTAGGGTGTTTGATGAGATTAGCAGCAAGAATGTTGTATCTTGGAATGTATGCCTGAAGGGGTTGTTGAAATTGGGCCGTTTTGAGTTGGCGCGTAAGGTGTTCGATAAAATGCCTCAACGAGATGTTGTTAGTTGGAATTCGATGGTTTCTGGGTGTTGTTCGTTTGGGCGTTTTGAGTCTGCGTTAGAGGTTTTTCAGGGTATGGGAATTGCGGGTGTGAGACCGAGTGGGCATACATACTCAATTCTGTTGTCTGTGGTGTGGAGTGAGCTTCAGGGTAAGGAGGTTCATGGAAGCATGATTCGTCGTGGTTTTATTGGATTGAACACGATTCTTGCGAACTCATTGATTGACATGTATGGAAAAATTGGAGTTGTTGATTATGCTATTGGTGTGTTTTTGACAATGGATGAGTTGGATGTTATCTCATGGAATTCATTGTTTATAGTATGTAGCAGACATGGATGTGAAACTCTTGCATTTAGTCAGTTTTCCTTGATGAGATCTTCAGGATATGCACCCGACGAGTTTTCTTATTCAGCATTGATGACTTGCTGTTCTAATTCGCAGAATCTTGACATGGGTAAGCAAATTGTTGCTCTCTGTGTCAAGGATGGATATATTTTGAATACCATAATTCTAAGTGC
Source organism: Simmondsia chinensis (assembly GCA_018398585.1). Lineage (NCBI taxonomy): Eukaryota > Viridiplantae > Streptophyta > Magnoliopsida > Caryophyllales > Simmondsiaceae > Simmondsia > Simmondsia chinensis. Next base: position 30,333,733 of record JAGTTD010000007.1, on the reverse strand, counting down.
TGCTATTGACCTTTTTTCAAAATGCAACAGACTAGAAGATGCAGTGCAACTCTTTGAACACCTGGATCGATGGGATTCTGCAGTTTGTAATTCAATGTTGTCGAGCTATGCTTGGCACGGTCTCGGGGATGATGCTCTCCGGCTTCTTGTGCTTACATTGAGGGAAGATATTAAGCCTACTGAGTTCACTTTTAGCAGTGTTCTGAGCTCGATTTGCAGTCTTCCTATGGAACAGGGAACTCAAGTCCATTCCCTTGTGTTTAAAACTGGTTTTGAAGTGGATAAAATAGTTGCTAGCTCGATTCTAGATAGGTACTTTAAATTCGGGTCCGTAGAGGATGCCATGAAAATCTTCAAGGAGATGATTGTGCCAGATTTGATATCTTGGAACACGTTGATAATAGGTTTGACTCCCAGTGGTTACATATCTGAAGCCTTGAAGGCTTTCAAGGAACTACTTAAGACAGGCCTGAAACTAGATCGAATAACACTTACTGGAGTACTCTCAGCTTGCAGCTATGGAGGCCTCATTGATGAAGGAATTACCATATTTGCATTAATGGAGGAACACTATGGTATTAAACCAAGCCGTGAGCATTATGCTTGCCTTGTGGACTTGTTATGCCTGGCAGGTAGGCTCGATGAAGCTATAGACATCGTGAAAAGGATGCCTTGTCAAGCCAGTTCTTCAATATGGAGATCAATACTTAGTTCTTGTTTAAATCTTGGAGAGGTCAAACATGCCGAGATAGCAGCGAAGAAATTGCAGAACTTGGAACCGAACGCGTTGTTGCCTTACTTGGTTTTGGTTCGGATGTATGAGATGAGAGGCCAATGGGAGGACGTTGTTCGGGTCAGAAAAGCCATGAAAATGAGTAAGGTGAAGAAAGAGACTGAATGCAGTTGGATTGGAATTCAAAGCCAAGTATATACTTTTGCGGCCGACCAGCTGCAACACCCTGGAGGCAAACACATTTACTTGGTACTAAGATTACTGAACTGGGAGATGGGAGATTGAAGTGAATTGAGACCTGAATAATTAATATTGCTAGTATGTCTATCGATGACGGTGGAGTATGTGAAATGTCATTCGACCTGAGCTTGCTTTTCAAAGTTGGCATATCATATACACATATAAGCCAGAGTGAGGTTCTATCATAAGATCAATTGACATTATTCAATATAGCCAATGATTATTGAACTGGAAGATGGAAGATTAGAGTGAATTGAGCGTTGGAGAATGAATACTTCTAGTATATCTATCGATAAAGTATGCGAAATTTCATTGGACCTTAGCTTGCTCCATGATGTTGACATGTCAGATACGCATATAAGTCAAAGTGAGCTTTCCTAAGATCAGTTGATATTATTCAGAATAGCCAAAGACTTCTGAACTAGAAGATGGAGGACCGGAGTGAATTAAGAGTTGAACAATGATTATTTCTAGTATATCTATCGATAACGATGGAGTATGTGAAATTGCATAGCACCTGAGCTTGCTCCACGAGGTTGGCATATTAGATACAAATATGAGCCAAAGCATAGTTGCAAGAAACTCCTGAAATGCTAAAGTTTCATGCTTCAAAAATAAGATTCCATGTTTCAAAATCAGATTCGCTTTTTCAACGCGTATCAAACTCAATGCAAACACAGTTCTAGCAATAATGAAATCATTTTGATAAGAAATACTTATTATATGATTTGTGGTTAATTATATCAGTCGATTTTGCAGAATGATTGAATTTTGTGGACATGTTGGAGTCAATTTTCTAGATTTTATTAATTGGAGTACTTAATTCTTTGATTATTGCTTAATATAGACTTTGTTTTGATATTTATGCTTCAACGACTTAATTGATAACACTTCATTACTTTTTTTTATGTATCTAACATATAGTAATATAAGTGCTTCCTCAACGCTCCCAACTTTAGAAACTTTTGTGACTGCCCGCTCCCTCGCTCCTGCTCCCGCTCCCGCTTCGTGCAACTATGAGCCAAAGTCAGGTTATTTCCTAAGACCAATTGAAATTATCCACAGTAGTCCTCTATGCTTATATTTTAATCTTTTCTTTGCACTGTCTTTGATGTAGGAGTGTTTTGACTCGAGTCCCAGGTGGAGTCCTTACTAGAATACATACAAGTGCTCTCGTTTTAGCGTCATTCTAAGTGGAGCCAAGCGTCTTCTGTGGAGTGGGCTAACTTGCACCATGACCCCCAACATAACCAGCTGCAGTGGAGTCCCCGAGTGCCACGAACTGGTGAGCCATAATGGCTGTATCAATATATTACATTATACATGCGTTTGGAATTGACTTTGAAGCTTATCGCCCCCCAATGATTGTAATCCTTAGTAAGGTATTGTTGTACCTCCTTACCATCTCAAAAAGTGTTGGATATCATTATTGTTGGACACGTGTGTAAAATCAATGATATTATCTTTAATCTCAGGCAGCTTTAGTTCAATTATTGACGCAATAAATTAGCAATACTAAATTATGATAAAAAAATTAATAAAAATAAAATTGGCAATACTAACTGGATTTTTTCCTACTGCTTCTGTGGAGTTCCTTTTTACTGTCTAGTAGTCAAGTGTATAAAGTGAGAGCAATGGTTGTTTAGGAATGAGAATTGAACTGGATGTTGGTTCTTTAACTACTGTGTCCCGGTTTTGTGCGAGGTAAAACTGTGTGCAATCAAATAAAGGTTGTTACATAATACAATGACTGTTTTGTAATGAATTTTAAGCTAGCAATTACATGATTTGTTGTTATGTAATGGTGCTTGTATAAAGGCCTTTATAATACATGTGTTTGTGTTATATTCGTCGAACACATTTACAGATATATTAGAAATACAAAGAAATATGTGCAAGATCTAGAAGTTGGAGCAGGCATGGTTATCGACAGCTTTACCGTAATCCCTTTAGAATGTGTCGATGTAACTGACCAAGTACAAATCCATCCGTTTATTCAATTTAACTCCAAACGTGACCCAACCATTATTAAATTACAAAGATACCCTCATTTTCTTCCTCTCTTCCATCCCAGCCACTTTCTCCATTTCCACTCGTAATTGGGTCATCCACCAATTGGGTTTCAACAATGCATTTCTTCTTGGAGATCTCGATGAGGTGTTCTATGTGAATATAACATAAGGATTGACCATGAACATGCGGGACGAGTTTGTCAGCTTCATAACTATGCGGTCTCAAACAAGCCTCATGTAATTGAAATCACAATTTCACATCCTTTCTTCAAGCAACTAGGTTTAGATGATGGAAATCTTATTTTCTCTTTTCACGTTTTCTCATGGTTCGACCTTTTTAGCCATATTCATCAATGTTGATGATGTATTAGATTAGTACTGATGTAAGCCGTATTACCGAGCTTAGACATTGTTACATGGGAATTTCCGACTAAGGACCTTGGGCCACTCAAATATTTCTCGTGGTTGTATTAGAAAAATTCAGAAAATACTTGCAAAAACCTTGCAACCGGGTATCCAAACGATCTCAGGTGTTGAGGCGTGTGATCACTATCCTTAAGGCTTATTTCGGTATACGAAATATCCTCGGGGATATAACAACTACCAAATATGGAGTGAAGATATGTATGGGGAGAGATTGATAAAGATGTAAAGAGATTGGTCAGATTTATAGACAACACACCTTTGGAAATTTTCACAAGAACAAAGTGATGATGTTCTTCAATTTCGCTGTTATGATTTTCTCTACAAATTCATGTAAACTTTTTTTTTACCAAAAGTGTGGGGAATATATCTGTATATTATATCAGAGTTCAGTCCCAAAACGAAGAGCCTTAACATATAAAAAGAATCGGGAAGAAACCGCACAGAAAACCTTCAAAAAGGACCTGTGTGTCGAAGCTGTGTGTCGACACACAGATCGACACACAGCTTTCACACAGCTTTCTGTAAGCCTGTGTGTCGACACACAATTTATGTGTGTCGACACACAGGTTTCCTTCGTGCGCTACTGTAATGGGCTGTGTGTTGACACACGGGCCATGTGTGTCAACACATAGCTGTCTTCCCTGCGTTCTGTAGGATTTTGTGTCGACACACATGGCCCATGTGTCGACACACACCCCCAACAAGCTCTAATCTTTTATACAAGTATCGGAACAACCTCAAATACATCTTATACATATATATACAACATTTAACACATTTATATACACATTTGTCAACAAATATTTTCAAAATACCCTAACAATCCCCCACCATTTTCAAAATACAACCAATCTCGAAATGACATCTCGTTTAAAGGAGGCCTTATTGTGCATCAACGAGGGTGTCTCACGATTGAACCCTCAGCTAGTGAAAAGACCATACAATTAATCGGATCGAAAATGGTAGACCAAGCTTTGAACCATACAACCCATTTGACTAGCCGACTATCTAATCACGCACAAGGCGTACTCCCCGTACACACCCTGCACCTCCCAGATCGACACATTTATGGCCTTGTGTCCTATACCCTTCGTGAGTGTTTCAGGGCCAAACCCTTGTCAAAAATCACCCCTTTGAAGCGGCCAAACTTCAACACTCACTAAGGTGGACCTCATCGATCATGCCCCTGCGATGCGACATTCAATAAGTTCTAAAACCAGGTCCATTAAGAGCATTTGCTCATCCTTCTATAATCACTAACGCAGGCATCAAGCACTTCACACTCGGGATGGAAACAAACTCATTTAGTGCTTGCAGTCACACAGATGACAAGTCTCTCTCATTGAACCCGAGACCTAGCGTCATACTAGGCGTCGAGTTGAGGGCCTATCATGGGCGACTAATTATGACAGGTTTCAACCCCATCCCATCATTTGTTTTCAAAACCAAATCTCTAGCCAGGCCTTTAGTAAATGGATCCGCTAGATTCTGACAGGTTCTCACGAAGTCCACAGTGATAGCACCTTCCCGAATAAGGTGTCTCACCATACTATGTCTCACACCAATGTGTCTGGACTACCCATTATACACTTCACTGTATGCTTTAGAAAGCGTAGCCTGACTATCACAATGGATAGAAATAGGAGAAATCGGCTTCGGCCACAAAGGTATCTCATACAAGAGATCATTTAACCACTCGGCTTCTTTAGCTGCAGAAGCGAGAGCTATAAACTCCGCCGCCATTGTAGAGTTAGATATGCAAGTTTGTTTCTTGGAACCCCAAGAAACCGCACCCCCACCAAACAGGAATACCCATCCACTCGTGGATGCATGATCCTCCACATCGGAGATCCAACTTGCATCAGTATATCGTTCCAAAATAGGAGGATACCCTACATAATTGAGACCATAATCCATAGTCTTCTTTAGGTACTTCAGTACCCGGTGCGCTGCATTCCAGTGCAACTTACTCGGTTTGCTGGTATACCTACTTAGCTTTGCAACAGCAAATGCAATATCAGGCCTAGTGCTTGTCATGGCATACATGAGACCGCCAATAGCTCGAGCGTACTCCAATTGTGCCACTGGAGCACCCCCATTCGGTACTAATTTCACACTAGGATCCATTGGTGTGGATATCGGTGCACAGTCAAAGAAATGGAACCTTTTCAACACCTTTTCGATATAGTGAGACTGTGTCAAGGAAATGGAATGACCATTCCTTACAATTCTGATACCGAGGATCACCTCCGCCTCACCCATGTCTTTTATAGCAAAGTTTTCAGAGAGAAACAATTTAGTTCTCTCTACTTGTTCCATATCAGTACCGAAAATCAGCATGTCATCGACATACAAACATATAATGACCCCTTTGCCATTATCAAACTTGCTATAGACACATTTATCTGATTCGTTTATAACGAATCCGTTGTTCAATACAACCTGATCAAATTTTTGGTGCCATTGCTTCGGAGCTTGTTTCAGCCCGTATAGAGAACGTATGAGTTTACACACTTTTTTCTCTTGGCCCGGAACAACAAACCCTTCTGGTTGTTCCATGTATACTTCCTCCTCTAGCTCACCATTCAGGAATGCCGTTTTGACATCCATTTGGTGTATCACTAGTTTAAAAATGGAGGCAAGGGCTATCAATACCCTTATTGTCGATATCCTAGCCACGGGGGCATATGTGTCAAAGTAGTCCAACCCGTGCTTTTGGGTGAACCCTTTTGCCACCAATCGGGCCTTAAACTTGTCAATCGTTCCATCAACTTTCATCTTCTTTTTGAAGATCCATTTGCACCCGATTGGCTTACTTCCTCGTGGAAGGTCCACAAGGATCCAGGTATTATTACCTAAAATGGAATCCATTTCATCGTTTACAGCCTCTTTCCAAAACGAGGCATCATGAGACCTCATTGCCTCATCAAACATCATAGGATCAGCTTTCATGACGCAACAATATGGAACCACTTGGTCCACATCGTTCCTCGAACTTTCTACCAAATACGTGTAGAAGTCCGAACCGAAGGATTTCTCCTTCCTTGCTCTCTTACTCCTTCGGAGCTCTAGAGCACTATCAGGGAAATTCTCCCTCTCATGACGAACAACGTCATTAGACACTTGCGTGTCAATCTCAACCGGTACATAATCCCTCGGTCTAGGGATAGAAGTAAACCGATTCTCATCAAATATTGCATCTCTCGATTCTATTATCGTATTCACGTTGATATAATCATTAGGTTCAACAATATAGAACCGATATGCCTTACTATGAGACGCATAACCCACAAAAATGCAATCAATGCCTTTTTCACCTAATTTTTTCCGTTTAGGATCAGGGACTCTAACAACTGCCCTACACCCCCACACTTTTAGGTAATATAAATTAGGGGCTCGTTTGTTCCACAACTCATATGGAGTTATTTTATTTCTCTTGTTTGGAACTCTATTTAATACGTGACAGGCCGTTAACATAGCCTCATCCCAAAATCCATCACTGAGACCGGAATAAGATAACATGGAATTAACTATCTCAGTTAGAGTCCGGTTTTTCCTCTCAGCCACGCCATTTTGTTGTGGCATATAAGGTGCAGTTATTTCATGTATTATTCCCGTGGATTCAAAATATTTAGGATCGTAGTATTCGCCACCACGATCCGACCTTAAACGCTTGAGGAAGGTTTCACAGTGTAATTCAGATTCTGCTTTATATGTTTTAAACCTATCAAGCGAGTCGTCTTTGTTACTTATCAAATAAACATAACAAAATCTTGAATAATCATCGATAAATGTAACAAAGTAATTCTTTCCACCCAAACTCGGTGTTCGCTTGAAGTCACATAAGTCACTATGGACTAGATCAAGTAGATTAGTTTCTCTTTGCACAGAAGAAGATGGAGATTTCGTTATTTTTGTTAGCATACAAGTCTTGCACTTTTCAACAACTTTATCTATGTGAGGAATCAACGAAGAATTATCCATTTCATGCAATCTACGAAAATTCACATGACCTAGTCTATAATGCCATAAAAACGACGAATCAAGCATATAAACAGAATCAGCCATCTTATTATTAACATTTAGTTTAAACATACCATTACATAGGTATCCTTTCCCAACAAATACACCACCCTTTGACAAAATAAACTTGTCGGCCTCGAAGACCAACTTGAACCCAAACCTATTCAACAGGCCACCCGATACAAGATTCTTCTTAACATCAGGAGCGAAGCATACATCAGTTAAATTAAGGGTTTTTTCGGATGTGAAAAGTAAGTCAATTTTTCCCTTCCTTTTAACCGGTACCGACGCCCCATTTCCTATGAACAACTCAGTTCCGTTGTCCATGGGCTCAAAAGTGGAGAAGAACCCCCTATCCTTACATACATGCTTCGTGGCCCCCGAGTCAATCCACCAAGAATTATCACTCTCTATTAGATTGACTTCCGAAATCATTGCCACGAACCTCTCGTTCGAATTTTTAGTGCGATGATCAAGCCCCTTGCCTTTGTTCTTTTTAAGGCGATAACAGTCTTTTCGCATATGACCGGGCTACTGACACTCCCAACAAACAACTTTCGGCCTCTTGTGCTTATTGTTCTTTTTGAAGTGTCCGGTTCTCTTTGGTCCCTTACTAGATTGGCCTTCCTCTGCGACGTTGATTTTACCAACATCACTCGGGCGGTCTTTGTTGTCATCTTGCACCCTGTAACCTTCCTCAATACGTAAATGGTTAGCGAGTTCCTCAATTGACATATCCTCCTTCTTATGTTTTAAATTTTTCTTTACATCTTTCCAAGAGGGAGGAAGTTTGTCAATTAAGGAAGAAACAACGATTGTGTCGTCCATGTTCATGTTATGTTGTTTAAAATTATTTAATATACGTTCTATTTCATGGAATTGCTCCATGACAGGACAACCATCAATCATCTTATAATTATTACATTGACTAACCAGGAATTTTTTGCTTGTTGCATCCTCGGCCATGTAACGAGCCTCAAGTGCGTCCCATAGTTCCTTCGCGGTTGACATGTTAGAGTAAATGTCAAACAAGGCATCGGTCATCCCATTCTAGATGTGCCCTCTACAAATGTAATCATCATTTTCCCACTTCAGTCTTGCCCTTTGCTCGGCCAGCGTTTCTTCCTCCTCAGAAACGGGGGATGGAGACGGTGTATTCAGGACATACACCACAGTCAGCGTTGTTATGAGAAAATGCATCTTCCTCTGCCACCGTCGAAAATTTCCCCCATCAAACCGGTCCAATTTCACAAAGTTGGATGTCATCTCCCTTAGTGATGAAGCCATAACCCAAACCAGAAAATTAAGCCTTAAGATTGTTAGAAAAATTCAGAAAATACTTGCAAAAACCTTGCAACCGGGTATCCAAACGATCTCAGGTGTTGAGGCGTGTGATCACTATCCTTAAGGCTTATTTCGGTATACAAAATATCCTCAGGGATACAACAACTACCAAATATGGAGTGAAGATGTGTATGGGGGGAGATTGATAAAGATGTAAAGAGATTGGTCAGATTTATAGACAACACACCTTTGGAAATTTCCACAAGAACAAAGTGATGATGTTATTCAATTTCTCTCTTATGATTTTCTCTACAAATTCATGTAAACTTTTTTTTACCAAAAGAGTGGGGAATATATCTGTATATTATATCAGAGTTCAGTCCCAAAACGAAGAGCCTTAACATATAAAAAGAACCGGGAAGAAACCGCACAGAAAACCGTCAAAAACGACCTGTGTGTCGACACACAGATCGACACACAGCTTTCTGTAAGCCTGAGTGTTATGTGTGTCGACACACAGGTTTCCTTCGTGCGCTACTGTAGTGGGCTGTGTGTTGACACACGGGCCATGTGTGTCAACACACAGCTGTCTTCCCTGCGTTCTGTAGGATTTTGTGTCGACACACATGGCCCATGTGTCGACACACACTCCCAACAAGCTCTAATCTTTTATACAAGTATCGGAACAACCTCAAATACATCTTATACATATATATACAATATTGAACACATTTATATACACATTTGTCAACAAATATTTTGAAAATACACTAACAGGTTGAGGTGACTTAATTTCTTGCCAAGATTTTTGCTAAGTTAGTGTAAGTACGTACTTAACATTCTCAGAATCACCATCTGGCCAATGACAGTGGTGTCCCGGTTAAGGACTTGAGATAGTATCATTGACTTATATGGCATCTTCTTTACTTGACCATTACTTGGCTTGATTTAGTTATGTGGTTCACATATTGGGTCAGTCATGCATGATCCAAGGCATCCCCATCTCGATGCCACCATGCGTGTTTTATGATACCTCATGTCAACATCTAGTTACGGCATCTTCGTCCAGTAGCGTGTGATTTGTAATTAAAACGTGTTGTTGACTAGGTTGGGTGCCCTACCACTCGCTATTCCACACAGGTTACAAAGAGTTTCTTGGAACATCACTTATTTCATGGCAATCCAAGAAACAAACGATTGTCTCACATTTATCAGCCAAGGCTAAGTAATGGTCCATGAATACAGTGACGAATGAATTGGTATGGCTATACAAATTACCTTTTGATTTCGTTGTCCTCATTAATCGCCCATCTCTTCTCTTTTGTGATAATAAGGAATCACTGCATATAGGCATAGTGTTCCATGTGTTGACGAAGCATATCGAACTTGATTGTCACTTCATCCATGAACATATACTATCTCGAGACATTGAGATGTCATTCGTTCTTGTGTGGGCAACTTATTGACCTTTTTACCAAGGTGCTTGGAACTTGCTCATTTTCTTTGTCTTTGGCAACTTGGGTATCTTTGGTCCTTCATGCGCCAACTTGAGGGAGAACGTTGAGACACATTATTTTGTCTTTATATTCTATCTTATGTTTTGTAACCTTAGCATTAAGGTGTCCATTAGGGGTGGCATTAGATGCTAAAACGAAAGAGTCTTGTCATTCCCTACCAGCCACCTAAGGGCCTTTCTTCAGAGGTCCGATACCCCAATGTAAAAAAAAGTATATAAAGGTTGTGCAACAATGCACTTGGTGCACGACGTCTGTAATTCATTTCAAACGGCATGCAACGGCTAGTGAACAGTAAAGGACAAAAGTCCCATTTTGGCCACCAAAGTGACCAAAAATGGACAAGTTGATCACCCAACTCAAAATTTGGAATATTTAGTCACCTAACTCTTCAAAAATGTTCCAGTCGGTCACTAAAGTCATTTAAAATTGGACAAATTAGTCACCCAACTTAAATTTTAGAAGATTTGGTCACTCAACTCCTAATTAAAATCTTATTTAGTCGCCCAAATGATTTAAAATGAATAAATTGATCACTCAAATCATATTTTAAAAGATTTTATCGCCTGACTACTAATAAAAATTTATTTAGTCATCCAAGTATTTTAAAATGGACAAGTTGGTCCTCCAAATTAAAATTTGAAAAACCCTACTTTCCAACTTTAAAAAATCTACTTTGATCACTTACGTGATTCTAAAATGATAAAATTCATTACTTAAATATAAAAATATCAAATTTAATATAGAGTTAGGGGGTGGGGATTCGCAGAAGATCGTTTGGGAGGGAGGGGCTATTTGGTGAAAATGAGTTTTTTTTTTGGGAAATCGTACGGATTTAACCCCCCCAGCCCCCCCCTAATGTTTTTTAGACCCCTTTAACCATAAATAGACTCTTTTGGACAAAAATGCCCTCCCACCTCACCCCCCCATCCGTCCCCTCTCTCTCTCTCTCTTTCTCTCTCCTCATTTAATGCAAGGCAGGCAAAAGTACACTCTTTTGGCCTTTCACTCTCCTTTTCTTCATTTTTTTTTTCCTTTTGAATTTTTTTTTGTCCAAAAAAAAATGTAATTTTCAAATTTGCCCTTTCTTCTTCTTCCCTCCCAGACCCTGTTTAGGCGTGCTTGAAGTAATTAATAAAATCATACACTGGGTATGATTCCTTTTAATGGTGTAAAATGAGCTTATTCAGGTGTATCACAAGAAATTAGTGGTAAAAGACTTATCATACACAATGTATGATAGGTTATAATGGCATAAAATCAACTTTTGCTTTTTGTTTCAAGTAATTAGACGTACAGTTGGATGAAATCGAATCATACACTGGGTATGATGCGTTTTAATGGTGTAAAATGAACTTATTCAGGTGTATTCCAAGCAATTAGTGGTAAATGACTTGTCATACACAATGTATGATAGGTTATAATGGCATAAAATCAACTTTTGCTGTTTTTTTGAACTAATTACTGTTACAGTGGGCTGAAATCGAATCATACAATGGGTATGATGAGTTAAAATGGCGTAAAATGAACTTATTCAGGTGTAGTTCAAGCAATTAGTGGTAAATGCCTTGTCATACACAATGTATGATAGGTTATAATGGCAAAAATTCAAATTTTGCTTTTTTTTCAAGGAATAACTGTTACAGTGGGCTGAAATCTAATCATACAATGGGTATGATACTCTGAAATGGTCTACAATGAACCTTTGCAGGTTTTATTAAAACAATTAGTGGTAAATGACTTATCATACACAATGTATGATAGGTTATAATCGCATAAAATCAACTGTTGCTGTTTTTTTTCAAGTAATTAGACGTACAGTGGGATGAAACCGAATAATACACTAGGTATGATGCGTTTTAATGGTGTAAAATAAACTTATTCAGGTGTATTACAAGAAATTAGTGGTAAATGACTTGTCATACACAAGGTATGATAGGTTATAATGGCATAAAATCAACTTTTGCTGTTTTTTTCAACTAATTACTGTTACAGTGGGATGAAATCGAATCATACAATGGGTATGAGACATTTTAATGGTGTAAAATGAACTTATTCAGGTTCTTTTCAAGCAATTAGTTGTAAATGACTTATCATACACAATGTAGGATAGGTTATAATGTCAAAAAATTAACTTTTACTGGTTTTTACTTCTAATTACTGTTACAGAGGGCTGAATCGAATCATACAATGGGTATGATGTGTTTTAATGGTGTAAAATGAACTTATTCAGGTTTATTTCAAGCAATTAGTTGTAAATCACTTATCATGCACAAATTATTATAGGTGTTAATGGCATAAAATTAACCTTTGCTGTTTTTTTCAAGTAATTAGGGGTAAGTGGTCTGAAATCGTATCATACACTGGGTATGATTCGTTTTAATGGTTTAAAATTAGCTTATTCAGGTTTATTATAAGAAATTAGTGGTAAATGACTTGTCATACACAATGTATGATAGGTTTAATGGCATAAAATCAAATTTTACTGGTTTTTTCAACTATTTACTGTTACAGTGGGATGAAATCGAATCATGCACTGGGTATGATGCGTTTTAATGGTGTAAAATGAACTTATTCGGGTTCATTTCAAGGAATTAGTTGTAAATGACTTCTCATACACAATGTATGATACGTTATAATGTCAACAAATCAACTTTTACTGGTTTTTACTTCTAATTACTGTTACAGAGGGCTGAATCGAATCATACAATGGGTATGATGTGTTTTAATGGTGTAAAATGAACTTATTCAGGTTTATTTCAAGCAATTAGTTGTAAATCACTTATCATACACAAATTATTATAGGTGTTAATGGCATAAAATTAACCTTTGCTGTTTTTTTCAAGTAATTAGGGGTAAGTGGTCTGAAATCGTATCATACACTGGGTATGATTCGTTTTAATGGTTTAAAATTAGCTTATTCAGGCGTATTACAACAAATTAGTGGTAAATGACTTGTAATACACAACGTATGATAGGTTTAATGGCATAAAATCAACTTTTACTGGTTTTTTCAACTATTTACTATTACAGTGGGATGAAATCGAATCATGCACTGGGTATGATGCGTTTTAATGGTGTAAAATGAACTTATTCAGGTTTATTTCAAGGAATTAGTTGTAAATGACTTCTCATACACAATGTATGATACGTTATAATGGCAAAAAATCAACTTTTACTGTTTTTTCAAGTAATTAGGGGTAAGTGGTCTGAAATTGAATCATACACTGGGTATGATTCGTTTTAATGGTTTGAAATGAGCTTATTAAGGTTTAGTTCTAAACAATTAGTGGTAAATGACGTATCATACCCAATGCATGATATGTTGTAATGGCATAAAATTAACTTTTGCTGTTTTTTTTTCAAGTAATTAGGGGTACAGTGGTCTGGAATCGAATCATAAACTGGGTATGATGCTTTATAGTGGTGTAAAGTGACCTTATTCAGGTATATTAGAAGTAAGTAGCGGTAAAGAGCTTGTCATACACAATGTATGATAGGTTTTATTGGCATAAAATCAACTTTTGCTGTTTTTTTTCAAGTTATTAGGGGTACAGGGGTCTGAAATCTAATCATACACTGGGTATGATTCGTTTGAATGGTGTAAAATGAGCTTATACAGGTGTATTACAAGAAATTAATGGTAAATGACTTGTCATACACAATATATGATAGGTTTAATGGCATAAAATCAACTTTTACTGGTTTTTTCAACTAATTACTGTTACAGTGGGATGAAATCGAATCATACAATGGGTATGATACGTTTTAATGGTGTAAAAGGAACTTATTCAGGTGTTTTTCAAGTAATTAGTTGTAAATGACTTATCATACACAATGTATGATAGGTTATAATATCAAAAAATTAACTTTTGCTGTTTTTTTCAAGTAATTAGGGATACAGTGGTCTGAAATCGAATCTATACACTGGGTATGATTCATTTTAATGGTGTAAAATGACCTTATTTAGGTATAGTTGAAGTAATTATCGGTAAAGATCTTGTCATACACAATGTATGATAGGTTTTAATAGCATAAAATCAACTTTTGCAGGTTTTTCCATTTATTTAAGGGTACAGTGGTCTGAAATCTGCTTATATACGTGTATTTCAAGTTTTATTGGTGTATGATGCACTTCATACACGGTGTACGATGGGTAATATTTGTGTAAAATCAGCGTTTATTTGTGTATTTTTGGGATGTGTATTTGGAAAAAAAAATATACATTTTGAGTATATCCATACAATTTCCCTTCAAAAAGGCCCTCCCATTCACCCCCCCCCCCCCCCCCAACCCGTCCCCTTTCTCTCTCCTCATTTAATGCCATCCGTACCCCTGCTCTCGCCTCATTTACTTACAGCTGTAAAACCCCTTCCCGCCTCTCTGTCTTCCCCATAAGCAACTTGTTTTACAAGCCACCAGTCACTCTCCTCTTTCTCTCACCCGTTCATTCTCTCTCTCCTCTTTCCTCTTTCCGAATTTGTTCATCCTCTTTCTCCTCTACTTCAGCTGTGATTGTCGTTCCCGTGGGTCTGACCTCTGTTTTCACACCTTCATCCTTGATCTATAGCTGCTCCAGTCTTTAATCACTATTTTCGAAGGTGAGTAAGAGTTATTTTTGTAGGGTTTAGGGTTTTGGTGCTCCAATGTATAATATCCGTTTGTTTCGTACCATTTCCTGAACATAGTGCATAGTATTTGTTAGGGTTTAGGGTTTTGCTGTTAGTGGCTTTGTGATTAGTGCTTTTTATTTGTGTAAAATGATCTTCTGCATGTTTTGTGGTTTTTTTTCACGTAAAATCGACCTTTGTGGTATAATGAACTTCTGCATGTTTCATATGAGCAACCATACAGTGTGTAGGATTGGTTTTAATGGTGTATAACCAACTTGTGTTTGTGTATTATAAGTAATTAGTGGTGGTGTATAATCAATCATACACTCTGTATGATTTGTTTCAATGGTGTAGAACCAAAGCGTGTCTGTTTGTGTTCAGTTAATGGTGTATTGCTTTTATTTCAGATGGCATTTTACACACGTAGGAAGAGCCGTCCTGCCGTTGAGGTTGATTACATTTTCCCGAGGGGTTTCTGGAAATTCCTCCAAATCAACCAAATAGGTTTGTCAACCAAGGTTGTCACGGAGATAAAGGAAATCTTGAAGGACGACGAAGCCAAGGTTTGACACTGTATCCATTTTAACTATGTTAACTTTTGAAAATGACATTTATGATACCATATTAACTAAAAGTGTTTTGCATTACAGCTTGCCCTTGCCTCACAATACAATGTCGGGCATCTGCTTGGGCTGAGTGAGACCAATGTCAGCTTCTGGCATAGTCTCATTCACGTTGTCCTTCTCCACCAGGTGGCCAACCCCAATCCCGAGGAGTTATCATTCTTATTTGGTGGGAAGGTAGTGCACCTTGGGAGGAGGGAGTTTTGCATTCTCACCGGCTTGAGATATGCCGGTGTGGAAGATGTACGCGGTGGTCCCAACAGGCTGGTTTCCAAGTATGGCATGAGGGGGAGGATGACTAGGCAGCAGCTTTTTGATGCATGCAGAACCTGCTCCATCATGGAGGACCAGGTTAAGCTTGCTGTTGCGTACCTGGTCGAGGGTCTACTGTTCGCCAAACGCAAGCGAACGAGCATTGACCCGAACATCCTGGCCCTCGTGGACGATGTGGACTCTTTCAAATGTGTTGCATGGGGATCCTTGAGCTGGAAATTCTTGGTGCGGAAGCTCAAGGATTTCGCTGCAAGAATGCACCACGGTTTGGAGAATACCTACTCCGTCCACGGGTTCTACGATGTGGTTTCCATATTTGCCCTGGAAACCCTTCCAGAACTTGCCAAGGTTGGGGCGGTGAGGGTTGGCGACCAGGCTCTTGGGCGGATCCTTAACTGGAAGATGTCCGTTAAGGCTCCGTACTCCGCTCTGCTCTCAACGGTATTTGATCAGGTAATAAATACACTATGTTGTTATTGTTTTACTACTGTATGTTTCATATATTTTGGGTTAGAAGTGTGTTTTGTAATTTTACTAACGTGTATATGATGTATCTTCTTTTGATCAGCAATTGAATGCCGAACCGATTAGACTGACGAGTGCGGAAGCCGGTCAGCCTAATCTACAAGGCATTCCCTATGCTGAGGATGCTGAGGAGGGGTTTAAATCTCCTGTTATGGCAATGCCAGCAGAGCTTGGTGAGGAGCCACAACCATTGGCAACTCAACCTCCGTTGCCGGCATCCAGGGAGGACCCGTATCCTACGTCAACCAATTCGGCGGACCAATCGGTATGATGAATTATTTTGTGTTTATTTAATCGTATTTTTATCCGTGTGGATACTACATTATTCAAATTTGCTGATTATGCCAATTTGGAGGACTTATTGCAGGTTATGGAGAGACTCGAAGCGATGGATAAAGAGGTGCAAATGGTACGGATGCAGCTTGAAGCACACCAGCGAATGCTGCAAATGTACGAACGACGGTTTGAGGCTCAGGATGCACTGATTAAGGAGCTGCTCTCAGACCGTCAAGCGCAGGCCGCATCGCCGCACTTATGTTCATCGACTTCCGCTCATCCATCCCCGATTGAGCAAGCCATAATAATTTCTCCTGTACGTACTGGGTAAGACACTAGATTCCTTGTTAGTGTCCCAATTTGTTATGTTTTCATGCATGTTGATACTTATTGACTTTTGTTATGTGCTATGCCATCTAGGGCCGAGGAAAATGTCTTCAAGGAACCATCGTCACCGCATGTCGAAGGCGTTGAAAACTTGTTGACATTGTCCGAGACTGTGTGTAGTTTGGGGCAAGAGAGGAGGGACCCCAAGCCAAACCCCAAGTACAAAGGTGAGGAATGGACTGCGGAGGGTAAGAGCAAACGGGCAAAAATTACCCATCCTGGACCGGAGCCAGTTCTGCCCTTCAATCCATTCCAGCCTCCCTCCGACAAAGACATAGAAGATTTTGAAGATTTTTACAAAAGTTTCCACGCAACGGTCGCTAAGTGAGTGTGATTTTGCACGATGCTTTTTGATAATTTGTATGTAAAAGTTTCTAGAATGCATCTTTCTTAGGTGTGTTTCAAGTAATTAGTGGTGTCTGAAAGAAAATCATACACTGTGTATGATGCACTATCATGGTATCAAGTGAACTTATTCAGGTATATTTTAATTAATTAGTGGTAAATGATTTGTCATACACAATATATGATAGGTTTTAATGGCATAAAATCAACGTTTGCAGTTTTTTTATGTAATTACTGTTACAGTGGTCTGAAATCGAATCATACACTGGGTATGATGAGTTTTAATGGTGTAAAATGATTCGATTCAGGTGTATTTTAAGCAATTAGTGGTAAATGACTTGGCATACACATTGTATGATAGGTTTTAATGGCATAAAATCAACTTTTGCAGTTATTTTTATGTAATTACTGTTACAGTGGTCTGAAATCGAATCATACACTGGGTATGACTTCTTTTAGTGGTTTAAAATGAGCTTATTCAGGTTTATTACAAGAAATTAGTGTTAAAAGACTTGTCATACACAATGTATGATAGGTTTTAATGGCATAAAATCAACTTTTGCTCGTTTTTCAAATAATTACTGTTACAGTAGTCTGAAATCATCTTTCTTATGGTATGCTTATATATCGTGCTTGGTGTTGTATATTACAGAGATTTGAAGACCCCCTTTCCGTTACCTAATGATCAACGAATGGATTTCTCTGTTTTGACTGTGACGACGGGTCAATTTTGGTATCGGTTGAGAAACGAGGACGCCTGGCTTACTGATGAGGTATGTTTCCCATCATGATAGTTTTGCCGTGTGTCAACTAATAAGTAAAATCAACCTGTGTTAAATCTACTTATGTTATTGTGTATTAAGTAAGTGTTGTATTACTAGTTATACACCGTGTATGGTTGATGCTAAAGGTGTAAAATCAACCTGTGTTAGTGTGTTTTGAATAAAGAGTGGTGTATGATTAGTCATAGGGTTAAACTGTGTAAAATGAACTTATCTATGTGTGTAAAATCAACTTGTCTCAACTAATTAGTTTTGAATCGCAGGAAATGGATGTAATTCTGCACTACATTTTGGAGAAGAAACATCAGTGGCCAGAGCAATTCGACCAGAGGGCAACATGCGCGGACACAACTGTTGCTCCTCAATTTGGACCCCTACTAAAACAGATTTAAAACAGTGGAATCCCGCTTGAGTCAGGTTTTACTGACTTTGATTCGTTGATCATTAAGTTCCTTGCCGGGGATGCCACGTATGGGGTCAGCTGCCACAACGTGGATCGGATATACATGCCCATTAATCAACCTAATCAACATTGGTTCCTTGCTGCCATCCATCTTAATGATTGGCGGATACAGGTATTTGATTCCTAACGCCGCCAAATCCAGGGCAGCAAGATTAGAACATGTGGAACCAATTGCAAAATTGCTTCCACATGCTCTAGCGTTGGTTAATTTTTGGGATGTCCGAAAGGACCTCATACAGTTCAAGGGCAAGCCTTTCTCGGTAACTTACAAACGGAATGAATGTCCACAACAAGGGGGGTATGACATCTACTTCCCATGCAATTTTACTATTCCGTTCATTTGGACTTTTGCTTATGAAGTGGATGCAAAATAGTCATTACTTGCAATGATGTACAATTTCTAACTGTGAAATCTGTATTAATATTAACTGCAGGTCAGACTGTGGAATTTTTGTTGTAAAGTTCATAGAGTTTTTGCTCACCAAAGGACTGAGCATCTCCCAATGCACGCAAGAGCAGATGGAGAAATTGCGGCTGTATACTTCCGTACACTTGTACAGACACGGAAGGAATAAACGGCTTCAATTGCATGCATGTCCATAAAATTATGTTATTCATTATACATTGTTTTCATTATACTGAAAGTTGTATGTAATAAAAATGCATACTTGTACCAAAGGATTTATATTGTATTCATTATATTGAAAGTTGTATGTAAGTTTACAGATATTTCGATGTTGTATTTTCCTATTGATGTATTCACACTTGCAAAGGTTGTTATTAACCTTTCAAACTCATCCTACACCGTTTATGATTGGTTATACACCACTAAGTACCTAAAACACAATTGTAGAACTTGATTTTTCACCCATATAACTCATCATACACAGCGTATTAATGGTGTGACACCAATAATTTCCAACAAACCTAAAAATACATGCACAGCCCGTGATTTTACCATACATAAAACTCGTCATACACTGTGTATGATACGTAGAACTTGACACACATTAAAACCCTGCATACAATTTGCATGACAAACTGGACATATATAACTGCTGGAACTACATACAGTTGTCCCTCTGCATATGTTGTCTGTAAAGTGCATCCACTGCACGCATACAAAGTTCAAGATCCTTATCATGCGGATGCAGTTCACACCATTACAACTCATCGTACACCGTACACCATGTGTGATTGATCATACACCACTAATTGCTTGGTAGGCCGTTGATGAAACATGACCCGTACAAGTGCCACCTCTCTTTGTGTCTCAGCTGTCACTGGCCCACCACCGCCGCTGCTAGAGCCACTTACATTAGGAATTTAAACGGGTCGATATATTGAGGACCGTATATGCTTGGCTTCCTGTCCATCTCATCCCTTTATAGGGGGAGAACCGTGGGAGAGGGGTATGATAAAGTAGGTGGTAGTTGAGGTTATTAAATGCCTTGCTTTGTAGTCCATTATGACCCCCTGAACATTCAATGTTCAACCACCAACCAACCCAACCGCTCAGCCTCATCCATATAAATCAACAAGGGCATTTATATTGCTTGGTACACAATTTCATTGATGGTTGTGGCAATTATAGTGTTTCGAATACTTAGTAGTGTTTTGCTTACCATACATAGTGTATGATGAGTCTTAATGGTGTGAAATCAACTTGTACAAGTGTGTTTCAACTACTTAGTGGTGTATGACTTACCATACTTAGTGTATGACAAGCCTTAATGGTGTGAAATCAACTTGTGCATGTGTGTTTCAACTACTTAGTGGTGTATGACTTACCATACTTAGTGTATGACAAGCCTTAATGGTGTGAAATCAACTTCTACATGTGTGTTTCAACTACTTAGTGGTGTATGACTTACCATACTTAGTGTATGACAAGCCTTAATGGTGTGAAATCAACTTCTACAAGTGTGTTTCAACTACTTAGTGGTGTATGACTTACCATACTTAGTGTATGATGAGTCTTGATGGTGTGAAATCAACTTGTACAAGTGTGTTTCAACTACTTAGTGGTGTATGACTTACCATACTTAGTGTATGATGAGTCTTGATGGTGTGAAATCAACTTGTACAAGTGTGTTTCAACTACTTAGTGGTGTATGACTTACCATACTTAGTGTATGATGAGTCTTGATGGTGTGAAATCAACTTGTACAAGTGTGTTTCAACTACTTAGTGGTGTATGACTTACCATACTTAGTGTATGATGAGTCTTGATGGTGTGAAATCAACTTGTACAAGTGTGTTTCAACTACTTAGTGGTGTATGACTTACCATACTTAGTGTATGATGAGTCTTGATGGTGTGAAATCAACTTGTACAAGTGTGTTTCAACTACTTAGTGGTGTATGACTTACCATACTTAGTGTATGATGAGTCTTGATGGTGTGAAATCAACTTGTACAAGCGTGTTTCAACAACTTAGTTGTGTATGACTTACCATACTTAGTGTATGATGAGTCTTGATGGTGTGAAATCAACTTGTACAAGTGTGTTTCAACTACCTAGTGGTGTATGACTTACCATACTTAGTGTATGACAAGTCTTAATGGTGTGAAATCAACTTCTACATGTGTGTTTCAACTACTTAGTGGTGTATGACTTACCTTTGATGCTGATACGTGTGGCGATACACCATCCACGCATGTCGACATACATCGTAACACACTTGAAAAACACATCAACCACTTAGAACACACAATTGGGACCAACTTCAAATCAATTCATTGACAGCTTTCATTATAGGAATATACAACAGTATGGAAATATACACATTTTTCATTACCCTATTACGTACACATCACAACCTTCCGACAATTTTCAGTACACTGGATACAACGTAAATCCTATGGTAATGTACAATGTAAATCCTATGGTAAAACGAAATTATATAGGTATGTCACAAGTAAAATTTATACATTTGAAGACTATAAGTTAATTTGGAGGGACTTGAGATGGACGGCCGGAGTTGGATGAGGTGCATTCGCCATTAGGATGCAGAGCAATTGGATTCTTGCACGTGGATCGGTTATGCCCGTGTTCCTTGCACCGACTGCACCTTTGATGAACATGCTCCTCACCGACAGACGGAATCCTCCTCTTCCGCCTCCTCCCAGAAGAGGTTCTGACGTCGGGTGGAAGAAGATTCATGTCAGCTACATCACGAGGAATACGCCAGTCACTTATGTGTGGCATCGGGTAGACGACACCTCTATACGACTTGTACCAATATTCTCAACTGTAGTACGGCGAGCACAAGTCGTACAGAGCATAAGGACTGTGCTGTACCACTGCTAATGCATGCTCACATGGAAGCTACTCAAGCTGAAACCTGCGGCAAGTACATGTCCAGAGCGACATATCTATTACAAAGTTTTTCTCCCCATCGATGACGTCGAACGTATGATCATCAGCTCTCAATATCTGCATTACCACAATAATAGACAAACGCGTCAAACAACCAAGGTGCATGCAAAATACAAAAATATGAGAAAATAAGACAATATGTACGGAGCTTACCGTCATCGTTCTTGCTAACTTGAATCTGTCTTGTAATTTTTTTTCGACGTCGGGGGACATCGTACTGCTGCAAGCTTCAGCCTTGGCTCTTCTTTCGTGAAACCACCTCTGCAACAGTAGCCTACACTCATCAACAAGGGCTGTAATTGGATAGCCACGTACCTTGACCAATACAGCATTCATGGATTCCGAAATGTTTGTCGTCATTATGTTGTACCGGCGACAAGGGGAGTGGGAACGAGTCCACTTGTCCAGTCCCACATCTTCCAAGTAATCTTTAGCCCCGGGTACAGCACAACATAAACTGAAAAACAAACTATGGAATTCTTGAATGTTGTATGCTTTGGCTGCTTTGTAGTAGTACTGATCCAAATGCTTCCTGTTGCTCTTGAATTTGGCCTTCAAGTTGTTCAGCAAGTGGAACATGCAGAGCCCGTGAAATGTGACAGGGAAAAGTTCTTCCACCGCGCTTTGGATGCTTCGGTGTCTATCGGATACAATGACATGGCCAGCAGGCTCCCCAGTTACTTCCTTCAACCTACTAAGGAACCAATGCCACGATGCATCATTCTCTGAATCACCGATGCCGATAGCAATCAGGAAAATTTGCTGGTTGGCATCGTGGCAAACGGCCATGAACAAAACACCCCGGTACTTTCCCTTCAGATGTGTTGCGTCAATGCTCACAACCGGCCGGCAAAACCGGTACCCATTAAGTGAAGCACCAAACGCAATGAAGAGGTACTGAAACCTACTTTCATCATCTGTCTGTAAATAAAATGTGGCACCGGGGTCAGTCTGTTTGAGGACTTGCAGATAGGCAGGCAAGAATGCATAGGACTCTTCGGCCGTACCCAATCTAACATTGTCGTATGCAAACTCTCTCGCCCTCCAAGCAACACTGTAGCTGATATCGACACCGTAGCAACTTCGGATGTCATCTATGACATCCCGTGGCTTGAACACTCTCCCGGGGTTCACAAGTTTCTTGCGGACGCACTCCCCGACGACCCAACTGGTTGCCTGCCTGTGTCTAACAGTGGTGAGATCGCTAGGGTGGTTGTGGTTCTTTTCTACTTTTGTAACCATCCAGCAGCCACCATCTGCTACACACGTAGCCCGAACCCTCCATGTGCAGCCCTCTTGTGCGCAGCGGACAACCGTTAAGGATTTGTTCGACTTGTAGCTCCTGAATTCAAATTTTTCCCTAAGCGCAATCACTGCCAGGTTAGTCAACAAGTCCCTCTTCGTCGTAAATATTTGATCGACTTCAATATCCTCAACCATTCGGCCCTGCGCATATACCTCGTTGATCCGGCTCCTCTCATCACTGGAGCCAGCCTCATCATCAGAACGAGGATCACCAGCAGCTTGGATGTCAGGGTGGACATTCGGTTGACCGCTGGGTTCCGCATTCCGTTCCAATTCAGGTTCGACAATCAGAGGGTCTTTACGGGAAATATTACGATGCTCATAAGTGTGCCCCTCTGGAGGTGAGGCATCAGGTACAGTCGGTTGCACCTGGGATAAATTGATATTGTCCAAATTATCCCATGCACTTTGATTGGAATTTTCCCAATCTCCACCTGTTGCTGTTGCCTCAACTGTCACTGTAGGCATGTTCAAATCTACATCAGATGCATCTGCACGGGCTGCTTCTTCCATCCCCGCATCCATACATCCACCAGAAGTCTCGGGAACCTCAGGGTGCGAACGGCCACTATTCTCGTCACCATCGGGAATTGTTTGAAAGGGAGTTCGTTGCCAATGGAAGCTAGGATTCCTGTCACCGGATGACTCTACAGTTACGATCAAAGGATGCTTCGCCCTATCTTCTTTGGCTAGTGCCTTCCAAAACATAACGGACCTATCGTCAACGACATCGTACAAGGGCACGGCCGGAACAGCGGTGAAAGATTGAAAATGCATCTTTGAACCCGCATCCAACTGAGCACCAATCACCTCCGCCACAGTCCTTTGCAAACCAGCGAAGTCAGTTTTCTCATCCACAAAAATATAAGCCAATTTTTCACCAGCGTACTTTGTCCTCTCCCTAAAGTAGCCACCGTACAGAACGCATGCAATAGCAGCATCACCCATTACTGTGGACAAGAAAAAAACATGATATCAAAGCAAAATTGACATGAAACACACTAGGGTGGAATGAAAGTACAGCATTGAAACCACTAAAAACGGTGTATGATTGGTTTAAAACCATAATACACAAATAACACTACTTTAAGAAATAATACATGGTGTATGATTTGCGTTACAGTCATAAACAAGTTCATCACACACCTTTTAAAGCAATCATACACGGTCTACGGTTAAGGATACCACATTCTATACACGAAAGACACCAAAACAGGTTCATCCTAGACCAATCAAACCTATCATACACGGTGTATGGTAAGCCATACACCATTCTGTACTTGAAAGACACCAAAATAAGTTCATCATACACCCTTTGAAGCTCTCATACACAGTGTATGATGGATTATTCACCATTAATTACTTAACATACACAAACACAGGTTGGTTATACACCATTAAACCCAATCCTACACAGTGTATGACTGATTATACACCATTAATTACTTAACATATACATACACAGGTTGGTTATACACCATTAAACCCAATCCTACACAGTGTATGACTGATTATACACCATTAATTACTTAACATACACATACACAGGTTGGTTATAGGCTATTAAACCCAATCATACACAGTGTATGACTGATTATACACTTAACATACACATACACAGGTTGGTTATACGCCATTAAACCCAATCATACACAGTGTATGGTTGCTCATAAACCACTAATTACTTAAAAAACGTCTGCACAAGTTGGTTATACACCATTAAACCCAATCCTACACAGTGTATGACTGATTATACACTTAACATACACATACACAGGTTGGTTATACGCGATTAACCCCAATCCTACACAGTGTATGACTGATTATACACCATTAATTACTTAACATACACATACACAGGTTGGTTATACGCCATTAAACCCAATCATACACAGTGTATGGTTGCTCATAAACCACTAATTACTTAAAAAACGTCTGCACAAGTTGGTTATACACCATTAAACCCAATCCTACACAGTGTATGACTGATTATACACCATTAATTACTTAACATACACATACACAGGTTGGTTATACACCATTAAACCCAATCCTATACAGTGTATGACTGATTATACACCATTAATTACTTAACATACACAAACACAAATTGATTTCACACCATTCAAACCTATCATACACGGTGTATGATATATCATACAGCACTATTTACATGAAGCACACCTAAACAAGTTGATTTCACACCATTAAAACCTATCATACACGATGTATGACTAATCATACACCACTAATGAGTTCAAACACACCAAAAGAAAGTTATAATACATCATTTAAACCAATCATAAACCATAAACGACTTGTAACACACCGACCTCATAGGACAAGGATACGTTAACGACAATGTCAGCAAATGGTCATGTTACCTTCAGTATCTGATCTGAAAACCGTGAAATGTGTGTAAGGACTCAACGTTGAACCTACAGCAATGCCACGAAGCTTCAAACACGATCTTAAAATGGCCTCTTCTTCTTCTTCTTCCGAGGGCCCAATGTAGCAGATTGAGAGAAAAATGAGAGAAAAATGGACTTGGGGAATTCAGATTAAGAGAAAAGTAACAAATACCATGAATAAGAGGTGAGTAAATAGGCGAGAAATGAGAAGAAGGGAGGAATAGAGTGATAAGCAAGTTACATAACATAAAGTAAAAATATGTACTTTTGCATTAAATGAAGAGAGAGAAAATGGAGTGGAGAGAGGCTAAAGTACAGTAACCGGCTGCGCATTAAATGAGGAGAGAGAAAGGGGACGGGTTGGGGGGGGGGGTGAATGGGAGGGCCTTTTTGAAGGGAAATTGTACGGATATACTCAAAATGTATATTTTTTTTCTAAATACACATTACTAAAATACACAAATACACGTTAATTTTACACAAATATAACCCATCATATACCGTATATGAAGTGCATCATACACCAATAAAACTTGAACTACACGTATATAGATTCGATTTCAGACCACTGTACCCCTAATTACTTAAAAAAACAGCAAAAGTTGATTTTTTGATATTATAACCTATCATACATTGTGTATGATAAGTCATTTACAACTAATTACTTGAAAAACACCTGAATAAGTTCCTTTTACACCATTAAAACGTATCATACCCATTGTATGATTCGATTTCATCCCACTGTAACAGTAATTAGTTGAAAAAACCAGTAAAAGTTGATTTTATGCCATTAAACCTATCATATATTGTGTATGACAAGTCATTTACCATTAATTTCTTGTAATACACCTGTATAAGCTCATTTTACACCATTCAAACGAATCATACCCAGTGTATGATTAGATTTCAGACCCCTGTACCCCTAATAACTTGAAAAAAAAACAGCAAAAGTTGATTTTATGCCAATAAAACCTATCATACATTGTGTATGACAAGCTCTTTACCGCTACTTACTTCTAATATACCTGAATAAGGTCACTTTACACCACTATAAAGCATCATACCCAGTTTATGATTCGATTCCAGACCACTGTACCCCTAATTACTTGAAAAAAAACAGCAAAAGTTGATTTTATGCCATTACAACATATCATGCATTGGGTATGATACGTCATTTACCACTAATTGTTTAGAACTAAACCTTAATAAGCTCATTTCAAACCATTAAAACGAATCATACCCAGTGTATGATTCAATTTCAGACCACTTACCCCTAATTACTTGAAAAAACAGCAAAAGTTGATTTTTTGCCATTATAACGTATCATACATTGTGTATGAGAAGTCATTTACAACTAATTCCTTGAAATAAACCTGAATAAGTTCATTTTACACCATTAAAACGCATCATACCCAGTGCATGATTCGATTTCATCCCACTGTAACAGTAAATAGTTAAAAAAACCAGTAAAAGTTGATTTTATGCCATTAAACCTATCATACGTTGTGTATTACAAGTCATTTACCACTAATTTGTTGTAATACGCCTGAATAAGCTAATTTTAAACCATTAAAACGAATCATACCCAGTGTATGATACGATTTCAGACCATTTACCCCTAATTACTTGAAAAAAACAGCGAAGGTTAATTTTATGCCATTAACACCTATAATAATTTGTGTATGATAAGTGATTTACAACTAATTGCTTGAAATAAACCTGAATAAGTTCATTTTACACCATTAAAACACATCATACCCATTGTATGATTCGATTCAGCCCTCTATAACAGTAATTAGAAGTAAAAACCAGTAAACGTTGATTTGTTGACATTATAACGTATCATACATTGTGTATGAGAAGTCATTTACAACTAATTCCTTGAAATGAACCCGAATAAGTTCATTTTACACCATTAAAACGCATCATACCCAGTGCATGATTCGATTTCATCCCACTGTAACAGTAAATAGTTGAAAAAACCAGTAAAAGTTGATTTTATGCCATTAAACCTATCATACATTGTGTATGACAAGTCATTTACCACTAATTTCTTATAATAAACCTGAATAAGCTAATTTTAAACCGTTAAAACGAATCATACCCAGTGTATGATACGATTTCAGACCACTTACCCCTAATTACTTGAAAAAAACAGCAAAGGTTAATTTTATGCCATTAACACCTATAATAATTTGTGTACGATAAGTGATTTACAACTAATTGCTTGAAATAAACCTGAATAAGTTCATTTTACACCATTAAAACACATCATACCCATTGTATGATTCGATTCAGCCCTCTGTAACAGTAATTAAAAGTAAAAACCAGTAAAAGTTAATTTTTTGACATTATAACCTATCCTACATTGTGTATGATAAGTCATTTACAACTAATTGCTTGAAAAGAACCTGAATAAGTTCATTTTACACCATTAAAATGTATCATACCCATTGTATGATTCGATTTCATCCCACTGTAACAGTAATTAGTTGAAAAAAACAGCAAAAGTTGATTTTATGCCATTATAACCTATCATACCTTGTGTATGACAAGTCATTTACCACTAATTTCTTGTAATACACCTGAATAAGTTCATTTTACACCATTAAAACGCATCATACCTAGTGTATTATTCGGTTTCATCCCACTGTACGTCTAATTACTTGAAAAAAAACAGCAACAGTTGATTTCATGCGATTATAACCTATCATACATTGTGTATGATAAGTCATTTACCACTAATTATTTTAATAAAACCTGCAAAGGTTCATTGTAGACCATTTCAGAGTATCATACCCATTGTATGATTAGATTTCAGCCCACTGTAACAGTAATTCCTTGAAAAAAAAGCAAAATTTGATTTTTTGCCATTATAACCTATCATACATTGTGTATGACAAGGCATTTACCACTAATTGCTTGAACTACACCTGAATAAGTTCATTTTACGCCATTTTAACTCATCATACCCATTGTATGATTCGATTTCAGCCCACTGTAACAGTAATTAGTTCAAAAAAATAGCAAAAGTTGATTTTATGCCATTATAACCTATCATACATTGTGTATGACAAGTCATTTACCACAAATTGCTTGGAATACACCTGAATAAGTTCATTTTACACCATTAAAACGCATCATACCCAGTGTATGATTCGATTTCATCCAACTGTACGTCTAATTACTTGAAACAAAAAGCAAAAGTTGATTTTATGCCATTATAACCTATCATACATTGTGTATGATAAGTCTTTTACCACTAATTTCTTGTGATACACCTGAATAAGCTCATTTTACACCATTAAAAGGAATCATACCCAGTGTATGATTTTATTAATTACTTCAAGCACGCCTAAACAGGGCCTGGGAGGGAAGAAAAAGAAAGGGCAAATTTGGAAATTATATTTTTTTTTGGACAAAAAAAAATTCAAAAGGAAAAAAAAATGAAGAAAAGGAGAGTGAAAGGCCAAAAGAGTGTACTTTTGCCTGCCTTGCATTAAATAAGGAGAGAGAAAGAGAGAGAGAGAGGGGACGGATGGGGGGGGGGGGGGGTGAGGTGGGAGGGCATTTTTGTCCAAAAGAGTCTATTTATGGTTAAAGGGGTCTAAAAAACATTAAGGGGGGGCTGGGGGGTTCAATCCGTACGATTTCCCTTTTTTTGGGGGGGGGGGGGGGGGTGGAGATTTGATTTTTTTGATTAATTTGGGGGTAATTTTAGTAAAACATTTAATTTGGCTAAAAATTTTAAAATTTGAATTATTTATAATTATAAGTATAATTAAATTATTGCATTTTTTTATTTTATTTTATGATAAAATTAATTATTTATCTTTTAACTTTTATCCAATATTAATGATCAAATACTGACTAATTTGATTGCAAAATAAAAGATAAATGACTATTTTGAAAAAAATAATGGATAAACTTCAATAAAATTAAAAAATTAGAGACCAATGAAATAAATAATTTGAAAAATATGACTAAATTTGTTATTTGTTATTTTTTATTTAAGTAGTAAATTTAATCAAAAATTTGTGATTTTCATTAAGAGTGGGGTGACCAAATCTTCTAAAATTTGAGTTGGTGACTAACTTGTCCAATTTTAAATGACTTTGGTGATCAAATAGAACATTTTTGAAGAGTTGGGTGACTAAATTTTTTAAAATTTGAGTTCAGTGACTAACTTATTTATTTTTAGTCACTTTGGTGACCAAAATGGGACTTTTGTCAACAGTAAAGTGTGCTATTTTGTTAAATATTTTTCCAACTATGCCAAAATTCTAAATTTTTTTTGAAAGTGTGCCAAAATTCTAAAAAAACTTGACATTATTACTATAAGATCCAAAACCTTCGTATATAATCGTTGCATTAAGAGGGTTGATTGAGACCTAAGTAAACAAAGTTGTTGTTCAGTGCCTCCAACTTAGTAACGGTCTTCATTTAAAATTCCGGAATATATTGCCTATATACCTCGAATTTAATATTTTATTATGTAGTTAATATAATATTTTAATACAGATAATAAAATATCTTAAAGTTTAAAAATTTATCATTTATGTACCTTTAGTTTTAAAAATTATATAATTAGGTACCATTTGCCAAAATTTTTAGTAGAAATGTTGATTTGGCTCATCATTTTTGACAATATATGGTTTCCTTTGTTGAACTCCAGTGGATTTTCGCTATGAAATGCTAACTTGAAGCCCAATCTTGAAAATATATAGGTACTCTTTGCTCAAGTCTGGTGACTTTTTGTTTGACTTTAGATAATGTTTTGAAAAAAATATTAACATGAAACATATATTGAAACATATAAATTTTTTTTTCCCCTCAAAATTCATTGGTAATTAATTGGTGGTTTTATTTGCAGGTGCTCAAATACTTCAGGTTAGGGGTCCTCGGAAACAGCCTCCTTTCCACTCGGGAGGGGTAAGGCTGCATACATCCAGCCCTCCCAGACCCTGCTTTTTGCGGAAGCCGCGAGGCACTGGGATTGTTGTTGTTGTTGTTGTTGTTGTATATATTGTAATAATCATGTGTCACAATGGTTGTTTTCATAAAGAATTCATCAAATTCCCATAGAAATGCACCCATTACAAATTAATATACTTAGATAATAAAATTTTAAAACCTACATATATCTTATTGTATATATTAAAGTGTTATTTATGTAAATTATAAATTCTCAAACCTTATGACTAGTGATTGATTTCCTTGAAAATTAGTTATATTATAGTTTGCTTATGTTGCATATAGTAGGAAGGACAAACTATGTGTATATAATGTAAAAGACACGTAGTTCTAGTATTATAATGCAGGGTTATTTATGTCAAAGGTTTCTGTACTTTGCTTATTGTATTAATTTGATCCTTATACATTAGTTGTATTAATTTAGTCCCTGAACAATTCAAAATGTGTTAATTTAGTCCTTTGATCAAATTTAAGTTGAGTTAATGTGTAATTTTGAAGGGCAAAATTATGTTAGATTCAAGCAACTTATTATAAATTTATCCGTTTACTCAATTTAACCCAATTCATGGTGAACCATTAAAAAATTTATTAAAAATTTAATATAAAATTTGGACCAAATTGACATATTTTAAATTTTATAGGGATTAAATTGATACAATTAAAAGTATAAGGAATAAATTGACACAATGGACAAAGTACATGGACCTTTAGCGTAAATAACCCTTTAATGTAAAGTGGATTATTAGAGATTTCTTTAAGCTAGCTTGGACACCTCAATTACTAAGAAAAGATCTCATCGATCAAATTTGCTCTAAGAAGCCTTTCGGGACCGATCATTTGTATACTCGTACATACTTATTAGACATAGTCTAGTATCTACTTGAGGGCCTATTTGGTATCTTTAATTTGTAGTCTTTGACTTTCTTGACAAATTCAAAACTTGGAAACCAATTTTTTCTTTCTTTTAGTTTTTAATTTTCAGATTTTTTTTTCTTAATTTAAGTGAAGAATAAATATATAACATAAAAAATAAGGAGGGAAAAAAAAAAAAAAAACTCATTTTTCAAACAAACCCTAAATCGGAACTTCGTAACTTGTGGCACCTTGTCTACATTCACTATTGAAGAAGCAATTTGGAAAGAGACCATCCAAACAATTAGGAACTGGTTCAGAAAATAATGCTCAAAAATAAAAAATAAAAAAATGCTGAAAATAAAATATTTACTTGTCTATGGTCCACGTGGCAACAAATAAACCGCATTTAAAAAACGCGGTTATCTTCAATTAAAACTGCGTTAAGAAAATGCGTTTTTAACAAAAATCGCGTTTACTTAACGCGGTTTAAACAATTAAACCGCGTTTACTTAACGCGGTTTTATTTAAGTAGTTTAACTAAAATTCTTTTTTAATAAAATATCACACATTCATATCATGAAAAAAGAATGTCTATTTTAATAAAATATGTGTATAATGTACAAATATAACATTTAAATAAAATTACATAGATATCACTGGTTATGGCAAAAATGGACGTCTTTGTTTATTGCCTTCGCCTCTCTCTCTCCCTCTGCCCCTACCCCTACCTCTATCTCTATCTCTAGCTCTATCACTAACTTTGACCCTGCCCCTTCTCCTACCCATGTCTTCATGTATCGGATGTAGTTGAGAAATATATTTTTCGGGAATGACATTTTCTGTATGAATAAGACTTTCATCAACATTTTCAGAAGGCGCATCTAGAAACTATTGATGGTCCTCGTCGTGTTGATCCCATATCCCTCTCTACATGGCTCCAACAGCATAAGTGAAAGTCGTATAGAAACATCCTGAAGGGTGATTGTTGCCTCCCCACTAGTCAGATGAAAAGTGTGGGTCTCCTATAACAAGAAGCAAAAAAACATTAGTATGAACAACATAGAGATAATTCATAAGTCTATTAAAATCCATGCACTAGAACAAGTATAAACATATACTCACAAGTATAAACATCAGTGGCGGATCTAGAAAAAATACTCACTGGGGGAATATACTATGACAAGTACAGGGTCGGACATAACCACCAGCGATCCAAACAACCACCTCAAAATTTTGAGGTTGTAATTTTTAAAGTATTAAATTTTAGTATTATTAAATTTTATGATCAAAATTATTATATTTTATTGTATATGAAAGGCCTCCCTTTTGAGATTTTTGCTTGAAGCCCTAACAATGTCAAGACCGGCCCTAAACAAATAGATAAAATGGAGTAGCTTAAATTTACATATTTTATTACTTAGTATCCTACAATAGAATTTGATTAATTTTTACAATCTAAATGATAAAATTTTAAACTCCAGAATACAAAATTTTTAAAACCCAGGATACCTATCGTATATGATGAAATGTTCAAATCTAATGGTACCTAAATGATAAATCTCTAGCGTCAAAAAAAAACATGATAAATCTCTAATTTTTATATAAAAACTCAAATATCCCAACCCTAAACCATAAATTTTACACGAAACTCATATCCTTTCTTTATAATGTGCAAACAAAATTCTAAACAAATAAGAAACGAAATATTATATAAGAAATTGAGAAGAAACTCAAATGCCAGAGAGAGCAACCAAATACATTAAATGTCAGGGAGGGAGAATTGGAGAAGGGGAGAGAGAGAGAGCCGCTGGTTCATTTGGGACATTCTCGGCTGAAAGAGAGAGGTCCTATGAGAGAGGGGGAGAGCATTTAGGTTTTTATTTTAAAAAATTTGGAAGAAGTGAGAGAAGGGGCATTAGAGTCCTAGTGTTTATTGGGGGTGGGGTGGGGGCCCTGAGTACATTTGGGCTTTGGAGGGGGGGCACTTGTTGGGCTTTAGAAGGGTATTAAAAATTTAAATGGGCTCCTCTAGTTGTAATTATGTATTTAGGCTGTGAGACACTGCGGGCGTATCCGCCCCTGGTAAACATAATATCAAACTCACCTCTCCATCCCATATTGCAGCACTTCTATGTTAAGGCTGTAGCTGTAGGAGGCTGGGGTCAACTGGGCCTGGCTCCATTATGCTGTCACAAATTAAAGTTTATCAAATTTACCAATATGTACAAATAACGAAAAACTAGATAAAAATAAAGGGAATAAAACATAAATAAATGTTACCGTCATATATTTCATTGTTACTAGCTGCCTTGTGCTCTTTTTTCTTCTTACATGTCAATACATTATGACCTTTTCCCTTACAAAACCCACATGTGACCCTTCGTGTATCGCCATTCGCATCCATCTCATTTTGTATTCATTTTGAGGGTGGGTAGCCTTGACTTTGCTTTAAACTAGGATTCGGGATTATTTTAGCTCCATCATACGGCTCCCAATATCCCTTGTCTGGAATTGGATTGAACTTCGGCTCATATGAATCACAATACATAGGAAGGGAATAATATGGGTTCATGAATGATAAAGGATCATAATTTCTATTGTAGCATACGGCAAGAACATGAGAACACGAGATACCATACAACTGCAGTTTTTGACAAGTGTAAGTCCTTCATTCAAGGTTAATAGTTTGTTTATGTCCTATTTTCCTCTCTCCCTATCACCTGCTGTAGTGATGACCTTATATATACCTCTTTGGTAGTCAAATACTTCAACGCGATGATATCGCGCCTTGGCCTTATTTGACTCCAATATCTCATTGATTTTGGGGCAACAAGTTTTCTCTTCAGCAAGAAGTTCACCTGCAACTCCCCGCCGTCGAGCAAACCACTTATTTGTCTGATAGAAGGTCAACTCTACAATTGAAGTGACAGGAAAGCTACGAACTCCCCTCAGCAAAGCATTCATGATTTCAGCCATATTAGTAGTCATAAGCCCATATCTCTTCCCCTGGTCATGGCAAAGAGCCCACTTGTTCAAGCCAATTTCACCAAGATATCTGCGGACATCGATATTCGACTCTCCGATTCTATCGAATGTAGAGTTGAATTTCCTGGGTGGAGCCTGCCTTGCAGCACAGTGTGTCATATTTTTCAAAGTCGTATTTCGAAACCTTACATTCACATTAGACACAAGGTGTCTCGAACAAATTCTATGATAGGCATTTAGCTCCCTCCATTCTCTTCTACTCATTACATTCATTATTCCAGCGTAATGATCCGAAATTACACAGACTTCTCTTTCCCCTATTACATGTTTTTCAAGTACTTCATGAACCATGACCAACTAGCATTACTCTCGCCTTCTACGGGAGCAAATGCTAAGGGAAACGCTTGATTGTTGGCATCTGAAGCAACAACATGTGACAATACTCCCTTATACTTCCCATAAAGATGGGTACCATCGATGGATATGACAGGATGACAATACTGAAACCCTTGTATGGCTGGCTCGAATGACCAAAAAGCTTTGTCGAAAATGTGGATAGAAGGGTCTGAAGTTGGAATACTTCTGAATATAGTTTGTACCAGGATTTGATCTTTTAATGGCTGTCAAAATTTGGGAAAGTTTTGCATAAGAGTCCTCAAATGTGCCAAATATATTGTCAATTGCCCTCTCTTTCGCCAACCAAGCCATTTTATATGTAATCTTTAATCGAAAACGATCGGAAATAACTTGAGCAATAGAACTCGCAGAAATTGACACTTGTATTCTAACAAGTTCCATTACATGTTGGGCAACAAAGGATGAGCTTACAAAGCGATGGTTCTGGGCAAACACATCACTAACACATGTGTGAGGACCTCTGTACCTTACAACTATGAAGTAAGGGAATTGTGGATCTTTGACAACAGTCCTTATCTACCATGGACAATCACTCTTCTTGCATTTGAACACTAGCTTTAGCGGAGTTGATTCAAGTATCTTACAAAATTGATTGTTTCTTACCGAATATGTTTGCATAGCGTTCATGACATCTTGTTTGGTATGAAAAAGTTATCCCACTGCAAATTCGCCCGCATGATCAGAGTGAAAATTAAACTCATCAGGTTCGACGTAGGGATTTTCATTGATACCAGCAAATTCAGGCATAGGAGCACAAGCACTAACAGGATCTTTATCCACGTCATTACATGCAAACTCTGTTTCAGTTTCAATAATTTGCTCATTAACTATATCGTCATCTCCATCGTCCTGTTCAAGCTTCCTTTCAATCTCATCAATTCGCTCACTGTCTTCATCCTCAATTGAATAACCCTGATCACTGTCATCGTAAGCTGTACTAACAAATACCCCGTCACCATCACCACCTTGTTCTGCATATTCTTTCACAGGATTAGATTGTGACATCGGGCATCCTTCATTAGGGATACTCACAGCTTGCCCAATATGATTACTTGATGCACTAATTCAACCCATTTTGGACGTACATAGAATTGCATTATTGGCAGGACATTCCAATAATAAAGTTGGACGAACTGTAATACTAGTATCGGTCACATAATTTTGGGGCATACTTGGAGCAACCCCATACCCAGGGTAAGATATAGGATAAGTTGATTGATATTCAGGTAGGCGATTTCCCATATTAACATTCAGATTTTCTGGTGCTACTTCTATATAAAAATCTGTTTTCGACTGCTTTTTTAGTTCAATGTATGACCATATAGCTTGTAACGAATTGTCATTGAAAAGATCGATCATTTGATGTCCATGTGCAGTACAAGTACCCCATTTCACTTTCAAATCAATAATGACTCTCTCAACATACTGATTAATCCACTAAAATTGATATCTTTTCTAACAAATATCATTCTGTTATACCCACCAATATAATTGATATGCTCTCCACTTTTCTCGGTCTTTCCACCCGAATGACAAACAATGGGATGCAAATAAGTCATATTTTGAAAATGTTTACAATAATATAAACTTCAATATGTATTTATTGATCAACAAACTTCAGTATGTACAAAACAAATAAAATTTCAACAACATTCAACAACATAATACAAATAACCACAAATTCCAACTAAACTCAGAAAAACAAACCGAGAGAACTAAATAAATATCATTATAATATAATACTATGTATTTTCTAACAAGAAAAAAATATTATTTCAAAAACAAGAAGTTGAAATCACCGTAGTTATTCTCTCCCGTGATGAAATGCAATAGTAGTCAAATAACTCCGACAATGATCACTTGAGAGATCTCTGGCATATGAATCAAATGACATGACGGGTGGCGGGTTAATGAGAAAGAGGGAGAGACACGCTGAGTGGCGGTGGGCGAGGGAAGTGTGAGTGCGAGTGAATGGGTTGGGAAAGGTTGAATAGCTGCGCTTTAAACTGCGTCCCAGGGACGCGTTTTACTAAAACATAAACCGCGTTTCGAGAACGCGGTTTACTTAATAAACCGTGTCTCGAAAACGAAGTTTACTTATAAACCGTGTCAGGAAAACGCGGTTCAATTACCTAAAAAACGCGTCTTGTTAATGCTTTTTTTTCCCACTGTATGCTGCGTCACTGTCACGCGGTTTATTTTGAAAAGAACTGCTTCAATTAAACGCGTTTAATAACTGAAAATCGTATAAATGTAAATATTTTATTTTCAGCATTATTTTTTTATTTTTTTATTTTTTAGCATTATTTTGGGAACCAGCTCAACAATTATGGATCTATTTGATAATAAAAAGTTTTTTTTTGAAAAGCTAAAAAAATTAGAAAATGTGTTCAATAATCTAATTTTTAATTGGAGAAGTTGGAAAACAGTTTTCCAATTTTTTCTATTCTTTCATAAATTTAGAAAACAATTTTGAACTGTTTGCCCAATTTTCTTTCAAAGTAGGGATTTTGTTTTCCAACTTTTCCTCCATTCCCCCTTCATATTTTCACACTACTCACCGATTGTATAATATTTTTATATATACCCCATATCCTCCTCCTCTTATGTCTCCTTTTCATAAGTATGTCTAGACTATATTTGTAATTTATTTTGACAATAAATTACTCTTTTTTAATAGCGTTTAACTAATTTATGGGCAGGGATGGAAGTGGGGTGGGGCGAGTCGGAAGTGCCACTTCTATACCCGTACTTGCCACCCAAATCCAGTATTCAATACCCGCCCCATTATCCGCCGTACATATGAAGTGGATGCTCGTACTCACCCCAGCAGGTACCACCCATACCCGTACCACAATCCACTACCTGTGCGTATCCAACGAGTATCTACTACCCGCCTCATATCTACCACAATTTTTTTATCTGACAACTATCTATATTCGCACATGTAATTATTCAAAATTACATTTTGTAATCTAAGTATACTTTATACATTTTAATAGATAAATTGAATGCATAAATCCTTATTTTACTTTTAAATTACTTAAAGGGAAATTATCACTTAGGTATTGAGGTTTGAGCATCCATCACTTAGGTATCCTGATATTTCAGTATATGAAGTTCGAGCCAAGCTCTTATCGAGCTTTTCCAACCCTTGTTTGAGCTTGATTCAATAATATTTTAGTATATTTGATACTTGGTTTGGCTCAGCTCGTTAGACTTATCAAGTGGAGTCGAGCTTGTTGTCAAGCAGTGTTGAACTCATTATCAAGCCCAATCGAGCTTAAAACCAAGTGGAGCTTGCTATCGAGTCAAGCTCGCTA
Source organism: Simmondsia chinensis (assembly GCA_018398585.1). Taxonomy (NCBI): domain Eukaryota; kingdom Viridiplantae; phylum Streptophyta; class Magnoliopsida; order Caryophyllales; family Simmondsiaceae; genus Simmondsia; species Simmondsia chinensis. The sequence continues at coordinate 30,295,563 of JAGTTD010000007.1, read as the reverse complement.
CCAATGTTTTTGAAGTTACTATCGAGCTCTATTGAACCACTTTCAAACCAACATCAACTTTTAAAGAGCGCTTAGCGAGCTTTTAATGAGCCTTAACGATACCCTTTTATAAGCTTTTATCAAACTGTTTGCAAATGTTAACGAACCGAGTGCTCCCTATTCAAACTCGGCTCATTAAGCTTATTGAGCCCTCATAATGAACACGAATGAGCCCTAACCGATTTCGAACCCAAGTAGTTCATCGAAAGTTCAGTTTGTTTACACCCTACATTAGCGATAGTTCGGTATCGCTTTTAAAAAAAGGAACCTGGCCTTAAGGACCTCTAAAGCACGCTCTTTCACATTTTGCAAACATTAGTGTCTATAATTAAACAACTTGCATGATCCTCTTGTTTGTCCTCTACCTTGAAAATCATTTATCACTTTTGAAATTGGGAACCTAGTTTTAAGTTCTCCAAAACCATTTATGTAAGAGGAGGAGGAGATGTGATGGTATATAGAAAATATTATAAAATGAGTGAGTAGTACGAAAATGAAAAATGAGGATGGCGAAAAAGTTGGAAAAAAGGTCCATATTTTGTGAGTAAAATTATTTTTCAAATTTGTGAAAAAATAGTGAAAACTAAAAAATTGTTCTCTAACTTCTCCAATTAGAAAACTGGATTGTTGAACTTGTTTTTCAGTTTTCCAGTTTTGTAGAAAATCTTTTTAGAAAAATTGGAAAATTTTCTGTTGTTAAACAAGTCCTTTATTACTTAAGTACCTGAAGTTTTAAAATTTTATTAATCAGATACCATTTTGTTAAAAATTTTGATATATTTTTATTAAAAAATGCTAAAATTTAATACTATTTCAAAAAGATATAAGTACCTTCATTAGAATTTGATAAATTTTTTTCAAAAAAAAAAAAAAGAAAAATCACACAATTATGGTAATATTAGAAAGGTTGGTTTCTAATATTGCAAGAATTGAGTGTCGGAAGGTTTTGGGTCATCTTCATATTACTGTTCACTATTTACATGGATGCTCAAAAAAAGGGGAAAAACAAAGAAATCTCTCAATTTTTCTTAAAAAAATGTGTTATGAGAATATTAGTTTCGAATATATATATATAAAGGGCATAGCTCATATGGGAGGGTGAGAGATAAGAGGATAAAATATGAATTATTAGATTTAAATCAAAGAAATCTAGACAATTGACTCTAATGATAGGTGTAAAAGTAATTTTTAAATCTACTACGATTTTAGGGGTTCAAATCAAGTTTAATACTGTCCCCTTTTCGATAGTGCAAGTGGTTAGATTAACTTAAGCATACATTGAATCCACTTTATTTTATAACACGAACTTGTGACCAAATTTGAACACTAATATATAGAATCTTTGTGCCACTGCTTCTCTTCCCCCTTCACTTTTTATTTTTCGTTCAAACATGGCTTTAGCATTTAAATCGAACCCAACTCCTTATATTTTGCCCATCAGATTCTATTATACTTGTGCAAAGAAAATTTGAAATTTGTACTGACCAACTGGATTGCGTGATAAAATAGGATGATAGAACGTTCGGCCTACTGAGGAAGACATTAGGCTCATTTCTAGACAATGGATCCGACAAGGACTTCCCTACAGATGACTGAGTGTGAGATTATAAATAACCTTCATGACACCTTACCATTCTAAGTTTTAGAAAATTGGAAAAAATGGATCATTTGAATGCATTTTCCAGTTTTCTATATTGCAAAATTGAAAAAAGAAAGCTGAAGATGAAAAGTGTCACATACTAAAGGAGGTTCCATACTGAAAAAGGAAAACTGGAGATGAAAAGTGTTACATACCAAAGGAGGTTCCATTCCAAAACCAATTGGAAATAAGTGGAGTAGCTCCTTAGATATATAAATTGGTATGTCCTCATCTAGCCCACCAATGTGGGATTCCATTTTTCTTCTATTTTTTTGACTTGTATGAAAAAGGAAAACTATTTTCTCTTATTAAACAGGCCTTAAGATTTTTTAGCTTCTTATATATAGAAATGAACAACGAACAAATTTAATAACACACATATAAAATACATAATAAATACGCAATAATAGGGGATAGAGTCCTAATAAACAAAAAACTATATTATATCATTTCCATCTGATAATAATTACTGTCGATACTTGATATGAATACCACCCACAACCCTGTGCATCACGGGCGGGGATGGAGGCAAAACCAAAGAAGGAAAAGGCAATGGCGATGGCGATGGCGATGGCGATGGCGAACCCAAATCATTGATGGCTTTCGGGGTGCTACTGAATGTGCGATCCCACCATGTTGCAGTTAGGCTTCGCGAACATGACACATTTTGCACTGATGAGACAATCATTATTATTATTAGTAGAGTTATTAATGATTTTCCCATTTTTTTTTCTTCTTTTTGGGAACAAATGATTAAAAAGTTATTCCGGGTATGTTATACAGAAGAATGTTCGATTAATAAACAAAAAAATAGCTTGTGGGTTGTGACAGAAAATAGAAAAAATGTGCTGGTCAAGTGTTGTTCCCTTCATTTTATAGGAATTTATTTTGGGTCATTGATAATTTAGCGTTTCACCGTTATTTGGAATAGGAGGAAGTACTAAAAAAAGGAAAATATGAGGCTTGGGGTTGGGGAAAAACAACTAATTGGGCTTTTAACTAATAATATCATTTAAATTTTAGGTGTATTTTCAAAAATATATCTAAATTTTTTCATTTTAATATCACAACTAAACTTTTCTAAAATTTTTCAATATTGTACCTTAATATGAAGCTGTTAGATATGTTTAGTTTTTGATAATGTGGTATTTTTAAAAAAATATATATTTGAAATATATAAATTATTTATCTAAATATTTATAAAATATAGATACTTAAAAAAATATTCAAAACATTTTAAATTTATAAAATTACTTTGATGTAAATTTGAGTTTTTTATAAAATTATTCTCTTTTTTTTTTTTTTCCTCGAATGTCACATTAGCAAATACTAAAGGATGTTAACGACATTACATTAAAGTATGCCATTATATATTAAAAAATTTACGTGTAACTTCGAAAAATCAAAAAATGTTACTGATTTTTTGAAACCTCACCCAAAAGTTAGTTTTCACTAAAAATACCCTAACTAATTTGAGCCTTGACAATTGGCGATGTAGGCTAATATGCTTTTGCAACACAATGGGTGGGTCGGATTGGGTATGGGTTAGAACAAATCCTACTCATTTGATTTTAAACGCAAACCCATAAACCAATTGCATTATGGGTTTGGGTCGGGTTGGGTTTGGGTCAACCCATTATGTAGGTTTTCTCAACCTTCAATTATATTAAAGACGAAATTTTATGATAGTAGAATTGAATTCTAAATGAAATTTTAGCATTTTAAGTCATAAATGTAAACAGGAAAATGGCAATTATATTACAAAATGTCCTATTACATTTTACTTCAAGCAATTGTCCAAACTTTTTTTTCCGATAATTAGCGACAAAGTCGCAATACAAAACGAGCACCTTATATAGACTGCGACTTACCAAAAAAAAAAAAACATCGTACAAACTGTGATCAAAACAGAGACAAAGATTACAAAGCAATTGCCATTATTTAGACCAATGGTCCATGTGCTTTTTTAGTAGTTTACTCATTTGTACTTTTAATTGTGTCAATTTAGTCCTTCTATAATATACAACAACAAAACAACAATAATAGTCCCAATACCTCAAGAGCTCCTGCATAAGCAGGGTCTAGGGGAGGGGGGTGGATGCATGCAGCCTTCCCCCATTAGGGTAGGCTATATCCAAGGACCTCCAACCTGAGAAGCATGGCAGCATGGATGCATAAAAGCAACAAAATATAAGAGCAAAACATAGCACAAGGCAAGTATTACGAAGCAAAACTCAATGGAAGTCAATTACAAGGCAAATAATAGGCAAGTAGGCAGATAAGCAAATAAGTGCACCAAAGAGGAAGACATATACGCCTAGAAACATTAGTGTTAGCAATAATAAGCTCCTCTACTCTAAGCCGCTACATCCGCTACCCTTATTCTAGCTCTCTAATGAGCTCTATGATTTTTAATAGCACAATCACATTAGATGCACATAACCCCATCAAATATATCCACTGACTCAATTTAACCCAGTAAATGGCCAAAGCATTGAAAAACTAACAACTTAACATAAATTTTACTATAAGGAACAAATTGATTCAATATTAATTAGAAGGGGACTAAAATGACACAATGTGCAAATACAAGAACTTTTGGTATTAATAACCCTATATTATTTTTTAATAGATCAATTTTCTCTTATATCTAAACATTTAGAATTCACATTAGATCATATCCAAATTCGAAGTAGTTGGCTATAGACTCCCTAAAAGTGACTTGATTATATGATTGATATCCTAATTTGTTAATTTGAATATTTAATTTACACCTTTGTCTTTTTCTGAATTCAATTTAAAATTGCTATGTTTTAGTTGACCCAAAAAAAAAAAAAAAAAAAAAAAATCTAAACTACAATTGAGCCCATGTGATTTTTTTTTTTTTTTTTGTTTTTGATAATTGAACATTCATTAATCAAAACGAATTTACACGCATCCAAACAATTTGTTGGACAAAACAAAACATCAAAGCTATCCAACCTATACAAAATGTGGATAAACATGTACAACAAAAGGAGGACCATCCACAAAATACAAGACTCCTCAGTTAATTATTGATAAACTATTGTAACCAAGCAATCAATGGGGAGTTCCTTCGAACCGCATTCTTTGCAAGGGAGTCCGCTAATTGGTTTGCTTCCCTCTTTTCGTGTATGATTGAGACCCAAGGGAATTCTTTCCGAAGCAATTGGATTCTATTGATAACGAAGTTCATCTTCCAGGGGTATGAGTCTAGGTTGTTCACCCATGAAACTGCCTTTCTTGAATCTGACTCGATTATTAGTCTACTGTTCTTGATGGTATCATCTTGCCTTGAGTATTCCAGTGCTAATCTTATGGCTTCAATCTCAGCAAAGTTTGAATCTTTCGTCCCAATAGGAACTGAGAATACACAACGAATGTTACTCTGCCAGTCTCTAAGGATACCTCCAACTCCTGCATCACCTGGCTTTCCTGTAGACGATCCATCTACATTCCATTTCAGAGCTCCAAGTCCGGGAGGGGACCAATGAATTTTTGCTCTTGGGCTTTTTAGTTTATTCCACCTTGATGTTGTATCGATATCTGATATAATTTGTTGGATGGAGTAGGGGAGATCTTCATTCATTGCCTTGATCCATGTAGCTACTCTATACTTAACACTATCAATGATGTTCTCAGTGGATACTCTCTTATCGTTGAATATAATGTCATTTCTTGCAAGCCAAATTGACCATATTGCAGCAAAGAAAGTAATGTACCAGCATTTGCCTCTGAAACAGCTTGTACACACACCTTGCCATTGATCATACCACAATCTGATTGTAGCTGAAGTCACCATTTCTTGCTTCCACCAGTGAGCTAGTGCTGTCCACACATTCCCGGCATTTTGGCAATGTATGAAGAGGTGGTCGGCTGCTTCTGCATCTTGGTTGCATATCGGACAGATGTTCTGCTGCTGGTTGATGATCCCAAGCTTTACTAGCCTAGATCTTGTGTTAATCTTGTTTAATACAGCTAGCCATGTAAAGAGCTCAACTTTTGGAGGGACAGCCCCTTTCCAAAAGCCTTTGATTATGTGAGTTTGATCAATAGCTTGCCTTTGCCACATATACCTGCAGAAAGACTTCACCGTGAGCCTCCCTCTAGCATCAAATCTCCAGCAGCATGAATTTGATTTATCTGGACAAAGGAACACAGGTCCCAGCAGTTGGAGCAGCTCTTCTCTCATTGTAATTTCAAACAGAAACAGTCGCCTCCTCCATGTAAAGTTCCAATGCCAACAAAACCCATCCTAGCAACCCATTTCACCAACGCACTTCCTTTTCTGATCTGATGCATTATAAAGTCTTGGAAATCTATCCTTCAGTGGCAGCTCATCAATCCAAACATCCTCCCAAAAACCTGTTTTTAGACCATTACCTATTATGAATGTCCAACCTTCCCTAATACACTCTTCAAGTTGTTGGGACCCATGATGAAAGTTGAGGATATCAAACCAAATTGAAGGAGAAGAAGCTTTATAGTTCCCAATTGCAACAAGGTTAGCCGGTGTTCGATGGATGCTTGACACAATCCTTTTCCAAAAAGCTTGAGAATCATCCGAAAATCTCCACCATCATTTGAATAACAATCCTGCATTCTTCATTGTGATGTCCCCCACACCAAGGCCCCCTTAGTTCTTTGGTCTTTGAATAACTTCCCATTTGATGAGAGGTATTGATTTTTGATCCGTTTTACCTTGCCAGAAGAAGTTTCTTTGCATTTTGTTGATTTTCTTTGCCACCATTCTTGGCATTTTGAATAAGGAAAGGTAATATGTTGGTAAGTTTTGCAGCACCGACTTGATGAGCATCAGCCTACCAGCTTTTAAGAGTGTCATAGCTTTCCAACCAGCAAGCCTTTTCTGTATTTTGTCAACTATGGGGTCCCAGGTCTTGATTCTCTTACTATTTGCGCCTAGTGGTAAGCCAAGGTACAAAATTGGAAGGTTACCTTTTGAGCATTGGAATGTTTGTGCAGCCTTTGAACTCCATTGATCACTTTTATTGAGTGCAATCAACATTGATTTCTCCATGTTAAGGGACAGGCCTGACTTGAGGTGAAAGCAGCCCATGATGTCTCTGAAATTTCTGATTTCCTTACCATGTGCAGCACAAAAGATGATTGTATCATCAGCAAATTGTAGGTGTGTGATTCTCTCCTTGTAGGGGCCAATTTCCATACCTCTTATGCAGCCTTGATGAATTGCTTTCCTCATCAAGCAGTTCAAAATTTCAGTCCCCAACACAAATAGGAATGGGGAGATGGGGTCACCTTGCCTTAAGCCACTACTCATGGGGATAGGTGCAGTAGGAGACCCATTAACAAATAATGATATAAAGGCTAAAGATAAGCAAGTTTTTATCCATGACCTCCAAATCATTCCAAATCCCATTCTTGTCATTACTTCCGCAATGAAATCCCATCGCATTGTGTCATATGCCTTCCTAAAGTCGAGCTTCAAGATGACACCTTGGGTCTTAGTTCTTTTAGCCCATAGAACAACTTCATTTGCTATCAAGGCTCCATCCAAGATCTGTTTGCTCTTGACAAAAGCTGTTTGGGACTCACCAATTAGTTGTGGCCGCACTGGTATCAGTCTCTTAGCTAGGATCTTTGCCACGATCTTGTACAAGCAACCCACCATACTGATCGGTCTAAAGTCCTGCAGATCTGCAGGTCCTGATTTCTTTGGTATAAGTGTGACCCAAGTGACATTAGCTCTATTTGGAAGTACATTGTCATCAAAGAATCTTCTAACGAATGTACAAACATCCTGCCCAATTATCTCCCAACCCTTTCTGATTAATTTGAAGTTAAAGCCATCATAACCTGGTGCTTTGGATGGACTGCAAGCCCACACAGCCTCTGTAATTTCCTCATCTGTGACTTTTCTTTCCAATAGAGTAGCTTGTTGGTCACTTAATCTTGGGATTGGCAAGCCCTGCAGTGAAGGCCTCTCACTTGAACTCCCTTCTTCGTTATACAAGGCATGGAAATGATCTATGATTGCTTGTTTTATGTCAGCTGGCTGCTTGATTCTCTGGTTTTTGACTCTGAGGTAGCCAATATGATTCTTCTTTAGTCTTGCTTTTGCCAAAGTGAAGAAATATTTGGTGTTCCTATCTCCCTCTTTGATGTATCTGCACCTCGATTTTTGTTTCCATAATTGCTCTCTTTTCATATACCATTTGTTGAGCTGAATCCACGCTGCTTTTCTTCTAGCCACCATCACCTCATCAATGTCATCATCTTCGAGATGTTTATCAGCTTCATCCAAGGCTTCTTCAAGCTGCTTAATTCTTGTGTTTATGTCCCCAAAGCACTCTTTGTTCCAAGTATGTATTCTGTTCTTGAGTACTTTCAGCAGCATGTCACCATCAGCCCCTCTATTCCTCTCCTTTTCTTCTCTGATTAGTGCCCAGAAGTCCTTCCTAGATAGCCAACAATCCAGGTTTTTGAATGGGGTTAGTCCCCAATTGATTTTCTCAGATTCTATTATCAGTGCTGCATGATCGGAGAGCTTCTTTTGCACTCCCCATTGTTTGATATTAGGAAATTTGCCCAACCATTCGGGTGTTATGAATGTTCTATCTATTCTGCTTAAGGATCTCCCTCTACCCCATGTGAATTTTCTCCCCATAAGTGGGAGCTCTAAGAGACCTCCTGCTTCTATGAATTTCCTGAAGTCTTTCATACCAGTCGTGACACTCCTTATCCCTTTCCTGTCACTCAGGTTGAGTATTTCATTTATATCCCCAGAGATTAGTGTTGGACAGTTCAAGGCTTGAACCACCTGATTTACCTCCGTCCATATGAGCATTCTTTCATCCTTGGTTGAAGGGGCATAGATGAAAACAATGGCACATAAGAAGTCTTCATGGACAATGGAACCTTTGATGCATAACCAGTTCTTTGTTGCTTGAATCGACCTGACTGCTATCCAATCTTTATCCCAGACAGCCAACATTCCTCTTGATCCATTAGGCGATGCTTGTATGTTTTGTGAAGCAAATTCAGTGTGAGGCCATATGTCTTTTGCAGCATTATTGTTGTCATCAGCAGTTTTAGTCTCCAGGATGCATGCTATGTCCGGTTTCCTTTGCTTTATGACATTTTTCACCATTCTCTTTTTCTGTTTTGAATTGATCCCATTTACATTCCATACTAGGATCCTCATTCTTCTCACCTTGCCAAGGTTTTTAGCATTCTTTGGCTTTCCCTTTACTGCCTCCCTGTCCCTGTCTTATCACTTCTCTTTTTATGCCTTTTGATTTCCTTAGCTGTGTCTCAATGTTTTCTACATCAAGACCATTCTACACTAAGCCCAATTTATTTCCTGCCCTCCAGATTTTCTTTGCTTCATGCTTCAGTTTGTCAGTTTTTTGTGAACTTTCAGGTGTACTTACTTCACTTCCCGTGAACTCGTCATCATCCTTCTGAGGTTCAATCTGCTTTTGCTTGATGCAGGTGTTACTTTGTTGTGGTGGTGTCTCTTGGACTATGTTTACATCATACAAGTTCACAAAACCTGGTGGGAATTCATCTTCTGAGCTGTCTCCTTCAGATCCTTCTTCACCATCTCTTGCTAGGCTGCTTTTCACACACTGCTGTTCTTCACTTCTCAAGTTAAATCTGTTGTAAAGCCATGGCTTTTGAGGTGTTTTTTCACAGGCTATAGAAATGCCCGGTGAAGGTACTTCTTCTACTTGGTTCCTGACATTTTCACATGGGTTTTCTTTGTAATTGGGAGATCTTTTTTTTGAATTTGAAATTTGAACGGGAGATTGTGGAAGGGATTTTTGACTTGTGATAAAGTTACTTTTGCTTTTTTAAAAAGTACCTATATTTCCTAGATTGAGTTCTTTTTCTAGGTGAGCTACATTGTCCTTTTTGCACTTTTGCACTTCTCCCTTCTGACCCGCATTTATTGATGACTGCCTACCTCCATCATCTTCGTCTTGCTTCTTCCTTTCTTCATCCTCCATGGCACTGCAGATATCCTCTTTCATTGATGCAGATATGGCCTTGTTTTTCTTATTTTCTCCAGCATTGCCTTTTGTGTTCTTTATTCTCTCATTTTTCTTTATCCAATTCGTGACCTTCTCTGTTTGTAATCCATGCCCTTCCATAACATGAATGAGATGTCTCCCTTGGCCAACAATGTATTCAGCCATTTCATCTATGATTGAGTCCTGGTCTGTTTCAACAAGAATTCTCCGCGCTTCCAATGATCCTTCACCCTTAAAAATGGTGTCAATAGCTAAGACTCTTCCCCAAAACTTTCCAATTTCTGTGAAGTTATGGCTGCTCCAAGCTTGTAAGGGGACTCCATAGCACTAAAGCCATGTCTTTCTCTTCCTGTTAGTATCAAATTCATACCATTTCTTCACATTAATAAACACAGTTCTCAGCCACTGCGGATCAGATTCCAACAATGCATTTCGTTCTTGTTCTGAGGCTAATGCAATGATAAACTTGGTCCCTCCCATATGTTGCACCTGTGCTTGCTCTATACCATTGCTGTGCAGGAGCTTATCTAATTCCTAAATTAGTGTATCTTCCAGGGTCTCCACTATGAAGCTCCTCTTAAGCTTATCTTTTCTATCTTCATGCGAAATTCCATAGATGACTTTACGCTGTTGTTGGTGCTTTAGACACTTATGGCAGATTTTTTCTTGGTTAGCTTCTCTTTTCCCAGTGTCTTCATTGTCTCTACATCTCTGACTATTCGATGTTCCCGCAAGGACTTGTGCATAAGCCTTCTGCTCTCTTGGTTGGTAATATGCATTCATAGTCCTTAAAGCATTAGTTTTCCTCTGAAATCTTGCCTTTTGAACCCAAATTCTATCGTTTCTTAGCCAGCAACCATTTGCTTCTGAGAGTGCTCTATATATTTCTTCTTTAGTGGCGTATGTAACAAAACCATATTTTAGGATCCTGTTCTTCCTTCTTCTTTGTGGTATATGGACCTCAATCACTCTGCCATGATTATTGAAGACATTCTTTAAACATGTTTTGGTTATGTTTGGTGGTAGATTATCCACCAATAACGTGAAGGAGTTTTGAGTTTAATTTTGGAATTCTTCTCTGGCATGTTTTCTGTTATTTCTCTCTGACATGGTGTTTTGAGCCCATGTGATTATTGTTTAAACTCTTGTTTAAAGACATTTAACTTAATAATGACACAAGGTTCATAGTTTTTTTTTTTAATTCTAATTTGTAGAATCTATAGTAAAGAAATTAGAATATTAATATAATTTCAAAGCAATACATCAAACTTTCCTTGAGTTGGGTGGATCTTGAATATATCAAGGCTTACCCATGGGTAACCCAAAACCAATCCTATTACCCATGGGTAAGGGCCCTTTGTTCCATAAAGGCCCAACATGTAAGGGGTACTCAACTCAACCCTACCCAATCTCTATGGGTTGGGTGGATCTTAGGTATATCCATACCTATGTGCAACCCTATTGCAAATTGCTAAATACACCAAATTTAAATGCTCAATTTGTACACCAATAATGTGATAAATATTATTAGATTATGCATCATAATGTTAAATTAGTTATTATTAGAACCCAAAGCAAAAATATTATACAAAACATATAAAATAAAAAGATATTACTTGAAACGCTTGGAAATGATGAAATACCAATAAAGTATTAGTTGAGTGAGGTGCGGATCACGCTCTCTTTAAGATGGTTTTGCGCCCCTATTGGATTTAGACTGGTATAGCATGTACTGGCATGCCGTTTTCAGGATACAACACCCAAGGAGAAAGTTAACACTTTCTAGGCCTGCACAACCTTGAAGCAAAAGCCTTCATGATACAAATGCTCATGCCATGCCACGCCATTGCCGACGCCACATCAGCTTGCCACCTCATCCCTAGAGCCTCCCATCCCTTAAGATATTTCTATAAATAGGGGGTAGTTAGTTGAGGATTGGGCATGCTTGTGATGTGAAGATATTTTTCTCTCTCCCCCTCAATTTCTTTCCAATATTCTCCTCTTTCTTCTAGTTTTCTTCCCCCGTTTTCATACGTGTATCTAGTATACTCAATATCAATACAAATTCGGGATAGCAACCTACCGATCCCATAGTTACTTTTATCGAATGTGGTTAGATTGTGATTGAATTGTGTGGTTGTGTGCGGATTTGTGTTAGATCTTAATTGATTAGATAGGATCCCAACTCGGATCCTATCAATTGGTTTTAGAGCTTGAGCTCCTTGGCCGGTGTGTGGAGAGCTTTGATTGGAACCAATGACAGATGGTACGAGGTAGCAGATGATGATGAAGGAGCTAGATGAGAAGCTTGATCGGAGATGCGATGAGTTGGTGGATACCATGATGGATATGTGCCAAATGATGAATGACTTGTCACTACAGATGATGACTGTCACCATGCTGGTCCAAGCTTGTCCAGTACCGCCGGTATCTCTAGCACCACCATCTCAATATAGTGGAGATCAAGGATCAAAGAGCCAATCGTTGTCTCCAGCTCCAGAACGGGACCATCGCCAAGGTAACTATCATTTTTCGACTCGTCTTACGAAAATAGAGTTTCCAAGGTTCAATGGGGGTGACGTAAAATGTTAGGAACAGTGTCCTAAATTTCAGATTTATTCTAAATATATTATTTTAATTAATAAATAAAATTAATGTTCCAATCGTTTTCCTAGTTAAATTTGTGTATGTGAGCATCTATACTGCATGTGATTTTCTTTTGGGAGAAATTCATGAGATGGGTGTAGTCCTCATACTATAATTTACATATTTGTTCTAAGTGGTTTATGAGACTAAGCCACAGATAGACTTGGAACAATTGGTATGGATTGTTGTTTAAAAGACTCGTAGTCGAAGACAAGTTTGGACCACTTGTATGTTAAGACTATAACGTGACAATTTAGATGACTTGTCTTGGTCATGTGGATGGAGATCCAAAAGTGTTAGGTTAGTGTGTTTAATAAGATTGACACATTGAGTTGGACCATGTGGGTTACTTATTTCTAGACTACTATCGGAGATGAGTGATTCACGTTGTATTGTTTGAACAACGACTTTAAATCTTGTGGGTACTTTGGACTTGTGCATGGAGCATTTGTTACTTTGGTGTACTATATGTAAGGTCTAAACGAACGACTGAAATCCCACGTACAGTGGGTAGCGGCGTGAAGTATGATAAGGATCAGGTATTCAATAGGGAATCTACATTCTCTTATGAGATACAGATATCCCTTTAGTTGATTCGCAAATATTTGAATAGTTCAAAAACTTTGGCCAAAGCATTTTAAGTGTTTGATATTTGGAATTTATGCTGTGAATATGATCGAGTATAAATGAATTATTCAGTGAAGGACGAGTCGGTAACTAATGGAGAAATTGTGAGAAGGATAATGGTAGTGGTTATATTTATCCTTTGTCATGGACATTTAGTGGAGGGGTTGTTGTCATCAATACAGTCTATTAGGGAGATATCGAATAAATAGTTTAAGTTTGGAGTGCAGTGAAATTTATTTAGTAGCATTAAGTCTCATTAAATGGTACTTAAATTATTTCATGAGATAATTAATTTAACCCATTTGGAGCTAGATTTATATTGTCCCTGAGGTCCCTGCGCAAGCCATTGTATTTATTACCATCGAAAAAAATATTAAAAAATTTATGAGATGAATTATTTATCCATATGATGGGTAATTTAATTTTTCCAAACAAAAATTATAAAATAAAGTAATTTTAAAAATTAAAATTCATTAGATGAATTTTTACATGTGGGAAACAAAAAAAAAAAGAAGAAAAATCTCATTTAAAACAGCTCGCAATCCGCGTATACTAAATCGGACGAACCAGGGCGCGACACGTCCACCATGGGTATCCGCGTCCCCACGTTGGGACGAATAACGCAATGGCACGTGTCTCGTTGCTGGTGGACCACGGATGCGTTTGACCTGGGGTTGAAACGCTGCTATTTGAACTTGCTTTTATACAAAATGACGCGTTTTACTGTCAGGTCTGCACATCCCACATCGAAAAATAGAGATTTTTTCACTCCGGTACACTACTATAAATAGAGGTACCTATTTCAAAGGTTTGGCATTCAATTGAAACAAATTATTTTGGGTTTTTGGAATTATTTTAGAGACCTAATTGGGGAGAAAAATTTCCCTTGAAATTTTTCTTTCCTCAGTTTAATATTTTTCAGAGCCCACCCTCCGGGTACTTCAAGGTCATTGCATAGAAGATCGCGGGGTCTCGTTTTTCTTGGTATTCTTTATAATTGGAGCAATTCCAGGTATGGTCTTCTTTCCTTCTTCTTTTAGTTTCGCTTTTCTATTTATTTACAGTATTCTTTTTTACACTAGTTAAAGTTTATGTATTGTTATGAATGTACTACAGTAAAAGGCCTATAGATCTAAATTAAGAATTTAGATATGTTGATTTAAATTATGAATTTAAGTCAATAGATTTAAAATCAAGAATTTTAAATCGACCTTAGGTTTAGAGTTATGAATTCTAAACCCATTCCACTGCGTAAACATTGGGGAGAATTTTTTGAAATTCGTCTCTACAACCGGTATTAGGGAAAAGGGTTTATAGAGATAAACCTATTCTCGGGAACTCTCGCACGTGGGGTGTCACGAAGCTTGACTCTCCGACCTGGGGCTTAGGAAGTGTAATCAGCTGAAATTCGAGGTCGTTTCTCCAAAACCGCCCAAAACCTGCTTACCGAGTTAGCTAAGCTAAAACAGAAGGGTAGCTTAGAAGAGTACTTTATGGCTTTCAAATCCTTGGTTAGCCGTAGCAGCTTAAACGAGGAACAACGAGTCAACATCTTCATGGGGGGATTGTGTGACGACTTTGCGGGTTGGCTCAAGATGTTTAAACCAAATAGTTTATAAGAGGCCATCATTCTCACCCAGTTGAAAGAGCTAAACTGTGATATATTGAGCGGGTGACTGGGAAGAACCCTGCCAAAATATCTCCAATTCTGCCTTTGCTGAGTACTGTGACTAGAGTGGCTTGAAACCCGCCAACTAGGCCACCGCTGCCAGGCCTTTAGAAATACCCGTGCTACCCAGTGTGATCCCACTAAACAGAAACCCACCAACAACTAGGACCCCTCGAGGACTATCTCCCACAGACCTTGATGATTTGAGGCGAGGAACCTTTGTTTTTATTGTTGCGAGTCGTTCACGCTAGGTTATATGTGCCCCATGCGACGGCGAGTACAGATGTTCTAGATTGAGACTTCTGATGATGAATTAGGTGGCAATCCAATGAAGCCTGAGCCGAATCCGGCCCCCTAATCTCACGTATCCATACATCCTCTTCATGGAATGGCTTGATGCCAAACCATGCGGGTGCAAGGTAGCCATGGCAAACAGGCTTTTAGCATCCTTATGTATAGTGGAAATACCCACAATTTTCTTGATGAACACTTAGCTTGCTAACTGGGGTGTTTTGTTGACACTGATCATCAGCCTCCTGTCACTGTTGCTAATGGTAAGTGGGTGTCATGTGCGGGAATGTGCCAGTCTTTTCAATGGACTATTCAAGGAGCCCGGTTTACACCTGACATCTTACTAATCCCTTTCTAGGTGCGACATGGTGTTGGGTATTTAGTGGCTCCGCACCTTTGGGGACATTCGGTGGAACTTTAATACACTGATTATGGAATTCAGCGTTAACAATCAGGTTTACACCCTACACGGAATTTCCAACATGGGAATCAAGGTTGTCTTGGAAAACACACTCTCATCAATCTTCGCCTAGCCGGCTGCGTTTTACGCCATTGCCGTTGATCAGCTGCAATAGCCTTCGCCCCTCAATTTGTATGCTACCATGCCTGAGTCGGTAGAGGACCCTCATGCCCTACAAGCTCTAATTGATGAGTTCTCTGAAGTATTTACTCTGAGTACAAGGGGTCCACCAAGCATACCAGAGTTTGATCATTGGATTCCCCTCAAAGAGGGAAGTGACCTGATTAACCTTAGGCCGTATTGATATCCGGCATTCCAAAAGGATATTATCGATTCATCAAAGGAAATGTTAACGGTGGGTTTTATTCGGAACAGAACGTCGCCCATCGTATCACCTGTTGTTTTGGTCAAAAAGAAAAAGCTCACTTGGCGACGATGTGTTGATTATCGTGCTTTGAATAAGATGACAATTAAAGATAAGCTCCCCATCCCATTGTGGAGGAACTTTTGGACGAGTTGGGTGGTGCATCTTACGTCTCCAAGCTTGATCTCAAATTCCGGTATTGGCAGATTTGAATGGTGCATCAGGATGTGAACAAGACGGCTTTTCGCACTCACTCAAGGAACTATGAGTTTACCGTGATGCCTTTTGGTTTGTCTAATGCCCCATCAACTTTCCAAAGTTTAATGAATGACATATTCCGACCCCCATTGCACCATATGTATTGGTCTTCTTTGACGATATTCTCGTCTATAGCACCACGTAGGCGCAACACCTGGAACATTTACATTTACATTTACATTTACCACTTCGCCAACATCGCCTCATGGCCAACAAGGCCAAATGCACATTTCGTGCTCACCAAATCAAATGCCTTGGTCATTTCATGTCTGGAAGCAGAGTAGTCGTCGATCCCAGCAAGTTGGTTGCTATGGTTGATTGCCCTCGGCCTACAACCATTAAGTAACTTTGCAGGTTCCTAGGACTCTTCGGCTATTATAGGCACTTCATTGCTCAGTATGGGATGATTGCTTGTCCATTAATCGAGTTACTGAAGAAGGACAATTTTGGGTGGAATCAAGATACTGAGGCCTCCTTTGAACTCCATAAGAGAGCATTGACTTCCGTACCAGTTCTAGCTTTGCCCAACTTTATGCACGAAGGACGGCCACTTGCCTTCATAGGAAAAACCTTGGCACCAAGGCATTTGTCCATGTCAGTATATAAACGAGAACTCCTTATTATTGTCTTCGCCATAGACAAGTGGCAACAATACTTAACTAGGCATCATTTTGTTATTCGCACAGACTAGCAAAGCCTCAAGTTTCTCCTGGAACAACGACTCTCCACCTCACTTCAGTTTCTGTGGTTGGTGAGTCTGATTGGCCTTGATTATGAGATCGTCTACAAGAAGGGCACCGAGAATCATGCTGCTGATGCGCTATCCCGCCTTTCGAGCTCCGAAGTCTTATGTATGGTGCTATTAGCTATCTCTCCGATTTTTATAGCACCTTACAATCATCTTAGCGTTAAGATCTGGACCTCAGCCAGATTATTGATGATAAGTTGGCAGAGCCCCTCTCTCATTCGCGATTCACTTGGTATCATGACCAGCCAAGATATCATGGAAGCCTAGTGGTAGGTGCTGATGCGGCCTTGCACAATTCGATCCTTCTATGGATGCATGACTTCCCTCAAGGGAGACATTCTAGAGTGGAGGCAACATATAGGCCAGCTTAAACACTCTTCTACGGGCCTGGTCTCAAGGGGGATGTCTAGGAGTATATTCACAATTGCTCAGTGTGTCAGCCAAATAAGTATGAGATAGTTGCTTCTCTAGGATTACTACCGCCACTACCATTCCTTGCACAGTTTGGAGTAGTATCTTGCTTGACTTCATTGAGGGCCTCCCGCCTTCTTTAGGGTTCACAGTAATCCTCATGGCGGTGGATCGTCTCAGCAAGTTTGCTCACTTCCATGTCCTTCGCCATCCTTGCTCTGCCGTTGACATTGCTCAATTGTTCTTGGACTAGATACACTAGTTCCATGGGCTACCTGATGTTATCATCAGTGACCGAGATTCAATTTTTATCAGCATGTTTTGGTAGGAACTTTTCAGTTGCCTTGGGACCCAGCTGAATTTTTCATCCTCTTATCATCCTTAGTCTGATTGTCAAACTGAGGTACTCAACCGATGCCTTGAGACTTATCTTAGATGTATGGCGGGTGAATGCCCTCACGATTGGCACCGTTGGCTTCTACTTGTTGAATGGTGGTATAACACCACCTTCGACACGACTTCCCAAGCCATGCCACACAAAGTTCTCTATGGAAAACCATCGCCAATTCACCTTCCATATCTTTTGAGGGAATCCGCTGTTGAGGAAGCAGGTCGTAGCCTTGCCGCCAGAGAAGAATCTATTAAGCGTCTCAAGCATCACCTGCACTGTGCTCAAAATCGTATGAAGCAACAGGCAGATCGCCATCTTTCAGACCGGGAATTTTAGATTGGTAACTTTGTTTAGCTCAAGCTTTAGAGTTACTGCAAACAAAAGCGTGGCGTGCTGCCAATTCCATAAGCTCGCTCCGCGATTCTATGGGCCTTTCCGGATTCTTGACCGCATTGGACCAATGGCCAACAAGCTGGATCTACCAGCTCATGCTGCCATACACCATACCCGTTCATGTTTCCCTTCTAAAGCAATGCAGCAGGGTTCCCGCCAACTCCACCTCCTTGCCTTTGCCATGGCCACTAGCACCGGTTCCGCCTTAGCC
Source organism: Simmondsia chinensis (assembly GCA_018398585.1). Taxonomy (NCBI): domain Eukaryota; kingdom Viridiplantae; phylum Streptophyta; class Magnoliopsida; order Caryophyllales; family Simmondsiaceae; genus Simmondsia; species Simmondsia chinensis. The sequence goes on along the minus strand of JAGTTD010000007.1, from coordinate 30,277,380 downwards.
TAAACACATTTGGACCATAGGGTAGTTCGCCACTGCCGCATTGTAGCCACTCAGGTTTTGGTACAATGGCGGGGCCATTTAGTAGAGGACCCCACTTGGGAGTTCCTTCACAACCTTCAGCTCTGATTTCCAGACTTTGAACATTGTGGACAAGGGTCTAGTCCTACAGGGGATATTGATACAAATGCTCGTGCCATGTTAGCTACCACGTCATTGCCGATGCCACATCAGCTCGCCACCTCAGCCTTAGAGCCTCCCATACTTGAAGATATTTCTATAAATAGAGGGTTGTTAGTTGAGAATTGCACGCTTGTGATGTGAATATATATATATATATATGTATATATATGGTGGCATTCTTATGAGAGGGTAAGAACATGAGAAGGGTGAATCCTGGCTCTTCATTGTAGGAAGGCCAAGATTTGTTGGAGATTTAAAAAAATAACAATTTACGGCCAAAATTTGTTGAGTATTAAAAAAAAAAAAAACAAACCAATTTCCCTCCCATATCCATTTTTTCCTTTTGTCCCATGAGGGGTTATGGGCCATAAATTATTATTATTTTTTTTTAATGTTTAACAAATCTTGGCCATCCATTACAATAGAACGTCAGGATTTGCCCCTCTCACACTCTTATATGTATGTGTGTGTGTGTGTATATATACACACACACATATACATATATTACCTTTTTGTCAAATAATTTGGTTTCGCTACTTTGGCTAAGTGAAGTGTTGGAAGGCTTTGGCTTTTAAGATTGTGCAACTAAGAAAGTGTCAACATTATAAATTGGGCGCAGTATACTGGTGGCGGCGCGTTGGCACCTATTGCTTCAGCTTAGTTCTGACGAGAGTGTGAAACCGCCTTAAAGAGAGTGTGATCCGCTACCTCTGCTATGACTTTATTGGTGTTTTCACATTTCGACGTGTTGCAGGCAATATCTTTCTACTTTATATATTTTATATAATTTTATCTTTGTTTATTTTCAACAATTTTAAGACAGTTTCATGACTTTTTATGGTAAATCTAGTAAGATATTAAGTTTGACCAATACGTTATCACTGTAAATGACGTCTTTGTCAATAAAGACTATGCTTGCAATTAAACTCAATGTTGATGCCGATAAAATTAGTCATAATCCCTATTTACACCGTGTCTTGTGTGAATCTTTGGTTTGCTAGGCTTTGTCATGTAAATGGAAAATATTTGAGTAATATGAGTTGTTTAGGTTTACTACCCAAGTTCGGAAACAATTTTTGAAAAATGTGAATATTATAGTATGGCTAAAATTACTAAACTGCCACATATAAAATTAGAAAGAGATATTGAGTTGCTAGAATTAATCCATTTGAATACGTGTGAGTTTGTTATTAGGCGAGTGTCAAAGGCTATGTCGGTGCCAATGATGCAAGGAAGCAATGAAAAATTTCACGTGGTTTGGAAAAGTGGTGAAAATGATATCTTAAATAGTCCTTCTTGTGCTAGTATGATCAGATATGAATGGTAAAGTATATAATAAACACTATAAAAATGGTAGGTCCAGATCTGCTACTAATGACACCAATGATAATATCATATGATTCGAGGGCATGAAATCTCTTGTTAGAGTGAGATCTAGATGCCATCAATGAGACTTAATCCCAAAAATAAAATTGTTCACTTATGAGGATTCCCTGAAAATGGACAAACGAATCACAGAGTGATCGGAGTGTTAGCATGCATTTTACTTTAGTCCATACCTATGGTGTTGTTTGCTTTATTTGTTTGTTACTAGTGTGATGTGGTCGCCATAAATATAAATGCAAGCAAACGTGCAAAAAGGGACTCCTCGGGAGTGAGTCTAAATTTGGACCATACGTCGTTGACCTCAACCACTCACCTTCTTGAAGAAAAGTAGGCAATATTTTGGTGTATCCAACTTCATTTGTTTAGCACATGGATTTTGCTTACGCTCTAATTAAGAAGACTTTTATATTTTTTGCGAATTTTATATACATACATACATATACATATATATATATATATATATAATGATAGAAAATTAAAAGGATATGAATCTAACTCAAGTAATAGTTACAATAACGGAGCAAGCCCACAGACACCTTTCCTTCTACACTTAAAAGTTAGGAAAGGGTGGAGACAAACCCAAACTCAGCGGTCCACTTATAAGCCCAAGTTAATCAGATTTTTAGGTCTGGCACCTTTGACTTATAATAACTCGAATGAGTTGGAATCTGATAAGATTTAGGTGGAGCAAATCATATTTGGGTCACTGGATGAGGACCAACGCAATCAAGGCCAAGCCTTGGCTGTCAAAGCTCTTAAACAATGGTACAAACCTAAGTTCACCTAACTTATTAAGCAGTGACAATACTGTTCAACATAATCAAGATCAAGCCTTGACCATCAAATCCTTAAACTAAAGCCTTAATTCTTAATTTGTTGATTTTGGGAACAAATTAAAATGAAGAGTTCATACTTGAAGCCCGAAGCACTATATTATTGAAGAAGCAAGTACCACAAGATCTATGCTATACTAAGCTAAGTTATGCTACTTTTAGGAAAAAAAAAAAAAAGCACAAGTGTGCTATAGAAAAGCTTGTTTTGTATTGGTGGTGTTGGATACTTTATAACTACAATAGTGTCTCATATTTACGGAAAAACTAAATAATGGCTACCTTTTATTTCCGCATCATTTTCCTCTCATGTAGTCCACAAAGCTTCTAGTGGCGCATGAATAAGCAATGAATGTGCCATTGATTTGGTGTGCTCAAGCGTCCTTCTTGAAACCCACGTCCACTTTTTTAGCTAGAGTCCCTTCTAGATGCCTACGTTCTGTTGGATAAGCATGATGCCCGTGCATTCTGAATTGTGCTCCAAGTAACTTTCTTAAACTTGGAAACCACCTGTCTTGTATCCTTCTAGAAAGTCCCTTATGCTCGAGCTCCTTTTATCTCTCAACCATCTCGAGCATTGAGTGGATGGTTCCTTTGTCAGGGTTTAAATTCCTCAAGCAACTAGACTTGAGCCGTCAGTATATTAGTATGTAAAGGCCTTATCTTCCTCAAGGAGAGCCTTACATGACAAGAGCATGGCGCTTTGCTTAAAACCGTGTCATTCAAACTCCCTCGAATTTAGGGTGTAAATAGATTCGGTATGCTCAATTGTGGTGACATTGAGATTGGGCTAGTAATGCTCTTAATGAGGTCTATATTATCCGAAAAAGACACAAGTTAAAGTATTTTGAAACCTCAATTTTTGTAACCCTTTCATAAGCTTTTTCCCACATTGAACATCATCTTACCTTAAATGTGATAGTACAAGATAATCTCTGAAATTAGTATAACGATGAGAGGTAAATGGGAACATTATGCTTGCAAATATGCGGACCCAAATCGGGACAGGTTCGGGTGAGAGTGTGGGTATGAATGTCATATTTACAACGCATGTTTTCTACTCTTATCAGAAATTGTTATTGGAAGGTACTTTTTTATTGTCGGATTAATGACATCTTTTTCCAACCAACATGTCTCTTGGATGATGTGATCCTTGGAACTAACCACTTGCTAAGTAATAAGTCTCTTGGAACTGTTGGGGTCTAGACACCTAAACCCATTCCGAATCGACCACTCAAGCCAGTATCAATGACAGATATAAATCACAGGCACACCAACATCACCAAATATCAACGACAAAATAAATATACGGAAATTAAATCAAAACCAGATATAATGTGGAAAACCCTCCAGAGTAGAGGGAAAAACCACGGGGCAAACCGACAGCGAAATTCACTATAGAAAATAGCAATTACAACGTTTATGATTTCAAGATGTTTGCCCTAACTTGAAACCTATAAGCAAATTGTGCGATACAAGGATTAACTCCCCAGGCCCGAGAACGATTGATTCTCCCGATCAATTATCTCCAATCAATGCCAAAAATACCCGCTCCAAAATTGCTCCATGATCAATACCCGATCTCACTATTATTTACTGTCGCCGCCGCACATAAGCTTACGAGTCGTTGATGCATCGCCGCCACTCACGTCCCTTTTTTGCTTTTCCTTCTTTTTGTGTGTTGTGCATCCCACATTCTCTCTCTCTCTCTCTCTCTCTCTCTCTCTCTCTCTCTATATATACATACATACATACATACATACATACATATATATAATATTATTTAATATAACCCTAATACTTATTTAAACGGGCCATAAAAACATGGGCTGGACCATGGTACATATTATGTACCCCACAAATCTCCCCCTCCAGCCCACCACGAGGAGGAGAAAACTCCACATCAAGCTATTTGGAGTACATACCGGCCATCCTAGTGCACAACTCCACTTTGCCAGTAGGAACCACCTTGGTCAACATATCAGCCATGTTCTTGTTAGTGTGAATCTTCTTTAGCATCATCAGCTTTTCTTTAATAACAGAACGCAACCAATGATATCTCACATCAATGTGCTTCGTACGGGCATGGTACATGGAATTCTTACTCAGATCCATCGCACTCTGACTGTCACAGAATACCACATACTCTTTCTATTTTAGACCTAACTCTTGAAGAAACCTCTTCATCCATAACATTTCCTTCCCTGCTTCAACAGCAGCAATATATTCAGCTTCAGTAGTGGATAGAGCAACACACTTCTGCAACATGGATTGCTAAGACACAGCTCCCCCTGTAAAAGTGAATAAATACCCCGAAGTAGATTTCCTACTGTCAAGACATCCTGCCATATCAGAATCAGTATACCCTTCAAGAATCGGTCCCCAGCCTCTAAAACTCAAACACTGTTTCGAAGTACCCCGCAAATATCTGAAGATCCACTTCACCGCTTCCTAATGAGCTTTCCCTGGATTTGACAGAAACCTGCTCACAACACCTACAACATGAGCAATATCTGGCCTGGTGCAAGCCATAGCATACATCAAAAACCCAACAGCAAAGGAGTAAGGAGTAGACATCTCGTCTTTCTCTTTCACGGTCACAGGACAAGATCGTTTACTCAATTTAAAGTGTGAGGCAAGAGGCGTGCTAACTGGTTTAGCACTCTTCATGTTGAACCTTTCAAGCACCTGTTCAACATATTTTTCTTGTGACAACCACAACTTTCCAGCCTCTCTATCACGCGTAATCTCCATACCCAAAATCTGCTTCGCTGGACCCAAGTCTTTCATTTCAAAAGACTTTGACAACTCCTCTTTAAGCCTTCGAATCATATTTGCATCTTGACCAACAATTAGCATATCATCAACATAAAGCAGTAAAATAATGAAATTACGTCCAGCAAATTTTTTGATATATATACAATGATCTGCAGCTGTTCTCTTGTACCCTTGACCCACCATGAAGGAGTCAAACTTCTTGTACCACTGTCTAGGAGCCTATTTCAAACCATACAAGTTCTTCTTCAATCTGTAAACCAAGTTGCTCTTGACCCTCAACTTCATATCCTTCAGGATGCTTCATGTAGATCTCCTCTTGCAAGTCACCATGGAGAAATATAGTCTTCACATCTAACTGTTCAAGCTCAGGATTCATACTAGCTGCCATACCTAGTACCACTCGAATGGAACTCATCTTCACAACTGGAGCGAAGATCTCATCAAAATTAATCCCTTTCTTTTGATGGAAGCCTTTCACCACTAAACGAGCTTTATGTTTCACAATTTGATCACCATTCTTTTTCAGCTTGAACACCCACTTATTCTGAAGTGCTTTTCTACCTTTAGGAAGATCAACTAGCTCATAGGTTCCATTCTTCTCTAAAGAATTCATCTCCTCATCTATGGCTTTGACCCAATTATCCTTATCTTCATGAGTCTGCACTTCTTGGTAGCTCTCTGGCTCCCCCTCATCAGTAAGACAAATATAATCAGAACTCGAATACCTCATAGACAATCGACGCTCTCTATCAGATCTCCTCAACTGAGGCTCAGCAGTCACTAGTTCGGAGGCTGGCTCCCCTTGCTCAACACCATCTATACCTAGAGCATCATCAACTGCAACTGGTTCAGTGTCGTTCTCGAGTTCTCTCCCATCATAAATCTGCTCTTCATCTGTGGCACCTGATGAAGATGAAATCGGTGTAGTATCAGCAACACCAGTGGGAGTATATGTAGTCTTCTCTGACTAGTAAAAATCAGCCATATTCTCATGTTCATGAAACATGACATCTCTGCTTCTCACAGTCCTTTTCTTCACGGGGTCCCATAATCTGTAACCGAACTCCTCATCACCTTAACCTACAAATATGCACGGAGTGGCTTTACTGTCAAGCTTGGATCTCTGTTCCTTTGGCACATGCATGAAGGCTTTGCATCCAAACACCTTCAAATGAGAATAAGAAACATCTTTTCCAGTCCACACTCTCTCTAGAATGTCAAAATTCAAAGGAACTGATGGACCTCTGTTGATGATGTATACAGCAGTATTCACAGCTTCACCCCAAAATACCTTAGGCAGCTTCAACATTCTAAGTAAACATATGGTTTTCTTCACAATGGTTCTATTCATCCTTTCTGCGACACCATTGTGATGAGGAGTACCTAGTTCTATTCTTTCGTGGCGAATCCCATGCTTCTTACAGTACCTTCTGAAATCTCGGTTGACGGACTCTCTGCCATTGTCAGTTCGGAGACACTTCAGCAACATCCCTGTCTGTCTCTCCACCATGGAGTGAAACTGCTGAAAGACTTCAAATACCTGGCTTTTGGATCTCAACAAAAATACCCAAGTTTTTCATGAAGCATCATCAATAAAAGTAACAACATATCGATTTCCTCCTAGAGGCTCCACCTCTATAGGACCACATACATCAGCATGTATTAATTCAAGCTTGTTTTGTTTTTGTTTCAACTTTTTACCAAAATTGACTCTATGTTGCTTATCTAACAAACAGTTATCACAAGAATTCAATGACTTACCTTCAAGTGAAGGGATGAGAGACTTTTTAGCCAATATTTGCGGTCCTTTCTCACTGGCATGAGCTAGTCGTTTGTGCCACAAATTCGGTGAAGTATTATCATCGACTGCGTTCAATTCACCACCACACACTGTCACACGTGCCTTGGATAATGAACTACAAAGCTGTCCTTTGGTTACTATCAGTGACCCCTTGGTAAGCTTCCATTTTCCATCACCCAGATGATGTGTATAACCTTCTTTGTCCAGAACATTCACAGAAATCAGATTAAGGCACAATTCAGGAAAGTGTCGCACATTTTTTAGAGTAACAGTGCAACCAGTACTAGTCTGTACACGGATATCCCCAATCCCAATGATCTTAGCAACACTACTGTTGCCCATTTTCACAGTACCAAAGTCACCTGCTTTGTACATAGAAAAATATTCTCTCTTGGGTACACAATGATAAGAAGCACCAGAATCCATAATTCACTCAACATCAGGATCACTTATATGATTGCACTCACCCTGAGCACAAAGCAATGTTTCCTGGTGGTCACTATCATCATCTGTCACTGTAGCTACATCCTTTTTATTATCTGCCTTATCTTGACTCGTTTCACCTTTCTGTTCTTTCTTCAAAAGAAAACAATTTCTTTTCAGGTGTCCAGTTTTATGACAATGCCAGCACTCTGGTCTATCTCCCTTGGACTTGGATCTGCCTCTTGACTTACCACGCCCCTTAGGCCCTCTACTCTTACTTCTACCTCGGTTCTCAGTAATAACTGCTTGTGCAGAATCAGCACCCATCTCTTTTCTTCTCGTCCCTCATTAAACAAGTAATCTTTTACGGTACTCGAAGCCAATTTTCCATCATGAGCTGAGTTACTAAAAGTTACAACCAAAGTCTCCCAACTGTCAGGTAGAGAACTCAAAAGAAACAAAGCCTGCAACTCATCATCTGGAGTAATTTCCATAACAGTCAACTGGTTAATAACATCCTGAAATTCATTCAAGTGTTCAGCCATTGATCGTCCCTCTTTCAATTTCAAGTTGACTAACTTCTTAATCAGAAAGCTTTATTTCATGGGGTCTTTCTTTGATACCAACTCTCTAAAATTTCCATAATGACTCAATATTAGTCTCTTGTGATATATGGTGAAAAACACTGAAATCTACCCACTGTCTAATTGTCCCAACAGGTTTTCTTCAGTTTCTCCCATTCTTTATCTGACATTTTTTCCGGCCTACCACTATCACCCTCAATTGGGTCATGTAAATCTTTACAATAAAGTCGGTCCTCCATTATTGGCTTCCAAATTGAATAATTTTCTCCAGTCAATTTTATCATACTACTAGTACCGTCCATTATTATTTACCCCAACAATGAACCCTAGCACTGATACCACTTTGTTGGGGTTTAGACACCTAAACCCAATCCGAATCGACCACTCAAGCTAATATCAATGACAGATATAAATCACAGGCACACCAATATCATCAAATATCAACAACAAAATAAATATGCGAAAATTAAATCAACACCAGATATAACGTGGAAAACCCCCCAGAGCAGAGGGAAAAACTACGGGGCAAACTGACAGCGAAATCCACTATAGAAAATAGCAATTACAAGGTTTATGGTTTCAAGATGTTTCCCCGAACTCGAAACCTACAAGCAAATTATGCGATACAAGGATTACCTCCCCAGGCCCGAGAACAATTGATTCTCCCGATCAATTATCTCCAATCAATGCCTAAAATACCCGCTCCAAAATTGCTCCAAGATCAATACCCAATCTCACAATTATTTACTCTCGCCGTCGCACATACGCTTACAAATCGTTGATGCGCCGCCCCCAACTCACGTCCCTTTTTTTCTTTTCCTTTTTTTTTTGGTGCTGCGCATCCCACATTCTCTCATATATATATATATATATATATATATATATATATATATATATATATATATATATATATATATATATATATAATATTATTTAATATAACCATAATACTTATTTAAACGGCCATAAAAACATGGGTTGGACTTTGGTACATATTATGTACCCTACAGGAACTAATGGCAACCATTCAAAACGGTTGTCTTCTCCATTATTTAACCCCAATTATAACAAAGCAAAAATATCATCTTCATGTAACCTTCATCTCCTTTAGTATCATAATCTTTCAAATCTCCTTTTGTTTGGGCAAAGTTCTTTGGCACTTCTAACCGGTGACTAACGAGTGCAAGTTTAGAGTCGGATCGAGTTAATCCTGGAGGATGGCTGCGGGTAATATTGTATGCATCTGACCAGCAGTGAAATCGTCTTTTAGGACAGTGGTTTTTTTACCACGGCGTGATATCATCGTTTGTCTCTAAGATAAGATCTCGTTCATCTCTTTTTTTTTTTTTTGTTATGATTGATTTCTATGCCATATACGCTATATTTTCTATCATATAGCCCCTATGTTGGGGTGGGGTGTAGGCCACTAGTACACTCAAGATAGACCCACCTATATGAGTGTGGAAGCATAGTTATTAAAATCCAAATTCGAATCTTAGAGTCTTACGATTCTACGATTCCACAATTGTCGACCGATTTGAATCATAAGTAGAATCTTAATTTTGTAGAATCTTATGATTCATTGATATTACATGAAATTACCGGATAGAATCTTAATACAATTTTAAGATTCTACCAATCTACCTACCAACATTTACAAATAAAAAGTTAAAATGTAAAAAAAAAAAAAACAAGCATATCTTATGAACAAATTTACTTTATTAGTTTGAAGTAAAATAAAGTTAATTAAGCATTATATACATTCAAGAAATTTAAATTAAGTTTAGTTTTATATTTTAACCTTAATATAAAGTTTGATTAGCAGTATCTATCTTAAAAACTCACATGATTATTGTAGCATACAATGACATGTCTATGTTGCATGATAATATTTTTATCATATTTGAATATATTTCTTATATATGTCCATATAAGTAAATGTCTTGTTAATAATTTTTTGAACTATATAATTGATACTAATACAAAAAATAATTATAATATACATTTAATAGAATATTACGATTCTCGATTCTAATCTACGACTCCGATTCTAAAAGCTCCTGCCGATTCTAAGTAGAATTCCGATTTTAATCACATTGTGTGGAAGTAAGGCCTCTTCCTATAAGAGTTTGAGCTAGTAGCATTCATGAATCCAAGTTGTTCCATAGGGCCATTATATGCATGCTTTAGAGAGCCTGTGGGGCACTTTTAATACCATGTGTGAAGCACTCTGCATACCCTCAAACTGTTAGAAAAATTGACAAAATTGTAGCTAATAGTAATAATAATATAGCGAAACTTGCAACGAAGAATATAGTAAAAAATGTAGTAAAAAACTGCAGAAAATCGCAACAGAAATTTTAGCAAAATTGCAGTAAATAATTCGTGAAATTGCAGTAAATAATTTTTCCAAGAATAACTAAAAATCTGGAGTGAAATTCCAGTAAAATAATAGCAAAAATTATCTAAACATAAGCAACCAAATAATCGTTAGAAAATCGATAAATATTCAATTATACCAAGGAAAGAGAGAGTAATTAGAAAGATCTCACGAAAGAAGATATCGCGCCGTGGTAAATGCCACTGTCCTAAAAGACGATTTCGCCGCTGCTCCGGTGCACACAGTATAATCGACAGCTGTCCTCCAAGATTAACGTGATCCGACTCTTAACGTGCACTCATTAATTGTCGGGTAGGAATATCTTGAACTTTGCCCAAATTTGAGGAGAGAGAAACGATCAAATTGGTGTTTTCATTTCAAAGGTGACAATTATCAGGGAAAAGGGGAGTAGCGAATCCCCCTTAGCCACAATAAATCACTACTAAGCAGAGCCATATTTTCGGACAAAAATGAAAGGGAAAGAGAGAGATCTATATGACTAGGAGAATTGCTGAGAATGAGGGGGGAGAGAAAGAAAAGGGGATTAACAAGACCACTGCTGATTTTTTTATTAATGATAATTTAGTACTATGGCAAGCATTATATTTATACTAGTAATGTCCAACAGTCATATAAGCCCAACTATCAAAAAGGTTAATAAAAGGGATGTATAACAGTCATAATGGTGAGAAACGTTCACAATAATGTCCCAACAGCCATATTATCATTTAATTTTCAACGGTCATAATTTTAATGATCTTAAACCGCTACGGGTAAGCGGCTAGTAACGGGTCATGATAATAATTTTCCGAGAAATAAATGTACCCGTTAAGAAAATGATCATCTACACTATTTCTTAGTGTGGGATACAACTCCCCCATAAAACTAAAGGTTAGATTGTATCATTTTTCCAACACAAACAACCAAGGGTTAAAGGTTAAGTCCACCCTAGTTCTAGTATGAGAGTCCCTGAAATACTAATTGAAGGCTTAAAGGCATTATCATTTTCATTATGCATGGGGTCCTCACTTAGCCAAAGTTATATGTTTCTTTCCAAAAATCATCTTTTTATTTTTTTAATAAAAATAAGTGGGGGATTGTTGAATATTTTAATAAAAACAATAATATTTCTTTTCTTTAAATTATTGGTAAAAAAAATCATACTTAATACCAACATGTACATTTTTTTATGTATTGATAAAATTTAAGTATAATACCATTTAATCTAGCATAGTGACTGTTGGTTGGCCGCAAATACAATCTTACTGTTGTCTTAAGTCTTGATCAGATATAATGAAGAGCATTAGTAGAATATGGCATTTGCTTATGTTATCGTAAGTAGGAAAAGTGAGTAAAAAAGCTTATGTATGTATGTATGTATGTATATATTTGCTTTTTATAATGGTAAAGATGAGACCGACTTTAGTGGCCCCTCCTGAGCGAGGGACGACCTGAAGCCTTAGCTCTAGAGATAAAAAGGAGGGATCTAAAGGGCTCGAGGACATCAACACGGAACCCATATCTAGAGATAAAAAGGTGGAATATATATATATTCTACCTTTTTGTCATATAATTTGGTTTCGCTACTTTGGCAAGTAAAGTGTTGAAAGGCTTTGGCTTTCAAGGTTGTGCAAATCAAGAAAGTGCCAACATTATAAGTTGGACATTGTATCCTGAAGGCGGCGCATTGGTACCTTTTGCACCGGCTTAGATCCGATAGGGGCAGGAAAAGGTCTTAAAATGCATGATCTGCATCTTGCTCAGCTATTACTTTATTGGTGTTTTGACATTTCAACGCGTTGCAGGTGATATCTTTATACTTTATATATTTTGTATAATGTTATCTTTGTTTAGTTCCTACTTTATCAATTGGGTACCCTTCTTTCAAAATAGATAATTTTTTGTTAAAAAATGCGAAACCGAAGCATGATTACTACTACAGTTTCATTAGAATTTGAAGATTTTCTACCATAAAATATTAATATGACACATTATTTTGAGAACATAAAGGTAGTTTACATCTAATTCTGCGAACTTTTTATAGTAATTTATTGAATTTTTGTTTAAAACAGTGACTTGGCTTATATATAATTATATATTATTACAATTGTCCATGGGAAGGGGTAAAGCAGTTGGTCCAGATGGCATCCCTGTAGAAGCATGGAAGTGTCTTGGACAAAAGGGCGCCATTTGGCTGACTAAACTATTTAACCAAATCCTCCAGGGGGACAAGATGCCTGAGGAATGGAGGAAGAGCATATTGATACCGATATATAAGAACAAAGGTGACATTCAGAGTTGCGCCAACTATCGAGGTATCAAGTTAATGTGCCACACTCTGAAGTTGTGGGAACGGGTCATAGAGAGGAGGTTAAGGCAGCTGACTGAGGTGTCCGAGAACCAGTTAGGATTTATGCCCTGGAGATCAACAATAGAAGCCATCCATATCCTAAGGCGGACGATAGAGCATTATAGGGAGAGACAAAAGGACCTTGATATGGTCTTCATTAATTTAGAGAAGGCATATGATAGAGTACCAAGGGAGGTCCTTTGGAGAGTTTTGGACAGGAAAGGCATCCCCGTACCATACATCCGAGCCATCAAAGACATGTATGATGAGGCACAGACTATGGTGCGTACAGTGGATGGGGAGTCAGACGCTTTTCCGATAACAATAGGGGTTCACAAAGGGTCTGCCTTGAGCCCCTATCTATCCATTTTGGTTATGGACATGCTCACTAGGCACATCCAGGGATGCGTACCTTTGGTGCATGCTTTTTGCAGATGACATAGTACTGGTGGGGGAGTCGTTGGAAGAGATAAATGAGAAACTGGAACTATGGAGAGGAGTTCTAGAGTCGCAGGGTTTGCGACTAATCAGAGCCAAGACCGAGTACATGGAACTCAAGTTCGATCCATCTACCACGCCTAGCCGAGAAGAAGTCAAGATTGGACACGAGGCGATTTCGAAGACGAAGAGATTCAGGTATTAGGGTCCACGATACAGCACAATGGCGAAGTGGACGAGGATGTCAGCTATAGGATCAAAGCGGGTTGGCACAAGTGGAGGATGGCCTCTACGGTACTTTGTGATAGGAAATTCCCCTTGAAGCTAAAGGGAAGATACTATAAGACGGTGGTGCGGCCAACCATGGCGTATGGGGCGGAGTGTAGGGGGATGAAACAACAGCACACTCAAAAGATGAGGGTGGCGGAGATGCGAATGCTGAGGTGGATGTGCGGACACACAAGGAAGGATAGGATCAGAAACGACATCATAAGAGGCAAATTGGATGTAGCTCCCATTGATGATAAATTAAGGGAGCAACATTTGAGATGGTTCGGACATGTCAGAAGGAGATCGGACAAAGCTCCAGTCAGAAGATGCGAACAGCCTATTACTACATTAGGCAGAAGAGGCAGAGGCAGACCGAAGAAGAGATGGCTTGAGACGATCCCACAAGACCTCACGCACCTAAACCTTCGGGAGGAGATGGCCTTAGATAAGGCCCAATGGAGGGCTAGCATAGGGGTTTTAGATGACCCGGTTAGAGTAAGGTAGTCTTTATCTCTATCTTTCTATCCCTATCTCATTCTCTTTCTCGTTCTCGTCCTCGTCCTCGTTCTCGTTCTGTTTCTCGTTCTCTTTCCTTTTTTTTTTTGGGCCATACTTATGCTTTCTGATGTTTGCCAGGTCTTTGGCTGATGGATGCAAGACCATCTTCTTAGGCTGGGGGTCTTAGGAAACAGCCTCTCTTCAGGGTAGCCCCCCTGAAGGGGGAAGGCTGCATACATCTACACTCCCCAGACCCTGCTTTTGGCAGGAGCCCTTGGTGGCACTGGGTTTGTTGTATTGGAATTTTTTTTCTATAAAATTGATCTGAATCTTACAAAGATTCATCAGATTCCAATATAAGGTACCTAAATGATAACATATCAAACATGGTACCTCATTGTATATGACGCAGCGCGTAAGTGAAAATTAGAGAAACGACAAGGATTCGACAGCCTTTCCTTCAATTTTATTATGAAATAAAATAAGAGGAACAAAAGTACTTAATTTCTCACAACCCGAGAAAGAGAAAAAACTCTAAATATGAAATAAACTCTAAAAATGGAATGCATAAACCATAGATTTACTCTAGTTTAAATAGAGGAGCTATTTGACTTAGAGTAAAACACTACAAGATAATTACAAATTTTAAATATGAAAATAAAACTAATTTCCCAACTCTAATTGCTACCCGTGTCTGCCGAATCCTGATTCTATCCGCCAAGCCTCTTGTCACCAATGCTTCCCACCAAGTTGTTACCAGTTGCATCATCCTCCCTAGGTCGGAGAGAATTCGCCCTCGAATTCATCAAAACAACTACTTGGTTTTTGTCACTAAAGAATGGAGTCTAGTGCTTAACGTTGAAGACGTTAGAAGTTTACATACCGGTTGGCAATTGAACACGGTAGGCATTGTCATTCACCTTGCCAATGATCTTTAAAGGTCCAATCTTGCGCACCATCAACTTATTGTACTCCCAAGGCGGAAGCCACTCTCACGTGAGGATGGCCCAGACCTAGTCACTGATGTTGTATTGGACCTGGCATCTGTGCTTATCACTCGCCAACTTATACTTGGCACTAGCTTCCAGAAGGCATGCTTTGGTCCACTCGTGGATATCCTAAAGATTGGAGATGAAGTCCTCAATTTTACCATTCGGGCAAGTAAGATTTGGTACTAGGGCCAAATCAATCGGAGCTCTCGATACAAACTCATAGACGACCTTGAATGCAAAAATCTTGTACTCCCATTCACTGAACTGTTGTAAGCAAACTCAACCTGATAAAGCTTTTGTTCCCAACCTCTAACATTATCAGCAACTAAACAGCGAAGTAAGTTCCCTAACAAACGGTTTGTCACCTCGGTTTGGCGATCAGTTTGTGGGTGGTAAACAGTGCTAAAAGAAAGAGAGGTATGTGCCATCTTCCATAACGCCTTCCAGAAGAAGTTCACGAACCGGGCATCTCTATCAGTAACAATGCTTCCCGGTAAACCATAAAGCTTGTAAACTTCCTGGAAATGCAATCCCGCCACATGAACAACGTCTGTGGCTTTCTTACAACCAATGAAGTGGGCCATCTTGGAGAAACGATCCACAACAACGAAAATCGTATCGATGATGCTTGTAGTTCTCGATAAGCCCAGCACAAAGTGCATAACCACATCCATCCGTGGTTGACTAGGAACCGGTTGTGATAGGTAGAGGCCTGGGTTCATCACTCTGCCCTTTGATACCTGACATACACGGCAACGCTTGACAAACCTCTCAACTTCCTTGCGCATGGTTGGCCAGAAATAGATGGCAGTAACGAGCTGTAGCATCTTATCATGTCCCACATGCCCCACATTGTACTTCTCCTCAATGATCTTAAGGAACAAATTCGAGTCTAGAATACAAAGATGATTCCCTTAAAAGGAACCCGTCATGGATGGGGTAATCAGGAGTTGAACCGGATTATGCCTCTAGCTAGATCTTGCCAAAAGTAGGGTCAACCTGATACTGTCCCGCCAACTGCTCAAACTCGATTACTATGACCCTGCTCTGCAACAAGATAAGGTTCTGCCTACTCATTGCATCCATCACTTTGCTCAAGACGCCAGACTTGTGCTTGATCACGAAGTGAAAAAGCTGAATGAAGCTTGCCCACTTGGCGTGTCAATCTGAGAGCTTATCTTGGCTGTTTATATACTTCAATGCGACATTGTCAGAGTACAATAAAAACTCTCAATTGACAAGGTAGGACTTCCAATGCCTTAGCCCTCGAACTATTGCGTAGAACTTAATATCATAAGTGGAGTAATTTAATGAACTCCCATCAAGCTTCTCACTGAAGTATGTGATTGACCTCCCGTCTTGGCTGAGCACAGCGCTAAACGGGTCTGTCTAAAGTTCGAACGTCTTTTGAAAGTCTGGTAGGGCTAACATCTGTGTCATGATTAGCCTCCTCTTGATTTCTTCAAACGTGTCACCAGCCTCTGGAGTCTAAGCAAAGGAACTCCCCTTCATGCAATTCGTGATTGGCGCCATCATTGAGCTAAAGTTGGGCTCAAACTGTTTATAAAAAGACAGCAATCCAGGGAAGCTCTGGACTTTGCCAACCGTCTTTGGTGGTGGCCAGTCCCATATTGTTGCTATCTTCACTTCGCCAGCTAATGTACAGTCCTTAGGTACAGCGATCCCAAGGAAGGTGAGCTCGTCCCTCATGAATTCACACTTCTTCAAGGTGATAAATAGACTCTACCCATGCAAGGTACTAAGCACTTCCTCTAGATGCTTGGTCTCCTTAGCTCGATCCCTGCTGCAAATAAAAATGTCATCAGAATAGACCACAACAAACTTCTCGATGAAAGGACGCAACATCTGATTCGTAAACCTCACGAATGTACTTGGTTCATTGGACAATTCGAATGGCATGACTAGCCACTCGTAGAGCCCCTCCCGTGTTTTGAAGGCTGTTTTCCACTCATCTCCCGACGGTATGTGAATCTGGTGGTACCCTGTCTTCAAGTCCAACTTTGTGAATACATTCGAGTTTTGCAATTGGTCAAGCAAGTCGTCTAACCTCGAAATGGGGAATGAAACATGTACTGTTATCTTGTTGATAGCCCTATTGTCAACACACAGCCGCAACTTCCATCCTTCTATGGTGTCAACAGAGCCGGCACTACACAAGGACTCAAACTCTCCCCAATAAACCCCTTGGCGAGTCGATCCTCCACTTGGCGTCTCAGCTCCTCAAGCTCTGATGGACTCATATGGTAGTGAGGCCTATTCGGCAAAGCAGCACCTGGCATTAGCTCAATGCGGTGTTGTATGTCTCATAATGGCGGCAGTGTTTCCGGTATCTCTTCCAGAAAGACATCAGCGTATTTCTTCAATAAGGCAAAAACCTCACTCAGTATCTCTCCTGGACTCAACTTACTCTCCTTACCAATCAGCATGAAGACGATCTTGGTTTCGCCAACCTCCTTGGCGAATATAGCTCATCCTTGGATACTTGGGTGTTGAGCTATTAAAGCTCATGGTGCCTCATCCTTCTTGGGAAACAAGATGATCTTGGTCCCCTCGAAGAGGAAGCTATATGTATTCTTCCATCTATCATGGATCGCACTCCTATCATATTGCCACAGGCGCCCCAGTAACAGATGGCAAGCATCCATGGTGACCACGTCACACCAAGCCCCATCCTTGTACTTTGCTCCAATCGAAAAATATACCAAGCAATGTTTAGAAATGGTTACCTGATTTCCCTTCTTAAGCCATGATAACTTGTAAGGACTTGGATGAGCTTTTGTCTTCAACCCCAGCTTGGTGACTACCTCTTCAGATATTATGTTCTCACAACTTCTAGAATTAATCAACATGCGGCACACCCTACCACTGATCGTGCTTGTTGTCTGGAAGATATTGTTCCTCAGCCATCCATCCCTCGGCTTTTCCCTTGGCTCAAATCAAGCACGCCTAATCATAAGTAGGCATCCTTTGTCACCTTCCACAACATCTTCTTCCGATGGCGCCAACACGGTTTGGTTTTCTTCCCCACTAACCTCGCCATCCTCTCCGTGAAGTTCCTCAATGAAAAGACTCTTCTCGGGTCTGTTACCCTTATGACACTTAGCGGCACGGTGTGCCACCTCTCCACGCTTTAAGTAACAGGTTCTTGATGTACCTGCGAAGTCCTGAGATACCAGTTTACTTGTATTGGTGACTACTGGCCTGTTATGTGCGTTCTGGTTTGATGGCATCCTCACTTT
The DNA here is from genome assembly GCA_018398585.1 of Simmondsia chinensis. Classification (NCBI taxonomy): domain Eukaryota; kingdom Viridiplantae; phylum Streptophyta; class Magnoliopsida; order Caryophyllales; family Simmondsiaceae; genus Simmondsia; species Simmondsia chinensis. The sequence goes on along the minus strand of JAGTTD010000007.1, from coordinate 30,259,210 downwards.
GTCCCTTCTGCCAACCTATGCTCCCTAGGCCCTGCCAACTTGGTGTCACTTTGTTGTCGCTCAACGTTCACGGCTCTCGGGCTTGCTTCCAGGATAGAAAAAATGTCGAACATGTTTAACACCTCCTGTATGGACTCCTTCAAACTGCCTATGTAACAATCCGCCAATTGCTCTTCCGTCCCCACCAAGTCATTTCTGGCAAGTAACGAGTAGAACCCTACCGTGTACTCTTCCACAGATCTAGAGCCCTTATGCAACCCTTGCAGTAGTTGATGCATCTCCATGGTGTGATTGTGAGGTAGGAAGGCGCCTCTCATATGCTTCTTCATCTTCTCCCATGACTTTATCTTCGCCTTTCCCTGATGAAGCTTCTTATGCTTCAATTGTTGCCACAAGGCGGTGGCTCTACCCCGCAACTGGGTAGCAACCAATGGCGCCTGCTTTCTCCCCGGTACCTCTTTGAGCTCGAGAACCTCCTTAACCGCGGCAAGCCAATCCCAGAAATCCTTCGGGCATCCTCCTTCATTAAACTCCGGGATCTCAATCCGGAGACCGGATTCCCACCTTCGATCATCAAAATCAGTAGTGTTGCCGGTATTGGGCCGATGTTTCCTCGGTCTAGGATCCAGTAGCTCAACATCCAGGAGCAGATTCTGGAAGCTCTCGTCCGTCTCCTCTTCTTCACCCTGTGTCTATGGGTGTTGGGGCTAGGTTCCCCACACCAGCTCAGGATTTGCCGTAGTTGAATTAAGCAATTCTCAATTCCCCAGAATCTCTCATCCATATCCTCGAACCACCTCTCGACCTGCCATTGAAAGTCTTGCTCGTAAATGTCTCTAACAGTGGCGTATCTCTGTCGGCCATGGACCGTCTAAGAAGTTGTTCTAAGCTCTAATACCAATTGATGGAGTGCATAAATAGAAATTAGGGAAACGGGAAGGATTTGACAGCCTTCCTTCAATTTTATTACAAAATTAAAGTAAGAGGAACAAAAGTACTCAATTTCTCACAACCCGAGAAAGAGAAAACTCTAAATATGAAATAAAATCTGAAAAGTTGAATGAATAAACCCTAGATTTCCTTTAGTTTAAATAGATGAGCTATTTGACTTAGAGTAAAATACTAAAAGATAATTACAAAATTTAAATCTAAAAATAAAACTAATTTCCTAATCAAACTCTGAATGCTACCCGAGTCTGCCGCGTCATGATCCTCTCCGCCCAGCCACTTGTTGCCAATGCTTCACGCTAAGTTGTTATCGACTGCATCAATGTATATTTAAACATTAGGGTAACTAGGAAATAGATACTTAAACCTTAGATTGGGCATCTAAATAATTTTATTTTATTTTAAATGTTTGTAAAAGGACAAAGTATGACCGATAGCTATAAGAAATTAGGAGTAGCTCCCAAAGAAGATAAGTTGAAGGAGTAGCGTTTGCAATGGTTTGGGCATGTTCAGAGGAGATTGACTAATTCCCCTATCAGGAGATGGGAACAACTACATAACACAAAATGGAGGAGAGGCAGGCCAAAGAAAAGTTAGATGGAGATGATTAGACATGAACTTACCCGACTAAATATTACCGAAGACATGACCTGAGATAGAGCTCAGGTTAGTTTAAGAATGCATGTAGTCAACACAGCAAGATAGAAGATAGGAGACACCTATGCTAGTCCACTGTACCCCTAACCCTGCATGTTCTTTATTGTTGTTTTATTGTTACTTGCATACCTGGTATTGCCTTATTACTTTATGTGACTCTCTCCATATTGTTCCTTCTTTTCTTTTTCTTTTAGTGTTGGAGGCCTCATGAACAACCTCCCTTTAGGGGGTAAGGCAACGATGTTCAAGCTTACACATAGAAAAGCATGCAGTAGAGGTGACCAATATAGAAGCATCTCAAAAGATAACAAAAATAAAGTAAAAATTGGAAGATGTTAGAAGACTTTACCAGCATTAGATAAGGCACAAAAAAATTTGAGGAAGTAACCCAAGGCACCTAGAATGGGACAACATGAAGCAAGTGGAAAGCAAACCGAAACCCCCACCTCAAAACCGAGAAAGTAAAAAGAACACTCGCCAATGAGATTTCTTGTCGCCCTCAACTGCTTGAATAACCAAGTGCTACACTCATTCCTTGTTCTAGCTTTACAGTCACCTTGGCCATGATTGAGTCATCCCATTTGAAACGTAGCACAAGCGTCTTACTGGACATCCATGCTCATTTTGCGGACCGAATTTTAACGACGTCTTCTAACCCTTTCCGATCTAGCCTTAACAACTTCCCTCTCCAAGCTACTCTAATTCGTCAAATCTTTTAAAAATTCTACATGTTTCTTTCGGTGTGTTTTTTCTTTCTAGACTGCTCTACCCTTGGCCCCGTTTTTAGCAAAAACAATGTTAGAGACTAATCGTCCGGCTACCTCTTCTTCCCTATGCTTTTCTTTTTTCCAACCGTGCTACACTAGAGAACTCCTAAATAAAGTCTCTTCATGGGAGCTTGACTATCTCTTACCACTATCTTACCAATGGACTCCACACATGTGCTACTAAGGATATAAGGCACAAAACTAAGGGAGAATTCGGGCCCCGAGGACACTAATTCATTATCACTTGTGGAACCTCGAGGCCGATTATGAAGGGTGAGTTGAGGTCATGAGAATCGATTGAATCAACAAAAAGGTTCTCATGCCAAGTTAAGGAAAAAAGATGGTGTTGGTTGGTTTGGGTTGTGGGGCATAAGCATAGGGGCAGTTGGGATACTGAAGTGAGTGATGGTGAGTGAATGGAAAAAGATCCACTGTGGCCATAACTTTCACCACATTAGGACTTAGTCTCCTAAGTCAAATGCGGCAAAAATTATCACTGCAATAGGAGCATGATGATCCAGTTCTATTACATAAAGAGTTATCGCCGTATTAGTATTAGGACAGCCTAGTTGTATTGTGGTGAAAACTTTGGTCTTAATGGACTTGAGACCTCCCAAGCGTAATTCGACAAAATAGTGCACCGCATGAGGCGTGGGGAGCGCCAATTCCTGATGTGGCCATAAATTAGGACAATTTGTTGTAATGATAATTGATTCGTGGTATTTGACTCACAATCTTATTGACTCTTTTACAACAATTTTAATCACCCTATGAAACAAATTTTGTGTGTATATATATATAGTGTACGATCTAACTTACAATGAACAAAATATATTTGTATTTCAATGCAATAATAAAACCAATAATCCTACAAAATATTTACAACCAAATGTATGCCGAAAATGTGTTACATCCTCTATCCTTAACAAGTTCAACAAAAAATTATTACAACCTACTCCCCAGAACATTTAATGAGTGTGATCAACAATTCAGACTTGCAATAATACTTTTCATCGAGCTTCAAAACGTAGATGAATTTGTGGTCTAACACCAACTTGATTAAGTATCTATATAAAAAATTATTTATTGTTATAAATACATAATTTCAATCATCTCAATTTATAATATAGATTAACAAACAATGTAAATGATATTAACACTCTACACATTGGTAAAATCTCATTTTTGAGCCGAGCTTTCCTCTTAGTTGCCTCGGTTCTATGCCATGTTTCCCTCTTAGCACTCTCAACTCGGAGACGAGTTCCGCTATCAGCGGCCTCTTCTCCAAGTCGATTTACCCTCTCAGCTGCCTCGGTTATAAGTAAGGTTGTTAGAATCGGAATTCTACTTAGAATCGGTAGAGGCCTTTAAAATCAAAATCGTAGAATTGAATCGATAATCTTAAGATTCTACTTAATGTATAAAATAATTTTTTTCATATTAATATCAGTTATATAATTCAAAAAATTATTAACAAGACCACAATTTACATGGGCATATATAAGAAATATAAACAAATATGATAAAATTATTTCATGCCACATAGACATGTCATTTTGTGCGACAATAATAATGAGAGCTTTTAAGATATATGCTACTACTCGAACTCAAGGTTAAAGCATAATACAACACTTAATTTAAGTTTCTTGAAAGTATATAAACCCTTAATTCGCTTTCTTTTACTTTAAGCTAATAAACTAAACTCGTTTATAATACATGCTTGGTTTTTTTTTTTTTTTTTACATTTTAACTTTTTATTTGTATATTCTATTAGAATCGAGGTCAAATTGGGTAAAATTGTCAAATTCGTATTACGATCTTATCCATGAATTTCATGTAATATCAATGAATCATAAGATTCTACAAAATTAAGATTCTACTTAGGATTCAGACCAGTGAACAATTGCGAAATCATAGAATGGTAAGATTATGAGATTCAAATCGGGATTTTAATAACTATGGTTCTAGGTCGGGCTTCCCTTTTGGAAGCCTCAACTCTGAGCTACTCTTCCTACTGTGTAGCTTCCTCTTGTTCAATGATGCACCACTCTATTTTTTCCTTAAATATAAATTGTGTACACCGTTGGTCATGTTTAGGGGTGTAATCAAGTCGAGTTGAGCCGAGTATTGATTAACTACTCGGGTATTCGAACTCGATTCGAGTAGTTAATTTTGCTCGAACTCAAACTCGATTAACTATTTGAGTACTCGACTCGACTAGAGTACTCATTTATTAGCATATGCATGTTCAAAAAATTAGGTCCATTATAATATTATTCCATGCACCCGAACATTTTAGTTGCACTTAGTTTGGATGCTCAGTTATTGCTTAACTATATTTTAACATAAACAACCATAAATCTCCAATGAATGAATACCAAATATGCTTCAAAAACCTAAGTTTCAAAAAATACAAGCAAACTAAATACAACAAGTTATAAGAAACTCAAAGGTTCTTTCACTCCACCACAAATTAATCATGCCATCTTTTACCAGAAATTCACGCTCCTTCTTTCATTCTACCATCGATATCACAAGCCATCAATTTCAAAAGAAAATAGTACACAAGAACTACTTCATACTAGTCGAGTACTGATTCGAGTATTAGGTTGAGTATTTAATCAAGTATCGAGCCAAGTAGTTCACTACTCGACTCGTACTCGCTTATTGATCTATTATTTTTTGATACTCAAACTTGAACTCGAACTCGGTTAATTCGAGTTCGAGTTGAGTTTTATTCGAGCTACTCACGAGCTACTCATGGCGAATCGGTCGTTTACACCCCTAGTCGTGTCATATATATATTGCCTCTTAATCATTAGATGGGATCTATCTCCCATCCTCCTTTGGTGGTCCAATTGATCAAATACTTTTGTGCATGCCTCAAAAGTTGAGAGGTTGTTGATGTCATACTATTAAGGTTGGACACTAATTGTATCCTGAAACTGCTAATTCATGACTGGTTTAATTGGTGCCTAATGATTGTGACCCTTGGGCTGCCCGAAGTTATGAATGTAGAAGCCTATAACTAATATATTAGAAGGTATTAGCTGTTGTAAAATTTTTAAAAACTGGTATTAGAGCCCCAAGTGTAATCTGAATCGGGGGAATAGTTGTGTGAGTGGGAGGAAAGGACCAGTGGCCTGTGGTGCTGTTCCAGCGAGGAAAAAACATAACGCGTGGGGGTGCACTATTGTGGGTGGTGTGGCGTGTGAGTGGCACCTGGTGGTGGTTGGCAACACATTGGTGGCGTGTGGGAGCAAGCGGTGGGGCGTGGTGGTGAACGGAGGAAGAGAAAGACCAGATCGGTATGCCTGGGTAGTAGATTGTGGCCATATCTATAGTGACTGTGTGAATCAGAGCGAAAAATCCAAAGTGCGGTGGTGTGTTGTGGTGGTGGAGTTTCTCGGCAGTGGTGGCTCGGGGAGATCTAGTGGTTCACGATGTAAGTCTTCGTTCATGGTATCGGTGGGTCATGGTTCGACCACAAAATCCGACAGAAGCCAGTGGATGTCCGGTGGTGGTACCTAGATTTGGTGGTTTAGGGCTCAGTGGCAGAGATTCGTAGTGGTCGTCAGAAAACCGATCTCAACATCAATGGCCTGGGAGCCAAAGAGAACAACTTTGGTTATCAGCGTGGTGCTTTGAGCGCGGCGGCATTGCGGTTCGTAGGGTGGCTGGCCTATTAGATGGTGAAGTCAGATGGGTCGTGAGGTCGAAGGGAAGAAGGATGACCCTAGTTGGAACTCCGATGGTGGCTGGCGTGTGTTCATTAGTGGAGGTAGTGACCTCCAGTGGTGGTGATTCTTGGTGACATCGATGAGGTGCTGGTGGCACGACGGTGGTTGTCATGGCCAGTGAGAGAAGAGAGAAGTCTTGGTGGTACTTCGTGTTGGACGAAGGTGGTGGTTCTCGGTGACTAGTGTGTTTCGCTGGTGGTGGCGGCCAGCATCTTTGCACAAGGAACGTAAATTGAAAGCCAGAAAGAAGATGAAGAGTCGCACAGTGTGAAAGAAAAGGATAGATGAAGGGACATTGCGTGAGGACTAAGGAGAAAGTAAGAGCGTTTCTACTGTATATAATTTTTGCCTATATATCAACAAACAAAATCTGTGTGTCGACACAGAGGCAGGTGATTTCTGAGTAAATTTTTTGTGATTTTGAGTACATTATTGATGATTGGAAGTACATTCTTCACCTACAGAATTTTTACTCTTCTGCATAGTAGAACTTCTGTAGCAGTAAATGCCTTGCTTGCTTTTGTTGTGTCTACTAGGGTTTTTTTTTTTTTTTTTTTTTTTCCTTGAGTCAAATTAAAGTTGACCAAAAACTTGAAGACCAAACCTAGGATTTTCTCCTATTATTTTCTGTCCGGAGCTCGATTTTATTTTTCTTGGGGTCCTGATGTTAATGAGTTTAGGTCGATTGGCTATTGAAGTGGAAAATTTTGGACCGTGTTATAAAATTAATATCAAAACTAGCACATGTTAATTGTGTGCGGCGGCGAAGCATGGAGGATTACTGTAAAAAGTTGTTTGTGTTCCTCATCAGTCTCCCAGTGGGAGATTGTTGAGGATAGAGGCTGAAGGTATCCCGAAACCTCTAATTCTTGACTGGATTATTGGTGCCCAATGATGATGGCTCTTGAGATGCTAGGAGTTATGAATGTAGAGGGCTTATTACTAGGACCTTTAGTGCCATTGTTTAGGAAGGGGTGGAAAAGAGGGGTTGAAGATGTAGTCCAACTAATGAGAGGTAGAGTATGCGTGAGAAACTTTATCATAATACCTTTGTTCAAATAGTGAAAATTATGTTGCTCCCCCTCTGTTGATGTAGGATTCGGCTAAACCACGTAAATTTTGGCATTCAAATTATTCCCCCAGTCCCTTTATTATATTTGCTATTTCGGTTTATGATTCGGTGATTCATGCACAGTCCTAACAACTAATATATTAGAAGATATTAGTTGTTGTGAAGTTTCTAACACATACTTCTCCAGTTTATCCTCATGTAATTTCAAAAGGACATTATATGCCACCTCTACATGGTCATCGACCCAAGTACTCTCAGATTTCTTTTTGTGCCTTTCAAGAAACTTGATGTACTCGGGGAGCTGCTCCTGGTTATATACAGGTGGTTTGTTACACTGTAAATCCCATAAATAAGATTAAACATTGACATCAACTCGTACATTTATCTAACCACTGATATGGCACCAACCATCTTAAAAAATTGCAGTAATAGAAAGGGAAAAATCTTAACCTATAGAAATATGCATGCAACATACTAAAACATTTCGATATGCAAGACATAATATGCAGATTTTAACTTGAAAAACTATATTTATTTGATTTACCAACATGATATATTTGTAATAGTCTACAAAACAAACATAAGAGCTTAACCATTTCTCTCGGTTTTGGGTCAATTAGATCGGGTTAACTCGGGGTTTGAATGAGCTACGTTAGGTCCTGTTTGTTGAGTATATTTTTTTTACCTCAAAATTAATTATATGTAAAATAAAAATAGAAAAAGAAAAAGAAGACAAAAAGAAAAACGGGAAGTTGAATCTTCCAAGTAATGTGTTGGGAACTTTACTTCCACAAGTAAAGTCGTAGGTTGTCTTTTTTGACTTTTGTATATCAAATAATGTTTTGTTTTGAAATTTGAAAGTAATAGGTTTATTATAAATAGAGGGGAAGAAGTGTGTGGATTTGTGTAGAGAAAACAAAGAGAGAGAGGATAAAGAGAAAAAATGGAGAGAGGATTTGGGTTTGTAAAGGGGTGCCCGGGGGGCACTTGGATAGGGGGAGAAAATGAGTGAAAAATGTATGCGAGCATTTGTGAGGTTTAGATGTTAAATGGGTTTACCTGAACATGAAGAGAGTCATGTTCGGTTGACATGTGAGAGTGGTGCACCCAGGTATGAAGAGAGTCATACTCGGGTGCCTTGATTAAGAATGTTGAAGAGAGTTTTTGTAGCTTCCTCGGTCCAAAGTTACATTGTGGGAGGGCTGGTGGCTTGCCGTGCAAAGTTATATTGATTCAAGGGCTGGGGGCTTGCCGTTCAAAGCTACATTGGGTGAGAGTTGAGGATTTACTGTGCAATAGTCACATGTGCAGATGATGATTGTAATATGGGTTTCTAGGTGTTATGATTGGAGATTGTAATTCCTAAATTTCATAGTGGATTTGGTACCCCTTTGGGTCCCATGATTTTACCCTCGAGTTGAGAGTGGGTTTCTACGTAAAAATATTGTGTGTTTATTTTTGTTGTTTTTGGCTTCCGCTGTGCTCGATGTGTGAAATTTTCCTACAAGTGGTATCACAGCATGTTGGGAAAGCTTGTTTGGGAGAGGAAGACCCAGATCTAGTGACCTGCCACTACCGAGTGTGAAGCAGAGGTTTGAAGACCGGAGGTGATGGTATATGGCTATTCGCGCAGGTCTGTGGTGGTGGCTCTTGGCGGTTCGCGGTGGCTTGAGCTTGGGTTGAAGTGTCCTTGGTGAAAGATTGAAAGTGGGTCGTGAGAGGTAGTCATCGACAGCAAAGCATGAGGTTCCGGCTGCGGTCGTTTCCGGTGTAAAGGTTGACGCCGGCAGTGGCTGGTGACGGGTGTGGTTGCAAAGGAGGCTGAGGTGATTGGTTGTGTTGGGATTTTATTTGTTTTGTTTTTCGGTGAGGTTGAGACACGGTGAAAAGGAGAAGAAAGTGAGGAGAAAGGAGAGAGAAAAAACAAAAGATAAAGAGAGAAAATGAAAAAAAATGAGTGATACGAAGAAAAAAATTGAGCCTGTAAAAAACTAATTTGAGGTAAGGGTAGATTTGTTAGATATATATTTTTTACCTCAAAATTAATTAAATGTAAAATAAAAATAGAAAAAGAAAAAGAAGGAAAAAAAAAGAAAAATGGAAAGTTGAATCTTCCGAGTAATGTGTTAGAAAGTTTACTTTCACAAGTAAAGTAGTGTGTTGTCTTTTTTGACTTTTGTGTATCAAATAGTATTTTGTTCTGAAATTTGGAAGTGTGTAGATTTGTGTAGAGAAAATAAAGAGAGAAAATGTAGAGAGGATTTAGGTTTGTAAAGGGGTGCTCGGGGTGCTCCGAATAGGGGGAGAAAATAACTGAAAAATGTATGTGAGTGTTTGTGAGGTTTTGATGTTAAGTGGGTGTATCCGAACATGAAGAGAGCCATGTTCGGGTAACATGTGAGAGTGGCGCACCCCGAGTATGAAGAAAGTCATACTCGGGTGCCTTGATTGAGAGTGTTGAAGAGAGTTTTTGTAGCTTCCTCTGTCCAAAGCTACATTGTCGGAGGGCTAGTGGCTTACCTTGCACAGCTATATTGATTCGAGGATTGGTGGCTTGCCGTTCAAAGCTACATTGGGAGAGGGTTTGTGACTTACCGTAAAAAAGTCACATGTGTAGATGATGATTGTAATATGGGGTTTGGGGGTTATAATTGGAGATTGTTATTTCTAAATTTCAAAGTAGATTATGGTACCCCTTTAGATCCCGCGATTTTACCTTCGAGTTGAGAGTGAGTTTCCACTTAAAAATATCGTGTATTTATTTTTGTTTTTTTTTGCTTGCGTTGTGCTCGTTGTATGAATTTTTCCCAACAAGTGGTATCAGAGCATGTTGGGAAAGCTTGTTTGGGAGAGGAAGACCCAGATCTGGTGATCTGTCACTACTGAGTGTGAGGCAGAGGTTTGAAGACCAGAGGTGATGGTTTGTGGCAGTGGCCCTTGGCGGTTCGCGGTGACTTGAGCCTGGGTTGAAGAGTCCTTGGTGAACAGTTGAAAGTGGGTCGTGAGAGGTGGTCATCGATGGCAAAGCATGAGGTTCCGACAACGGTCGTTTCTGATGGAGAGGTTGACACCAGCGGTGGCTGGTGACGGGTGTGGCTGCAAAGGAGGCTGAGGTGATTGGTTGTGTTGGGGTTTTATTTGTTTTGTTTTGTCGTGAGGTTGAGACATGGTGAAAAGGAGAAGAAAGTGAGGAGAGAGAAGAGAGGAGAGAGAAACAACAAATGATAAAAAGAGAAAATGAAAAAAAAATGAGTGATATAAAGAAAAAAATTTTGAGCATGTGAAAAATTATTTTTGAGGTAAGGGGAGATTTGTTGAGTATAAAATAAAAATAAAAAAAGAAAAATAAGAAAAAAAGAAAAATAGGAAGTTAAATTTTCCAAGTAATGCGTTGGAAAGTTTACTTCCACAAGAAAAGGAGTGGGTTGTCTTTTTTGACTTTTGTATGTCAAATAGTATTTTGTTTTGAAATTTAAAAGTGTTAGGTTTATTATAAATAGAGGTGTACAAGTGTATAGATTTATAAGAGAAAATAAAGAGAGAAAATGTAGAGAGGATTTGGGTTTATAAAGGGGTGCCCGGGGGGCACCCAGGTAGGGGGAGAAAATGACTGAAAATGGTATGTGAGTATTTTTGAGGTTTTGACGTTAAGTGGGTTGACCCGAACATGAAGAGAGTCATGTTCGGGTGACATGCAAGAGTGTGCATCCCGAGTATGAAGAGAGTCATACTCGAGTGCCTTGATTGAGAGTGTTGAAGAGAGTTTTTATAGCTTCCTCTGTCTAAAGCAACATTACGAGAGGACTGGTGGCTTGTCGTGCAAAGTTATATTGATTCGAGGGCTGGTGGCTTGCCGTTCAAAGCTACATTAGGAGAGGGTTGGTGACTTACCATACAAAAATCGCATGTGTAGATGATGATTGTAATATGGGGTTTTGGGGGTTATGATTGGATGTTGTAATTCCTAAATTTTATAGTGGATTTGGTACCCCTTCGGGTCCCATGATTTTACCCTCTAGTTGAGAGTGGCTTTTCCACGTAAAAGTATCGTGTGTTCATTTACATTGTTTTTGTTATTTTTCGCTTCCGTTGTACTCAATGTGTTGATTTTTCCCAAGTAGTATCAAAGCGTGTTGGGAAAGCTTGTTTGGGAGAGGAAGACCCAGATTTGGTGACCTGTCACTACCAAGTGTGAAGTAGAGGTTTGAAGACTGGAGGTGATGGTCTGTGGCGGCTCGCGTAGGTCTATGGCAGTGGCTCTTGGCGGTTAGCAGTGGCTTGAGCCTGGGTCGAAGAGTCCTTGGTGAACGGTTGAAAGTGGGTCGTGAGAGGTGGTCATCGACTGTGAATCATGAGGTTCCGGCAGCGGTCATTTCCGGTTTAGAGTTTGACGCCGGCGGTGGTTGGTTATAGGTGTGGCTGCAAAAGAGGCTGAGGTGATTGGTTGTGTTGGGGCTTTATTTGTTTTGTTTTTTTGGTGAGGTTGAGACATGGTGAAAAGAAAAAGAAAGTGAGGAGAGAGGAGAGAGGAGAGCGAAACAACAAAAGTTAGAGAGCGAAACAACAAAAGATGGATAGAGAGCGAAACAACAAAAGATGGAAAATGAAGCGTGTGAAAAATTAATTTTGAGGTAAATGGGAGATTTTGTTGTTTATATTTTTTACCTTAAAATTAATTATAAGTATAACAAAAATGGAAAAAGAAAAAGAAAAAAAAAAAGAAAAATGGAAAGTTGAATATGTCAAGTAATGTGTTGAGGAGTTTACTTCCACAAGTAAAGTGGGTTGTCTTTTTTGACTTTTGTGCATCAAATAGTATTTTGTTTTGAAATTTGAAAGTGTTAGATTTATTACAAATAGAGGGGTAGAAGTGTGTAGAGAAAATAAAGAGAGAAAATGTAGAGAGGATTTGGGTTTGTAAAGGGGTGCCCAGGGTGCACCCGGGTAGGGGGAGATATGAGTGAAAAATATATGTGAGTGTTTGTGAGATTTTGATATTAAGTGGGTTTACCCGAACATGAAGATAGTCATGTTCGGGTGACATGTGAGAGTGGTGCACCCCATGTATGAAGAGAGTTATATTCGGGTGCCTTGATTGAGAGTGTTGAAGAGAGTTTTTGTAGCTTCCTCTATCTAAAGCTACATTATGGGAGGGCTAGTGGCTTGCCTGCAAAGCTCTATTGATTCGAGGGCTGGTGGCTTGCCGTTTAAAGCCACATTGGGAGAGGGTTGATGACTTATCGTGCAATAGTCACATGTATAGATGATGATTGTAATATAGGGTTTTGGGGGTTATGATTGGAGATTATAATTCCTAAATTTCATAGTGGATTTGGTACCCCTTTTTGTCCCATAATTTTACTCTCTAGTTGAGAGTGGGTTTCCACGTAAAAATATTGTGTGTTCATTTTGTTTGTGTTCATTTTTGTTGTTTTAGTTATTTTTCGTTTCCGTTGTGCTCGACACGTGAATTTTTCCCAACACCGTTCAAGTCACGTCCAAGTCAGGTAGGGTCATTTCAGTTTTGAGTCATTTCAAATTTTGGGTCAATCAGTTCGGAGATTTCCAAGTTTAAGTTGCATCAGGTCAGATTCATGTCAAGTTAGATCGTTTTGAGTTCAGGTCATTTTAAGTTTCATATCAAATTTAGGTCAGGCAAAGTGTTTCAATTTCAAGTAACTAGGGTTTTAAGTTAATTCAGATTGATTGTTTTTGTTTTTAGATTAATTCGGTTAATATGAAATTACAATTCTTCCGTCCCCTAAGAGTTAGATGTAGAAAATTCTTTAATGATCTGGACGTTAGGGTTAGAGACTGTAAACATACCATTAGCGGAAGTCGTTATTGTAGTTAATTGAAATGTAGTTTATTTGCAAGACAATTACAAACAAGCAAGAACGCGTCTCTCTATCACGCTTGGAATTTGATCTTCTTTCCGCTCTCCAATTCTTTATGATGACAACCGATGGGTAGGTCATCTCCTTAGTTACCTTTTATATCTAGGGTTTCAGGAGGAGAGAGGGGACCAAGCCTATGGTCAGTAAACTTTATGGGCTCTCTATCAAAGCCATATTTAATTAGACCCAACACCTTACACACCACACTATTAATTATACAATAAGCTAAGACAAACCTAAACCCCCTACTTTATGGATCACTTTATCAACTGGACTTTACCAGCTCAACATCCAACCAGTCTTATAAAATAAGAAGATAACCCAATCAATGGAAGCCCACTTTACGGAATAATTCTAGCATTCTCCCACTTACAACATTGATTGGACAATGACTTTATAAAACTTTTAGTTTAGAAAAAAGACTCAAAAGTTGGACAAACTTTGGTGTCCACGAAACATATACATCTCGGCATAGAATCTAGTCCAACAAGCACACTAATGTTGAACCAAGCTGTCATAGTGCTCATTTCACAAAACATGACTTTCCATGATCATGAACACTAGCAGATAAAGTGTGGTGTGGTTTAGCACATGTAATCTAACTTTAATTATGTAATAAACATGCTAAAAACACATTTGGCTCTTAATCTATAAGAGAGACCCTTTACAAGAAATAATCCCCTTTTCTTTTCCTTATACATTTTAATGAAACTTTACTTCTAAACAGAAGTCACCTCATACTAAGGCCACATCAAAACGAGGCTATGCTTTATTGCTTTAAACAGAAGCCACCTCAAACGAGGCTACACTTTATTTCTCATAAACAGAAGCCACCTCATAACGAGATTACCTCAAAACGAGGCTACACTTTATTGCTTCTAAATAGAAGCCACCTCAAAATGAGGCTATATTTTATTGCTTCTAAGCAAAAGCCACCTCATACAAAGGCCATCTCAAAATGAGGCTATATTTTAGAGAAAAAACTTCTCCAAACAGAAGCCACCCCATACTGAGGCATCAGTCTTTTGTCTCGAGACACTGAATAATATACCTACATAACCTCAATAATATTTTACACCATCATGCTAATATATGTGATCACATAATAATGAGAATGAAACTTTACGACTTTGCAGGATCTGGATATGAAAATAAAAGAACTGTGAAGCATATATGAAGTGTTAGCTCCCACTGAATGAGTATATCAAAATACTCTAACAAACTCATCTATTTGCATGCTTAGTAAAGCCAACAGGCCATAGCCCAAATGTCCGTGGGTCTGCAAGCCTATCCATTCTAGAAATATAAACATATTCAACTTCATCATTATGAACCCAATCTTTAAGCATGCATGTCTTCAAATCAAAAGATTTTGCACCTTAAGGATTCTTGGTTCTACTGGCATAATAAATTGCCACTATATTATCGCAATAGATCTTTACGAGCCTTGTAATGAGAGCTATAACATGCAACTCCACAAAGAAGTCACACAACATTTAGCATGAGTCCTAGCTTGAAAACAAGAATTAACCTCTATTTCCATAATGGGAGTAGAAACTGTAGTTTACATAATAACTTTTCCGTGATGTAGCACCACTTGCAAGCATAAAAATGAAGCCTATAGTCGACTTCACATCATATATACAATTACTCATATTAGAATCGGTATATTCATCAATTCAAGGCTTTCAAACCTTCTATACATAAGCATGTTATCTCTAGTAGCATGTAGATAACTCATCACCTTTTTCCGCTGCCACCTGATATACCTTTCTAGGATTAGAGAAGTACTACCCAAAGCACTAATTGCAAAAACAATGTCAAGCCTAGTACAAACTTCAACATACACTAAGTTGCCAGTTGCACTTCTATAAGTTATATTCCTCATGGATTCTACTCCAAGATTGTTTCTAGGACATTGCTTTTTACTGAGTTTATCTTCCTTACACATAGATTCTATACAAGACTTGCATTTCAAGAAACCAAGTCTTTCAACTATTTTATCCATATGTGCCCTATGTGATAGGCCCACTAGTTTTCTTGTTTATCTCTTTGTACTTTGAAACCAAGAATATAAGATGCTTCTCCAAGGCCCTTTATGTCAAATGCCTTAGATAGCATGCTCTTGACTTCGTGAAAGAATACAAAATCTCTATTTGCAAGGAAAATATCATCAATATACAACACTAAGAATATGCACTTGCTCTCCCTAACCCTGATGTATACACAAGGCTCTATTTGATTTGCAAAAACCATAGACAATATTTTCCCATAAAACTATAAGTACCATTTGCGAGAGGCTTACTTTAGTCCATATTTAACTTCTCGAGTTTGCATATGATATGCTCTTTCCCTACTTCTATAAAATCATTAGGTTGTAACATATAAACTTCCTCTCCAAGGTCTCCATTTGGAAAAGCCATTTTTGATAAAGTTTCAATAATGTGCATTCAAAGTCATAATGATTCCATAGGAGTCCTTAGAAGAAACCAGAGAAAAAGTTTCATTGAAATCAATTCTTTCCCTTTGTTTATATTCTTTAGAACCCAATCTTGCTTTAAACCTATTCACCTTCCCTTTTCAAGTCCCTTTAAAATTTGTTCATCCATTTGCAACTGAGAGGATAATCCTTTAGGAGCCTCAACTAATTCCTAAACCTCATTCTGTGTCATGGTCTCCATCTTCTCTCTCCCTCTCTCTCTTTCTTTTTTGGGCTAAACGGTAGGAAGGAGAATGCATTAATAATCAAAATCACCAATGAATACAAACACAAAGGAGATAACCAAAAGACTCAAGAGAAATAAAACATTCAAAAATCAAACCGACCAGCACCATTACGCCCTATGCAAGAAATTATACCAAGACTAAATATGAGAAATTACAGACTCAATAATGTCAATTTCATTATGCTTATGATCTTGAAAAATGCGACGATTCCTTTCCATCCAAATATTGCAAACCACCATAGTCATACAATTCCCTTCATCTTCCTTTGCCTGCGCCTGTTGCGAACCCAAGATCCCAATAAAACCATGACCTCCTTAAGCGAATCAATCAATGGGGGATTGAAGCACTTCGAGATGCTTCTCCATATCCTAAAGGAGAAAGAACATTTAAAAAATATATGTCAAAGTTCACTTCCTCCTCTTCACACATATAACAATGTCACAGTAAAGACCACCCATTTTATGAAGCCAATCATGGGTGAACAAGCCACGAACAAGAACTCTCCATAAGCAAAAACAATGCCTAGGTATAGCCGAACTCCAAACGGATCGACACCAATGCTAGTTGATACCTTCGACCCACAACCTCTCGCAAGCCAAATGAACCCCCTGCCACACACTCCCGGAGGCCCTGATGAGCAGTGTCACGGTCCCACATTGTGCAGTGGAATAAATGACCATTTGGTGCCAAGACTCCACTGAATCAAGGCCAGCCTTACTCGAAGAGAGGCTCTTTCACCTCTCGACACATACATTTTCTCTTTCACGATACATATGACTTGACAAGAGCAATGCCTCTCAACCCGAGAGTCCCACTTTGTGTCATCAGTTCACCCAAGTCCCATGACGTCAAAGGCAAACTCACTTAGTGGCATATGGACATTCAACCAACTTCAAGACCTCAAAACTTCAAGCATGACCCATCAATAGGTTCACTTGCAAACACAACATTTAGGCGCATACCAGTGCATAAGGTTTCATCATCAACATTGATCCATGAAGCTTTTAGCACGCATACGTACCGGTCTAAATTGTGAGCCAGCACCCTAGCCGCACTCCATTCCTTGTGTCAACCACCACCGAGGCTGTTCAAGTCTCATCTGCGTGTCTCAACTCTCAAGGACACTCCTCCATGGGCTCGCCCACCGGACCCCAACACCTATGTCAGACACTCGAACCCCCTTCTAGTCTCAACAATGCATCCCAATTCCTTGGGACATTCCTCGGTGGGATGACATAGTAGCCGGACACTATCAACTATGTCGGACACCACTAACCCTGTAAGTCTCAGCCCCACGTCCCACCTCCCCAGGACATTCCAGTATTCACACATCCTCCACAATGTTGGGTAACTCATAGAAACCGTTTGGAGTAGTCCTGCTCTAGAGCAACACCCAAGGACAACCAAATCCCTTAGGCGCACCTCATGTTCAAGACCGCTGTCCTTTTGGGGAGTTCACATGATCCCGCACAAGTAGCACGCCGCTCACACAAGCGGGCAACCATCTCTTAGCATCCGTTGAATAAAGACGCACATTGGTACATGACCAATGGCCCCTCACTTTAATCACAAGCACAGTGCTGCCATAACCGTGCCACCAAACCACGAGAAATGTAAATGGGGCTGTTGCACACTATAGCTCACACGAAGGCTCGAGCATCGTAAGTGAACTTGCTAGGTGAAGGCTAAACCCCGCTTACTGGAGCGCTCCAACATGGCATCTCACAGCTCAGACGAGATCCAAAAACCTTCCTTGGACAAATTATACTCATTGTCGGCCCTCAACCCCAACAGAGTGTCCACGGAGTGTCCTACCCACATGGAGACCTCATGCCGCCCTTATGGCTGCACTAAGGCCTGCCCCCATTATTAGGAAAATCCATTTGACACCATTGTTGAGGGTCAGGACATTTGATGCCCCAAACCCGACTTCAACGACTTTGTCTTTCTTAATAAGGGAACTTTTGCAACCCAAGACGCGACTTATGACACAGTGCACAACATTGTGAGCCTTTAACGCACGATAGGCTTTCATTCATGGGCTTCCACACGCTCGTGGTGAGATGCACACTTGGGTTGGCTCGCGCATATCGCATGACATAGGGCTACACACACCAATGCAAGGCTTTGCCCTATGGACGCTAAGGTGTGTGTGCATGCAACACCCAGGCACGCACACACGCATCGTGTCATGGTCCACAATAGGACCATGACATGCAGCATCTTCAGAGACAAACATCTCGAACCATTTATCTCTACAATTAAGAAGGACTTTCCAGATAGCCGAATCATGAACTCGACTTTTGGTAGACCATAAACTTACCCCTTTCACATAAAATCCATGAATTGAAGCCACCCAAACTAAATTCTTATTGCTTGGAATTTCCCAAAGACATTTCATAAGACATGCCATATTCCATTTATCAAGCTATTTAACACCGAGATCATCCTCTACTTTTGGAAGACAGATCTGATGCCAAGCAACCAAAATCATGCCCCTCATATCATCAGTCATACTCTATAAGAATCGAGAGCTTAGGCTTTGAATATTAGCAATGACAGCACAAGGTAATAGAAAGCCATGACACCAAAAATTAAGCATACCACCTAGTATTAAAGTAAGTATTTCAAGCCTACTAGCAAATGATAGAGTCTTAGAATGCCACCCACACTAATCCTGTTTTTAAGCTTTTGAATCAAAACACTATATTGGCTCACAAGTAAACAAGAGCCAACCAATGGCATCCCAAGGTAGTGAAGAGGGAGGTGAAGCTCCTGAAACCCCGGCAATTGCAAAATTTCAGCTCTCTACTCATTATGAACTCCGACAAAGCAAATACCCACTTTGAGAGCATTAGGCTCCAAACCAGAAATCCTTGCAAATTTAGTCACCTGGTTCCATTTATGTAAGATGACACACAATTGCCCCAAAAGAAAAGAAGAAGATCATGCACAAATATAAGATGAGAAATACCAAGTTTCTTACATCTCATATGAAACCTACAATTCTTCTCAAAAATCGGGTCACCTATCTCAGCCCCTGACGACCCTTAAAGAAACCGACCAAACCTCCATCTTCTCTTCCATTGCCTCCTTTCACTATTCTGCTTGCAAACTAAAAATACTTGTTTATAAGAAAATGGTTTATCTAATCCAAACATAATCAACCTCCACTAAATACACAATATAATAATCTGACAAAGCCAGTCCTCTTTCTCTATGAGAAAGTCTAACAGGTATATTTTGGCTTAGTTGTGCTTCTAGTATCAGCCCAGTAAACTTTGTATTAAGAACACTAGATTAATGAGATTCTTCATGCTCTATAATAATTGTATTAAGAATCTCCCTTTCATGCACAATAGGCACTATAACATAGCTTGGTTAAGGACTAGCAATGGGTTCTTAATAGCAATCACAATTACCACATCAACCATAAGAAACTTTGCTATTATGGACTCAACAATCCTTGTGCCATTGAAGGGCAATAAAATCTATAACCTTTAGAGGCCTCCAAATAACTAGTTTAAAAAAAAAAAAAACAAAAAAACAAACAAACATGGGTGGTTTTAGGGTCAAGTTTTCTCTCATGTGGGTTATATATTCTTACTTTAGTTTGACAACTCCAAGCTCGTAAATGGTTACACTAGTTCTCCCTGTGCACAACTCAAAAGGAGTTTGAGAAACAACTTCAAGAAATACATGGTTGTTTTCAGTACGTCACCCCATAAAGTTTAGGCTATTTGATCTTGCTATCATGCATCTCATCACATCTTTTAAGAGTGCGATTGTTACGCTCAGCCATACCATTTTTGTTTAAGTGTCCCTAGCATTGTGAATTTAGCAATTATTCCACAACTTTCTTAGTCTTCAACTGTTAGGATATGTCTCAAATTCCTTGGTATCACTACAGAAGGTATGTCCATTGATCGGGGGAATAGCCAATAGATCGGGTAAGTTCGCAGAAGCATGACGCATCCAGTAGCACTACCGATCGATCGGGACTCTATTTCTATGCGGGGCATAAATACATTGCAAGGGTTTCAGCCGTACGCATCCAATTGAAAAGTGAGCATCGTACCATTGAGAGAAAAGAGAGAGAGAAGTGATTTGTAATTCTTCTGCTATTTCTCGTTTAATAAAAGTCTCCATCTCCGCCCGTGGTTTTCCCCCTCTCGATTGAAGAGGGGTTTCCATGTAAATCGCCGTGTTCTTCTTTTGCTCTTTTTCATTCTTAATTTGCATCTCTTATTTGTTATAGTATTTGAATCGAATTAGGTTATTGGGTGTTGTTTTCTCCACAAATTGGTATCAGAGCCCTGTTATTTTGACTTGATAGTATGATGTCTGCAGTTAAATCAGAAGTTGAGAAGTTCGGAGGTCAAGGGAGTTTCAACTTGTGGCAGGTCCGCGTTAAGGGCCTCTTGACTCAGAACGGCTAGAAGAAAGCCTTAGAAGGAAAAGAGAAGAAATCAGAGAATTTGACAGAAGCACAGTGGGAGGAGTTAGATGAGAAGGCACTCACAGCTATCCAGATGTATCTTACAGATGATGTCCTGAGAGAAGTTCTGGAAGTCAAGACCACTAAGGAGTTATGGGAGAAATTGCAGGAGATGTTCTGCTTCAAGTCAATCTCCAATAAACTCATAGTTAAACACTGATTATTCATGTTCCGTATGTCAGAAGGTACATCTCTTAAGAACCATATTAATGAATTTAACTCTATTATTCAAGAGTTAAAAGAATTGGAGATGCCCCTCAAGATGAAGATCAGGCCATGCTTTTATTATGTTCACTCTCCACCTCATATAAAGGCTTCACTAAAAGCATGATTTGTGGTGGTAGAAAAACCATCTCTGTTGATGAGGTTAAAAAACCTATTGAGTAAAGAACGAGTAGATAAAGAATTATCAAATTCTGTAAATGACTCAGGTAGCGGTTTGGTTGTGAGAGGTAGAACTAAGACTAGAGGGTCTGGTAGTGGAAACAAGTCTAGGTCTAATTCTAGACACAAAAATTTGTCATGTAATTATTGTCACAAGAAAGGGCACATAAAGAAGTACTGTTATAAGCCTAAGGATAAGCACAAAGAAGATAATAGGAAAGACCAGAATAGAAATGATAAGTCCTTTGAGGATAGTGTAGTTGAAGATGAAAGTAATGCTGATGTTCTATTAGTTACCGAATCCTAGTCCAGGTCCACAGATAAATGGATCATGGATTCGGGTTGTTCTTATCATGTTTGTCCTCATAGAGACTAGTTCACCATATATAAGTTGATTCAAGGTGCAGTAGTTCTGATGGGCAATGATGCATCTTGTAGAGTTATGGGTATAGGTATAGGAACAATCCGAGTTAAGATGTTTGATGGTACAGTTAGAACTTTGAGCGATGTGCATCACGTCCCAGATGTGAAAAAAACCTCATTTCTTTACGTACTCTTGAGTCACATGGGTACAGGTACATAGCTAAAGGTAGAGTAATGAAGGTCAACAAGGGTGACTTGATTGTCATGAAAGGCAAAAGCGTAGGAACCTTGTATGAACTTCTGGGTTCTTCAGTGACAAAGTCAATAGCTGTTTCTACATCGTCCATGTCAGATTCAGATGTTACCAGGTTATGGCACATGAGATTGGGTCATATGGATGGTAAGAGACTAACAGAGTTGAGTAAGAGGGTTTTACTATGTGGTCAGTCTACAGGGCTGATGCAGTTATGTGAGCATTGCATATATGGGAAGCAGAAGAGCGTCAGTTTTAAGAAGGCAGTGCATCAGACTAAAGGAACGTTAGACTATATACATTCAGACTTGTGGGGACCGTCCAGAGTTCCTTCCAAAGGAGGTTCCAGGTATCTTATAATGTTTACTGATAATTTCCCAAGAAAAGTTTAGGTTTATTTCTTGAAACAGAAAAATGAAGTTTATGATACCTTCAAGAAGTGGAAGGTGTTACTTGAGAAACAAACAGGGAACCAAATCAAGAGGTTGAGGACTGACAATGGCCTTGAATATATTAAGGGTGATTTCACCAAATTTTGTGAAAATCAAGGCATTGTTTGACGCAGGACTTGTACAGGTCGACCTCAACAGAATGGAGTGGCAGAAAGACTGAACAGGACGTTACTTGAGAAGGCTTGTTGCATGTTGTCAAATGCAGGTTTAGGGAGAGAATTTTGGGGAGAGGCACTTAACATGGAGTGTTACTTAGTGAACTGATCATCTCATTCATCGCTTTGGTTGAAGACTCCAGAAGAGGTATAGTCTGGATCCCCTGCTAATTACTCTCATTTAAGAATTTTCAGTTGTCCTACTTATGTTTATGTGAATGAAGGAAAGTTAGAGCCTAGAGCCAAGAAGTGCATTTTTCTTGGTTTTACATCAGGTGTGAAGGGATTTTGTTTATGGGATTCAAAATCTCATAAAATTTTAACTAATAGAGATGTTACTTTTGATGAATCTTCACTACTACATCCGCCACACACGCCCTCCACTATTAGTGATACGGGTCAGGTGTAGAAGCCAGGTGTTGATCAGATACATTTAAATAACACAGTTATGCAGCAAGTTGTACCCACTGTGTGTATACAGGCACCTCCAGTACAAGTTACTGAAGAAAATAAAGCGATTGAAATAGGTCAACAGGTGGAGCAGTATACTATTGCTAGTGGTAGACAGAGGAGATGAGCTAGAGCACCTCAAAAATATGGGTATGAGGAGATGATAGCTTATGCTCTTTCTATGGCTGAGACAGTGGAAGACATTAAGCCTTCCACCTATTCAGGAGCTGTGACTAGATCTGATTCAGAGAAATGGATAATGGCTATGCACAAAGAAATGGAGTCATTATAGAAGAACCAGACTAGGCAACTTGTCAAGCCTCAAACAGGAAAGAGAGTTATTGGGTGCAAATGGGTCTTCAAGAAGAAAGAAGGCATTCCTTGAGTGGAAGATGGAAGGTACAAGGCTCGATTGGTAGCTAAAGGCTACAGTTTGGTACACGGTATTGACTTTCATGATATCGTTTCACCTATTGTTAGGCATACTTCCATTCATCGATACTTGCTTTAGTAGCTATGCATGATTTAGCGCTTCAGTAATTAGATGTGAAAACTGCATTCTTGCATGGTGAGCTAGAAGAGAGTATTTACATGCATCAAACTGAAGGCTTTGTTGTTGAAGGAAAGGAAGATCATGTTTCTTCGTTGAAAAGGTCACTATATGGTTTGAGGCAATCGCCAAGGCAGTGGTATAAGAGATTTGATTAGTTTATGACCAGTCATGGGTTCTTTAGGAGCAAATATGATAGTTGTGTTTATTTCAGGCAAACAGGTTCAGGTTCATTCATTTATCTTCTGTTATATGTTGATGATATGTTGATTGCAGCTAAGGATATGTCTGACATTGATGAATTGAAAACAATGTTGAAAAGTGAGTTCAAGATGAAAGATTTAGGAGCAGCCAAGAAGATTCTTAGTATGGAAATCAAGAGGGACCAAAAAGCAGGAAAGTTATACTTGTCTCAGAAAAAGTATATTGAGAAGATTCTAGATCGATTTCATATGAAAGATGCTGAGCCAGTTAGCACTCCTTTGGTAGCTCATTTCATACTTTCAGCATTAGATTCGCCTCAGACAGAGGAAGACATCAGGTACATGTAACAAGTCCCTCACTCTAGTGCAGTTGGCAATATTATGTATGCTATGGTATGTACACGTCCAGATATCGCATATGCAGTTAGCAAGGTGAGCAGATATATGGCAAATCTAGGTAAAGAGCTTTGGGAGGCTGCTAAATAGATTCTCAAGTACTTACGTGGCACTTCTAATGTATGTTTGGAGTTTGGGAGGAGTAAATGTTGTTTAGTAGGGTATGTTGAATCTGATTATGGTGATGACCTTAATAAGAGGAGATCTACTTCAGGATATTTGTTCTGTTTAGGTGACAGTGCTATCAGTTGGAGAGCACGTCTACAATCAATTACCGCACAGTCAACTACTGAAGCAGAGTATATGGCAGTAACAGAAGCATTTAAGGAAACTGTTTGGTTAAAGGGTTTGGTTAGTGAACTCAGTATTGTTTAGGGTACAGTTGGTGTCTATTGTGATAACCAGTCAGCGATTCAGTTACCCAAGGGTTACATGACCCATCATAACAGGACAAAGCATATTGATGTCAAGTATCATTTCATTCGGGATCTGATTGATGAAGGCAAGATTGAGTTGAAGAAGATTGGTACAGGAGATAATTCCGCTGATATGTTCACTAAAGTTCTATCCAGCAGGAAATTTGAGCATTGCTCAAATCTGGCTGGGGAAGTGGCATATTTTGGAGAAGGTGGAGAGTTTATTTTGTGACAAATTTGAGCCAAGGTGGAGATTTGTTAGGATATGTCTCAAATTCCTTAGTATCGCTGTAGAGGGTATGCTGATTGACCGGGGCAATAGCCGATCGATTGGGTAAGTTCGTAGAAGCATGACGCATCCAGTAGCACCGCCAATCGATTGGCAGGTGTGTCAATCGATCGGGAGTCTATTTCTGCACAGGGTATAAATACAGTGCAAGGGTTTCATTCGTACGCATCCAATTGAAAAGTGAGCGCAGTACCATTGGGAGAAAAGAGAGGGAGAGGTGATTTGTAATTCTTCTACTATTTCTCATTCAATAAAAGTCTCCTTCGCCCGTGGTTTTTCCCCCTCTCGATTGAAGAGGGGTTTCCACGTAAATCGCTGTATTCTTCCTTAGCTCTTTTTCGTTCTTAATTTGCTTCTCTTATTTGTAATAGTATTTGAATCGAATTAGGTTATTGGGTGTTGTTTTCTCCACTTCAACAAATGGTCCTCACTTTAATTACTTTTCCTAATTGCTTCTCAACTCCTAATTAATTTAATTTTTAAAAATTCTCAAGGGTTGTTGACTTGTTGTTAATCAAGTACACATACCTGTGCCTTTTGTACGGGAGATTACAGTCCAATAATGCTAGTATGAACTATCTCTAGGAGTCCACTACTATAGGTAGTACTGTACCTTTTGTTCTTAGTTACCTTTCCCCTTATACTTCAAACAAGTGCCAAAATTCTCAAAGTCTAGGCTGGGAAGGATTTCATTCTTAATCAGTTTTCTATTCTTTTCCCATAAAACATGTGCAAGTCTTTTATGTCATAATTTGGATGATTTTGTCTAATGAAGGACCATTTAGTGCCTACTACTTTCATGTTAAGGGAAACATGTATTAGACAGAAACATAACTTATATAAATCATCACATAAAAAAGCACTTTCAAAACATAAGAATCATAAATTAAATCTACTCTCTTAATATTAAAAGTAAATTGATAAACATAAATACCAAGTCATGGTACTGACACTAAATTCCGCCTCATAGACAGTAAAAAAAAAGAGTATTTTCCAAAACAAGGGTAAAACTAAAATCGAGATTTAATATGACTGTTTTGCTAAAACTCTACATCTAGTTGGACTCCATTCCCCGTGGTCACGCTAACTTAACCCTCACTTGGATTCTGTTTGTTTTTGAACCCCTCCTTTATTTAGGTCTCATAGTTGACACAATTCTCTTCATATGAGCTTTCGTTTCCAGAACCAACAAACAAATGTTCTTTTCTAACTTGGTTAGGACCCCCATGTTTGTGAGATTGACCATAATCTCCTTGATTCTTACAAAACTTATGACTTTGAAATTTAATCTTCTATGGCGCTGCGAATTTTGTTTATATTAGTTTCACCATGACTAGGGCGCATCTGATACACCAAATTCACACTCTCAATTTCAACACCTATATCGTTCTTCTTTTTAATTCTATGTTCTTCTTGCACACAAATAGAGATGGTCTAATTAACACTCCAAGCTTCCTTTTGGGCATTATAAATAGTTCTCAATAGGGAAGGAGTTCAAGACTTGATGAAGTAGAAAAGAATTAAGAATAGTGACTTTAAGGTTAGAGAGATAAATAAAAAAAAAAGGGAACATACCTAGTGCCTCAAGGGCTCCCGCCTACGCAGGGTTTGGGGGGGAGGATGTACGCAGCCTTCCCCCTTCAGGGTGTTAACCTTAAGAGAGGCTGTTTTCCAGTGCCCCCAACCTGAGGGTGAGGACTTCCCAGGAGGTCACCCATCCTGGTACTACTCTCGCCCAAACACGCTTAACTCCGGAGTTCTAATGGGATCCGGTGACGGCGTGTTGGTGCCCTCTTTGGTTTTAAGGTTAGAGAGATAGTTAGCAATATATGACATTTTCATGTTGTAAGTCCTAGTCCCTCTGCTCCCATCATATTTCACATTCATTAGCTTTTACATTAGGCCTCCAAGTTCGACCTTTTCATATTCTATAAATCTTTCCCCCATGGAAACAAGGAATTTCTTAACATTAGTTTCAGAGGGTGCAACGCTTTGAAAAGCATTTGAAATTGACTTTCTCATACTGAGGACACTTAACCTATTAACTCTCTCACACTTTTGATAATCAGCCTTTTGCTCATTAGAGCTTTCATCAGTGGGCTTAGCGGGCTTATTTTCTGTCAAGACCAAGTCTAAATCAATCAGACCAAGAGCTAATTCAACATTCCTTTTTCACTTAACAAAATTGTCCCTCCTTAAGTGTCTTATTGGACCAAGTCTAATTATTTACAATAGTATTGCCAACTAAAGTGAATATCAAGTAATAAACATGATATAACATAGGCATATGATGTTAGTGAGTATACTTAGTAGAATGTATTCAAAGAGGAAAATAACAATATTCTCATGAGAGTCCAAGTAAATCATTATACAATCACCTTTGGGCAGACAAAATTTTCTCAGAGGCCAATTTAACCCCTTATCGATCACTCCTACTACTTACCACCATCACATACGACGACCCCCTTTGGGCAGATCACTACATGCGTTGGTAACAAGCAGTAAACAACATTCTAGAATCCTTCTTGAGAAAAATTTCCAATTTCTACGGTTAGCCCGCTTTGGTGGTATCAAACCATATATGTTGAAAAATTAACCAATTAAGACAAGTTCCGTACGCACAATAAATTTCTTGATGTTCAATCACATTGAACAAATCGACATAATAAATAAATGGATTTATGAACTCACTGCACTTTACGTTATCAGAAGCTGTGAAGGAAAACTTAAACAAATCTGATATGTTAAGATACCAATTTGTTAGGAAAAACTTAATGTAGAAGCGTGGACCCTGGTAGCTTGATTCGATTCAAATAATATGACTCACGCAAAACGAGAAGTAAACAAATATGGAGAAAGAAAGAACAAAACAAGAACACGCAATATTTACGTGGAAACCCCTCTACAATCGAGAAGGGAGAAAACCACGGGCGGAGATGGAGATTCTTTATTAACTAAACGGAAGAATTACAACGACACTTTCCAGAATGAGATATATGGAAGAATTACAATCACTCCCTCTAAACTCTCGTAGTACTCAAAAACTTGGAGGAATTATAAAATCACCTCATTCTTAATGGCGGCAGCTCACAACCTTTGATTGGATGCAAAATTACGTAAACCCTACGTCCTTTATATAGACGTAGGTCAGGAGGCGCCCGACCGATAGGGAACACCCGATCGATCAGCACCCCGATCAATCGGAACCGGCCGATCGATCGGCCCTCTAATTTCCTAAACAATCCTGAATCTTTCCTTAAATCACCCAATCGATCGGATTCCCTCCCGATCGATCGGTGACCCTATGGCAGCCCCAATAAAAATAAAATAAGTAATTTGAGACATAACCTAATAAATCTCCACCTTGGCTCAAATTACATACTTAAAAGATTTTCCTCCACCTTCTCCACTAAACCCCCACACACGGGGTTAACACAACAAAGTACGAAACCTAACCGAACGAAGCTTGAACTTCCTGTTAGGTAGAAACTGAGTGAACATATCTGAGAAGTTATCAGCAATGCTAATTTTCTTCTCTAAATTGGCTCTTGACACATCATCTGAAATAGCCACCTGCTGTTGAACTGTGTTACTGAACTGAACTCCCTCTGGCTTACTCACCTGACCTGAATCACAAACAACTGATGACATCTTCTGTGGAAATAGCAATAATGAAGACTCACCAAACGTGACACACCTACTTGTCAGGAATTACTCGAAACGAAAACCTTTCTGCTTCCCATAAAGCCCTTGTTCACATATCACCAGTCCTCTGGACTGACCACACAAAGAGCCCCTCACACTGTGCTCAGACAGACCCCTATCACCTGAATGATCCAACCTCAAACGTCCTAAATTTGTGATTTCTGGTTCTGTCAACAACAAGGATGATGAAAATACTGCAACAGATCTAACAATTGTAGAACCGACAAGTTCATACAACGTACCTAGCCTTCTTCCCTTCATAACTGTCAAAGCACCCTTAACGACCTTCAAAACTCCACCTTCAGCTGTGTACATGTACCCTTTAGACTCAAGAGTACCTAAAGAGATGAGATTTTTCTTCAAATCAGGAACATGACGAACATCGCCCAAAACCCTGATAGTGCCATCGAACATCCTAAAACGAATTGTTCCTATACCCAGAACTTTGCATGGATTATCATTACCCATCAAAGCAACTCCACCTTGAATAGACTCATACGTAAAACCAATCCTGGTTGGGACAAACATGATAGGAGCAACCCGAATCCAAAATCCAACTATCTTTCAAATTAGACTGAGGTTCAGACACGAACAGTAGAAAATCTTCATTCTCACCATTCACAACACTAGCTGCTATGGATATCTGGTCAGACCTGTTAACTGCTTCTAATTTTCTCTTAAGCTTGTAACAGTCTTTCTTAATGTGCCCTTTCTTATGACAGTAGTTACAGGTTAGGTCTTGATACTTAGACTTAGACTTGTTTCCACTATGATCATATTCAGTTCCCCCCCTCTCAAATAAACCACTACTTGAGTTATACACAGAATCAGATAATTCTTTATCTACTCTTTCTTTACTCAGTAGGTTTCTCTTAACTTCATCAACAGATATAGTTTGTCTACCACCCTAAATCATACTTTTGACAAAACCCTTATATGAAGTAGAGAGAGAACATAACAATAACATTGCCTGATCTTCATCCTTAGGAACATCATCCAATTCTTTCAAATCTTGAATAATTGAATTAAATTCATTGACGTGGTTCTTAAGTGACATACCTTCTGACATACGAAACGTGAACAACTGGCGCTTAACTGCGAGTTTGTTGGAGACAGACTTGAAACAGAACATATCCTGCAATTTCTCCCACAACTCTTTAGTGGTCATCACTTCCAGAACTTCTGTCAAAACGTCATCGGTAAGACACATCTGAATTGTTGTGAGCGCCTTCTCATCTACCTCCTCCCATTGTGCTTCTGTAAGATTCTCTGATTTCTTTTCTTTCCCATCTAAAGCTTTCTTCAAGCCATTCTGAGTCAAGAGGCCCTTAACGCGAACCTGTCATAAACTGAAGCTCCCTTGACCACCAAACTTCTCAATTTCGGATCTAATTGCGGACGTCATATTATCAAATTGAAATAAACAGGGCTCTGATACCAATTTGTGAAGCAAAACTTAAACAAATCTGATACGCTAAGATACCAATTTGTTAGGAAAAACTTAATGCGGAAGCGTGGACCCTGGTAATTGATTCGATTCAAATAATATGACTCACGCAAAAGGAGAAGTAGACAAATATGGAGAAAGAAATAACAAAACAAGAACACACAATATTTACGTGGAAACCCCTCTACAATCGAGAAGGGAGAAAACCACGGGCGGAGATGGAGATTCTTTATTAACTGAACAGAAGAATTACAACGACACTTCCCAGAACGAGATATATGGAAGAATTACAATCACTCCCTTTAAACTCTCGTAGCACTCAAAAACTTGGAGGAATTACAAAATCACCTCACTCTTAATGGCTGCGGCTCACAACCTTTGATTGGATGCAAAATTACGTAAACCCTACATCCTTTATATAGACGTAGGTCAGGAGGCGCCCGACCGATCGGGAAGACCCGATCGATCAGCACCCCGATCGATCAGAACCGGCCGATCGATCGGCCCTCTAATTTCCTAAACAATTCCGAATCTTTACTTAAATCACTCGATCGATCGGATTCCCTCCCGATCTATCGGTGACCCTACGGCATCCCCAATAAAAATAAAACAAGTAATTTGAGACATAACCTAACAGAAGCAACTGGAATAGTTCACTGAATTGTTTTGAGGATCAATTGTGAGTTTGGGAGACTTTAGGTGAATTCGTAGTTTTACAATAAAGCCAACTATATACCATACGAAATTGAATTCGTTAGTCATGGTCATATATACAATTTTAAATTAGGAAAGTTCTTTAGTTTTATGGGAAATCCTAATATCACCGGTGTTTGATACCACATGCAGAAATTTTTTTTAAGAATCTAGATGTTAGGGCTAGAGATTGTAAACATATCATAAGTGGAAGCCGTTGTTGTAATCAATTGAAATTTGGTTTATCTATAAGACAATCAGAAACAAGAAAGAACGCGTCTCTCGATCGCGCTTAGAACTTCCCACTCTCCAATTCTTTATAATGATCACTAGTGGAACAAGTCATCCCTTTAGTTGTCTCTTATAGCTAGGGTTTTAAAAGGAGAGAGAAGATATTAGTAAATTGTATGGGCTCCCCATCAAAGCCCGCATTTAATTAGGCCCAACACCTTACATACTATACTATTAATTATACAATAAGTTGAGACAAATCTAGGCCTATACTTTATAGATCACTTTATCAACTGGGCTTGACCGATTTAACATCCAACCAATTTTATAAAATAAGAGGATAAACCAATCAATGGAAGCCTACTTTATGGAATAATTCTAACATTAAAATGTATTATTTTGAATAAAAGACCAATTCTATAGAATTAGCTAGTGGAATTATAATTTTAACTCCAATAGGTGAACAAAATAACAAAATCAGAATTTTGGATCCCAATTCTAGTCTTAGGCTTGGATACTCTAGTTCCATGTGCCAAACATGACGTAAGAACTTCTTGAACATATATAATGTCGGTAAATCCTTAATACCATATACTGTTTGCATTCACACAAAAAAAAAAAAAAAAAAAAAAAGCCTAACCTTGTCAACATTTAAATAGGAAACAAAGAGCCTTTGTCCATGCCACAACTTGACCAGCACCATAAATGTTTAGGACATCAGCCTAATGCCAAAAATGGACTAAAAGCCCAATACAAGTTGACACAATTAACCATAGTTAACAGTTTTAAAAATTGATGCATATATAGTTTAGACTTGGAAATTGGTGCACGGGTCGGGCAATGTTGGATTGTTATAACTATAATTCGTAAAATACAATACAAGAATTAAGCTCAATCCAATATATTCATGTATTATTCTTGCTCGATGCATAATAAATTTGAAAATTTCTTTGACTAATAAAATATTACATATGATTATATTCATATTTGTAATAACTCTTTCTAAAATTAAGGCTTCAGATTCAATGGCTTAGAAACATATTTTGGGATGTGGGGACCTTATTTGACAAGGATTGCGATGGCAACTCGGTCATAGAAGATCTTTTTCTTTTTGTGATGACAATAAGCATGCTCGCCAGCCTCTTACTCACCTTATTAGAGAAAATCAAGTTGATAAAAAGCCCAGATTTGAAGGTAGGGACATTTATTCAACAGTGGGAATAAGATGTCCCAAAACTTTGTAAATTTGTTCCAATTTAGATATCACATGTAATAACAGGGGATGTGTTTTAAATGTGTGTTTTAAAACCGTCTACTTGTAAGCTTACGGATCGTCGTAGCTAAATCGGGTATACGGGTCGTATCCGCAGGGAATCGGAGTTAAGTCGGATTTTGTTATTAACGAGCTGTTGAAATCGAGTTTTGAGTTGGTTTAAATGAATTGTTAACTAAAATAGCAAAACTGACGATAAACTAAAAGTGTCAATTCAATTGACGTTAGTTCAGGGAAAGAATTCAATGTAGTATTACTCGTATTCCATCATTATATTCTACTATGACAATGGTTTAAAAGGCTTAGGCTACAAGCACTAAGCTTGGGTTAGTATTTAAATTAGGGTTTAGGGTAATGAACTAGTTTAAAGGCATAACTTATCATATCACCCTACGTGTAGCATAAGTTATATCATTAGAACTACTTTATTCCTTTGTAACTCCTAACTAAATATTTATTTGTATAACGATTGTGTTTAGGGTTGGGTACAATCTCAACCCTAACCATGCGTGAAAACCAGTTATGGTATGGTCTAGGCTACAAGCTCGTAGACTAACGCTAATAAATTGGAAATCTTAACATGGCTACAAGCTCATACAAAGAAAACCAGACAACGATCATAAATTTCCTACAGGGGTGCGTATATAACATAAAAAAACCATTGTTTATAATAAAATATAAATCTGGGATACGGACGGCTACCCGTACTTCATCCATAAACTAAAAATCCTCCATAAGAGTTCTAAACATTATGAAATCCAAGAAAGAAAACAATAATGATAAAACTAAGGATTTGAAGACTCCCCTAATTGATGTTGACGTTGACGTTGATCCTTGCTTTGATTCCGCCAGTACTTCGACCACCCGCACTTCAGTGTTTGAGAACCCTTTGAAACTCATAGCGGCTTCGGGAAGGAGAGGAGAAGGAGAGGCGTGGCAAAAAGATCTCCATAAAACAATTAGGTTTTCAACATTTAACTATCCACGAAACCTATTTAGGTTACCGATTTACACCCCGATTGGTTATTCTTTTCCACATGTGGTCGGGTTTCTTAAAATAGTCTTCAATTATTCCTCGATTACGTTTGATTCTGCCACTTTTCAATCTTTGTTTGCTATGTTGCACTCTAAGCCAAAATGTATCTAGATTACAACAAAACACACATGTAAAAGCCAAATATACTGCGGGAATGAAGAAAAAAATATGTAAATATAAGGCACATCAACATCCCCAAACCTACTCCTTGCTTGTCCTCAAGCAAGATTCCGGTCAAACTAGCTAAAGATGGGAAGTTTAGTTAGGCATTTAACCGCAAAGGTTACTTGTGAAAATTATTGTGCAATCATATTTCAGAGTGTACTTGAGACTAGCGAATCCTTATGTAACGTTATTATTGCACTAGTTCTAACTTAAGTCTTTGTCGTTAAGGTCTTTTTACTAGTAAGTGATCTTAGAACTTCTCTCCCCTTTGTCTTACTTCAAACCCCTCCAACTTTAAGAAGACATAAAGGTAATAAGTAAAGGAACAAGTTATCCTAACCCTTCACCATTAATCAATAGTGAAATCAAAATACTTCTCTTTTCTCTCTTGTTTTTCACTTCTTTTATTCTTCTTTTTTTTTTTTTACTCGGTTAAGCGTGTCTCCCTCAGACCCATGTAGCGAGTTTTCGGCCGGCAGCTCCCGATCCAGTTGGCTCGAGGTATCGGGTTTTAAGAGACCCCTACAAACCTAATGGCTCAAGTCTTGAGGATCCACAACCTAATCTGTTAGCACACACCTTTTTTTAGGTATTAGAGCTTATTTTAGTAACTACAAAGTTGATTCTTCTTAAGCTTTCCCTGTAACCCATGTAGCGAGCTTTCGACTGGTAGCTCCCGACCCAGTTGCTCAAGGTACCAGGTTTTAAGATACCCCTATGGGCTTACTTGCTTGAGACATAGGGGCTGCAAGAACCAACTTGTCACTTTTTTTTAAGAGGTTACTCAAGATAAAGAAATGTACAATTGATTTTAACATTATTAGAAGTAGAATAGTAGATTCCTATTCATAAAGTTATTACTATTATTTCGACCCAAACAGTAGGATATGTCACAAGATTAAGGGTAAAAAGTAATAATCTCACTAATTAGTTAAAAGACAAAAATATAGACTCAAAAGTCTGATCTGGTAATAATTTCATCTCATAAACATTATAATCATCAAGGTACATCGCAAAACTGGTCTACAATAAGGGTCACAAACAACCTTATACTCATTTATGCCTTCAAAAATGTAGCTAATTTATGCCAAATTAAGCTTAAAGGACAAACGAAGTTGACTCTGATCTGACATCCCCAAACCCAAACCTTGCATTGTCCTCAATGGAAATCATCGAAAGTAAATACAAGCAAGGAAAGGAAAGAGACGACCTGAGGTATGGCATATTCAGCTATGCGTGGCGAGCAAATCCAAAAAGGGAAGACAGAAATAGCAAGCTGCAATCGAAGACATAGAAGACAGAATACTAAGCGGCCTTGTTAGTAGTGCTAGAAATGGGGATTATACAAGTGTTTAGTAAAAAAGAAACAAAGTTAGCATGGTAGGGATAATAAAAGGACCTACAATTGAGAGAGTTCATGTTGAAAAATAAATTAAAACAAAATTAAAAGTAGGTTGGGTTGCCTTCCAAGAGCTCTAAGTTTAACGTCTTCAGGCGGACGTAGTTTAGAGCACAATGTCAACCAAAATCTGAGGCAGTGTCTGCCATAGAACTTTGGTTGACCCAGCAGGGGCAATCCCCAAACACAACAGCATTTCTAGACCCATGACTAGCAAGGAGGAAAACATTACCAGCATTGAGGTTGCAAATCCCTAGCCTACCGGCTATAGGTGATGAAGCACAACTATCAACACAGACACGGACACTATTACAATAATCACTTTTAGTAGAATCGGGCTTACCCGGCTCTACCAAAAGGTCAATTTCATCAACCATGTAGCATTCCAACTCATCCTCAGCCTCAGGGTGTCGAACAAAGTTCGAGACCTTCAATTTGCCCTTGAGATTTCCAAAAGAAACCTCCAACACTCCCGTCCTACCCTGAATCTTAGCGTCAGCCGTTACTAGGAACGGTCGACCTAGAATAATGGGAGTGTTGTACTTTTTCCTAGGAGTAGGGTCTATATCTAAGATGAAAAAATCAACAGGGAACCATGACGTACTCGCTCTGTCCTATCAGCCAACTGAAGTGTAACATTCGTTGGCTTAAGGTCTCCTATACCCAATTCCTGAAAAACTGAGTAAGGGATGAGGTTTACACTTGCTCCTAGATCTAGCAAGGCTCTGCTAGTGTAACGCTCTCCTAAGATGCATAGAACTGTAAAAGCCCAGGGGTCTCAAAACTTGAGTGGGGCGCTTCTCAGTGAGCCAGACCTTCTTCGAGATATGCGCTTGTGCGCGCTTCTTTTTGGTGCAAAGGTCCTTGAGGAACTTGGCATACATACGAATGTGTTTAATGGCTTCAATCAACGGCAAGTTGATGCTCACATCCCTAAACACATCTATGAGCTCAGCCCTCTTTTGGTCATCCTTCTTCTTCGGTCCTCTAAAGGCTGAAGGAAAAGGGACAGTAGGTTTAGCAAACCTACCTTGTGGGCCGTCCCTGTCAGCAATGGGAGATGGGTCCGTGCTCCCCTTCTCAACCTTGACCTCCACATCTCGAAGGTTCCCCTCCCTAGACACTGACACAACCCAAACTTGCTCGTGAGGGGGCAAGTTTGGGCTAGAGCTAGTTAACCCTACTGGAAGTGTGAGAGGTTGGGAGGGTAACCTCTCTTACTCTCGCCTATGAAGTGCTTGGACCAATTGTCCTATCTGATCTTTTAATCTAGCTATAGACTGAGAGGGAGACCGAACCAGTTGTGTAGTGTCCTCCATAAAGTCGAGCATACACTCCTGAAATTGTGAAGTATATCCTGGAGGGGGGAAGGAGGGTTATCATGGGTAACATTGGAGTGAGGTTGAGTAGCATACCTGCCCCGTCCCTGTAGAATGGGAGGGTGAGTGTTACCTGCAAAGTCGGGATCTTGTTGTCTCGTGGGTTGATTATGATTGGCGTTCTGCTTCCACAAGAAGTTCGGATGATCGCACCACTCGGGATAGTAGGTGTTGGAGAACGGGTCGCTATTTCCCGAATATCTTTGAGCTGTATGAACCTATTTTTGCACATATTTGGGAAATTATGACGCATATAAACAATTAAGCACAGAATGGTCCTCATCGGAACAAATGCTACACGGAGTAATACCACTCAATAACTCAGCTGTGTAGACTGGGTGCACATTAGTAGGTTCTGCATGCAAGTTCATAAGCTGATTCATCTTCTTGCTAAGGACGTCCAATCAAAGGTTAATGTCATATGTAGGTGCTATTTCATAGACACCACGTGTGCCTCCTCTAACCACCCACACAGAAGAGGCTTGGTTGAAAGAGTGTTTGCTGAGGCCCTCAAATAGCGTCCATGCCTCGTCCTCATCTTGTTGGTTAAATGCTCCCCCGCATGAAGCATTAACCATTTGCTTGTTGGAAGCCGTGAGACCATCATAGAAGTTCTGCACAAGAGCCCACTTGGGTGACTCGTGGTGGGGACAGCTTCTAAGGAGCTCCTTAAATCTGTCCCAACTCTCATGGAATTGTTCCTGATCCTTTTGTTCAAAACTATTGATTGTATGTCTAACAGCCATAGTTTTGCCTTTATGATAAAACTTGATAAGGAACTTTTGCTGGAGGTCAGCCCAAGTGGTGATTTCATCTCTCGGAAGAGACTGAAACCACCTTTTGGCTACATCCTTTAACGAGAATGAAAAGACATAGTCGAGCAGCACCAGTTGAGACACTTTGATGATGACAAGTTTTGCAAATTTCTATAAATGCATTAAGGTGGTCGTACGGGCTCTCAATTGGCTTCCCTTAGAAAATGGGAAGCATGTTGATGATCTACGGCTTAAGCTCGAAGTTAACATTACCCACGGTGGGTAATGTAACTCCAACGGGTGCGACATACGTTTAGGGAATGAAGTGGTCCCCAATCGTACGTGGTGTAAAATAAGCCATAATAAACAAAAATAAAAATTAATTAAAATAAAGAAAAAAATTAAATAAATAAAGATAATAAAACAGAAAAATAAACTAATGAAAAAGAAATAGGTTTTTTTTCTTTTTTTTTAAACAAAGAAAATAGAAATAAAAATAAAGATAAAAATAGAAAATAACTCGTTAAGTTTTAAATCAACTTAGCCTACCAATTCCCTGGCAATGGCGCCAAAAACTTGATGTGTTTTAAATGTGTGTTTTAAACCGTCCACTCGCAAGCGTACGAGATCATCGTAGCTAAATCGGGTATACGGGTCGTATCCGCAGGGAATCGGAGTTAAGTCGGATTTTGTTATTAACGAGCTATTGAAATCAAGTTTTGAGTTGGTTTAAATGAATTGTTAACTAAAATAGTAAAACTAACAATAAACTAAAAGTGTCAATTTAACTAAGGTTAGTTCAGACAATGAATTCAAGGTAGTATTACTCGTATCCCATCATTATATTCTATTATGACAATAGTTTAGGAGGCTTAGGCTACAAGCACTAAGCCTGGGTTAGTATTTAAATTAGGGTTTAGGGTAATGAACCAGTCTAAAGACATAACCTATCATATCACCCTACGTGTAGCATAAGTTATCTCATTAGCACTACTTAATTCCTTTGTCACTCCTAACCAAATATTAATTTGTATAAAGATTATGTTTAGGTTGGGTATAACCTCAACCCTAATCATGCGTAAAAACGAGTTATGTTATGGTCTAAACTACAAGTTCATAGACTAATGTTAATAATTTGGAAATCTTAACATGGTTATAAGCTCACACAAAGAAAACCAAACAACGATTATAAATTCCTCACAGGGGTGCGTATATAACGTAACGAAACTATTGTCTACAATAAAATATAAATCTGGAATACGGACGGCTATCCGTCCTTCATCCCTAAACTAAAAGTCTATTCCTTCATAGGAGTTCTAAACATCATGAAATCCAATAAAGAAAACAATAATGATAATACTAAGGATTTGAAGACTTTCCCAACTGATGTTGATGTTGATCCTTGCTTTGATTCCCCCAATACTCCGACGACCTGCGCTTTGGCGTTTGAGAACCCTTTGGAACTTGTAGCGGCTTCGGGAAGGAGAGGAGAAGGAGAGGCTGGCGAAAAGATCTCCCTAAAACAATTAGGTTTTTTATATTTAAACAAAACTCGGCCGGTGCGCGCTTGTGTGGCGTGTTGTGCGGCCGTACCTCTCCCCCCGTCTCTCTCTCTCTCTCTCTCTCTCTCTCTCTATATATATATATATATATTATATTATATTTTATATAATATGTAATATAGTATATAAATATAATATAATTATATAATATAATACATAATATTATAAAATATATATATTAACTATCCACGAAACCTATTTGGGTTACCGAATTACAACCCGATTGGTTATTCTTTTCCACATGTGGTAGGGTTTCTCAAAGTAGT
Source organism: Simmondsia chinensis (assembly GCA_018398585.1). Taxonomy (NCBI): domain Eukaryota; kingdom Viridiplantae; phylum Streptophyta; class Magnoliopsida; order Caryophyllales; family Simmondsiaceae; genus Simmondsia; species Simmondsia chinensis. The sequence continues at coordinate 30,221,082 of JAGTTD010000007.1, read as the reverse complement.
CTTCAATTATGCCTCAATTACATTTTTTTTCTACCACTTTTCAACATTTGTTTGCTTCGTTGCACTCTAAGCCAAAATGTATCTAGATTACAACAAACACACATGTAAAAACCAAATATATTGCGGGAATAAAGAATAAAATATATAAATATAAGGCACATCAATAGGTACCCCAATTTTATACTACTATAGGTTGCATTTATTTTTTTGGAGATTTATAACATACGGTGACTTCTTTCTTAAGTCACTCGCGTGGATAGTTCATGGAAATTGACGACCAAACAAGAATAGGTGGTTGTTTAAATAGAGAGCGAAACTGATATTTATCCAGAATGAAAGTATTTGCTTGGCAACTAATTAACAATGTGTAACCATGTAATTTAATTCTTTTTAAGCATGGCGTGTAGATATATACCATCCCGTGTGTTTAGACAATTAAGTATTATTGACCATTTGTTTGTTGAATGCCGCTTTATACGATAGTGTTGGAATCTTGTGTGAGTTGGGTTTGGATCTATTGTTTTCCACGTAATGTACCGACAGTAAGCTAGCTACAAGATATGCACAGCTTTCATCAGAATGATTCTCGAGAAACATTCTGCCAAAGTACCAATCTTCTTTGGGCTATCTAGAGATATAACAATTAAAAGATGGTTAAAAGGTTTATGAACAACAACAACAACAACAAAACCCCGTGCCTGCAAGGGCTCCCGCAAAAGCAGGGTCTGAGGACGGGGGGGGGGGGGGGGGGGGGGGGGGGGGGGGGTAGATGTACGCCTCCTTCCCCCTTCAGGGGGCTACCCTGATAAAAGGTTCACGAGCCTTGTGGATAAAGTTGTAGTGAAAGCACAAACTGAATTGTTTGAATGGAGCATGCAGAACAGTATCGAAGACAAACTAGGGAGATAATAACTTCAGAATATTGTGAAAGCAGTGTTGTATACCATGAAAGTCACTACAAATTGGACGGATGAAGGTAAACTTTGATGGTTAAGAAAAGAAGAATTTTTTGCTTGAGGTCATATAATCAGAAATCACCTAAACAATATCTTCCTTTAAGCTACAGAGGGTTTTTCTTATCATAGCTTGTAGATGGTTGGAAGCTCATTAGTTACAGGTCGCTGCTGCTAGAGATGGAGTTCAAAACTATGCTAGTATAAAATTTACCAAAATTCACTTTGTAGGTAATAACTTAATTGTGATTAAGGAATTAAGTAAGATAAAATGCCTGTGAAGATGTTTTCTAGGTGTAGGGACATTCAAGTAGGTTATGCCTTTCAAGAAGAGAATTTGCAAGCACATAGGATGGGAACATCAGGTCAATTCTTCCAAGATGTAGGAGTAATTGAAGGTAATTCGTTAATAAGTTTAATCATGATTTTGAGTAATAATGCACTGAGATGAGCTATTTACTGACTGCGTATCTAGTGTTATCCTTAATTTTATAAATGAAGTAAATATGAAACTAACCACCACTAAGTTGAACTCTACACGACTTTTCCACAAAGCCAATATAATATTTATGGACCAATTACTGCATGTTTTATTATATTATTTGGATTGCTCTAGCAATGTGATAATTTGATTGCAAATTATCAATACAGTGTCGATGGTGGGGTGAGCCATATTATATAAATGACCTTCAAGGTCTAACACGTTTAAGATGACTATGTCATTTAGCATGTGGAACAATTAACCGTGTTGTATGTGTAGCTGTATTTGTATCCTATTTTAACAATAAATCACTCTTTTTCTTTGTGTTTGATTCAACATAAGAGGACTGTATGAGTTAGTAAGTGGGACGACTAATCATGTTATAATTGGATTTGTAATAAATTTTATTAATTTTGTGATTGATTCAACACCATGATAGGTAATCTACACTTCAGCATTGTGTGTAACAAAGTAGTATTTGAAACCAAACCAAAGTCCAATTTTTCACAATGGTATTTCCGCATTGGTTACCCTAATTATTTGGATTGGGTTCAGATCTAATTATTGAGTTCTCGGATATTTTGTTATTACTTATGCCTACAAATTTCAATTTTTATAAAATTGGAAAGCTGGAGACCACTAAGTTACATTTTCAAGTTTTTAATGTTGAAAAACCGTGAATGATGTTTCATTTTCAGAACTTATTTTTCCAAATACCGAAAAAAAAGAAAAGAAAGAAAAATTAGAGATAGAAAGGAAAACTAGGAATGAAAAATAAAAACTAATTAAACAGAGTCTGATACTTTTGAAGGTTTTTTTTTAAAGGTAAAGAGAATACTAAAGAGTTTGTCGACAGATCGGTAGATTTAGCGCATCGCTATTGCTAAACCTATTGAGTTCTAAATATAAGCCTTCTAGAAAATCAATATTTAAGTGCTCCTAAATTCCTCTAATAACCATCCTGCCTACCGCGCTATTACCTTTGCGGTAAATATAGAAGACTCTCTAATCTTGATATTTTCTTAAAAAGAGGCCAAAGATTTTTAACATTGCAAAAACAATTGAACTCACAGGAATAGTTTTAGTACCCACAAGGTTGTCTCCTTTCACCTGGATAGCAATTCTATAGGAGTTGATCTAATTAGGGCATTGTACATCTGAAGTGGGGATGTAGCTCAGATGGTAGAGCGCTCGCTTAGCATGCGAGAGGTACGGGGATCGATACCCCGCATCTCCATCCTTTTTCGTCTTTCTTTTTGGTCCCTACGATCTCAATGCCGCTCGGAATCATCACCATTAGCGGTTTCCTCTTTGTTCGACAATGGCGAGTAAAGGTGCGCCAGTGCCGACCATTCGTAATTTTCGATCTCGCATTCTTCTGTTCTATCGCCTTTCTATTATACAAATCGCTAGAATCTTTCTTTCCGTTTTATCTTCATTGATGAATGAACTCTTGCTGAGAAAGGTAGTGATGATAGTTTATAAGCGATGACTATGTTTAATATTATGAAGCTTTGAATTTATGCTAGTGGTGATTAACTTTTGCGCCTTTCCAGTTACTTGATTTGAAATTTGGTACTATATTGTCACGCTCCTAGCAATTTGGACATGAATTTTTGAGAATAATTGAAGAATTGAGGGAGAATAGGATAATTGATTGAGTTAGAGGAGAAGAAGAAGAAGAAGAATTAGGGAGAGAGAAAGAAGAGAGTTTAGGGAGAGGGGAAGAGAGAGAGCATTAATCAGAATTCAATTATAACATTTCCTTAATATGATGCAATCCAAAATATAGTGATTAAATAAGGGGTACGTTAGATATTAATAGATATTAATAGATGACTTAAGTCCTTTGTAACCAAAATTAGGTAAAAATTAAAAAAATAAGAGACTAATTCGGTAATAAAATAAAACATGAGGGACCGTTTTGAATCCCAAAAAAAAAAAAAAAGATGAGGGACAAATTTGAACAAAATAAAAAATGAGGGACCGATTTGAACAAAGCTGAAAACATGAGGGACCAACGGTATAAAGAACTCTTCTTTATTACTGCTATACCCCTTCTCTAACTCTATATAGAGGGGCGTTTAGTGTAAAGGAGGTGTATGGATGAATTGAATTGAAATCTTTCTCGTCTCTTTCTTTAGGTCCCTCCCTCCCTTGTCTATCTTTCCCTCCTGTTGATATTACTATACAAATCTTATCCTATACTTGTAAATCTCTATATCTTGTTTGGATTATACGAGTTATATTCAAAATACTATTGTATTTGAGTTGAATTATTTGATTGATTGATTCATGGTGATTTGATATGGTTTAGAATGACTTTATTACAAGCGTAGGATCCTATTTATAGAAGAGGATAGCTGATAAAATATAGGATTATTTACATTTTAGTACCCCGACCGTTTTTGGAAATAATAAAAAGAACCTTGAACTTTTTGAATAATTAAAAATGCCCCTAAGTTTTTGTCGTATTAATAAAAAGGCCCCCAAGTTCTTGCCGCTTTAATAAAAAGGCCTCCAAGTTCTTGTCGCTTTAATAAAAAGGCTTCTCTCTGACGTGATTATGTTATTTTTAGTCGATAGAGCTGATTCTATGTTTTTATTAATGCTACAATAAAATAACAAAAACACCCTTTAATAACCATATTTTGAAACAAATTAAGTGAAAGTAGATAGCTTCTACATAACACAATATCTCGAATTTTGTGCTTATAAAGTAATAATAAGAGCGTTGAAGCGTACTAGGTCATTTTATTATAGAATTAATTAAAAGTAATTGCCACGTCAGCTATATCGATATAAAATGATGTCATCGCGCTTGAGAGGGGCCTTTTTATTGGTATGACAAAAACTTAGGGGTCTTTTTAATAATTCAAAAAGGTTAGGGTCTTTTTTATCATTTCTAAAAACGTTGGGGGTACTAAAATGTAAATAATCCTAAAATATAATAACAAAATAGAAAAGCTACCTACACTAGGATTCGGTGCATGTCTGTTATTGTTATTTTATTGTTGCTTGCATGTCTAATATTGCTTTAGGTCTTTTTTATGTTGTTCCTTCTTTTCTATTCTTTTTAAGGTTGGGGACTCTTAGGAAACAAACTCCTTTTAGGGAGCACCCTGTAGTAGGGGTAAGGCTGCGTATATCTTACCCTTCGTGACCTTGTAGTTGTGGGAGCCTCAATGAGACACTGGGTGGTGGTTGTTTTAGGCACTAAAAGTCTTAAATTTAAAAAATCTACTTCTAAGCTATTGTAAACAAAATTATCTTAAAGGGAAAAAAATATGTTTCGTTGGCATGTTCCTAAACCCTTTTTAAGTTTTTCAGATCAGTTTTACCCAGTCAAAAGATCAGCTGCTTGGAGAGTCCTGTGTTATTATTATAGTCATCGAGTGCCAGGGAATGAATGTATTTTTTTATAATTCAAAAATAGTTGACGACCCTAGGCCTACCTTTCCTTATGGTTGTTGAAATTGGAATCTCAGTTAAAAATTGTGTACAATATCCATATTGAACACGTATTTGTATTTTGTTGTTTACAAATAAATTTATGTATAATTCTTAATAATACGGTAAATATATATTTTCTTGATGTTATCAATATAATGCACGTCTTATAACACATTCATATTTTTCTCATTTAAAAAATAAATCGTTAATTGAAAATAATCATATTTCACCTAAAGTAGTTATTCCTATTCTATACTTTGCTGAATTGTCACTTTAACTCTCAAATTATTGATTATATTATATCATTTACTAGGTGCTATGCTTCCTGCTAACGCCATTATGGTTAACACCATCAAGCAAAAGTCAAAATGACGGAATTATATCCTTCCTCACTTTACTTATATTCTTAAAAAGGAGTTGTTTTAGACATGACTGCATCCACACAGTTGTTTTTTTTTTTTTTTTTTTTTTAAATCAACCAACTTTTTATCGGTATTTTCATCTATACAATGGAATAATACATATACATATTAAATCCCTTTTAAGTTTTGTACCGTAATTTACTGATTATGGTCGGAATAAGCCAACTACATCCGATTTAAAAACATGAATATACTAATGTTGTTTATCACAATCTTTCTGTCCAGTTGAATGTTATGTTAATTCATGTTTGAAGTTTTGTTGAGATGAAGTCACCGGACCAGGTTAAAGAGACTAAATTTGATACCACATGATATTATAGACAATTGAAATACAACTCAAAACACGTACATCGTCTACCGTTTGTCTGATAGACCCACAAGCAAACTTAAGCAAAAACAAAGCGAAAGAAGGTAAAAAAAAAATAAAAAAAAAAAAAAGAAAGAAAAAAATAAAGGAAGAAAAGAGAACTGTGATTGCGTAGTGCAAAATAAGGGACAATATGCTTGCTCATACTGTGATGAGTTTCTTCAAAGGTTTTATCTGTCATATTTTGCTTCAGTAGGGCCTCAGATTCTCAGAAGCCTATCAGCAAACATGGAGAAAGTTAATGTAGAACTGGTTGTGAAAATGGTGCTACTTGCATAAGTAAGAAGCCTAATGTAATGATATATGTTTCTTCTTCTTTTCTTTTGGTGTTCTCAAACTTCTTTTTGGTAGGAAGTTTAGTTGAGTTTGAACAATTTTATGAAGTCATCAAGCGTAGCAAAAAGTATTTATTACCAGGGCTAGTGCGGACATTTTCAGGGTCCCAAGCGAAATTTTCAAATGGAACCCTTCATATGCAACAAATTAAAAAAAAAAAAATCTAATCACAAAACTCAGTAATATTAAAAATTGACATTTTAAAAACAATGACCCAAAAATTTGGGTCCCCTAAACTTTGGGGACCCCACTCGATTGTTTGGGTTGCTTGGAATTATGCCCGGCTCCGTTTATTACGTATTACCCATGCAAAATATTAGAAGAAATAAGTGATGCCCATAATTTGACGACGTAAAAATATGGAAGCACCAGATAACTTGTTCTAGTCTATTTGCTGACATATGGTTGTTAGACCCGAGCAGCACGCGCATTTGTGATCCTTACTAAGTAGGATCACATTTATTGTGAGCTTAATTAGAAAGATGATTAGAACATGAGCGGAAAAGCAAGTATGTCTGACATATGTTGTGACTGCAACACTAGAAGAAACAAACCTAAATGAGTAAGAATAGTTAGGAGATCATCGACCTGATTAGCATTTTGCATCTGAAAGGTGTAAAGCATGCCAGCATTATGATTTGGTTTTGCATGCAAACTAGTGGCGCAAGGTACCTATGGGACCAACTTATTCAAGAATTCAATGAAATTATCGGCTGTTTTTATCAGACATTGCTAATTTGTTGATTATTCATTTGTTTACATGTAAGAGTGAGTTACTCTTCCATGCCTTTTTAGTTGTGGTGAGATGATGACTTGGGAAAACCCATTTTACTAAAACTAAGATTATCTCTGGTACAGATTTTTTTCAAGCTTAACGCTGACTTCCCTGGCCCCTCAAGTCTAGCATTGTGCGCGACAATGTAGCTTATCTTCCTGAAACACTCTAGGGTGATCGGTTGGATAAACTGAAACAACTTAAATAGGTGTGTGGTTATATATTGATAGAATGCAGAGTGAGAGGAGTTGGAGATGCATGAAACTTAGTACAAGTAGAATATACCTCTGTTGAGAGCAGCCCCTCTTCCATTGCTCGCAGGGGTCTTGTAGTTGGTTAATGGGATTTGGCCAGATTCTATGTATTCAATATCCTTTAAAAGGATGTCATAGTGCCGTTTCACTTCCTCTGGTGATTTTCCCACTGCCTTGGCTACATTTTGCCAGCGGCCTGGGGTGTCCTTGTCAAATAATGCAAGAGCTTTTTCAAATAGTTTGTTTTGCCTTGGAGTCCAAGCAGAACCTGAACTACGTGAAGAAGTGAGGTGTCTGGAGGCCATTGCTCCAGGCTTGGAAGAGATTATGAGAGGAGGCAACAGGGGAAGTAACTCAAAAAAGTAGTGAGGGCTTCTTCAATGAATGAGATTGAAGTGAATGGATGCCATGGTTAAGAGACTTGAATGCTTGCTCTTTATAAGCTGGAGCAAGGTATTGGACTGGAGCAAGTTGTCATTTTTTTTACTCCGAAAAAGTATACAATTGGATGGATTCTATTCTTTTGAACATAGGAAGAGGCTAACAAGGATATGAAAGGGCTGGAAAGAATCAGTATCACAGCATGAACCCTTTAGAATATTTGAGGTCTTTTTTTCCAGAGGTGTTGATAGATACCATTATCCAGCGTTGTTCCTTGATGATATACTGGCTGGCTGATTATATTCAAACTTGAGCGCATCATTTTTCTACATTGTTGGGCTTCTAGTGTGGAGCCTAATTTTATACTGTAATGAGCTCATCAATTTTTGGGGCCTTGATTTGGGGTCAAGATTCAGGTCCGTGTTGATGCTTTTCAGCTTGAAGAATTTAGGCTTTTTGTTGTGCGCCTATATAAGCTTTGTTTAGGGTTTGAGAGAATAGCCGGAATTGAAAAGAACTCTCTGTTACAATTCCAAAGCTATAAAATTCTCCCTGCAACTCTGTGGACGTAGGCATTTTAGGCCAAACCACGTAAATTTGTGTGTTTATTCTTGGAAAGAAAATGATCCTATTCTTATTCTAGGAAAGAAAATATTCACTATACACATGCTTTCCTACACTTTCCCTCAAGCCGGTGAATAGGCATTTTCCATTCCCAATTTGCAAATATGTTCTTGAAATATTACTGTGTTTAAGCCTTTAGTCAACACGTCTGCATGTTGCCCCTTGGTTGAGACATAGGGTGTGCAAATAGCCACTGTCTAGTTTCTCCTTTATGAAGTGTCTGTCCACTTCAATGTGTTTTGTCCTATCATGTTGCACAGGGTTGTGTGCAATACTGATTGCTTATTTATTGTCATAATAGAGTCTCATTGGTCCATCCCACTTGATCTTGAGGTCCTCTAAAATGGTCTTCAACCATAGCAGTTCATAGATTGTTATAAACCGAGAATCCGAGGCATGGGTTTAAATTGGCTAAATGGCGGGAAAAACTGTTAAATGTTAAAATTCTGTTTTTTCTGGTTTGATGCTACTGCTGTGCGTATGTTCTGTTGCTGCTGCACGTTACTGCTGCTGTTGAGTTTGTTTTGGTGCCAATAAAGTGTTTGAATATTAGTTAGTTAGATTCTAGAATTTTCTAGATGTTTCTCCTAATAAGATGTCTAGTGTTGGATCTTATTTCATTGTAATTGTTTAAAAATAGCTGGATGTATTGATCAGATTTAATCAATGAAAATTCATAAACAAATATCTCATTTTGAGATTAAATTCTCTCTCTCATCTAACTCTCTCTATTTTCTCATCCCCAATTCTCTATTTCTCATCTAATTTCCCTTCTTTCTCATCTCAAATTCTCAATCTATCCTATTTTACTTAGCTTATGTTTGGGAATCGATCCCGATCATAACAATTGGTATCAAAGCCTCGTTTGGCTTCCAATTGAGTGCGTAATCAAAAGAAAAATTAAAAAAAAAAAAAATTCAGAAACTCAAAATTCAGTGTTGTTCTTGCTGGTGCGGTTCAGATTTTAGTGAAGATCATACCGGTTGAGGACAATCTGATCAAGATCAATCCGATCAGGTGCAGATCAGTTCAAGACGATCTGATCAAGATCAATTCAGTTTTGATTCACAAATTTGATCTAGAAATTCAGAAAATTGTTGATCATATTCAGATTTTTGCAAAATCAGAACATCAGTTTTATCAAATCAGCATTGAACATTACCGATTGTGAAGTTTAAGAATGGACACCAATGCGTTGGTGTGTTCTGGTGGTGTTCTCACGCGTGTTGCAGCTGCTCGTGCAGCAACAAATCCAACTTATGCTGATGTCGTGAGTAGTAATCCAGAGAGTGAACCGCAAGCTTGCAATGCAATGGGAGCAAGAGCAACAAATGAGGTACAATTTGTTACTAATGATCAGTTGGCGCTGCAAATGGATCTTCTATTCAACCGGATCCAGTTGGTGCTGAAAGAAAATGATCAAAGTAAGGCGGATCAAATGTCTCAACAATTGCAAGATTTGGAAGGAAAGATTAATGATCATGTGCAACATCAAGTTCAACAAGTGGAGGAAAGGATTGAAGATAGAATTAATCAACAAGCAAAGGAGTTTGATAACCGTTTGCATCAACAATTGCAAGGCAATGAGGATCGAATGGATAACTGATTAGCTATGTTGCAGGAGCAGATACAAAAGCTGAATGAAGATGCAGGTGATGAAGAAAAGATAATTGCACATGTGAATCAGCTAGCTCAAGTGCTGGAGGATAGGATTACAGATCGGTTGAACCAACAATCACAAAACTTGGAAGATAAGTTCACTGAGTTGCGCAACCAATTGATTAATCAAAATGTGACATTAGGTCCTGCACCTCTTCTACCTGTGAGTCGGCTGAGGAGAGCTTGTGAGGAATTAAATCCTCAGATGTTAAATGCCGCAGGAGGCTCACAAGATGGTCCTCAAGTTCAGCTTCAATCTGAAAATATCAGAACTCAGAATCTGGTTCCTGAAGATCATGTAACTGTCAGCCCGCATGAACCATCAAATGGTCAGGAGCAAGTGCGATCTTTGAGCAGGAATTTAGGACTGGAAGATCACCTTTTAGGTTTCCCTGGTCATCCACCTGATCCTGCTGTACATACCAGAACCGAACGTCAAAATGCAGGACACTTTGATCTTCCTCATGATCCAACTTGCTCGCAACCTGTTCGCTTGAATGCCAGACACATGGTGCAAACATCAGACACGGTTCAGCAGTATAACTCTGGGCAAAATGCATCTGAATTTGTTATTAACCGAAGCCATGAAGTCTCTTATGGAAATAGAAGCAATGGCTTTAGACAACCTAGAGTTCAACTCGAAAATTTTGATGGGAAGCAACCTCACTCTTGGATAAGAAGATGCGAGCGATATTTCCACTTTTATTCCATTTCCGATGATCAAAAGGTGGAATTGGCTGCGGTTTATCTTCAAGGAGATCATGAAGTTTGGTTTTATAGTCTATTGAGGGGCAATCCCACTCTTACTTGGGACGAGTTTATGACCGAGTTATGTGAGCGCTATGGTGATGAAGAAGTGGGTGATGTAGTGGAAAGCTTCAACAAGCTAACTCAAGTCACTACCGTGAAGGATTATATGACAAAATTTGAAAATCTCCGAGCCAGTATGATTACAATTGCTCCTCGAGCCCCTGAGTCCTTTTATGTCTCGAGTTTCATCAGTGGATTAAAGCCTAAAATCAAGAACTTGGTGAAGGCACTTGATCCTACTTCCTTGTCTCAAGCTTATGCAAAGGCAAAATTGATTGAAGCCTCAGATTTAACATTCCTTGATCGGCCAAAGCATTGGGAAGAAAACTTCCAACACCATCATAAGGGGTTAGACTACAAGAGATTAGATGAACATAAAGATCCACGAAACATTGAGAAAGAGCAGCGAAACCGCTGTTTTAAATGTCATCAGCCCTATGTACCTGGCCATAGGTGCAATCCTAAGTTTCTCATGGCCGTTGAGGAATTGATGTTGAAGGACAATCCGGGAATGATGAATGTGACACTGAAATTGAGGGGTCAGATCAGGACGTTTGCAGTGAAGATGAAGTGGACCCCATAGCTTAAAGGAAAGAATTACACGACCTGATTATGAAGTTGTACAAGTCCAAAAACCTCCAGTTTCGAAAGGGCAATGCCTTCAACAAGTGATTTCCAAAGTCTCATTCTCTTTCATTCTTGAGGACAAGAATGTTTTCAAGGGGAAGGGAATGTTATAAACCGAGAATCCAAGGCATGGGTTTAAATTGGCTAAATGGCGGGAAAAACTATTAAATGTTAAAATTCTGTTTTTTCTGGTTTGATGCTGCTGCTGTGCGTATGTTCTGTTGCTGCTGCACATTACTGCTGCTGTTGAGTTTGTTTTGGCGCCAATAAAGTGTTTGAATATTAGTTAGTTAGATTCTAGAATTTTCTAGATGTTTCTCCTAATAAGATGTCTAGTGTTGGATCTTGATTCATTGTAATTGCTTATAAATAGCTGGATGTATTGATCAGATTTAATCAATGAAAATTCATAAACAAATATCTCATTTTGAGATTAAATTCTCTCTCTCATCTAACTCTCTCTATTTTCTCATCCCCAATTCTCTATTTCTCATCTAATTTCCCTTCTTTCTCATCTCAAATTCTCAATCTATCCTATTTTACTTAGCTTATGTTTGGGAATCGATCCCGATCATAACATAGATGTCGTGAGCCATTGCTCTAAACTCTGCGTCAACACTTGATCTCGCCACCGTGTTCTGTTTTTAACTTCTCCAAGTCTCAAGATTACCCCCTTGGAAAGTGTAGTAGCCTATGGTAAATCTTTTATTAATCATAGATTCTGCATAATCAACATCTATATATGCTTCTTATACCACTCCTGTATTTCTTTTGAACAAGATTCCCTTCCCAAGATTGGCCTTCAAGTAGTGTAGTATTTGATAGATAGCCTGTAGGTGTACTTCTTTAGGACAATGCATGAACTGGCTTATCACACTTACAACATATGCTATATCTGGCCTTGTATGTGAGAGGTAGATGAGTCTTCCAACTACTCTCTGGTACGTTGCTTGGTCTATAGTGGCATCTTCATTAGTTCTCCAAGTTTATGATTAGGATCTATAGGAGTGGTTGCAGGTTTACATGCCAACTTCCCTGTTTCCTTTAAAAGACCAGTCACATATTTCTGTTGTGAAATAATGATGCCTTGCCGTGAGTGAGCTACCTCAATCCCTAAGAATTACTTTAATCTCCCTGGATCTTTTATCTCAAACTCTCTGGCCAAACATTGTTTTAGAGCTTCCCTCTCTTTCTCATCATCCCCTGTTACAATGATATCATCAACATATACTAAAAGAGCTATAACTCCCCCTAAATCAAAGTGTTTAATGAATAATGTGTGATCTCCTTGGCTCAGCTTGTATGCTCTTGCTAGCAACACTTTTGCAAATCTCCCAAACCATGCCCTAGGAGATTGTTTAAGACCATATAATGCCTTTTTCAATTTGTAAAGCTTGTTTGCTTCTAGATTGCCTCCAAATCCCGGTGGAACCTCCATGTACATCTCTTCCTCCAAATCACAATGAAGAAAAGCATTCTTTACATCAAACTGTTGTAGATGCCAGTTGTAATTTGCAGCCAAAGACAACAAAACTCTAACTCTATTCATCTTGGCAACTAGAGCAAAAGTTTCCTGATAATCCACTCCATATGTTTGAGTGTAGCCCTGAGCCACCAACCTAGCCTTATACCTTTCAAGAGTACCATCTGCCTTATACTTTATAGTAAAGACCCATTTGCACCCAACTGGCCGTTTTCCTTTAGGTAAATTCACCAACTCCCAAGTCTTGTTTTTCTCTAAGGCTTCCATTTCTTTTATCATAGCCTGTCTCCATTCTTCTTTGGATAATGCCTCAAATAATGTTGTTGGAATAGGTTTAAGCTCACAAGGAAACTTTTGTGGGACGGTGAGAATTTTTCAAATGACACAAAATGAGAGAGTGGATATAGTGGGTGTTTAGTGCATTCTTTGGTTCCTTTCCTAATGGCAATCGGTAAGTCAAGGCTATTGGTTTGAGATTCAAGAGATTCATACCCTTTTTGAGTGGAGTCAGAAATTGTTGTTACCTCAGTGTCAAGGTTAGGATCAGGGTCTTGGACTTGCATTGGTTCAGGAACTCGAACTTTCCTCCTTGAGTACACCTGCAAGTTCCTGATGGAATCAAATCCAGTGTTATCCTTAGTATTTGGAACATGAATGAGATTTTCTGGATTTTGATTGGATGAAGGTATGGACTCAAGGGAAGAATTGGGTTGAGGAGATAATGAGGAGGGAGATAAATCAAGCAAAAAGGAGTCATTTTCCTTATCTTCCATGAATGAAGTTTCCCCTTGAAGATAAGGTTGAGTGAAGTATGGCTTGTTTTCATTGAAGGTTACATCAGCATAAACATAGAATCTTTTGGTAGGAGGGTGATAACATTTGTACCCTTTCTAAGTTGATGAATATCCCACGAAAATGCACTTAATTGCCCTTGGATCCAATTTCCCCCTACTATGACTATGAACATGAGCGAATGATGTACAACCAAAGATTTTTGGTGTGAGTTTGTTTGTGGTGGAGGTTTGGATAGAATTGTGAAAGCATGTCCATAGGAGTTTTAAATCCTAGAACCCTCGAAGGTAATCTGTTTATGAAGTGTGTTGCTGTGAGGACAGCTTCCCCCCAATAGGATTTGGGCACATTTTGTTGGAAAACGAAGGCTCGGGTTATGGCTAGTAAATGTCCATTTTTTCTCTCTGCCACTCTATTTTGTTGTGGGCTATCAACACGTGATGATTCATGAATGATCCTTTCCCTTTGAAAATTGGGAGACAGAATTTGGTTAAAGTAATCTCTTGCATTATTACATCTAAACCTCTTAATTTTCACACCAAATTGATTTTGGACCATGTTGTGGAAGTTTGAGATTTCACTACTTGTATCAAGATTTACTTTTAAGTAGAAAGATCCAAGAGACTCGAGTACAATCATCAATGAGAGAAACAAACCACCTTGCACCAGAAATATTAGAAACCCTTGAAGGACCCCATATGTCACTGTGAATTAAATAAAAAGGAATAGAACTCTTTTTAGTGCTAACTGGAAACGACACACGTCTATGATTTGCAAGTTCACAAACATCACAATGAAAATTTTCAAGATTCAATTTTTTGAACAAAGAAGGAAACATGACTTTTAGAGTTCCAAAGGAAGGATGTCCTAAACGAAGTTGATGAAGCCATATTTTGTGTTTGTTGAAGGAATTTTTAGTAAAAAAAAATGACAAAGGTAAGTTGTCCTTGATAAAACTGGAGTTGCTTGATGAAGGATTGCTTGATATCTCAAGGTAGTACAGCCCATCCTTTTCCTTAGCAAGTCCAATCATCTTCCCCAAACCTTGGTCCTGAAATACATAATCGGAGGAATAAAATGTTGCAATGCAATTTAGGTCTCTGGTGAGTTTTTGTATGGACACAAGATCAGTGGACAATTTAGAAACATGGAGCACATTTTTAAGAACAAGTGAGGGATTTATTTGAACATCTCCTAAACCTGCCACTGTGGTGAGTGAACCATCTGCAATAGCAATTTTCCTATTACTAGGGCATGGGCTATATGAGCTAAACTTTTGTGAGGAATGTGTCATATGATCCGTGGCTCTAGAGTTAATGACCCAATAATTCACAACAAATTTATCCAAGACATTTAATACATAAGAATCAGAGAACTTACCCGAATGTGCCAAGGTGCTAGCGCCAATAGGCTTTTTAAGGGTGCCTAATAGGTTTCTCAGTTTCTCAATCTCTTCTTGATTGAACTCTCTTTGTTCTTGAGATTTCTCCTCTTGGCTTGGCTGAGTTACAATCATGTGAGCTTGTCCTTGGCTTCTTGTCTATCCTCCTATATAACCCCATTCCTTGCTTGAAGTTGAGGGTTTTTCGTGCAATTTCCAGCAGCGATCCTTGGTGTGTCTCGACTTTTTGTAGTAAGTACACTAGAGCTTGTCTCGGTCATCCTTGTTGTCACGGCTTGGAGCTTTAAACACATCAGTTCTCTCACTAAAATGTGCCAGGTTCATGCTTTGCTTGTTTCCACTCTTAGACACCATAGTAGATCCTTCTAATGCTGGATTTCCAAGCATCACACTTCTCCTGCTCTCTTCTGCTCTTACAATGGAGATGGCTTCATTCAAGGAGGGAAATTCTACCCTTCCCAAGATCTAGATTCTGACCTAATCAAATTCAGCATTAAGACCAGCAAGAAAATCATAAACTCTATCTTTTGCAATAAATTTCTTCAAAGTTGTTGCATCCTCACTGCACTTCATTTCTATGACTGGTAATGGTCCATTTCTTGCCATAGGTTCTTTAATAGATTAGCACACTTTGTGACTGATCTTTCTCCCTGTTTGGAAGCCGGGATCTTGGTCTTTATCTTACAGATTTGTGCAGCATCCTTAACCTTAGAGTATGTTTGTCAAATTGACTCCCAAATATCCTTGGCAGTGGGCAAGAACATACAAGTATCACTGATTTTCGGTGTCATGGAATTCCAAAACCATGACATAATCATGGAATCCTCTTCATCCCAAGCCTCAAATTTTGGATCTCCCTTTTTTGGTCCAGTACTAAGAAGGTGGCTCAATATCCCCTTTCCTTTGAGAAACGTTTGAACCATTTGAGATCATTTCAAGTAATTTTTCCCATCCAATCTATATGCAACTTGAATATTCTGCAATTCTCCCATGGTTTGATCAGATTGGGCAGTAGTAAAAGCCTTTGTTGTCTCTGTCATGGTGGACTATTAAGGGTAGTGTTGGCTGGAATTAATGAATAAAGGGCTACAAGGACAAAAAACTGACAATGAAGGTCAATAAATTGAATTGGCTATGAAGGCATGAAGAAAAAAATCAACAATTAAGGCTGAAGGAAAGAAAAGCAATTCTCAAGAAGAGCCCAAAACTCGGATACCAAGTGGAATTTAAAGTATTGTGTTGTATTATTGAGTAAAAACGTACATAAGAATGATACAATTCTCTAAGACACATATACAATTGTGGTTGAGAAGCAAAGAAGGAAGCAATATAGCTTTTCTAAACTAATCCCTTTAATTGAGGAAATCAGTATCAATTTCCATGATCATAGGAATTGATACTAATTTCTTATTCTTATTCTAGGAAAGAAAATATTCACTACACACATGCTTTCCCACTACATTATTAAAAGGAACTTTGACCATATTTCCACATGTTCTACTTTTTGTAGTATTTTATAACTTCACATGTCCACACTGTTGTCTTACACTATTAAACTTCATTTGGCCTAGGCCTGACCTTTGTGTTGGAACAAAAGAGGTCCATGTATAAGCCTATGTAGGGTTCCATTTTAAAACTAATTGCCATTAGGTCGAGTAATTCACTAGGCTTTAAATATTGATGTCTTCTCTCTCATAACTCTAATGTGTGGATTATATTTCTTATTATACTCACACGTGGAGTCTTTAACACTCCTCCCACATCTGAGTCTTCTTTAATTGTACCCTTCGCCTTCTCCAATCGAATTCATCATTGGTTGGAAGCCTTTGACGTATTAAATTCAATTGCACCCCTCTTTTCGAGGAATTCATGTGACGAATAAGAGTTCATGATCATATACTTGCTCTGATGCCATTTTAAACTTCATCGGCCTAGGCTTGACTAGTGGTGGCCACGGGCCGGGCCTGGGCCTGGGCCTGGGCCTGGGCCCGGGCCCGGTAGGCCCGGCCCGAGGGCCTCCAGGGCCGGGACCGGCCCGGGCCCAGGTCCGCTACAGTGCGGGCGGGCCGGGCCCGGCCTTTTTAACTAAATTAAAAAAAAAAATTTAAAAATACATAGTCGTTTTGTACTAAAATTATTGTAATTCATTGATAAATAATATGAGATACAAATATATTTTTTTCGAAGTATACATGTTCAAAAAAAATAATACTAAATCTATATAATAAATAAAATAAAATATACAATAAGTAATTATCAAAAAAATATCAGTAAATAAATAACGTATCAAATACAAATACAAAGTTGGGGTCTAATATTTAAAAATACAAATTTATTTATCAAAAAATATAAAGTTTGACATATGGAGTGTGCGGTCATCTTTTGACGTAAATATTTGAAAGTAAATAATTAACATACAAAAGTCTTGAATCTTGATATCAGTCATATCGGGGGGTTTCTACGCCATCATTTGACGTATCAGTTGTGCGGTCGTCTTCTTTATCGCTTGATGAATCCAGCTTCATTCTCTGTTGATCTCTTACCTCAGCTAGCAGCCAATCCTTAAAGCACACGGACATCTCCAAGCTCGACGGCGATAGCTTTGCCCTTTTCGTTCCAAGCAACCTGCCACCATGACTAAAAGCACACTCCGATGCTACTGAAGACACCGGACAACTTAGTATATCACGTGTCATGGTAGAAAGCACGGGATATTGGGTTTGGTTTGTGTTCCACCATTGTAAAAGGTCAAAATGCGGGTTGGCCGGCGGCCCGAAAATATGGACCAATGGTGTCCGCAAGTAATAATCTAGCTTGTCACATGACGTAGGGGCTACTGCGGGCGTAAATTGCTCCAACAGCTTCGACGAATATGACATGTGTGAACTACTTCCACTAGATGTGGAAGATCCTACTGCAGTAGTACTAGGATTATTAAATGATAATTTACGAGAATACTCAGAAAATAAATTATGCAAGTCGTTATCGACATCGGCAATGAAAGTGTCGACATTAAGAGTAGGATGCAAATATTTAAAAAAATGTTGGCAAAACAAGTTGAAACCCCCGCGTTTACAACGAGGGTCTAAAATAGTTGCAAAGCAATAAGTAAGAGGTAGTTCAGAAAAATATTTGGCAAACTTTTCTTTCATTGCTGTAATCGATCCGAACAAAGTGGGGTTGGATTCATTACCCACCATCCAATTTACAATATCAAGCAATGTTGATATTGCTTGAGGCATGGTCGGATAGTAGCAACCCGAAAAAAATGTTGTCTCGTCTTTAAACATGCTAAAAAATTTACAAATTTCATCTATTGTCTCCCAATGTATACCGTCTAGGTTGTAATCGCGCCATTCTACACGATTTTCCTGGGCGAATTCCATCAGAGCGTCTTTGTATGGTAGAATGCGCTCTAACATTACTATCGTAGACGACCACCTAGTTTTGGAGTCTAATTTAAATTGTTTATATTCTATGTTATGCAACCTACATACATTTTTAAATCTTTTTTTCCTAGCGATGGATGATTGAATTGATATTATTACAGATCTTAAGGTAGCAAAGGATACGTCTATAAGATCTAAACCATCCATTACCATTAAATGCCAAATGTGACAGATGCAACGAATATGAAAACACTTCCCACCTAACATGGGTCTCATTTTCCTAATTAAATGTGCTACGGATGCAGTGTTATTGGAAGCATTGTCAAACGTAATACTGAAGATACGTTGTTCTATGCCCCAATCGCGGACTGCCGACATAATCGCACCCGTAATTACCTCGGCAGTGTGGGGGCAATCTAAAAGCCCAAAATGAATTATTCTCTTCTGGATGATGAAGGATTCATCGGTCCAGTGTGCCGTTATGCACATATAAGGTTGGCCGGGTTTGGACATCCATACGTCCGACGTCAACGAGAACATGCTCGTGTTCGTCGCAAAAAGTGTATGTATCCCAATTTTAATATTGTGGTACAACGTAAAAGCGTCCCGCTTTACGGTGTTCCGAGGAATCCTCACAATGGCGGGGTTCACATTTCGTTGGAGGTAGTCGACGAAATGTGGGTTTTCGCCGGTACTAAAAGGCCTTTCACTCAAAATTACATATTTAGCTAGCCCCCTATGGTTGCTTTCCTGAGAGAACCTAAAATTAGCAAGTGCACCGGTCACTTGCTGTACTAAACGTTGTTGGCTCTTTTCGGGAATTGCTCGGGGTGGCACCTAAGTATATGTCTATTTAGTGTGCCCGTCCCACTACCGGGTTGATGGCTAAAATTCTTAGGTGGGTCACATACTTTACAGGTTGCTTTATTAGTTGTCTTATTAAGGGTAAAGTGCTTCCATACCCCACTAGTTGTACGCCTACTAGTCAAGGTACTAGTTTCAGGCTGGGCTTTGGTGGTGGGGGTGGGTTCCTCATCAGTTTGTGAGTCTCCAACCCCACCACTACCTGACTCATGATAATCTTGTGGTTGTAAAAAGTTATAATCTATGCTATCATCAGTGTATTGGGGTGTTGGGTCTGGTTGTATAAAAGCTCGTTCTTCAGTATCAAGTAAGACAATTCTAGTCCTTTTAGGGATTCTGGGTGGCCGAGAAGAGCTAGAACTAGCACGACCGGCTCCAGATGATGACGAAGAGTTGTGTGCCATATTAGTATAAATGATTATTATTTATAAAATGGAAGTAGTAATGCAAATTAAATAACTAAAAATGCGAATCAAAAAAAATTACGATACTAAAATTACCGAAACGAGAGAACAATGAAATTCACACTTCAGCCAAATACTTTACGAACTTCGAACTTTAGAGCACAATTTTGCAATTAGCAAATTAGAGAAGATGGGAGATGAGGAATGTATAGACAGAGAAGAGAGAATTGAAGATTTTGTGAGAAAATAAGTTGGGGAGGTTTAAGTATTTATAAAAAAAAAAAATATAATTTTTTTTTTTTTTTTTTTTTTTTGTAAAAAAAGAGCCGTTGGCTCTGTACAACAAAAGAGCCAACGGCTCTTTTAGAACAACAGAGTCAACGGCTCTTTTGGGCCGGGCCGGGCCCAGGCCCGTGAAAAAATCAGGCCCGAGGCCCGGCCCCGGGGACCTCGGGCCTGGGCCCGACCGGCTCGCTACAGTGCCATCCGGGCCTAGCCGGGCCATAAATGGGCCTGGCCGAGCCGGTTTTCGGGCCGGCCCCGTCCGTTGGCCACCTCTAGGCTTGACCCACAGAATTGAAACATAGGAGGTCCACATAAAACCCAAGTGGAGTTTCATTTTAAAATCAATTGGCATTAGGCGGACACTAGGCTTTATATGTTGTTCTCTTCTATCCCACAACTCCAATGCAGGACTATATTGCTTACTCTGTTGGCGGTGCATCCCCACTCGAATAAAATAGTCTTCCTCTTGTTTTGCTTGAATACACAGCTTATGTAATATGTTACTGGTTTCGCAAGAAATCACCTCCCTCTAACGCAACAACCCTAATGAACTTTCACAGGGCTTCTTGGAAGCCATACAAAATCGTATAATTGTTTGCACTAGTACTCACTGGACTATTTTGCTTGTTGACTTGGCCCTGGAATTGCTTTACATTAGCTCGAAGGTAAGAGTAATCAAAAAGTCATAGTATGGAAACTGGCATAGTTCTCTGCTGTGACCAAGCTGACTACTACTTTCATCTGTTAGATTATTCCCTAGCGTAAAGTATATTGAAATATTGTAAAAGTTTGAATGCGTTAGAGCAAGTCGAATGAGAATTAAAATAACCTCAATAACTCATTTTCTCTCCTTTCTGTGTTTCTCTTTGCAAGTGCAAATGATGACTTACTGCTGCTCGTCATGCAAAATGTCTCCTGCATTATGTCTTCTGCTGCTTTTCTAAGTATTCAGAGTTGCATCATGATCTCTGTTATCAAATAAAAATGTTACATAGTGTACCACTATTACATGATGTATTCTGAGCTTACTGTTATGCTACTGGCTAGTATGCGATGGGTGTTTTCTTTGGTCACCCCCAAAAATTATATATATCGCATTTTATTTATCAAAATATATTTATAAACATGTTTACATGTTAAGCTATCAAGGGGTATTAAAAATAGTAATTGTATGGCGGCTTAAATTTTGCAAGCATGAGACTGACAATTAACTTATTTCCCTAAAAAACTTGCATGATTGTGGCAATCCGTTGTGTAACATGTGAACCTCACATCTTCAATATTGCGAGCAGTACTGCTATGTGATTGTGATCCTTTGATTCTATGCCTCAATCTTCTCGACAAAGGGTCCATTACACTGACAAAATTATGTGCAATGAACAATTAACATTTTAGTTCATCTTAAACCTGGCTGACTCTTGAATATCTTTCTCAGAGTGGTGGTTCTATTCAGATATCTTGCTGAGTATTTTGCCTGCTATGCTGCCACTTATGGTGAACAAGGACTTATTCAATATAGGGACCCTATTAATTGCATGATCCATGAAGAATACCGTTTCCATATTATTACAACTGATTCTTTATGAGTAAAAATCCACATTGGAGAAAGTCCATATGAGTATCTCCTCCTTTTCGTGGACTTGTCACATCATGATTTATGTAAATTTAGTGTCCACATCAAATTTGCACAATTAATAACTCGTTATTTGGGTCCACTTTTTGTATATATATAAATGAACAAGCTAGAAGCTTGAAGCCTTGATTTACTAGGTTGATAAAGTAACCTTTTACAGTTGGCCAGCGGTTCTCTGTTAATGGAAAAAGCTTGTCTAGCACACTTCGATGAAACTACTGATGAAGATTTTCTTTGTTAATTGCCATTTATTGCTGCATCTACCTGTCAAATGAAAGAGCATATTCTGATAATGAAATGGCTTACAGGATGAGAAGATAAAAGTATCATCCACTAATGGAAATTCTTCTGGTCTGTTATCAGGGAGTGTTTATTCAATGTCTCTGACATGTTGACCAGAAAATTGATGACATATGAACAGTGAAACATTCGAGTCAATCTGCGATTAGGATATTATTCCTAAAGGGGTATGCTTTGCATTTTTCTTTCTTGATGAAAGAGCCACATAATTCTTGTAAGGGCATCCGGTCTCATATGCTTTGGGGCCTTCCAGAAAGATCATTGGTTGTGAAGATCCATTGATTGTTAATTAATAGTAACAACAACAAACCCAGTGCCTCCAAGGGCTACCGCAAAAGCAGGGTCTAGGGAGTATATGTACGCAGCCTTCCCCCTCCAAGGGGCTACCCTAAAGAGAGGCTACTTCCGAGGACCCCCAGCCTGAGAAGCTGGTCTGCAGCAAACTATTGATTGTTAATTAATAGTATCAACATAAATTTATCTTCATAGTTGTGCTTTTCCTTCGCTGGAGTTGTCCCATCTAGCTGGTGGTCAGGAACTACCTACCTTGTTTAACCTACATGCTTCCATGCAGTTGTGACATCAAATTTCATAATCGGAAAAATGCAATGGAAATCATAACAATATTATTGTATATTCAATTTGATTTTTGTATAATGCTTTGTTGGGTCCACCAATTTTTCTCCACATACAACAACAAACCTAGTGCCTAAAAGGCTCCTGCCAAGGTAGGGTCTTTGGGGGTTTGTCGAGTGAAATGTACGCAACCTTACCTCTTCGAAGCTATTTCCCCAAGGCCCCAACCCAAAAAAGCAAGGTTATAGTTGACGAAACCACTTTGTACAGTTATAATTGAGGTAACTATTAACTGTTTGTAGACTTATGCTTGGAAACAAGGTTAATATGCAAATTTATGCCCCTTAACGGATTTTGAGCTAGCCATTGTTATGCGAGATCCCTTTGATGTGTTATGTAACATCCATGACTTCTGTTTCTGTCACACTATAGCGATGAGCGCAATGTGACAATGAACTGCAATTGGATACATGACGCTTGAATTCAGGCATTTGGAAGAATTTTTTAATTAAATTTTCTGAGAGCTAGGAGCACTTATTGCTGAAGGTACTTATGTAAAGGTGAACAGGATCCTTTGGTGTTGGTATATCCATTAGTATAAGAGATATTCACAATGTACAGATAGCAATCAATGGAAATCCATCAACGTAGTAATGAAGCGCATAAATGCGTTTTATGGGGACATATGAATAACAATTTAGAACCAGAAGAAAGTTCTCAATTCGCGAATGATTTAGGTAATATTTAGAAAGATTGGATTTCTTTTTCTAGGAAAAGAAGGCATAAGTGTTGCTCTCCTTTTACAATTTTCACTTCTTCGTGTGGGGCTTTCAAAAGCAAGTGAATTGTCCTAAGAATCTAAATATGGTTTGATTTTTCCAAACTGTCGATGTCACAAAAGTATATCTTATTGTTCTGTTTTTCTACTTGACATTAACAAACAATGGTTAGAGCTAGCTTTCCCCTAAGGTAGTGTACATGTGCCGGGAGTTGACCATATATGAATAATAATAGTCTAAGAAGGTAACAGTGATCAAATAGCATTTGCTTCTTATGTATCATACTTTTTCTTTATTTATGCTGTTATGTTTTATTTCATTGCTCATGAACCTCC
This sequence comes from Simmondsia chinensis, assembly GCA_018398585.1. Taxonomy (NCBI): domain Eukaryota; kingdom Viridiplantae; phylum Streptophyta; class Magnoliopsida; order Caryophyllales; family Simmondsiaceae; genus Simmondsia; species Simmondsia chinensis. The sequence continues at coordinate 30,197,698 of JAGTTD010000007.1, read as the reverse complement.
CTTTTGACAAGTCCGTGATCAATCAGACATTGCTGTCACTTCTCCTATATCTTCTTTAAGTGAACAATTTCATGCGGCCTTCCAGAGCCCCCTTAAAACACCATGCATTTCATAGTGTATATATATCATTTTTTAAATTCGTGGTCTTATAGGCATTGCATATGCATTTGAATTGACCTGTCATACCAGAGATCCCTGGTTCGATTTGCTTTATCTTCTCTATGGAATTAGAATGTCTATCTCACAAATGACAGATTGACAATAAGAAAGATATAGTTTTTTTACTGGACATATACATCCTGTGAACTAATGTAATATGCAACCAGTGGCGGACGCACGTTATGAGTATCGGGGTGCACAGACACCGCAATTTCGTGACCCGACCTTTAGAGATATATTAATCGGTAGAAAAACTTTCAAAATTAGTTATAAAGTGTAAAGTGTGAACCCACAGCTATAATATACCCTTGGACTAGTGGTAGACTGCTCTACTCATATTCCCTCAAGTGAAGGGTTCAAAGCCCAACAGTAGCACTTTTATAGTTAAATTTTTGCTTTCTGATATAACTAAGTTTATTAATATTAAATTCTAACGCTAATTTTATTTCTCTAAGTATATTGACATTATTATAATCTTGTTTTGTTTTGAAATTTTCATAAGTTTTTAATTTCTAGATTGATTAATAGTATATTATATATAAACGTACATTTATTTTTTTTATTTTTTGTTTTTATTTTTAATTATATATTGGTCCCTGCATTGATGAACTTCTGCATCCGCCACTGTCTGCAACCTAGCTGGTTTGATCATCCTGTTGCAATGATCAATGTACCTTTTACCATTGTTTTCTTTGTGACTTGTTTAATGTGTATGTGCAAAATTTCTTTTCCTTCATTCACAAATAGGAGTATCATGCTTCTGCATATACAACAACAACAACAACAACAAACCCAGTGCCTTCAAGGGCTCCCGCATAAGTAAGGTCGGGGGTTCCCCTTCAAGGGGCTACTCTGAAGGGAGGCTATTTCTAAGGACCCCCAGCCTGAAAAGCTAGTCCGCAGCAATGAGCCAAAGACCTGGCAACAGGAGAAGCATCAAATACATGAGTATGGCAAAAAAAAAAAAAAAAAAGGCGAACAAAAACAACAGACTCAAAGTATGCCACAATAGGCACCGATCATAGATAAGATGAAGATAAAGATAAGGGTAGAGATAGAGGATAGAGATAGAGATAGAAGAGATAGAGAAAGAGAATGAGATAGGGATAGATATAGAGGTAGAGACAAAGATAAAGATAAAGATAAAGATAAGTAGGCAAGTAGCAAGTATCAGCTCATGATATCCAGAACACAGCCTACGTGCGCCAAGAGGACCTAGCACTAGTAAGCTGGACTACTCTACTTCAACCGGATCATCTAATACCTCTATTCTAGCCCTCTATTGGGCCCTATCTAAGGCCACCTCCTTCCGAAGGTTTAGGTGGGTGAGGTCTTGTCTGATCGTCTCAAGCCATCTCTTCTTTGGTTTGCCTCTACCTCTTCTACCTAGTGTAGTAAGGGGTTGTTCGCATCTCCTGACTGGAGCATTGTCCGGTCTCCTTTTGACGTGTCCGAACCACCTCAGACGTTGCTCCCTTAATTTATCTTCAATGGAGGCTATGCCCAATTTGCCTCTTATGATGTCGTTTCTGATCCTATCCTTCCTTGTGTGTCCGCACATCCACCTCAGCATTCGCATCTCCGCCACCTTCATCTTCTATGTGTGCTGCTGTTTCATCGCCCTGCACTCCGCCCCATACGCCTTGGCTGGCCTCACAACCGTCTTATAGTATCTTCCGTTTAGCTTCAAGGGGAACTTTCTGTCACAAAGTACTGCGAAGGCCATCCTCCACTTATGCCATCCTGCTTTGATCCTATTGCTGACATCCTTGTCCACTTCGCCATTGTGCTGTATCATGAACCCCAAGTACCTGAATCTCTCCTTCTTCGATATGGCCTCATGTCCAATCTTGACTTCTTCCCGGCTAGGTGTGGTAGAGGGATCGAACTTGAGTTCCATGTGCTCGGTCTTGGCTTTGCTTAGTCATAAACCCTTCGACTCTAGAACCCCTCTCCACAGTTCCAGCTTCTCATTTATCTCTTCCCGCAACTCCCCCACCAGTACTATGTCATCTGCAAAAAGTATGCACCAAGGTACACATCCCTAGATGTGCCTAGTGAGCTCGTCCATAACCAGAATGAACAGATAGGGGCTCAAAGCAGACCCTTGGTGTACCCCTACTGTTATCGGGAAAGCGTCTGTCTCCCCATCCACTATACGCACCATAGTCTGTGCCTCTTCATACATGTCTCTAATGGCTCGGATGTATGGTACGGGGATGCCTTTCCTGTCCAAAACTCTCCAAAGGACCTCCCTTGGCACTCTATCATATGCCTTCTCTAAATCAATGAAAACCATATTAAGGTCCTTTTGTCTTTCCCTATATTGCTCTATCGTCTGCCTTAGGATGTGGATGGCTTATATTGTTAATCTTCTGGGCATAAATCCGAACAGGTTCTTGGACACCACTGTCTGTTGCCTTAACCTCCTCTCTATGACCCGTTCCCACAATTTCAGAGTGTGGCACATTAGTTTGATACCCCGATAGTTGGCGCAACTCTGAATGTTGCCTTTGTTCTTATATATTGGAATCAATGTGCTCTTCCTCCATTCCTCAGGCATCTTGTCCCCCTGGAGGATTTGGTTAAATAGTTTAGTCAGCCAACTGATGTCCTTTTGTCCAAGGCATTTCCATACTTCTATGGGTATGCCATCTGGGCCAACTGCTTTACCCCTTCCCATGGATTTCAGGGCTTCCTTGACTTCCTCGGGGCTAATTTACCTACAGTCGCAGCGGTTTTGATGCACCTCAGATGTTTGAAGATCACTTAAGGATATCTCTGTCCCTCCTTGTTCGTTGAACAGCTCATAGAAGTACATTTTTCACCTAGCCTTAATTAGATGCCTGTCCACGGGTACCTGTCCATCTTCCCCTCCTATGCATTGTACTCTATCCAAGTCTCTAGTCTTCCTTTCTCTAGCTTTGGCAATTCTATATAAGTCCCTCGCACCCTCCTTGGTCTCCATCCTTTTGTAGAAGTCCTTATAAGCTCTTGATTATGCTTCTCTGACTGCTCGCTTTGCTTCTCTCCTCGCTTGAATATACCGCTGTCGCTTATCCTCATCCCTGCCTAGCACGGGAAGATACGTTGGTGTGTGTAGGTATGTTGGTGTGTGTGCGTATATGTATGTAGGTATATATATACACACACACACACCAACATACCTACATACAGGCATATCATGCTTCTGCATACATATATATGTATGTAGGTATGTTGGTGTGTGTGTGTGTATATATATATATACACACGCACACCCACTGACATACCTACATACATATCATGCCCGGACAACATAATTCTGTTGCACATGTTGGTTGCCCCACAATTGTAACCTATAGAAATGTCACAATACATTTGAAGTGTAAGATGACTAGTACTGGTACCTACTTCCTAATTTATCTTGTTCTTTCCTTTTTCCTTCTTTTTCTTGTTCTCACTAAAGCATTAAAATTCCGGGAAACTTCATGGAAACAAGAAAAAGGTGGTGAATGTAGGTTTTTATTTGTGTCTTCCCATCATGACTGATTTACAGTCCTATTAGAAGCTGCGTCAAAGATGACTTTAGAAGCTAACAGAGGATCGTAAGTGCAGGCAAATAACAGCATGTGCTGGATCATTTGTTCGTAACTTGCTGTACCTCTCTCTCTCTCTCTCTCTCTGCTTGTGTGTCTGTGTTTTGAGTCCCATTTTTCTTTGACATTGCCTCAGATTCTTCAGAAACCTTTCAACCAAGAAGCAAGAAAGGTAAGACAGGGTTATTGGAGAATAGGCATGTCACAAATTATTTGATGTTGAATAAAGTAGAAAATTAGTTGTGCTGAACCTTTTGGCTCAATAGAGTGCCATGATTGTCTGCTAACTGCCATCTTCTTGGAATGAGAAGGTTGAATGAGTACGTGTCAATTTTTTCTGTCTCGATCTGCCACAGAATTAATAAGCATCACCTCAACCAACAGAATTCATATCCACAAAGCTGTGATGTGACGAGGGCCAATTGGAACAGGCATTCATTTTTTTTTTTTTTTTTTGTGTTTTTTTGTTTTTGGGATAGGGTGGTGGGGTTGGTGAACACCAACATTTTTGTTGTCTGGTTTGCTGATTCTTATCAGAAGTAGTAAGTTTCCTTTGACATTGTACTAGTGCCTTGACTTTGTCCTAGAATGCCAACCTACTTGATTGTTGGACTGGGAACTTGGGAACTTCATTACATCTATACTGTTAAGATATTGTGATTAGAATTAGATTCCAAGCTAATGTAATGATTAATAGAGTCTCCCAGGCATTGCAAAATTGTAGAATAAGACATAGCCTACTTCCTGCAAACACATGCACTAGATCATAAAATTGACTTCTGCATGACATGGAATTCTATCAAAAAAAGATGTTAAATTCTTGGTAGTCTATAACTTTGAAAAATGTTTGTGAAATGACATATTATGTAGTCCGTTCTGATTGTTAAAGTGTTGAACGAGTCCCTTGTAGGTATTTTGACATTAGGTGGAATGTCCTTTCAGTACCTTGGGATATTGTAATATTTGTTGAGATTGGTATTTTCTTGTACACGTATTTAGATTTTGTATTTTGTATTTTTTTTCTTTGTATTTAATATTATAACTCATATATATATATATATATATATTAGCATAGAGTTAAATGTGGGGTTAAATAGGATTTTGATAGAGGAGACTTTTCTTCTCCATAACCGACTACTTATTACACCTCCTATCGATGGTGTCTTTAATTAGCTTAGGATTCTTGCAAGACTAATGTAACACCCCAAATCCACTAAAATTGGGGGTTACATGCCGTAGGCACGGTTGGAACCTACAAGGCTTTTAAACTTAGAAGAAGTAATGAAATACTTAGTCTTGATTGAAGTATCATGAATTTTACATATATAGTGACTCTCATTTTAAACTAATATAATCTAAAAAATACTACATATGTTTTTACACAAAAGGAAGGGAAACTAAGTCTCCTTCAGTATAAAATGCCCTAATTTGTGTAAGTCTATCTAGTGCCCTATGATCCGTCTTCAAGTAGTATCTAGAACATTTTAAAAAAAACACAAAATGAATGGGCTAGAAGCTCAATAAGGAAATCATCATCAACCATAAAACCAATTTAACCATGGTAATACAAGTAAAAACTCATTCTATCTTTTGTACAACAAAATCTCTCAGTCAAATCATTTAAGAGGGAGGGTAGCCATTTCCTTTGAGTCGGTTGACTTTCACACCACATACATGGCCAAATTATTGTTCTGGAACGTTTAACACCACCGTGTACAACAAAACCTCACCTAACTGTTAAGTTAGGTAGTCAACCTCTACCAATGTATGCAACATGGTCTACCATTCCAAAGCAGCTTTTAACACCCATGGTCATTTTTCTTATGTTTCCAACTCAACCGATGTAAAACTCATCATTTTCTAACATTGCTTCAAATTTCAAGTAAGATACTTCCAAAACTAACACAATTTTGCCAATCCAGCATCTCTCAATCTAAAACATTTTATTTTATAAATTTAATGGAAAATCACATGAAATTGGTTTTAGGTTATATCAAATAGGTAAAACAAAGCTTAAAACTCATTTTTATTTAGGATTGATTCAATCTCTTGCCCCAACTGAGTTTTACGTTCAAATTTGATGCAAGTTACTAAAATAACATCTTTACATTCTAAAGACATCCATATATGAACTTGAAGCATATTTCATCAAAGATTTTTAAGAAAAATGACAATTTATTTATATTATCAAACAAATTAACTATTTAACCAGAATTATGAATTGAACACATTAGATGCAAAAACAAAGCTTAATTAGAAGAGATTGATGATAATTTACTTACCTTGTTGCCATTACTCTTTGTTGGGATATTTTGACACACCAAAATATTTATGACTTTTTCATTTTGTTTTCTTATTAATTTTTTTTTTGAAGCTGGATTGAACTATTTATACTTCACTCTTATTTATACTTGAGGGTTCTTCAAACTTAAGGAATAAATCTAATTGGAGGGGAGAAAGCTTAGGCTGGTAGGTTTTATGCCACCTCATGCTTGGTGGCTGCCACCTTTTACTGGTGATTGACACCTCCTACTTAGTTGTTGCCCCTCATGCTTAAAAGTGTCACCTTGTACCTATTCACCTACTTTAGACACCACCTCGTGCTTAAAAGTGCCACCTTGTGCTGATTCACCTACATCATCATCACCTCGTGCTTAAAAATCCAGCCTCGTGTTGGTTCCCCCACTTCGGCTGCCACCTCGTGCTTAAATTGCCACTTCGTGCTTAAAGTGACACCTTGTGCTTATTTATGAAAGCTAGTATTATTCCTCTATGTTTTGTTACCTAATTTCTAGGTATTTACAACTAAGTATAACTTTTTCATATTCTACTTTGTACTATAAATGTTGATGTATTTTCAAATTATATAATGAAATTAGTGAATGAAGTGTTTTGAAGTTTGTCCCAAATGTGTATTCCCGGTGGTTTGATGTGTTTGTGTGTCGACACACATTCTTACAGAAACAGGGATGCAGAGGTGTGTGTCGACACACTGGGCCCGTGTGTCGACACACAAATCAACAATACCGGGACTGCGGCACTGTGTGTAGACACACAGGGGCAGTTTTTCACCCGGTTTCGCGCGTTTTATGTTAATGAAGGATGATGAAAATAAGTTCTTGTTTGTGAAAAACGGCCATTCTCTTACATCTCCCTATATCTCCTCTTACATACTTTCACTCCATATTTTTGGTTATCGTTGTATCCCCGAGACTATTTCATACGCTGAAATAAGTCTTAAGGAAAGTGAATTCACGCCTCGAAACCTGAAGATCGAAAAGTTACCCTGTTTACTTGATTTTTGTATGTATTTACACCAACAATCTTAAGACTTAATTTTCACGTTTGGGATCTTGGGTTGGACATGGTTTCTTCTCTGAGAGAGATGACCGCGAATTTCGTCAAGTTGGACTGTTTTGATGGCGGGAATTTCCGCCGTTGGCAAAGGAAGATGCACTTCCTTATAACGACGCTCAATGTGGTGTATGTCCTGAATACACCATACCCTGCACCCCCCGCTGCTGAGGAGGAAGAGACATTGGCCGAGTCACGAGCCCGGTTGAAGTGGGAGAATGATGACTATATTTGTCGAGGGCACATACTCAATGGGATGACCGACGCCCTCTTTGACACCTACTCCAACGTCCCGACCGCTAAGGAACTGTGGGAGGCGCTCGAGGCACGGTACATGGCAGAAGACGCCACAAGTAAGAAATTTTTAGTTAGTCAGTTTAATAACTATAAAATGGTGGATGGTCGTCCAGTCATGGAGCAATTCTATGAGATTGAACGAATTTTGAATAATTTTAAACAACACAATATGAACATGGACGACACCATTGTTGTTTCGTCTTTGATTGACAAACTTCCCCCTTTTTGGGGAGACATTAAAAAGTCTCTCAAGCACAAGAAGGAAGACATGTCAATCGAAGAGTTGGCTAACCATTTGAGAATTGAGGAAGGATACAGGTTACAGGATGACAATAAAGACCGCCCCGGTGACATTGGAAAAATCAATGTTACAGAAGAAGGCCAGACAAGTAAGAGGACCAAACGAACCAGACACTTCCACAAGAAACGCAATGAAAAGAAAACCAAGTTGGTTTGTTGGGAGTGTCATGCGCCCGGTCACCTGAGGAGGAACTGCATCCACCTTAAGAACAATAAGGGGAAGGTGAAGGATCATCACAACAAAAATTCGATCGATACGTTCGTGGCGATGATCTCGGAGATCAACCTAGTCGAGAGTGATGACTCTTGGTGGGTTGACTCGGGGGCCACGAAACACGTGTGTAAAGACAAGGGTTTCTTTACTGAATTGGAACCCGTGAACAATGGAACTGTGTTGTTCATGGGCAATGGAGCGAGTATACCGGTGAAGGGGAAGGGAAAAGTTGATGTACTTTTCACTTCTGGAAAAACCCTTACCCTAACTGATGTATACTATGCCCCTGATGTAAAGAAGAATCTTGTGTCTGGTGGCCTTCTCAATAGGTTCGGGTTTAAAATGGTCTTCGAGTCTAACAAGGTTGTTTTGTCTAAGGGGGGTGTGTTTGTCGGAAAGGGGTATCTTTGTAACTGTATGTTTAAGTTGAATATCGTTAATAAAAGTGCTAGTTTTGTTTATTTGCTTGACTCTACTTATTTATGGCATCATAGATTAGGACATGTGAATTATCGTAAAATGCGTGAAATGGCTGCTTCGATGTTGATTCCACATGTTGAAAAGGTAGATGATAATTGCAAGACGTGCATGCTAACGAAAATAACTAAGTTACCGTTTCCATCGGTACAAAGAGAAACGAATATTCTTGACTTGGTACATAGCGACTTGTGTGACTTCAAAAATACTCCTACTATAGGGGGAAAACGATATTTTATCACTTTTATTGATGACTGCTCGAGATATTGCTATGTATATTTGATTAATTATAAAGATGAGTCGTTAGAAATATTTAAAGCATATAAGGCCGAAACAGAACTACATTGTGAAACCTTCCTGAAACGACTTAGTTCGGACCGTGGTGGAGAATACTATGACCCCAAGTATTTCGAGTCCACTGGTATAGTGCATGAAATTACCGCACCGTATACGCCACAACAGAATGGCGTGGCTGAGAGGAAAAACCGGACTCTTACTGAAATGGTTAATTCCATGTTGTCATACTCCGGTCTCAGCGATGGTTTTTGGGGTGAGGCGATGTTAACAGCCTGTCACATTTTGAACCGTGTTCCAAATAAGAAAAGCAAAATGACCCCATATGAACACTGGGATGGTAGACCCCCTAAGTTAAGTTATCTTAAAGTGTGGGGGTGTAGGGTCGTAGTTAGAGTCCCTGAACCTAAACGTAAACAGTTAGGTGAAAGAGGCATCGATAGCATTTTTGTTAGGTATGCACCGCATAGTAAAGCGTATCGATTCTATATAATTGAACCAAATGATTATGTTGGTATTAATATGATAATAGAGTCAAGAGATGCCATCTTTGATGAGAATCAGTTCACTTCTATCCCTAGATCGAGGGATTATGCACCGGTTGATAACGACACACCAATGTCGTATGGTTATGATGATGGTCACCATGAGAGGGAACAAAACTCTGATTCTACTCTAGAACTCCGAAGGAGTAAGAGAGTAAGAAAAGAGAAGTCTTTCGGATCGGACTTCTATACCTTTTTGGTAGAAGGCTCGAGAAATTATGTCGTATCTGTTGTACCACGTTGTCATGTCATGGAGGCTGACCCCATGAAGTTTGATGAGGCAATGAGGTCTCATGATGCTGCTTTTAGGAAAGAGGCAATTAATGATGAGATGGATTCCATCATGGGCAATAATACCTAGATATTGGTGGATCTTCCACAAGGTAGTAAGCCGATCGGGAGTAAATGGATCTTCAAGCAGAAGATGAAAGTCGATGGGACTATTGATAAGTTCAAGGCCCGATTGGTGGCTAAAGGGTTTACCCAAAAACATGGGATAGACTACTTTGACACATATGCCCCCTTGGCGAGGATATCGATTATAAGAATGTTGATTGCTCTTGCTTCTATGAATAAACTCGTAATTCACCAAATGGATGTGAAAACGGCCTTTCTGAATGGTGAATTGGAAGAGGAAGTGTACATGAAACAACCTGAAGGGTTTGTTGTACCTGGCCAAGAGAGGAAGGTATGTAAACTCATACGCTCTCTGTATGGACTAAAGCAAGCTCCGAAACAATGGCATCAAAAATTTGATGAGGTTGTACTGAACAACGGGTTCATGATAAATGAATCGGATAAATGTGTATATAGCAAATTTGAGAATGGCAAAGGTGTCATAATTTGCTTGTATGTGGATGACATGCTGATATTCGGTACGGATCTAGAGCAAGTAGAGAGGACAAAAAAGTTCCTCTCTGAGAACTTTGCTATGAAAGACATGGGTGATGCTGAGGTAATCCTTGGTATAAGGATTGTAAGGAATTGGGATTCCATATCCTTGACTCAGCCCTACTATGTGGAGAGTGTGTTGAAGAGGTTCAACTGTGGTGCATGTGCATCGGTTCTCACACCCATAGACCCAAGTATAAAATTGGTACCGAATAGAGGTCCACCTGTTCATCAGTTGGATTATGCCCGAGTCATTGGGTGTCTAATGTACGCCATGACGAGCACTAGGCCTGACATAGCCTATGCTGTTGGAAAGCTTAGTAGATATACTAGCAATCCGAGTAAGCTACATTGGCGATCTATAGAGTTCTGAAGTACATAAAGAGTACCATAGATTATGGTATTTCGTATGTGGGGTATCCCCGATTTTGGAGGGATTCTCGGATGCCAGTTGGATCTCCCATGGGGAGGATCATGCATCAACGAGTGGATGGGTTTTCTTATTCGGTGGAGGTACAGTTTCATGGGGTTCCAAGAAACAGACCTGTATAGCTGATTCTACGATGGCAACGGAGTTTATAGCTCTTGCTTCCATGGCTAAAGAAGCCGAATGGTTAAAGGATCTCTTATATGAGATACCTTTGTGGCCTAAGCCGATCTCACCGATCTCTATCCATTGTGATAGTCAAGCTACGCTTTCTAAAGCGTACAGTGAGGTGTACAATGGGAAGTCTCGACACATTGGTATGAGACACAGTATAGTGAGGCATCTGATTTGAGAAGGTGTCATCACTGTGGATTTTGTGAGGACAAGTCAGAATCTAGCGGATCCTTTCACAAAAGACCTTGCTAGAGACTTGGCCCTAAAAACGTGCACAAGGATGGGGTTGAAACCTGTCGTTTTTAGTCACCCATGATTGGCCCTCAACTCAACGCCTAGTCAGACGCTAGGTCTCGGGTTCAATGAGTGAGTTTTATCATCCGTGTGGCTACAAGCACAAGATAATTTTTTCATTCCGTGTGTGATGTGCTTGGTACTGCATCAGAGATTTAAAGGATAAGCGTATGCTCTTAATGGACCCGGCTTTGATAACCTTGTAACAGAATGTCGGTCGCAGGACATGATCTGTTGGGGTCCACCTTAGTGAGTGTGAAGTTTGCCGCTTCAAGGGATGATTTTTGACAAAGGGTTTGGCCCTGATACCCTTGCGAAGGGTACAGGACACACGGCGTCATATGCGTCGATCTGGGAGGTGTAAGGTATGTACGAGGAGTAGAATGCCTAGTGCGTGGTGGTGTGTTCAGTTAGTCAAAAGGGTTGAGTGGTTCAAAGCTTTGTCTACCATCTTCGATCCGATTAATTGTAAATATGTCATCACTAGCTAAGGGTTCAATCGATAGACACCCTCATTGACGCGCGACATGGCCTCCTTTAATTTAGAGATGTTGTTTATGAGAATGACTGTATTTTGAAAATAGTGGGGGAATGTTGATGTATTTTCAAATTATGTAATGAAATTAGTGAATGAAGTGTTTTGAAGTTTGTCCCAAATGTGTGTTCCAAGTGGTTTGATATGTTTTAAAGTGTACTGGGATGTGTGTCGACACATAGGGCTGTGTGTCGACACACATTCTTACAGAAACAGGGATGTAGAGGTGTGTGTCGACACACAGGGCCCGTGTGTCGACACACAAATCAACAGTACGGAGACTGCGGCACTGTGTGTCGACACACAGGGGCAGTTTTTCGCCCGGTTTCGTGTGCTAACTTCCTGGGTTTTGCACCCCTTTTTGGATATGGATTTGGGACGTCTTCTTTCACTTGTTTTGCTATATATACCCCACACTTTATGTTGATGAAGGATGACGAAAATAAGTTCTTGTTTGTGAAAAACGGTCATTTTCTTGCATCTCCCTATACCTCCTCTTACATACTTTCGCTCCATATTTTTGGTTATCGTTGTATCCCCTAGACTATTTCATACGCTGAAATAAGTCTTAAGGAAAGTGAATTCACGCCTCGAAACCTGAAGATCGAAAAGTTACCCGTTTACTTGATTTTTGTAAGTATTTACACCAACAATAAATAGGTAAGTTTGTGAATAATGAAATCATCCAAGTCTCATTCTATTTTTTTCTTAGTTTATTTTGTTTTTATTAAGTCTAAATTTTAACAGTAGTTTTGGCACTCTCACCATCATGTTGTTAATCCATTGACAGTAGCAGTTGACATGGCAATTAAACGAGCTCTCAACCACTTCAAAAGCGTGTCAGTTGTGCAGAAATTGTAGAAATGCCCTCAGCCACCCAATGTGGGATAAATACTGGGAGCAAATTTGGTTAAAATCTAATTTTTGCGTTATTGGACATATATGGCCCTGTTATCTACAGTGACGATTTTATCTTCTGGTGCTTTTATTTACTTAGTTGAACGTGATACGTTAGTTGCTACTATCAGGTTGATAGTGTGGTGATGGTACCCGTATATACATACAATTTAAGAGGATACCTCAAAAATATTACAAAAAGTTAAAGGGTATCCAAAAATATTATTCCTAGATTATGGCATTTGTGAGGGATTGTTTCTAAAGTCTGTTCATATCCGAAGAACTCTTCTGCAATTTCTATCATATTGGACTAATAGTTCTACACCCTTTTCTTTCCCTTGCCAGGCTAACATGGTAGATAACCACGGAAATTAACTACCTAAGAGAAGTTCTACTACAGAATCTCAAAGTGTTGAGGTTTGAGCCGTGTTTATTTGCTAACATAATGATAACTAGAGTATCCCCCCGGAAGGGAAGAAATGTTTAATACCTTGGATTACATGCCTTGAGAGATCAATTGAAGCTAAAGTGTTTCCAAGTACAATGCCTATGTTCATTGGCAATCCCTCTGCAGTGGCATGTAGTGTTTTTGTAATTGTTGAAGGAGACATGGCAGCATCTTATATGCTCAAGATCTTGAACAAAGATCTGATAGTGCCTTCTAACTTCCTCTGGTGAGTTTCCTTCGATAGCCTTGGCAACCTTTTGCCAATGATGTTCGGTATCCTTGTCATAAAAAGCAAGGGCTTTTAAAGCTGTTTAATTTCTCTGTATGCAGAAATAGATCGATGTGAAGATGTGACTGATTGATAGCGCATTGTTGTAGCTTGTAGGATTGGGTGAGATGCTGATAATTGCTAGTGATGTCAATGAGTAATTATCTAGAGTAAATACCAATGAAGATTCAGGAAAAAGGAGCAGGAAATTGATTAACTAGGAAAAAAGAAAGTGAATTAGAAACACAACATATAGAAAGTGCATAGTACCTCAGTCAAGGAGAGAGACTGAAGCTGAGGGATATGATGAGCAAAACTTTGCAAATCCCGCTCCTTATAAGCACTAGAAGGAGGTTGATTGAGCAAGTTGAAGGGTAATCGGTACTAACAAAGTGTGCAAGTGGATTTGATTCACATTCTGAATGTCACTGGCTCAGTCAGCCAAAGAACAGAAGTTCTAGGGAAGAATCAATGTTGAAGGAAAAGCCTTTAGGAAATCTCTTTTCTTTCCTCTCGCATTTTTTCATATTATGATTGACAGTACTTTTTTGATAATTTGTCAAGCTGGTGGGTTAAAATGAAGCCTTACTCATCAGTGTTAACGTTTGTTCCTTCACAACCCTCCATAGCAGACTGAGATACTTCTATCTTGCTCCCTTTGGCTTGCGTTTTTGCAACTCACCGTTGTTAGGAGTCTCATGTCATCACCATTTCTTACTAGATCATGAGTTCCAGCCTTTTTTTCCATACCTGTCGTTTATCTCAAGATTTGTGAGTATGCCAGCACAGAACTTTTGGGTATGCCGGCACAGAACTTTTGGGGGTTGGTATGCCAGCACAACTTGCTTGGTTCCTCTTGGATGCAATGAGCAATTTTGGGATGGATAGCATGAGAATGAAACGATTTAATAAGAGGCAAAAGAAAAATGTCACAAGTGAAGTGATTTCATCATAAGAAACCTAGCAATTTCATTTTGGACATCTCAAAATATCCCAAGAAAGAAGTTGGAGAATGATTTGTGACAGATGGTGTGTAGTTTTTGGGGTGATTTGAGTCATTTGACACAACTGTTGTGTTGCAGTGTGTATATGAGAGTGAAAGTAAGGTAGAGCAATTGGTATTTGTTGAATGTATTGAATATCGAAATACATCATAGTATGAATACCGAATTAAAATTATCTAATAATTGTAGTCATACCTTCATATACCACAATGCCAAATTCTAAATTACTGTCGTCAATTCGGTACCAATTACTCTATTCTGGGCTATTTGGATTGCCAAACTGTGCATGCTCCAACTAAAATTGGCTAAAAAGCATCTTCGATAAGGTATTATACCTAATACCAAATTACGGAAATTTTTTTCTAATATTGTCTAATAAGTAAACTATTTCAGTATTCTGCCGAACACCAAACAACAATGGAAAGAATTCAATAAATGTAAAGTACCATGCCGAAAAGGTATATTCAGTACGGTATTTCTATTATTTGGGATTTTTCTCTCCCCTAACTCAAGGGTTGGATTTATGCGTAATGTTCCATCTCAATAATATTTCGTAGAGATTTATTTGATTTTGTTTTCAAAGGGTGAGTGGATCATTCAGTGCACACGTTTGTTCGTAGCTTAGAGAAGCAAGAAAATAGCAGCATGGCAATGTGACTTACTCTACTTTAAATTGGCTATACATTGCACTCACATAAATATTCTTCTTGTAATACGAGTTTAAAGCAAAATATTTGATCTTGTGAGATTGAACTTTCTGTCACTCCCTATACACATACAAATTCTGCTTAGGCTTCCCTATGCTGAACTTGTTTCCTCCAATGTTGGTAGAAATATATTCTGCTTTTTTCTTTTTGATAGATAAGTGGGGTTGTGGGATTTGAACTTAGAACATTTTGTCTTGTGAATGATATCCTTATGACTAGGGTAGGTTCATTTAGACAACTTGCTTATATCCTTAGCTGATATGCACCCCACTTGTTAGAGGATCTTGTGTTAGTGTATTTTGAAAATATTTGTTGACAAATGTGTATATAAATGTGTTAAATGTTGTATATATATGTATAAGATATATTTGAGGTTGTCCCGATACTTCTATAAAAGATTAGAGCTTGTTGGGGGTGTGTGTCGACACATGGGCCACGTGTGTCGACACAAAATCCTACAGAACGCAGGGAAGACAGCTGTGTGTTGACACACATGGCCCGTGTGTCAACACACAGCCTATTACAGTAGCGCAAGAAGGAAACCTGTGTGTCGACACACAGAAATTGTGTGTCGACACACAGGCTTACAGAAAGCTGTGTGTCGACCTGAGTGTCGACACACAGCTTCGACACACAGGTCGTTTTTGACGGTTTTGTGTGCGGTTTCTTCCCGGTTCTTTTTATATGTTAAGGCTCTTTGTTTTGGGACTGCACTCTGATATAATATACAGATATATTCCCCACTCTTTTGATAAAAAGGTTTACATGAATTTGTAGAGAAAATCATAAGAGAGAAATTGAAGAACATCATCACTTTGTTCTTGTGTTCTTGTGGAAATTTCCAAAGGTGTGTTGTCTATAAATCTGACCAATCTCTTTACATCTTTATCAATCTCTCCCCATACACGTCTTCACTCCATATTTGGTAGTTGTTGTATCCCCGAGGATATTTCGTATACCGAAATAAGCCTTAAGGAAAGTGATTACACGCCTCAACACCTGAGATCGTTTGGATACCCGGTTGCAAGGTTTTTGCAAGTATTTTTCTGAATTTTCCTAACATCTTGGTGCTTGATGAGCCAGTGACTAAGGAGACAATTTAAAAACCTAATCCTGAAAGCAACATTTTTCTGGTATGGGATCTTATCTAATCAGAGACAATGCTTAAAGCTTTTCTTTTTCTGTCTCCCAAATTGATTTATTTAAATTGCGTCCCAACTCCTTTACTTCTAACTGCATTTCCATGGTATATTCTGATTTTAAAGATTAGCAAATGTTTGCTCCTGAAGACCACAGTTCTCAGCTTGCTTCAACTGGTGGCGCATGCTAAAAACGACCCGGTATTGAATTTCGTAAAAAAATGGTTTGAGTATATTTTTTCTGCTGTAAAAGGTTCTCTGTTGCTGAACCTTCTTCCAAAAGGACAAAGAGAATTTCCTCGTGATGGAATGGTCAAAAAGTACAGAAAAATAAATGGGTATCTATGCGTACCAACAAATGGGAGTCTGTTTCCATTGTAAACAAGGTCGTATATAAGCTTTTTGAACAGCATGTGACATATCAGCAGTGAAAATTCTCCACTGATGAGTGAGTTGGAGGATCTATTCCTGTAAATAAAAAATATTGCACTTTCTTGGCAAGAAATATTGTTTTTCATTTTCAAGAAGAAAAGGGAGAAGGCATAAATTTTGGAGATATGCCACAACGAACTCACTATTCGATTGTTTTGGTGTAGGTCATGGAATCAAATCACAGTCTGTGGTTGCGGTTGCAGTCGTGGTGGCGTGAAAAGTGGGGTGTCATAAACATTAAGTAATGTGTTTTATTATTTAAACAAATTTGTAAGTAATTTTTAAAAAATAAGTACGATGCATATTATTGTGGAGAATACAACAAAAATTCCGTTGAGTAACGGCCAAGCCTGTAATGGCTAGCTAAAAATGGTTATATAGTGTCTGGTACATTATTTGATTCCGTGGTGCAGGTGTCTGACTGAAATGTGGTTCATTTCCTTTGGCCTGGGCAATGGCCCCGAAGTATCCCTTGCTTTCATCCTTTTTCCTTATGATAGTCAGTAAATTGTTTTCTCTGCTTTATACGATTTGCTGTCTTGAGTACGACTATTTTTCTAGCTTTAGTGTCTTGTTTGAGGAGACAAGGATTCTATGAGCAGAGACGTTAAAGCTCGTTGTGCTTTACCTTGATATCAAGGTTCCTCCATCAAGATGGTGAATATGAGCAATGCCCTTCTTCCTCAGAGTACTTCACATAAAATAAGATGTATCTTCACTATTGTAGATAAGTGCTTGTTGGGAAATGTAACAAAGATTAGCCAAAATTAATATTGAAGTCCTGAGCTCAAACCCACATCTCACATGGATAATTTAGTGAAGGAAGGGGTAGTTTATATATAACATTGTAACAAAGAATACTTGAACTAAGTAATGGGTGAGAGAATGGTGGGAACCACACTTGCGCCACGCGCCGCACTGTGCTCGGGCGAGGGTGTGGGTGTGGGTGTCTTGTTTTATTATGGATATTTTTATTTTATCGGAAATAATTCTCCTTCGGGTATTAATGCGCCTCGTAGAGATGCGCTTGCCTTCACTACGCAGCTTCCCCGAGCAACACCCCCCATTATTGCCTCACTCTCTCCCATGGGACACACCCCTTCAAAGATAACCGTTGGAAGGTCTTAGCTACTTCCAACAGGCACCACTGCACCTATAAATACTGACATTTTGACAGCCTTATAAATCATCCAAAAATTGCTTTCCTCTCTTCTCTTCTTCTTCTACGATCCTCTCCTCAAATAAGCTAAGTTTGGGCAAATATCTCTTGGCATCTCATCCGGCTTCTAACAAGTGCACGTTAAAGGTTGGATCGCGTTAATCTTGGAGGATGGCTGCTAGTTGATCTGTGTGCACCCTAGCAGCGGCAAAGTCGTCTTTTAGAACAGTGGCTTTTACCACGGCGCGGTTACTTGATTTGTAAGATCTTTCCTCAATTGATTTCGTTGCTGTATTTGACTTACTGCAGTAATTGCTTACTGTTTTAACAGCAGTGCTAACTTAAATATTTTATGAGTTGATGTCTATTAGATCATGACACGTTGAAAAGTTTGGACTACAGAAAGACCAGATGAGGCATCACCTATGATTGACTTGAGTTTGCCAGGCCTTGTTTACGATCAACCGATGCACAATTATGCACTTAATCATGAAGGAACCTTGTGCTTCGTGAAAATCAGATATGTTCATTAAAATTTTCAGTTACATGTGGAAAGGCTCACGTGCCATACTGTACAAGATCATAGAAGATACAAAGACAATAAAGTAGCATATGAAGGTCACTGTTGATCAACTATGCATTTGCTGTATCTTTGTTTCCCTTCTTGCTTTACTGGAGCCTCATATTCCTCATAAGCCTGTTGACAAGGGAAAAGAAATGAAAGCAAGAATTAGTTGGTAAGCCCACTTTTTTTTAATGATCATTTGCTGTATCTTTGTTTCCCCTTTTGCTTTACTGGAGCCTCATATTCCTCATAAGCCTGTTGACAAGGGAAAAGAAATGAAAGCAAGAATTAGTTGGTAAGCCCACTTTTTTTTAATATGGATTTGGCAGGAAATTTTCTTCTTGGCTACTGCAGCCAAACCTTCTAATTATGTCTAAAGTAGAGGCAAACTTGTCTGCATTTTTAGCTTCTTTTTTCCTTGAGCGCTTTCTAGCTCAATGAGATTGATGTTAGCCTTGATTCATTTTTGTCATATGGATGATTCGTGGTGCAGCGAAGGCTTAGGTTTACCATAAGCTAGCTTTCTAGGTAATCTCTAGTTTTTTTTGCAATCTACCAATTTTCTGAAAAGTTTGCCTACACCTAGACTTTTTTTTTTTTTGTGGCTATTTACATCAAAGGTCCTTGTACCTTTTTACTATGTCAATTTAGTCCATGTACTTTTAATTGTGTCAATTTAGTCCCTACTACAACACCAAAAACAACAAACACAGTGCCTCAAGACCTCCGCCTAAGCAGGGTCGGGAGGGATGTACGCTGCCTTACCCCTTTGGGGTGTTACCCTAAAGGGAGGCTATATCTGGGGACCCCCAACCTGAGAAGCATAAAAGCATACAAACATTTAAGTTTAAGAGCATAAGAACATAAAAACAACAGCACAGAGTAAGCATATAGAAAGTAAAAAGCAACAAAAGACAATAAAACAGCTCCCACCATATCAAGGTAAATCAAATAGGCATACATATAAGCCTAGGGCTACTAGTGTTAGCTAAAGTATGCTCCTCGATTCTAAACCGCCACATCGGCTACCCCTATGCTAGCCCTCTAAGGCCATCTCCTCATGTAGGTTTAGGTGGGTGAGGTTGCATCGGATTGTCTCCATTAATCTCTTCTTTGGCCTATCTCTCCCTCTCCTCCCGATTGTAGTATGGAGTTGTTCGCATTTCCTGACAAGGGCAGTGGTTGGTCTCCTCATAACATGCCCAAACCACCGCAAACGTTGCTTCCTCAAACGCCTATTTTTCCTTATGACATCATTTATGATCCTATTTTTCCTTGTGTGTCCACACATCCACCGTAGCATCCTCATCTCCGCCACCTTTAGCTTCTGTGTATAGTGTCGTTTCATTTGCCAACACTCCGCACCATATGACATAGCCAGTCTCACTACCATCTTATAGTATTTTCCCTTTAAATTTAATGGGAACTTTCTATCGCAAAGTACCGTAGAGGCCATCCTCCATTTATGCTAGCCTACTTTAATACGGTTGATGACATCCTCGTCAACTTCGCCATCCTATTGTACCATGGACCCTAAATATCTAAAACACTCTTTTTTGGGTATGTGCTCTGATCCTATCATGACGTCTTCTATGCTAGGTCTGCTAGAGGTATAGAACTTGAGTTCCATATACTAGGTCTTGGATCTACTGAGTCTTAAGCCTCTCAATTTATATGCTTTCTCCAAATCAATGAAAACCATGTGGAGGTCCTTTTGTCTAGTGCTCTATCATCCACCTTAAGAGATGAATGGCTTCTATTGTCAATCTACTAGGCATAAATCCAAATTGGTTCTTAGCCACCTTTGTTGTTGCCGTAATCTTCTCTCTGTGACCCGCTTCCACAAATTCAAAGTGTGGCACATTAGTTTGATACCATGATAGTTGGCGCAACTTTGGATGTCGCCTTTGTTCTTATACAAGTTAAATTGTGTCAATTTGGTCCTTGAGGAAAAATTTATGTTAAGTTGGTGGAATTTTTAATGGTCTAGTCATGGATTAGTTTCAATTGAAGCAACATGTGGATTTGTATTGGGTTAATTACATCTAACATGATTGTGCAATTAAAAATTATGTTATTAACTCAACTTTAATTTGATCATAGGACTAAATTGACACGATGTAAATTGTACAGGATTAAATTGACACAATTAAAATACAAGGACTAAATTGTCATAATGACACCTTTTCTTATCCTGGACTGCTGTTTCTTTTGACGTTTCCTGGCAATCTGGTTGGTAAATAAGAATGTGCATAATACAATAATACCAACAGATACAGTTGAATCAGGACAATCTACGCAATGTAAATGTTCTTTCTGGATAGCTAGTAACTAGAATTTGACTGAACAAAATACCTTTGCTCATCAGCAATCCC
Source organism: Simmondsia chinensis (assembly GCA_018398585.1). Classification (NCBI taxonomy): domain Eukaryota; kingdom Viridiplantae; phylum Streptophyta; class Magnoliopsida; order Caryophyllales; family Simmondsiaceae; genus Simmondsia; species Simmondsia chinensis. Next base: position 30,177,165 of record JAGTTD010000007.1, on the reverse strand, counting down.
TTTGCCACTGTTCCTGTAGTTTGGTAAAGGGACTTGGCCAGAATGTATATGCTGAAGATCCCTTACTAGAATTTCATAATGCCTCCTCACTTCATCCGGTGATTTTCCTCCTACTATCTTGGCAACATTCTCCCAACGGTCTGGGGTGTCCTTATCGTACAATGCAAGAGCTCTTTCAAATTGCTTGTTTTGCATTGGGGTCCAATTCGGGCTTCGTGAAGAAGTGAGTGAACTAGATGCCATTATATTATGACTGTTGGAGAGTTAATGTTTGAAAAAAGAACTATAGGTATGGACTTCAGAAATGAATGGGAATTTGAGGGAAAAAGAGAGAAAAATAGAAATCTCAGAAACTTGGAGCTAATGTAGATGGAGACTTCTGTAGTCAAGAGAGGAGATTGAACTCCAGGGATGTTACGAAAAACCAAAAGGTAATGCTCATTATTTATAAGCAAGAGAGGTGCGAAAGTCAAGCTAGTTGACGAATTCTTTTCTTTTCAAAAGAAAGGACGCAATTTGATTTGATTCTCATCCTTATAAGTTATTATGACCAAAGAATCAAGAATCAAGCTAGCAAAGGATATGAGGGTTTGAGAGAATCTGCAGCAAAGGATGCGCCCGTTTACCAACTTTAGAGCAGTTCTGTTTCTTTTTACTTTCATATAAACCAAGTAGACTGACTTCAATAGTTTCCTAGCTGTGGCATTAGTTATTTTAGCTCTCCGTTTTGTCATTAAGTACCTGTTAGATAAGTATATTTAGAGGTTAGTATGACACATGGACACTCCAAATTAGATTTAAAAAAAAAAAAAAAAAAAAGACAGGAAAGTTCTTACTAAATAGTGGCTCAATTAAAAAAATAAACACAGGAAAGTTCTTACTAAATAGTAGTTCAACCTATGGACACATCTATTTTTGACAATATAACGAACATCAGATGCAGCCTTTCATACACCTCAAAAAACACAGACAATATGTTTATATTCCTTCTATGTTCCACTTTTGTCTCCTCGTTGTCGTGGTAATTACCTGTGCTGATGATTATGCATTAGGAGAAATTTCGACTTTCTTTCTGAAGTTCAATTGATGCTGTTTGAGGTATATCCGTGTGTCTGAGTTGGATCCTTTTTTTTGTTTTCTTTTGTCTTGAAATCAGTGTCGGAGTAGGATCTGAGCTCCCGTTCTTGTTACCGGAAGATTGATGACTTCATGTTCTTACCTTGAGTAGTCCTACTCTAAACTAAGCACTCTTATTATTTTCCTTTCAATTTGCCTTTTTGTTGGCTTTATTCTGTTAGTTAGTCCTGAACCTAGACATGATCATGCCTAACAGTAATTTCAAGTAGGGTTGAAAAATGTGTCATGTTGTGTTGTGTTCGTATTCATGTTATACGAGGAGTCTTAGAAATTAGTCAACCCATGCCCAACCCATTTATTGAATGTGTTGGAAACTCTCAACCTTTATCCAATCCAATCATTGTTACCCATTTAATTGTATTTGTGATTTACAAACATGTCAATAATACAGCTCACAGTTGACATTAACAATAATTACGTGACATATTTATAGATTTTAAAATAAACTATCAAATTAACATTACTAAATATGGTTCAAATTATCTTACGTGGGATGGACTACCAATAATATATATGTAATAACACTAGTGTACTGCTCAAGTACCTAACATGACTATATATACGGGGCAAGCCCGCTGAAAACGGGTTGAACCCAACCCAAACCCAAATTCAACCTAGTTACCTAACTGTGGAATTGTAATTCCAATTCCAATTCCAATTATGAGTGAGGGAGACAGCTTAATGGATCATTGTATTTCATTTTCTCTCTGTCTGGGAAGTCGGGGGATGTTCTATGTTTTGGTGTACTGTATGCCTGGTGTTGACTGCCTGGGAAATAGCATCAACTAGAAACTGAATATGCTACACTATCATTAGGGCCGGACATAACCGCAAGCAACCTAAGCACCCGCTTGGGCCCCCGAATTTTTAGGGACCCAGATTTTTGAAATTGTAGTTTTTAAAGTATTAATTCTTAGTATTAGTAAATTTTATGGTCAAAATTATTATAATTTGGTGTATATAAAGGGCCCCTTTTGAGAATTTCGCTTGAGGCCCCGGAAATGTCAGGACCGGCCTTGACTAGCACCATGCCCAAGTGAGAGTAGTTGGTGTAGTGTGTTAAAGCTTCCCACCCCCAAGTAGGAGGTCTTGGGTCCGATCTCAACTTTACCCTCCTTATATGTTGCTACTTAGGCTAAATTTTGTACCCCTTACCTCTATAAAATAAATGCTTGCATCAAGTCCTATTGACTTGTATAACATCATGTGCTATACTAGTTGTGTAATGTATATCTAAAATCTGTATTGCAAGTCATAACCACCTTCTTTTCATGTAAATGTAAGAAAAATTTATCTAAACACGGTGATGTCATTTGTAACAGAAACGGGATGCCATGGAGCTTGCATAATGATTTTCAGCTGTGAGTTGTTTTTCTATTCAAATGACATAAGGTAGTTTTTAAGCTTTAAGTTTATAAAAGTAGAGAACGAATATCCATTCAATTATTAATTCTACTACCCTGAATAGTTTTTCTTTTGTGATATAATTACAAGTATGTTTTAATAAATTAGTAGTAGTGTTCGTGTCTATGTGTGTGTGTGTGTATATATATATATATATAGCTTCTTGATGAACTTTAATTTATTTGAACTTACTACGATTGTTTGAATGCCCTCATGCCGATCAAACCGTGACATGCTGTTGCTGTATGTGGATCAGCTGGATGATAGCTGTAGCTTATACAGATAGGATTACCTGCTATATGAACAATGTATACTCGACCCAAAAAAATAAAAAAGGAACAATTCATATGTTTGATACGTCACAACATGGCACAATATTATTGTAAGATTTCTTTCTTTTTTTTTTCTGTTTGTTTGGTAAAAGATTGTTGATTTAGATTATGATATCCGGCTTGGAATGTTGGGCTGCTGATCTTTATAAATGCAAGGGGAAATGCCTATTTCACTTCATGAAATTTCCAAGTTCTCCAAGAATTTTTCTTTTCAAAGCCATGTGTTTGGAAGAACATCTTCAAAAGACCATAATTCCACATCTTTAAAATTTTCCATTTTTCTTCCCTTCATACTACAAAATAGAAAATAGAAGATAGCTTTCCTTTGTTTTTCTAGTTTTCTTTTGTAATTGAGAGGTCGTTTTCCTTTATTTTCTAACCTTTTGGGCATTGTCCAAATTTTCCTTTTTTTTTTTTTTCTTTAAAAGACTCTAGTTGCTTTGTTTGGTACATGGAATTGAAATTAATATGGAATTTGAAATTCATTTGTTTGTCTAGTTAAAAGTATTCAAAGTTGGAATTGTAATTAACTAATTGTTAGGAGTTCTAAGTCAATCGAGTTAGATCATTAAAAAATTAGGGTCAACCAGGATCAGGTTTCTAACATATTTATCATTTCAAATGTAAGTTATTTTGAGTTTCTGGTCAATCAGGCTGCGTTTTAATTGGGTCAAATTGTATCATGCTCAAGTCCTATCCAATTTCCGGCTAATTTATTATTTTGTTCTAAGGTTTGGGTTGTTACGAGTCAGGGTTTGAGTCATTTCTAGGTAGGGTGTTCATATACCTATATGGACCGGAAAACCGGACCAAACTGGGTCATTCAGTCCCAGACCGGACTGGATTGATTGAATTTTGGTCCAGTCCTCGGTTTCAAATTAAGCTTATATCGGGCTTCGTTCCGGTTCAATCCAAACCCGAAAAACCCTATTAATGTGGTTGGGCCTCCTATATGTTTTAGTTGAATATAATTAGGCTAGTTTAGACTTGTAACATTTGAGCCTAAAATTAACTGAAAATAAGCTTATGGTTTATATATATTGATTATCTTTTTTGTTTGATGAAAAACTATTCCATTATGGATATTACTACAACTTATATGTATAAATATTTCTAGTTAATTTATAAAGAATTTTGTTAGGTATTAATTGGAGAATCAAGTAATAAGAGAATAAAACCAAAGGGGCTACCTTGTCGGGCTTGGGTTTAATGCATATAAATTGTTGTGGCAAGTCGTATTTGGTGGATGCTCATTTTATATTTTTACATTTTCTATTATTTATAATGTTTACTTTTAGTCTTATTTTTATTAGATGCCTTTAAACTTTCCCAAAATTGACCAAATATGTTAAATTCAACTTAAAATAAAATAGGAAGAAATTATAAGTGGTCCAAATTGGTCCGGTCCGGCCCGGTCCAAGAATTAACCACTCCGGTCTCGGACTGGACAAGTTAAATTTGGTCCAGTCTTACGGTCCTCGAAAGAGGCCAATTTCGTCATAGGTCCAGTCTGGCATGGTCCAGTCCAGTCCTGTCCGTTTGGACCAATGAACACCCCTATCTCTAGGTTTCAAGCTATGATACCTGGATCCTTGATTTTACCAGACGTACCCGGCTCGACACGACATGACCCGGGATACGTGTCCGACCTGACCCTTCGATCCGACTCTGACTTGATCAAAATGAAATTGACAAAAAAAAAGAAAAAAAGAATTGACATTATTTACTTTTTGAGTAAAAAGGTACTTTAATGACATTATTTATTACAGATTTAATTGATAGCTATTATTATTTCTCTTCCCCATATGACACGCCTCCCTTCCCCATGCGTTTGGAAAGCTACGCATGCTTTAAAAAGAAATTTACATTTCCAGTAAATGGAATTTTTAATATTATAATATTAAATTTTTATTAAATGAATTAAAAGCTTGATATTTTAAAAAACTAATTAAATATTATTATAAATGATAAAATAAGATTCAATTTAAAATTATATTTTCATTAGTATTTGAAATATACAGGCAAATTAATAAATGAGTAGAGCTTGAGTTCGAGTCGTACCCGTACCCAATAAAAAAAGTCAGGACACTTGTTGACTAGATCCCCGTATCTTAGAATTTTATAATCAAGTGTCCGACCCTCGGATCCACACCCGTACCCGACCCTTCTTTCCGAGTCCAAGTAACATTGGTTTCAAGTATACATTTGGGTATCTTGAAATTTGAATAGCTCCATTGAGTCACATTCAAGTTAGACTCGAGTTAGGTTTATACGGTCATTTCAGGTTTGAGTCATCTCGATTTTCGTTCTATCAGTTTGGGTACTTCAAACTTTAAATTAGATTGGGGCAAGCCAGTTTGATTCTCGTTTGAGTCATTTGCTAGGGTTGTTTTGAGCTTCGGGTCGAATTAATGTTGGGTTCAGCTCTTCGGTTTCATGTCATCCTAGGTTTTGGGTTACTTGGGTTGGACCATTTTGTGTTACAGATCAATAAAGTTAGTGTGAAATTACAATTTATTCCTCTACCCAAAGGAATAAGAATGCATGATTTTTAGTTAAAACTCAATTCTATAGAGTTGGGCAATGGAATAGTAATTCCATTTCTAGTGATCCAAACAACAGAATTAAAATTTTGGTCCCTAATTTCAGTCTCAGCCTCAATTTCAAACTCTAATTACATGCGATATACATGACCTAGAGGAAAATGTAGATAGAAAACTAATAAAATTTCATTGCTCATAAATTAATTCAACAATGGAGAAATTTGGAAGAAAAGGAAGAATTAAGGGGGGAATTAGTAATAGGAAAAAGGGAGAAGGTGGAAGAGGGAAATTGGAGGAAAAAAATTGGAGAAATTGAGAGAGAGAGAGTTATAATTGAATATCAAAGTAGAAATTTTATTAATCAAGTAAAGAATCCCTATTTCTAGAGTTTACAAGGCAAAATAATGAAAAAGTATGAAAAACATAAAAACATTTGGTAAAACGATTTCCCCAGCCTAGCAGTGGCCGATCCGATGGATCGGGTAGGTAACTAATCAATCAAACACTGTTAGAAATTCTGCGTAGGCTATTCCGATTGATTGAATAGACATCTAACCGATCGAATATTGATAGAATCATAACTTCAATGCACTCTAAATAGTAAATGGTTTACACAATCTAATGCACCGGGAATCCCTGTAGTAGAAGCATAATCTTGAAAGCACCAATCCTCCATGATTAGAATCCTTATCAAATCATACCCATCTTACAGAAAAACCGACATTTAATATTTCTTGCTTTTTTCTTCTTGCAGAATTTTCCTTTAATCTATTTCCCTTTTCTTTTTTCTGCTTGTCTGATGAATATTGACAGCAATCTTTGAAGATGTGATAGATCAGATTGTGTCGGCGGTCCAGTCAATTGTTGGAAATGCACAGTGACACAGACCTCTAAAGACAGTAAAATTTTCTGCATAAAGTGTGCTTATTTCTGAATCTGCTTGCAAGAAGAAGAAGAAAAGGGGATCTTGGGTGATGATGAAATATCAGTGGTGGCAGTTGGGTCATTTGGGTCGGATTCGGGTCTTTTCGGGTTTATAATCAATTTGGGTTGGGTTGGGCCTAGGTTGAACCGTTCAAGCTCAGGTTAGTTTCGACTTTTACGTATACTTGGGTAGGATTGGGTCTAAGTCAAATTATTTCAGGTTCGGGTCACTTTTATTTTGAGTCGCCTTAGGTTCGGGTCAATCTTGGGCAGAGTTAGGTCATCATAATTTTGCTATTGGTGTCTTAAAGTGGCATTAACTATTTACAAAAGTTCAAGTTATATTTCAAATAATTCATATTTTTACTAACATGTTTATTTTATCACCAGTATAAGTGTTCAATAATATCTTATGAAGTTCAATCGTACTCCTGGAAGTAGAAACTATCATTGCAGTAAAAACCTTGAGTTAATTCAGATTTTTGGACCAGTTGGGTTCGAGTTCAGGTCATTTTGGGTCGGATTTGCTGAGATCAATGGTGGGTAGGGTCGGGTCAAATTGAGTATCGGGTCAGGCAAAAAACGGGGCGGGTTAGTTTCAGGTGGGGTCATTTCAACTTCGGGTTCAATTACTTAAAACAAATTCTCGGTTCAAGTTGGCTCGGTTGTCGGGCCGGTTTTTAGAGTTGGGTTAAATTTGCCATCACTATGAAATATTCCATATGATATGAAGATAAAAGAAGGATAAGGTATTTTGTAAGAGCCAATGAAAATCTTTGATCTCTTGTGATCATGGGGTGAATGTGAATCAATTTTTTCTTTTGACATGGTAAACAGCTAATTAATAATTCTTAACATATGAAAAATTCTCATCCAACTTGTGATTTTTCTGATGTAATTATTCTAAATTGATCAGATATGTCTGCATTCTGCTTTTCCCTTTGTCTAGATACCTGAGGAAAATCGAATTTTATGGTTTCATGTGGTGGTGTCATTAACAGAATTGTCTTAGGGATCTGACTCTGGTTTGCTATTTCTGTTAGTGTAGGGATTTTATCTAGATTATCCCAAAAAAAACAGAAAGTTAGTGATGCAGCCCGTGAACATAGGGCGCGGCTTGGCGGATAGAGCTTGGTGGGTAAGAGAGTTGGCAAGTGGAGAGACACGGCGGTTGAAGAGAGTTTGATTTCTAATAAGATTAGTTTATTTATTTGTAATTATCTTTTAGTCTTTTATTCTTAGTCAACTAGTTCCTCTATTTAAGGAAGAGGAAATCTAGGGTTTAGCATCATTCAATTTTAGATTTTATTTAATAAATTTCTAAGGTTTTCTCTTTTTTTCAGGTTGTGAGAAATTAAGTAGCTTTTTTCCCCCCCTTTATTCTTGGTATTTTTGGAATAAGAAGTTAAGAGAAGACCGTTGAACCTTCCTATTCCCCAATTTTTCACTTACACGCTGCATCAGTTGGTATTAGAGCTCAAAACAACTTCTAAGATAGCCAGTGGGCGACAGAGGTATGCTGCCGTCCGAGACGTTTACGTGCGAGACATACAACGGCAGAATGAAAGGAGATTCAGCGATATTGAAGAGAGATTCCAGCGCATTGAAGTTTGCTTGATTCAATTGGGTGCAAATCTCGATCAAGACCTGAACGAGCAACCTCAAAACCCACCAATGAGGGGTGGTGAGGACGATATGGACGAGAGCTTCCAAAACCTATTTTTGGGTGTTGAGTTACTGGATCGGAGTCTAAGGAGGCATCAACCCAATATCGGCAACATCGCTGATTTAGATGATTGGAGGTGGGAATCTGATCTCCGAACTGAGATTCCGAAGTTCACTGGAGGACGCCCAAAGGATTTTTGGGATTGGCTTGCTGCAGTGGAGGAGGTCCTTTAGTTCAAGGAGGCGCCGGAGAGGAAGCAGGCGCCATTGGTTGCTACCCAGTTATGGGGTAGAGCCGCCGCTTGGAGGCAACAGCTGAAACACACACGGTTTTGTTAGGGGAAAGTGAAGATAGAGATGTGGGACAAGATGAAAAAACATAATCACGCCAAGGTGATGTACTTGCGTCGGCACGGGTTGCATCAGGGCTCTATATCCATGGAGGAGTGCATGGCAGAGTTATACTCATTGGTTGCCAGGAATGACTTGCCGGAGACGGAAGAGCAATTGGTGGATCTTTATATTGGCAGATTGAAGGAGTCTATACAGGAGGTGTTGAATATGCTCGACATCTTTTCCGTCTTGGAGGCAAGTGTCACGTCCTTGGATTCGTGACTTGAACTCAAGGATCAATCGTGATCTATGAATTCAGAGGTTAAATGAATTGAGAATTAGCGATGAGAAAGAGAAGAACTTAGATGAGATATTAGAGAGAATTTGGACGGGTAAAGAGAGAGAATTTCAATGATATTTGTTTGGATAATTTCTTACAAGTATGATCAATCCTATTAATAGGCTAATTACAACCAATTCAAATAAAAGGAGGGAAATAACCGTCGCTCAAAAAGGTGGGAAAAATAGGCGGGAAAGTTAGTTACAATTCCAGATCATTAATCCCCACCGTGTCCTTGTCCTTACTGGGAGCCAAGACAAGCATGCTGCCGGACTTTTGACAATGTCATAACAAGCCTCTGTGCGGACCCGTGACATTGCCTCCCCCATCAAGCGATCCTTGTCCTCAAGGATTGAAGTGTGGGAGCTGCTTGCGAATGAAAGTCCAGTCCTCCCAGTTCTCTTTTGATAAGTTCTTCCAGCGGATTAATACTTGGGCAATCTTCTTCTTGTCCCTTGTCACGGTGCGCTGCTGGAGCACCTCTTGTGGTGTCGCCTCAGGGTCTCCTTCCTGGTCATAATGTGGAAGCTCGTTACTGATTTATGCCCATTGCCCCATCTTCTTCTTCAGTCTAGATGCATGAAAAACAGGATGGATTTGGGTCCCTTCTAGTAGAGCAAGCTTGTAAGCTACTGTTCTAACCTTGGCTAAGACTGGATAAGGCCCGTAATAGTGTGCTATCAGCTTCAAGTTTTTCCTCATGGCAAGGGAAGTCTGACGGTATGGCTGGAGTTTAAGGTACACTAGGTCCCCAACTTCAAATGTACGTTTGGTCCTCTTCAAGTCTGCCATTTGTTTGTACCGATGCTGGGCTGCTTTCAAGTTCTCTTTGAGGAGGTTGATCATAATGCTCCGTTCTGCAACAAAGTACTCCATATCAAGGGATGTGGAATGGCATGGCACGTCCCAAGCTAGGAGGCGTGGCTCATAACCGTACAGAGCCCAGAAGGGAGAAGTCTTTAATGGGAGTAATAATTTGTATTGTACCAAAACTCGGCCAGGGGCATCCATTGTGCCCATAGCTTCGGTTTGAGAAGAGTCATGGCACGAAGGTAATTCTCAAGGCATTGATTCACTCTCTCTGTCTACCCATCTGACTGTGGGTGGTAAGAGCTACTCATATGCAAGTCCACTCTGGCGAGACGCATGAGCTCCTTCCCAAACAAGCTCAGAAATGAGGAATCTCTATCAAACACTATGTCTTTCGGTAGTCCAGGTAAGCGGTATATGTGGTCCAAGAAGAGCTGGGCCATTCGTGCTTCCATGTAGGGACGTGCCAAGGTCACAAAGTGAGCATACTTGGTGAATTGGTCTACTACGACTATGATCACATCTTTCCCTTGGGACCGTGGAAGGCCCTCAATGAAATCCAGGTTGATGCTTGCCCAGGCTTGCTTTGGAATAGGCAGAGGCTGAAGCAATCCGGGGTAGTGCACATGCTCTCCTTTGGTACGCTGACATACGTCACAGCTGCGCACCCACTCTTGAACATTGTCTTTCAGCCATGGCCAATAGAACATGCTCTTTACTCCCATTAGGGTACCAGTCACCCTGGAGTGCCCTCCAACCAGAGAGTCATGAAGGGCGTGCAAAACCTTGGCCCTCACTGGTGCGCCTTCACCCACATAAATGCGTCCCTTGTACCGGATGATTCCTTGCTGAAGGGAGTACGAAGGTTGCCCTTTTGGATCAAAGGCAAGCTGTGCAAGGAGCTGGGAGGCCAGGGCATCACCATCATAGTTGTCACTGACCTCGCACCATGAGCTCCTTTTCGTACACGGACAATCCCAGGTGGCGTGGGCTGAGTGCCTGACTGAGATAAGCCAAGGGCCTGCCATTTTGAGTCAATACGGCCCCAATCCCAACATCACATGCGTCGGTCTCCAAAATAAAGGGTTCGCTGAAATTTGGCAGTGCCAATACGGGCGCTGTCATCATGGCTGCTTTCAATGATTCAAATGCACACTGGGTTGCGCTGTTCCAATGGAAGGCCCCCTTCTTGAGGAGGCTATTTAAGGGCTTACTCATAGTTCCGTAGCCCTTGATGAACTTTCGGTAATACCCCGTAAGGCCAAGGAACCCACGGAAGCCTTTGACACTGGTTGGCATGGGCCAGTCTCTCATAGCCTCGATCTTGCCAGCTTCCGTAGCCACTCCTTCTTGTGTGATTATATGCCCTAAGTACTCAACATGGCTCTCTTCGAATGCATATTTGCTGCGTCTTGCATATAGTTTGTGTGCACGAAGTGTGTCTAGGACCGCAGTCAAGTGCTCTAGGTGCACTTGCATCTCTAGGCTGTATATCAGGATATCATTCGAAGAACACCAAAATGAACTTTCGCAGGAATGGGGTGAAGACCACATTCATTAAGGCATGGAACGTGATAGGGACATTCGTTAGCCCGAAGGGCATGACACGGAATTCGTAATGCCCTTGGTGCGTTTAAAATGCAGTTTTGTGACGATCTTCATTCTGTACCCGAATCTGGTGATATCTGGCCCGGAGGTCTATCTTGGAGAAAACCACCGTGCCTTGGAGCTCGTCCAAAAGATCATTAATAACCAAAATAGGAAACTTGTCCTTGATCGTGATCCGGTTGAGTTGACGGTAATCTACACAGAATTGTTAGGTTCAATCTTTCTTCTTGACTAAGAGGACCAGAGAGGCAACGGGACTCCGGCTGGCCTGAATAATCGAAGTCTTTAACATTTCCTCTACGTGCTTTTCTATCTCATCCTTCTGATTGTGAGGGTACCGGTATGGCCTGATGTTGACCGGTTCAGCCTCAGGCAATGTTGGGATGCCATGATCATGAGCGCGCGGTAGAGGTAATGCCTTGGGGATGTCAAACACATCCTCATGGTGGCGTAACAAGTGTGTTATATCCGGGTGGATGTGTGCTTTGGTTTCATCTACTCCCGTGGCCATAAAGAGATAGCCTAGGACACAACTTGCTTGTTTCTTCAAGAATCGAGTGATGCCACGCTCAGAAATAGATTGCAACGAAGCTTGGTCAGCTGTCCCTTACAACTTTATGGCTTTGCCCGCCTTGAAACAAGAGAACTGTAGGTTTGTGAAGTAAATGGTCACCGGCTTGTAACGTTGTAACCAATCTACTCCCAAAACCATGGCGCTTCTCCGAAGCTCGAGCACACGTAAGTCATCAATGAAAGTGGTACCTTGTACCTTCCACTGAACACCTGTGCACTTCTGGTAACTCATCAGGCTTTCACCATTGGCTACGGTGACAGTCATCACTAGTGTAGGTTCGATCTCCAATCTTAACTCCCGAACCACCGCTGCATCAAGGGAGCTATTGGTGCTCCCACTGTCAATGAGAACTGTGACGGCCCGTTTCTTAATTGACCCCCTTAAACGCATTGTGTTATGAGTAATGCGTCCTGACAATGCATTAAGGGAGATCTCCATGACTCTGGTCTCCTCTTCCTGAGCTTCCTCCTCATCAAGAATCTCTTCCTCCCGATCTTCCTCTACTTCCTCCAGTCCCTCCATACTTTGGTGTTGCTTGGACTTGCAAACGTACCTAGGGAAATAGCGTTCCCTGCATTTGTAACATTGGCCAGGTTCGCACCGTGGCGTGCTTGAGCTTGAGGAGGCAGGAGGGCCAGATTTGGCCCCTCCGGTTCTAGACATGGAACAGTGAGAGTGCGCTGAGCCTTGGAAGGACGCGGACGATCCGGTTCGCGCACTGGCAACTGGCTTGGCACTGAAACCCAATCTGGTGATAGCAGGTCCTGACCCCCTCGTACCACGGATCTCAGTGATAGCGATGTCTTAGAGCTTGGCTTGCTCGAATGCCAAACTTAAGTCACTAGGACGTACGGCTTTGACAGAGGCTCGAAGCACGGGCTTGAGTTAGCTGACGAAGCTACAAACGAAGTATGCCTCCGTTAGAGTTGGATGATAAATCAACATCCAGCTCTAAAGTTCTTCAAAACGAATGATATAATCTTCCACCGTACCAGTTTGAACAATTTTGCTAAATTCCTCCACAATGCCATGGAGAGAACGATCACCGAACCTTTTGCAAAGCTCATCCATAAAAAAGCTGCCAAGTGATCACTGGATGTTTGAGCTCAAGAGCTTGGTACCACGCATCACCGTGCTCGGATACGTGATTGGAAGCAAATTCCACCCATTCCTCCAGTGGTACTTGATACCAATGGAATTATTTGAGAAGCTTCCTGATCCAACCCCGAGGATTGGAACCATCAAATCATGGTGGATCAAGTTTTCCTGTGTGATGCGAATTCCAGGATCGGTTGCTGCCATTGAAACCACTATTTTCTCCTTCTTCGTTTGTTCGTGATTGGACTCGGTGGTTTCTGAGCTCTAGTGGAGGTGGCGGTGGTGGAATAAAGCCATTTCCTCCCAAGTGAACATAATTTCTGAATCCACCAACGTTTGTGTCGGCCATAGCAACCGGCACCACTGTCTACAGTCGTTTCTCCTGGCTGATTGCGAACCTTCTCATGGTGGCGTTTAGCGTTTCCAATGTGCATCTTAGATCCTCGGTGATCCGAGCCTGAGAATCCACCGAAGACTTCAGATCATTGCTGATCTTGACCTGATTCTCCGAGATCATCTCCAATCTCTCCAACCGTTTCTCCACGGACTCGATTCTTTGTTGAACATAAGAATCGGAGGTCTCCTCAGATGACGACATAATTGCAGCGGATCGTGTACTACAAGTGATGGCCAGCTTCGTGATCGAAAGAAGGCTCTAATACCACCTTGTCACATTCTTGGATACGTGACTTGAACTCAAGGATCAATCATGATCTATGAATTCAAAGGCTTAGTGAATTGAGAATTAGAGATGAGAAAGAGAAGAACTTAGATGAGAAATTAGAGAGAATTTGGACGGGTAAAGAGAGTGAATTTCATTGATATTTGTTTGGATAATTTCTTACAAGTATGATCAATCCTATTAATAGGCTAATTACAACCAATTCAAATAAAAGGAGGGAAATAACTGTCACTCAAAAAGGTGGGAAAAATAGGCGGGAAAGTTAGTTACAATTCTAGATCATTCTAGGTTATTCTAATACATTTTTTCCATAATACCAAGCGTGTCCTTTTGTTTGAATTAATCCCCACCATGTCCTTGTCCTTACTGGGTGCCAAGATAAGCATGTTGTCAGACCTTTGACAATGTCATGACAAGCCTTTGTGCAAACCCGTGATAGCAAGCTAGAGAGCTGTGAATTTCGAACGACAGCAAAGGCGTCGCCAAGTTAGCTGAGCCTGGGGAAAGCAGGTTGGCAAATGAGACCAAGTGAGAGCACTGCCAAACCAAAGCGCACAGGACAAGCCAGTAGTCGCCAATACCGGTAAGCTGGCTACTTAGGACTTGGAAGGTACTTCAAGGACCAGTTGCTTCAAGTGTGGAGAGATGGGACACCATGTTGCTGAGTGTCGTAACGGTGACAGACCAGGCAAGGGTTTTTGCATTAAGGAGCTCCACGGAGAAGATGACCGGGTGAGTGAGGAAGAAACCCAGATTGAGTTGGCGCCACTGGAAAAAGATGTTGTGGTAGGTGATGAAGGACGCCTACTTATGGTTAGGCATGCTTGCTTTACGCTAAGAGAATAACCGGGAGATGGATGGCTAAGGAATAACACCTTCTAGACCACATGCACCATTAGGGGTAGAGTATGCCGCATGGTGGTAGACTCGGGAAATTGTGAGAATGTGATTTCCGAGGAGGTTGTTGCTAAGTTGGGGTTAAATATAAAGGTTCAACCAAGTCCATACAAGTTATCATGGCTCAAGAAAGGAAACCAGGTAACCATGTCTAAACGATGCTCGGTAAACTTCTCGATTGGGTCGAAGTACAAGAATGGAGTTTGGTGTGTGTCATGAATGGTCATGTATTACTTGTTAAGTCTTGTATTTCATTGTATTTCTCTTGTAATTGATGTGATGTTGTTACCGAGAGCAAGAGAGGGAAAGTTAGTTAGTTAGCTAGAGCTTGAGTTGAGATATTCTTGGTTGCTGTAAAGGTACAAATAGGTACATTCTTGTATTGAGAACTCATTGAATGAAATAGATTCTTCTTACTTCCCCCTATTTCTCTCTATTCTCTTACTTTCTACTTCTCTCAATCTTGGTACTCTATATCTCACCTAGGTTTTGATTCATGGTTAACTTGAATCATTACAATTGGTATTAGAGCCCACAATTTCCTTCGGTTGGCTTGCAATTCAAGTGATCACGCTAGCTAGAAACAAGAAACAAGCTTCGATGGCTGCAAATTTAGCTGCTGAGGTGGTTCAGAATGATCAATTTGCTCAACTTCAGCAACAGATGCAGGACATGCTTCGAGTGATGAGTGCCAATCATCAACAGCTAGTCCAAACACGGCAGAAGATGGAGCAAAGTTTGGATGGAATTCAAGAACAGATTCATCGACAATCTTTATCAATATGTGTTGGAGTTCTTCCTCAAGGTCCTCCTTAAAGGAGACCTCCTGATGTGGCTGATTAGGGTGAAGTAATACCTACAGCAAAGAATTTACGGTTTCGACAGCCCAAAGTTGAGATTGACACCTTTGATGGGGTACAACCTCAATCTTGGATAAGGAGATGTTAAAGGTATTTTTGATTTTTATGCCATAGCTAAGTCATAGAAAGTCAAATTAGCTGCTATTCACTTGCAAGGTAATCATGAAGTTTGGTTTCATAGTTTGATTTTGGGTAATCTAACTGTCACTTAGCAAGAATTTGTGGATGGGCTATGTGAAAGATATGGTGATAAAGACACGAGAGATGCGATTGACAAGTTCAATAAGGTGTCACAAGTGGGAGGTGTGAAAGAATATATGCCTAGATTTGAGAATTTGAAAGCAAGCATGATGACAATCAATCCCGGGGCAAGTGACGAGTATTATGTGTCTAGTTTTATTAGTGGGTTAACGCCTAAGATCAAGAATATGGTTAAGGCTCTCAATCCACCAATAGTGTCCAAGGCCCACTCCAAAGCTAGGTTGTTCGAATCATCTGCTGCAATTTCGTATCAGCCTAGACAGAAAGTAAGATTGGTAGCTCCCCTACAACAGCTAGGCCCTAGTTCATCTAGACCTTTGAGTATTGAGGAAAAGAAAGCACAAAAGTTGTGCTTCAAATGCAACCAAAGATATTTCCTTGGTCACAAATGCAACCTAAAACAATTGATTACAGTCATGGGTAGAGGAACTAGATGATGATCAAGAGATTTCTGCAGAATATGAGGATGAATTGGAGGAGATACAAGATGTGGTTGAAAAACAAGATGAAGCTGAGATCTCTGTAAGAGCTTTAACTGGTTGTGGAACTCACAACACCATTAGGATTAAAGAAGTAACAACTTGCAAGCCCTTACTAATCTTGATTAATAGTGGAAGCACCCATAGCTTCTTGGATCCCAAGATAGCTCGATTGGTGGGACATGAACTCATCAAGATTTCTCCCTTGGATGTAACATTAGCAAATGGGAATTCTATGTTAACTCAAACGAAGTGCAAGGAGTTTAAGTGAGAGAAGCAAGGACACTCATTCACCTATGATTTCAGGGTCTTGAAGTTAGGTGGATGTGATATGCTTCTAGGAGTAGCTTGGATGAGAACTTTCAGTCCTATCATCTTTGATTTTGTGCAGCTAATTGTGTCTTTTAAGAGAGAACGGAAACCAATTTAGCTGCAAGGGTTAGTAGAGCAAGGGAGCTTACAAATCATGAGTTGTGAGAAGTTGCAAGGGGTGCTAAAGAAAAGCAATGTACAATGGATTGGTCACTTGTTCTCTCTTAGTGCAAAACCAACCGATGCTCAAGTGGTTTCTAATCCTTCTATTAGGTAGTTATTACATGATTTTAAAGATCTATTTGAGTTACCTACCACTTTACCCCCTAAAAGAACCCTTGACCATGCTATACCACTCAAGGCTAATTCTAATCCAATCAATCTAAGACCGTACAAATACCCACACTCTCAAAAGAATGAGATTGAAAGACAAGTGGAGGAGCTATTCAGAACCAATTTTATCAGGCATAGCCATAGTCCATTTGCTTCCTCAGTTATTCTTGTTAAAAAGAAAGATGGAACATCTTGCATGTGCATAGAGTATAGGCAACTAAATTCCTTAACCATCAAAGATAAATTCCCAATTCCTATTGTTGTTGACTTACTAGATGAACTACGTGGTGCAGTTTACTTCTCAAAACTTGACTTGAGACAAGGGTATTACCAATTACGAGTAATTGAATCTGACATATACAAAATAGCCTTTAGAACCCACCACGGCCATTTTAAGTTTGTTGTTATGCCATTTGGGTTATCAGACGCTCCTGCCACTTTTCAAGCTCTAATGAAGTCAATCTTTAAGCCTTTACTCAGGAAATTTGTCCTTGTATTCTTTGATGATACATTAGTCTATAGCTCAAATTTGAGAAATCATATTGAACATCTGAATCAAGTCTTCCATACCATGCGCAAACACAAGTTATTTGCTAAACTATACAAATGCTCTTTTGCCGAAACTCAAATAAAATATTTGGGTCATGTAATCTCCTATGAAGGGGTAGCCATCGATGCATCTAAGGTTCAAGCTATGAAATAATGGCCAATTCCTACTACAGTTGAACAAGTGAGAAGTTTTTTGGGACTAACAAGGTATTATAGGAAGTTCATCCAAGGTCATGGAGTCCTTGCTAAGCCCTTGAATGATCTTCTCAAGAAGGATTCCTTTTGTTGAACTTCTGCAGCACAAGAAGCCTTTGATAGCCTGAAATTGGCTATGTGTTTAGCACTAGTATTAAGGATGCCTGATTTTAAAGAATCCTTTGAGATTGGGACTGATGTGTGTAGCCATGGAGTGGGTGCAGTTTTGTCCCAACAAAGAAGACCAATTGCTTTCCTAAGCCAAGCTCTAAGCCCACGCCACATGAACTTGTCCATATATGAAAAACAGTACTTAGCCATTCTCTTACCAGTGCAAAAGTGGAGACAATACTTAGAGGGGCATCATTTTGTGATCAAAACATATCACCAAAGCCTTAAATTTCGGCTGGAACAAAAGATAACAACAGGGGTGCAGAGGAAAGGGTTGATGGAGATGTTAGAATTGGATTACGCAATCGAATACGGAAAAGGGAAGGAAAATTTGGCTATGAATGCTTTGTCCAGAAGATAAGAGAATGTAGTAGAGGGCTCTTGCTTGGCAATTACCACTGTCATCCCTACTTAGATGGAGGAAGTTTTCAAGTCTTATGAGCAAGATCCATTTGCTCAAGAGCAATTGACAGTCCTTAGTGTTCAAGATCCTGCAAGAAGATCAACAGTAAATGAAGTGACCATGATTAATGGTATCTTGAGGGTTAAATGGAAGGTTTATATTGGGAAGGCTACTGAACTAAGAAGGCAGATTATGTTGGCTTTCCATGCTTCAGCATTGGGAGGTCACTCCGGAATTGAAGGTTCATATCAAAGGCTGAAACAACACTTTACTTGGCAAGGTATGAAACGCGATGTGATTGAGATGGTGCAGCTGTGTGAAGTCAGTCAATGTACCAAGAGTGGACACACTCCTTATCTTGGATTGTTGCAGCCCTTGCCAATTCTAGATGGAGCTTGGCAGCAAATCAATGTGGACTTTATCGAAGGTCTACCAAAATTAGAAGGGAAAGAGATCATTTGGGTGGTGATTGATCGTTTTACAAAGTATGGATATTTCATAGCTCTTAATCACCCGATTTGTGCGAAGAGGCTTGCAAAGGTGTTTTTGGACAACATTTATAAGCTCCATGGCCTTCCTCAAGCCATTCTATCCAATAGAGATGTATGTTCACCAGCACATTTTGGAAGGAATTGTTTAAACTTTTGGGTTCTTCCTTGACTTTGAGCTTTTCTTACCATCCTCAAACCAATGGGCAAACTGAGAGATTGAATCAAAGTGTAGAACAATACTTGAGGAGCATGTCCTTCAACAATCCAAGGTAATGGTGCAAGTAGTACTACTTATGTGGCTGAGGTTAAGGATATGATTCAACAAAGGAAGCAGATAGTCCAACAATTGAAGGATAATTTGCAACTCGCACAAGCCAGACAGAAATTCTTTGCTGATAAGAAGAGGATTGAATGATCATTTGAGGTTGGAGACATGGTATACTTGAAGTTGCAACCTTGTAGGCAATCCTCAGTTGCAATCCGCAAGAATGTTAAGCTTAGTGCAAGGTATTTTGGTCCCTACAAAGTACTCCAGAAGATTAGGGTTGTCGCATAGAGATCAGAGCTTCCTCCAAATGCAGCCATTCACCCAGTCTTTCATGTTTCTCTTTTGAAGAGGCAAGTTGCAGCAGAGAAGACCTGCTTTGCTCAGCTTTCAAGAGCATCATCCAATGGCATTATACTTCAAGAACCCACTACTATACTGGGTTCCAGAGTCATTCAGCAGCGAGGAAAGAAGATTCATCAAGTATTGGTTCAATGGGCCAATTTGGAGCAATCTAATGCATCTTGGTAGGAGCTTAAGTTCCTTAAAAGTCATTTTCCTGAATTTGATTCTTGAGACAAGAATCCTTTCTTTAAGGGAGGAGTATGGTCATGAATGATCATGTATTACTTGCTAAGTCTTGTATTGCATTGTATTTCTCTTATAATTGATGTAATGTTGTTACGGAAAGCAAAAGAGAGAAAGGTAGTAAGTTAGTTAGAGCTTGAGTTGAGATATTCTTGGTTGTTGTAAAGATACAAATAGGTACATTCTTGTATTGAGAACTCATTGAATGAAATACATTCTTCTTACTTACCCCTAATTCTCTCCATTCTCTTACTCTCTACTTCTCTCAATCTTGATTTTCTATCTCTCACCTAGGTTTTGATTCAAGGTTAACTTGAATCATTACAGCATGACGTGGTCACCATGGATGCTCGCCACCTATTATTGGAGCGCTCGTGGAAATACGGTAGGAGTGCCATCCATGACGGAAAGAGGAACACGTATAACTTCATCTTCGAGGGGACGAAGATTGTCTTGTTGCCCAAGAAGGATGAGGCGCCTCGAGCTTTAACAGCTCAACACCCAAGCATACAGGGTAGATCTATGTTCGCCAAGGAGGTTGGTGACACTAAGGTCATTTTTGTGTTGATTGGAAAGGAGAGCAAGATGAATCCAGGGGAAATACCGAGTGAGGTTGCCACCTTGCTGAGTGAGTTTGCTGATGTCTTTCCAGAGGAGTTACCAGATATGCCAACGCCATTAAGAGACATACAACACCGCATGGATTTGTTGTTGGGGGCTGGTTTGCCGAATAAGCCTCACTACCTTATGAGTCCGTCTGAGCATGAGGAGTTGAGGCCTCAAGTGGAGGAACTATTCGCCAAGGGTTTATTAGGGAGAGCTTGAGTCCTTATGCGGTACCGGCTCGATTGACGCCAAAGGATGGTAGTTGGCGGATGTGCGTGGATAGCAGAGCCATCAACAAGATCATGATGCACTACCGATTGCCTATTTCGAGATTGGATGACCTACTCGACCACTTATGAAACGTGAAGGTGTTCACCAAGCTGGACTTAAAGAGCGGGTATCATCAGATCCACATCTTGCCTAGAGATGAGTGGAAAACCACCTTCAAGACTAGGGAAGGATTGTATGAGTGGCTTGTCATGCCATTCAGGTTGTCCAACCTGCCAAGTACCTTCATGCCATTTATGAACTAGGTACTTCGTCTGTTCATTAGGAAGTTCGCCGTCATCTACTTTGACGACATCTTGATCTGCAGTTAGAGTACGGATGAGCACTTGGCGCATATCAGGGACGTCTTGAGTACCTTGCAGAAGCAATATCTATTCGCCGCTCTAAAGAAGTGTGAGTTCATCAGAAGCTGGGCCACCTTCCTTGGGTTTGTTGTGTCCAAGGACGGTATATTAGTTAACGAAGGGAAGATCGCGGCAATAAGGGACTGGCCGCAGCCAAAGACGATTGGTGAAGTCAGGAGCTTTCACGGATTGGCGTCTTTCTATAAGCAGTCCGTGCCTAACTTCAGCTCGGTGATGGCTCCAATCACAGACTTTATGAAAGGGAGTTCCTTTGCTTAGACTCCAGAAGCAGCTGGCACCTTTGAAGAAATCAAAAGAAGACAAACCACGGCACCAGGATTAGCTCTACCCGACTGTATGAAGACATTTGAACTTCACACAGACGCCTCCAAAATTCGCATTGGCGTCGTGCTCAGTCAAGAGGGGAGGCCAATAGCATACTTCAGTGAGAAGCTTGACGGGAGTAAATTGGATTACTCTACTTACGACATTGAGTTCTATGTGGTGGTTAGAGCGTTGAAGCATTGGAAGTCCTACATCGCCAATAGGAGTTTGTATTATACTCCGAAAATGTGGGCTTAAAGTACATCAATAGCCAAGATAAGCTCTCAGATTGGCACACCAAGTGGGAAAGCTACATTCAGCCTTTTCACTTCATAATCAAGCATAAGTTTGGCGCCTTGAACAAAGTGGCGGATGCACTGAGTAGGCAGAATCTACCTTATCGTAGAGCAAAGTGATGGTCACCAGTTTTAAGCAGTTGGCGGAACAATAGAAAGGTGATCTCACCTTTGGTGACATATGGTGGGAGGCCCAATCCAATCCTATTCCTAGATAATCCTTTCACGATAGGTTTTGTTTCAAAGGGAACCAATTTGTATCCTGGATTCAAGTCTGCCGCTAAAAATCATTGAGGAGAAGCATAAAGAAGGACATATGGGGCGAGACAAGATGATATAGCTGGTTAGCGCCAACTATTACTGGCCCTCATTGCGGAAAAAAGTGGAGAGATTTGTCAAACGTTGCCGCATTTGTCAAGTCTCGAAAAGCATAGTGACCCATGCGGGCCTATACATGCCTTTACCAATTCCAAGTCAACCTTGGACGGACATGAGCATGGATTTTGTGCTGGGGTTGCCGAGAACAAAAGGAGGAGTTGACTCGATCTTTGTTGTTGTGGACCGATTTTCCAAGATGGCGCACTTCATTGGGTGCAAGAAGGTTGTTGACGCCATACATGTGGCGGGTCTATATTTCCGAGAAGTGCACAAGCTACGTGGGTTACCGGCTAGCATCATCTTCAACAGGGATGCCAGGTTTGTCAATACTTCTGGAAGACGTTGTGGAAGATGGCGGACACATCTCTCGCCTTCAGCTCCGTCCGTCATCCTCAAACGAATGGACAAATCGAGTTCACCAACTATTCATTAGGCAATCTCCTCTAATGTCTTGTCGCTGACAACGTTAAGGGGTTGGAGTCGGAGCCACACCAAGGTGAGTTCACCTACAACAGCTCCATTAATAGGAGTATGGGTTTCGAGCTGTTCAAAGTCGTTTATGGCTTTATGCCACGCTCTTCGATAGACTTGGCGCATGTACCTGATCTAACTCGTCTTCGCCGAAAGGCAGAAGGTTTCATCTCTAGCCTTCAAGAAGTGCATAAGTAGACCAGAGCTCAGTGTTGGAAGCTACTACCAAGTACAAGACGGCAAGTGACATGAGACGCCAGGCGGTACAATTTTAGGTCGGCGACAAGGTTTAGGCAATCTTGACAAGGGAACGATTTCCGGCGTCGGAATATAACAAGCTGACAGCCCGCAAGATCGGACCTTTGGTGGTACTTGAGAGGATCAATGACAGTGCTTATCGTCTTCACCTTCCACCCGGTATGAGGAAATCTGACATATTCAACGTCAAACACCTTGTTCCTTATTTTGGTGACAACGATCTTGCTGACCTTCTAGCAAATTCTAGGGCAAATTCTCTCCAACCTTGAGAAGATGATGCAGCCCGTGAGCATAGGGTGTGGCTTGGTGGGATTGGCGAATAGAGTTTAGCGGGTATGAGAGTTGGCGAGTGAAGAGAGTTTGATTTCTAGTAGGATTACTTTATTTATTTGTAATTATCTTTTAGTCTTTTATTCTTAGTTATCTAGCTCCTCTATTTAAGGAATAGTAAATCTTGGGTTTAGCATTATTCAATTTCATAAATTTCTAGGGTTTTCTTTCTTTCTAGGGTTGTGAGAAATTGAGTAGCTTTTTTTCCCCTTGTTCTTAATATTTTCATAATAAGAAGTTAAGGGAAGGCCGTTGAACCTTCCCGTTCTCCAATTTTTCACTTACATGTTGTATTAGTTGGATATTTGGGTTTTGAGTTCTTCACTTTGTTCCCTGCTGTATTCCTTACCGATCTTAAAAAAGAAATAGAAAACTAGCTCGAGTAAGTGTTCCCTTCTATTTTCTGATAGGAAACGGTTAATTTTGGATGACAACAACAACAATAATCCCAGTGCCTCAAGGGCTCCCGCACAAGCGGGGTCTGGCGAGTTTGATGTATGCAGCCTTCCCTCTTCAGGGTATTAACCTGAAGAGAGGTTGTTTCCATGGACCCCCAACCTAAGAGACCTGCCGACCTCGCATCATGGCAACCTGTGAGCAATAGGGCATTAGTGCATAGGGCTAAGCTATATCATAACGTGAGTAATACAGAGCATAACGTCCTAGAGGAGACATTAAGGCAAAACCATACCCCTCAATGCAGCAAAATAAGCAAAATAAGAAAAATAAGCAAGCATAACTTTGGATGAGCTACCATACAAATATTTTATGTTTGTTAGGATATTATTTACTTCAAAATTAAATATTGATTTGATTTAGAGATTTGAGTGTGATTTGGTTTATGTTAGATTTGAATAAGATTAATTTACCTAATTTGATGGTGATTAAGATTAGGTAACTTGGTTATAAAAGGGGGCCTAGGTTGATGATAGAGGGCATGGTGAAAAAAAGAGGAAAAATGTGAGGGCTTAAAGGATTTGTAAATGGGTGCCCAGGGGGACACCTGGATAGAGGGAGAGAGACTTGTGTTTAAGAGATGTTTCCATTAAGAGGTGTTTGATTGAGAGATTAGAAAGTTTTTGTAACTTCCTCTTTCCAAAGATACGTTGAGGAGGCTCAGTGGCTCGTTGTGCAGAAGCTACATTGTGAAAAGGTTGGTGCCCTGCCATGTAATAGTATCATTGATGATTGATATTGATTGTATATAGGATTTGAGGTTATAATTAAAGATTGTAATCCTTAATTCCACAGTGAATGAGGCACCAGTTTGGTCCCCGTGGTTTTGCCTCTAGTTCAGAGAGGGCTTCCACGTAAATTTTGGTGTTGCTTATTTCGATGCAGTCGATGTTTTCGCTTCCGTCATGCTTGATTTATCAATTTTCCTAATAGAGTTTGAGAGTATTATTAATATGATCGTTTGGGTTCCATGAGTTTTTTTTTTAAGGTATTTGATTCAGACTGAGATATTGGTAAAGGGGCGAACTCATCACGTAACTTAGCCAGTAGGGACATTGGTGAGAATAGAGACGAGGATCAGAAAGAAGGTGTGCCTTTGGATTTTCAAACCATATAAAGACTTTCTAAGCAAACACACATGATCTTCTTTTCCTTCTACAACAAAACCCTCGGGCTGATGCATATAGATACTCTTTTCTAGTTCACCATGCCAAAATGCAATTTTTACGTCTAACTGCTCAAGCTCTAAGTCATGCATATCAACCAAAGACAAAAGTGCATGAATCGCAGCATGTCTAATTACAGGTGAGAATATATCATGAAAATCAACACCTTGTACCTGACTGTAGCCTTTAGCTACCAAACGTGCCTTGTATCTTGCATCTTCAACTCCAGGAATGCCTCTTTTCTTTTGAAGACCCATTTGCATCCGATCAATCTTTTCCCTGTTTGAGGCTTCACCAGTTCCCAAGTCCTGTTCTTATGAAGAGACTACATCTCCTCATTCATAGCAATGAGCCACTTCTCAGCATTTGATCTCGATACAGCCTCTGAATATGAAGTCGGCTCACTGTTATCTAAAGACTCAGTAGTAGTAAGGGCACAAGCAATCATCTCCTCATATCCATGTCTCTCTGGAGGCCTGATCTGTCGCCTCGGTCTACCACCAACTATAGTATAATTCTCCACCTGCTGGCCTATTTCTGCATTATCAGTAACAACATCAGAAACCCGCACCTGAGGTGCTGGAATACTCTCTAACTCAACAACCTACTAATCTGATTGTATCTCTGTAACATCATGTGTCTTAACTTGAATTGAATCACTGTTAATGGAGGGTGTGTGTGGCAGATGTAGTAGAGCAGACTCATCAAAGGTAGCATCTCTACTAGTCAAAAACTTCTGAGCACCGGGATCCCACAGTCTATATCTCTTCACACCTGACGAATAACCGAGAAAGATGCATTTCTTGGCTCTAGGCTCCAGCTTTCCATCATTCACATATGCATATGCAAGACAACCAAATACTTTAATATCAGAATAATCAGAAGTAGAACCAGACCATACCTCCTCAGGTGTCTTCATCTGCAATGAAGAATGCGGTGTCTTGTTCACAAGATAGCAAGCCATGATAACTGCTTCTGCCCACCATTCTCTTTTTAAACCTGCATTTGAAAGCATAAATCGAGCCTTCTCAAGTAACGTCTTGTTCAATCTTTTAGCCACTCCATTTTGCTGAGGTCGACCTGTACATGTCCTGTGTCTGACTATACCCTAATCTTCACAAATCTAGTGAAGTCACCTTGAACGAACTCAAGACCATTATCAGTCATCAACCTCTTGATCAGCTTCCCTGTTTGTTTTTCAAGCAGAATCTTCCATTTCTTGAAGACATCATACA
This sequence comes from Simmondsia chinensis, assembly GCA_018398585.1. Lineage (NCBI taxonomy): Eukaryota > Viridiplantae > Streptophyta > Magnoliopsida > Caryophyllales > Simmondsiaceae > Simmondsia > Simmondsia chinensis. The sequence goes on along the minus strand of JAGTTD010000007.1, from coordinate 30,151,759 downwards.
CTTCATTTTTCTGCTTCGAAAAATAGACCCAAACTTTACATGAGTAATCATCAGTAAACGTTAGAAGATACCTGGACCCACCTTTAGAAGCCACTCTGGAAGGTCCCCATAGATCAGAATGTATGTAATCTAACGTTCCCTTTGTCTGATGCACTGCTGACTTGAAGCTAACTCTTTTCTGCTTCCCATACACACAGTGCTCATAGAATTCCATCAGTCATGTTGACTGACCATAAAGCAGTCCCCTCTTACTCAGCTCAGATAATGCCTTATCACCAATGTGACCCATTCTTATATGCCACAGTCTTGTGATCTCTGCATCTGTCATAGCAGATGTGGAAACAACAACTGAACCTGTCATGGTAGTACCTACAAGCTTATACAAAGTACCAACCTTATTTCCTTTCATCACAACTAAAGCACCCTTACTGACCCACATGACTCCACCTTCAGCAGTGTACTTGTACCCACTAGACTCAATGGTACCTAGAGAAATCAAGTTCTTTTTCAACTCTGGGACGTGACGTACATCACTCAAGGTTCTAATAGCCCCACCAAACATTCTCACACGGACTGTCCCAATCCCCACTACCTTATAAGCAGCATCGTTACCTATCAAGACAACTGCACCCTATATAAACTTATACGTGGAAAACCAGTCTCTATTTGGAGTAACGTGATATGAGCAACCCGAATCCATAACCCACTTATTCTTAGACCTGGACTAAGAATTGGCAACTAATAGAAACTCCCATTCACTGTCATCCTCTACAACACTAGCCTTAGCGGATTTGTCTTTGCCCTGGTTATCCCTGTTACCCTCTTTCGATTTATTTTTGTACTTGTAACCGTCTTTCTTTATGTGCCCCTTTTGGTGACAGTAATGGCACGACAGGTTCTTATGTCTAGATTTAGACCTAGACTTTTTCCTATCATTGGATCTCCTATGTTTTGGTCTACCTCTAACACGCAAACCACTACCTGAGTCATTCACCGAGTCAGATAACTCCCTATCTATCCGTTCTTTACTCACAAGGTTTCTTTTCACCTCATCAACAGTAATGGTCGGCCTACCCCCGTATATCATGCTTTCTACAAAGCCCTTATACAAATTAGAGAGCGAACACAGTAATATCATAGCTTGTTCCTCATCCTTAGGGACATCATCCAATTCCTTTAATTCTTGTAAAATAGAGGTAAACTCGCTAAGATGGTTTTTAAGAGATGTACCTTCTGTCATACGGAAAGTGAACAACCGATGCTTCACTGCGAGTTGGTTGGAGACTGACTTGTGGCGAAACATGTCTAGTAATTTCTCCCATAACTCCTTTGCGGTTTCCATCTCCAAGACCTCTGACAGAACATCGTCAGCCAAACACATCTGTATCACTGTAAGAGTCTTATCATCCATCTCTTCCCTTTGTGCCTCGGTCATAGTCTCGGGTTTCTTCTCTTTCCCCTCCACTGCTTTCTTCAAGCCGTTCTGGATCAGGAGTCCTTTCACACGGACTTGCCATAAGCTGAAGCTTCCCTGACCATTGAACTTCTCTACCTTGGTCTTAATACCTGATGTCATTGTACTAATTCGAAGAGCCAGGATCTGATACCAATTTGTGCGGAAATAAACAAGTCTCCCGATATGCAATTGAATCAAATACCACTACAAATCTAGAAATAAATGGACTAAAAGAGAAAAGAAACAATCGGCACAATGATTTACGTGGAAATCCATTTACAATCCAAAGGGGAGAAAACCACGGGCGAAGATCGGAGCTTTTATTATTGAATTAAGAGAAGAGTTAGAATATTTCTCTCACACTCAATTTTATTGCGGCGGCGCCGCTATGGGGAAAAGCTCACGCTTTGAATTGGGTTATTTGTGACGTAACCCTACGTCCATATTTATAACCGCACAGGAAACACGATTCCCGATGGATCGGTAAGTCCCGATTGATCGGTGTCCCGATCCATCGGCTCCCTGCCGATCGATCGGCCCAGCTAAGACAATTCTCCTTAATGTTTGCGCTTATGTCCGATTGGTCGGTGCTTCCCTGATCGATCGACATCCTCACGGCATCCCTGCTAAAATACCAAGTATATTTTGAGACATTTTCCTAACATATATGTTTCTTAGTAAAAGAGACATGTCATTTAGTGAAGAGACATGTCTATTAATGAAATGACATATTTATTAATGAAAAGTGATGAGACATAGCTATTAATAAAAGGACTTGTTTATTAATAAAAAAAACATGTCTATTAATAAAAAGACCTGATTATTGGTGTTTTGATGGAATATGCTCTCTTCTCCTCTATAAATAAGAGTCTGGTCCTCTCTCTACCACAACATATAATACATGAACATGAAAGATAATGAAATGTATGATACTCCATCTTACATTGTACAATAAAGAAAGTGGTTAAGAAGGAGAAATCAGATTTCTTTAATCACTCTCTTCTGCACACTGAACGGTCATTCAGGGGTTGCTTCGATCAAGGTATGTCCTTGATTCTAATATGTGTTAAAATCATAAAATTCTAAGATCTATGAGAATTAATGTTTTATGCACTAATATTTAGGTATATAATATGAGTTTACATGTGGCATTGGAGCCCAAGTTTAATAACCCACGATTTTTCACTAATATATTATTCTCATGGTTTAATATCATGAATTCTTTTGACATACACATGAATGCTGCTTTTATGTTTTCCACATGCATCATGAAATAACATCATGAATTTTCTACCAATACAGCAGTTGTACAAGTGTCCTGTTATGCCTGACAATTATGCATGTTATGATTCCATTGCAAGTACTTGTTTCTTACAATTATGTGAGATTAACATGTTAACTAATAACCGCAAAAAAAAAAAAAAAGAAAGAAAAAGGGACTAACAATGGAATTACACGCACTATAAACGAGTGCTAGTCCGCATGTTGATTTGCAATGTAATTGGTAATTGTCATGACTTTTCTTTAAGTCGTTTTGAAATGATCGTACTCGTTTAGTATGAATTTTGATTTGATGTTTTTGAGAATGAAAAATTGCAAGTGTTTCAACGACTTGCATTTAGGCTTCATTTGTTTTGGAGGAAAAGTAGATTCTAAGAATTATATTTTTCTCTAGAAAAGGTTTTCTACGGAAAATTAAATCTGAATGAGGTTTGCTGTCGTTTATTTCAAAGGAAGACTTACTTCCACATTGTAATGTCTTCTTGTATGGTTTCAAAAATACTTTCCACTAATCATCTTATTTCTTATTATAAAATAATATAAGTAGCAATACAATATATTTAAGAAGAAATAGAAAAATAAAATTAACTGTTAAAACTATATAAGATAGGAAAATTATCTCTTAGGTATCCTAAACCTTGAACATTTATTATCTAAGTACCTTATAATTAAATATATAAAATGAGGTACCTTAGGATATGAAATTTTATCACCCCTATATCAGAATCTAGTAAATCTTCATTAAAATTTTGATAACAACCACAAAATGCTGATTTGATATTGACTATAACCTTATATGTAAATGCTATGTCAGTTTTTTCAAAGAAAATCTAATGGATTACAAAAGCTTGGTCGTATTTTAAAGAAAATCAGCATAAATTCTCAAATAATATATCATATTCGCAATTTCTATCAAAATAAATTATCGCATTATGATAGAGGACACATATATATTATTGATTTTATGTTTCATGTCAACACTTTTCATTTAGAATCCAAATATTTGCACAAGATATCTTATTTGTAAAAATTTTAAACTTCATGGTACCTAGGTGACAAAAATTTTAAACTTCAGAACATATCATTGTATGTTATTAAAATTGTGAGATTACGGGTTACTGAGTATGCTCAATAGGGTTGCTGAGGCATATATTTATAGAGAGAACCCAACATGGGAAATTACAGAAGAGCCCTTAGGCGACATAAATGTAAATACAGAATAGTATATAAACTATATCACTAATACGCATCCTCAATCTATGCAAGGGGGACCAACATGCAGATTGGTTTTATAGTAGCGGAAGCGATCAGTAGCCAACCCTTTGGTGAATATGTTAGCAACCTGTTTGGTGGTAGGAGTATATCGAACCTGGATATCACCCTTAACAATCTTCTCACGGACGTAGTGAAAATCAATGTCAGTGTGCTTGCTGCAATCATTAGAAATAGGATTTGCAGCCAAGTAAGTTGCAGAAACGTTATCATAGTACACAACTATCGGGCCGGAATGGCGCAGGCCTAAGTCACGCATGAGATATCTGATCCAATCACATTCAGCGACAACCTTGGCAACAGCTCGATATTCAGACTCAGTAGAGGACTTTGCAACCGTAGGCTGCTTCTTAGCACGCCACGAAATTAGGTTGGGACCGAGGAATAGAGCAAAGGCCGCAGTGGAGCGACGAGTGTTAGGACAGTCACCCCAGTCAGCATCAGCATGTGCAGTGACAGATGTGCAGGAACTCGGAGCTATGGTGAGACCATGATCAGGCGTGAGCTTTAGGTATCGTAGGATGCGTTTAACCATCTGCCAATGGGAAGTAGTGGGAGCATGCATGAACTGAGAGACACGATTGACCGCGTATGCAATATTCGGACGGGTCATGGTGAGGTACTAGAGAGCACCCACCACACTACGAAACTTGGTCGGGTCAGGTAGGAGGCATCCATCAGCCACAAAGGGTTGCGCCCGAGCTGGTAAGGGAGTTCGAACAAGTTTAGCCTCAAGCATGTCATGCTTACCCAGTAAGTTAAGGGTGTACTTATGTCGTGAGAGAAAAAGGCCATGTCTGGTTAGTTTGGTTTCTATGCCAACAAAGTAATGAAGCAAACCTCAATCTTTCATGGCAAACTGAGTGGAGAGAGAAGCAGTGAGGCGAGTAAGTAAAGAAGAGTCAGAACCAGTGAGGATAATGTCGTCCACATACAGTAGAAGACACACAATGCTATTAGGCGATCGATGTATAAAAAGAGAGGGATCAGCCTTACCACAATAGAAACCCAGACTATAAAGAAACGTGCTAAAACTATGAAACCAAGCTCGAGGTGCCTGTTTGAGGCCATACAGGACCTTGCATAGGCGGCATACATGCGTGGGGAATTTCGGATGTATGAACCCGGGAGGTTGACGCATGTATGCTTCTTCATTGAGAGAACCATGTAAAAATGCATTTTTAACATCCAGTTGGCAAATGGGCCACTTTTTAGTGACAGCAAGGGCAAGTATGAACCTGATGGTGGTAGGTTTAACAACGGGGCTAAATGTTTCAAAGTAGTCCAGGCCCTCACGCTATTGAAAGCCTTGAGCAACAAGAATAGCCTTAAAACGATCAACAGAACCATCAGGTACTACCAACCCCATTTTGAGAGGAGGGGGTAGGAACAAGATCCCATGTCTGGTTTTGTAAAAGAGCATTGAACTCCTCAGCCATGGCTTCCTGCCACTGAGGGTTTTTAACAGCTTGGGAAAAACATGTGGGTTCCTGAACTACAACAACTTAGCTAAGAGATAGGAGGTCCTTGGACTTACGTATCCCGTCCTTAAGACGGGTACGCATAGGATGGACATTTGATGGGGCATGGGCAACGGTGGGAGTGGGGAGGGGGGGACCCGGGGTGACCAGCAGAGGAGATCACAGGAGGTCCAGTGGAAGGATCCGGGTGTTCGCCCCTTGAATCAGGACCAGCACCTGTCCCGACCACGGTGGCGGGTTTTAGTGGGTTAGTCAAGGAATGGGAGGTGGGGAAAGCAGCGGGGAAGGGAAGGGATGGCATTTGGACGGCAGCCGAGCCCAACCCATCCGAGGCCATTGGTAGCGATGGGGAAGGCGACGGATGTAAATCCTGGGCTAGCACACCTCGAGATGTGGCCATGTGGTGAGCATGAGCAAGAATCGGACTTGGCAGAGGGACATTGACTATGGCTTGGCTTGGCAGCGCATGCATATTAGATATGATATCAGGATAAGGAAATAAATACTCAACAAAATGCACATGACGACCAGTGTAGACAGGACCAGTAGTAGGGTCCAAGAAATGGTATCCCTTGTAACGTCCTACATACCCAGTGAACACGCATGGGATAGAACGTGGGGCTAATTTATGAGGAGTACGGGATGTGATGTTAGGATAACAAGCACACCCAAAGACCTGAAAAAAATTATTATCTGGAGCCTTTTTAAACAATTTTTCAAAGGATGAAAGATTTTGTAAGTTTGGAGTTGGCAACCGATTTATAATGTAACAAGCAGCACAGGCAGAATCAGCCCAAAATTTAGGAAGAAAACGCACCTAAAAAAGTAGGGTCCGTACTATTTCACTTAGATGTTGATGCTTTCGTTCCACCACCCCATTTTGTTGCGGGGTATCAGGACAGGAGAGGCGGAAGTGAATGCCGTGGGTACAACAAAGGGTGGCCATGGGACTATTGTAAAACTCACGACCCCCATCACTTTGAAAACATTTAATTTTAATATTAAATTAATTTTCAACCAGGGCCTTAAAATCAAAGAAGATGAAGTACACTCCGTTCTTCCTTTGCATCGACTAAAGCCAGGTGAAATGAGTGAAATCATCAACAAATATCACATAATATCAAAAAACAGAATCAGAGACAACAGGTGATTGCCAAACATCTGAGTGAATTAATTGCAAAGGTAAAGTAGTATCATGCAACACACGTGAAAACGGTAAACGATGTGACTTTCCTAAACAACATGCAGAACAATGTGTTATTAAGCTAATACGAGAAACAAAAGTAATCAAAGAGCGAGTGCGTAAAGTATTCAAAACAGAGTTCCCTAAATGACCTAAGTGCCTATGCCATAGCTCAGTCGTGATGGTCCGTGCAACAAGTCCAGTAGGATGTGGGGAAAACTTGTATAGGGGGCCTTCACTGCGTATCTTGAGAAGCGGCATCCTAGTAGCCTTGTCCTTGACACAAAAGAAGAAGATTCAAACTCAACAACACAGTTATTATCACGACACAACCGTTTAATAGACAATAGGTTGTATGTGAGACCAGGAACCACCATAACATTAGGAAGCAACAAGTCACAAGTGTTAGTACGGATTTTCGAAAAACCAACATGAGTAACTGGTAATAAGGACCCATTGCCAACTTGAATTGATTTTGAACCATGATAAACAGTGTGTTTAGTTAAAATACCCGAGTTGGATGTCATATGGTGAGACGCCTCAGAGTCAGGGTACCATTTAGGATCAGCATGATCAGTGACAGACATGGCCGCTAGGGATTGGGAGAGATCAGAGTTGACATAGCGGTGAGGGCAAAGAGAGGCAGCATGACCAGCTTGATGACAAATCTAACAAACTAAGGGACCAGCACCGACTATACCATCATGAGGAGGACGAGGATTCATACCTGAAGAACGACCCCAGTTCTATGGATACGGAGGAGGAGCACCAGTAGGAGCCATACCTATACCAGGAGACTGTTGTTGGCCTTGACCGTGCGCACCATGACCCCCATTATTCCCATTGCGATTGTTATTGTTGCATCCACGACCCTTATGTCCACGCCCTCCCCGACCCCGACCAGAGCCCGAAGAATCTGACGACACACCACTCGCTGCAAGAGCATGACCGCGATCAATGGGAAAGCGAGCGTGAATACAAGAAAGAGCAGCTTCCTCGTCTAACAATGTAGTCTTAAGCTGCTCAATAGGGAGGTTACGAGACGACTGGCGAGTGAAAGTACTAAACGCGGTGTACTCAGAAGGAAGACCGAACAGGGCATAGTGGAGGAGCTCACGGTTTGAAACTAGTGAATCTATAGCTGCCATGTCATCGGCTATGGTTTTGAGTTCTGTGAGGTATGCGGTCATGGTTTTATTTTCTTCACGTAGAGTAACGAGTTGAGAGCGTAGGCCAAATTTCTTAGCAAGGGAATGGTCACAAAAGCGTTTGGCTGGGGCATTCCACATCTCGCGAGATGTGGGATGATGAATGACATCATTTAAGGACTGGGCGTGCCCTGGAAGCAGATAAACGTGCCCTAATGCTTTGGTCAATGCAAGACTAGGATATAGCATCAGGGTTAGAGACATATTGACCCGTGGGTGTAGAGATTTGATTGGGGGGACAAGGGTTGAGCCATCGACAAAACCCACGAGTCGATGGGCACGAAGAACCATAGAGATTTGTTCACGCTATGTGGTATAATCTGTGGGGGTTTCTAGTTTATTAGTAACTAGATTTGTAATAGATGAGGGCGGAAGAGGGCTCACATGGGGAGGGAAAGCCGTGAGGGACGACGCCCCGGCCATGGGAGGGGTAGAGTAGTTAGAGAAATTGAACAAAGAGAAAGGAAGATTGAGGTTATACTAGGATGAGAACATACCATGAGTTGTAAGGGATGTGACCGGATCAACATGTGAGGAGGGAAGAGGAGGAAGCGAGAACCCACGATTTAACCCGGAAGGAAGGGAGGCTGACGTGGGCCAAGCGGTCATCGCCGGCTGCGACTGTGGCTGGTTAAGGAGAGCAAAGGCGGAGGACGGCGGTTGGTTGACCATGGTCGGGACCGGAGACAGGGGAGGAAAGGCATCGGTATTGGAGAGGGAGGGAGAGGGAGATGAGGCAGCCACAGTTTCACAGGTTCAGGTACCGGAGACACCACACGCTTAGCGACAGAGAAGAACCGGAGAGGGGACGAGAGTGGCGGTGGCTACAGTGGCCAGCACAAGCAGCGGCGGCGGCTCGGTAGGGTTAGGGTTTCTTGAGGAGGAAAAAGAAAAAAAAAACAAAAAATAATTTGTCTAGGGTTTGGTACGCTCTGATGCCATGTGAGATTATGGGTTAATGAGCATGCCCAATAGGGTTGTTGAAGCATATATTTATCGAGAGAACCCAACAGGAAAAATTACAGAAGAGCCCTTAGGCGACATAAATGTAAATACAGAATAGTATATAAGCTATAACACTAATAGAAATACTAAGGTACCTATATAATAAATGTTAAAATCTCGGAGTGATAACTTCCCCATATAATCTTGTATAGCAAATCAAAATGATTCAAAATTATTTTCTTGAAATAATGACAAAAAATATACGGACTCTGTTTGATTATTTGTCTCAATTCTTGTCCGATGTTATGACTTTAAAGGTTTACGTTCCAATTAAGTTCATTTTTGTTCGATCCAGATCCACACAATGAATATCGCAAAGATTTTTGTCATATTTGGAATCATGACTTCCCCCCTTTTCCGTCACCAAATACAAACAACAGAAAAGGGGGAAAACCAAATTTCATAATCCATTTTTCCACCTAAACAAACGGAGCGTTAAAGTAGCTATTCACATTCAAAATCATTGATTAGAGTATTGATCAAATAATACATGCAATAATATCAATCAAGTGCAAGGATGCGAATGTTGGGTGATTACAGCATACATGTCACTAAATACATGATGGTGATCTGCATTGGTTATAAGGATGCATGAATGCGGTTTTCTTTTATTTTCAATTGAAGAAATGTATTTATTGATTATAATATGAGTAAAAAGCAACATTCCCAGTGCCCTAAGGGCTCCCGCCTAATCAGGGTTAGGGGGGAGGGTAAATGTATGTAGCCTTTCCCTTTCAGGGTGCTACTCTGAAGAGAGGCTGTTTCTGAGAACCCTCAACCTGAGGGGTGCATGATACAATCCAATTTACAAACCAAGAACCAATGCAATTAGGATAGAAGTGAAGAGAATTAAGGGAGAAAGTAGAAGAAATTAAGGGAGAAGAAGGAAATTATATTAGATTAAGCATAAACCTTAGCAAGTACATCATTTGCCTTATATAGTAACTGAAAATATCTGATTAATTACTGAAATTACTAGAAAATAGCTAAAAATAGGAAAAAAACAGAAATAATCCCAAAAATCTGGTCATTGCCGAGCACGTGCACGAGCGCCTCTTAATTCCTCTCCACCCGCGCTTGACATGACCCACCAAGCATTCCCACCAAAAAACTGCAACTGAATTTTGATCACATTTTTGGAGTGTAACAATGTGCCCTCCCCCCCTTCTCTCCTAAAATTCACCCTTATCGTCAAGGGTGAAAGTTTGGGAATCTTAATTGAAGGTCATACAAGTACTCCCATGTGGCTTCCTCTTACGGTAAACCCCTCCATTACACCAGTACCTTGGTGGCTGCTCGATTTTTGTGGTTAACCATCATCCTCTCTAAAATTCTCTCCAAAATCTTCTTAGGTAAATCATCAAGGGAATCTAGTAAAGGAGTAAAGCTATCAGGAAGAGGCGCTCGATGTAGCTTGAGCTGAAACACATGAAAAACATTGTGGACTTAGGCTGTTGGCGGCAAAGTAAGTTTGTAGGCAACCTTACCCACTGCCTTCAGTACTTGGAAGGGACTGAAGTACTTGGGAGCCAGTTTGTGATTGCTTCTATAAGCCACCGTGACCTGTCTATAGGGGTGGAGCTTGAAGTAGACCCAATCACCCACACTGAAGCTCCTTTCAGACCTCTTCCTGTTGGCTAGTTGTTGCATTCGATTCTGAGCTCTGTTGAGGTGGAACTTAAGTAACTGGATCACTTCCTCTTTATGCATCAAGCTTCTATCAACTGCTTCTACTTGAGTCTCTCCTGGAAGGTCGGGAATGTGCATAGGAGGAGGTTGATTGTAGACAATTTCATAAGTTGTCTTCTTGGTGGAAGTATGCCAAGTTGTGTTATACCACCACTCAGCCAAAGGAAGCCACTTCGACCAATGTGATGGACTAGAGCTACACATACACCTTAAATATGTCTCCAATCCTCTGTTGACAACCTCAGTTTGCCCATCAATTTGGGGATGATAAGCTGTTGATAGGTGTAAATCAACCCCTTGTATGGAAGACAATGCTTGCTAGAATTCACTTTGAAAGATGGGATCTCTATCACTCACTATAGTGCTGGGCATGCCATGAAGTTTATACACATTGTCTATGAAGATTTGAGCAACATTCAAAGCTGTGTGGGGATGAGATAGAGCCTTAAAATGTGCTGCCTTACTAAAATGGTCCACCACCACAAGGATGACATTCTTACCAAATGATTTTTGTAGACCTTCTATGAAATCCATAGATAAATCAGTCCACACCAAATATGGAATAGACAGGGGCTGCAACAGGCTAGGAAGAGCTGAGTGATCACTCCTGCAAGTTTGACAAACTGGGCACTGTTAACATACTCCCTTACTGTCCTACTCATTCCCTTTCAATAGAAGAGAGATTTGATCTTCTGAAGCGTGGCATCCATACTAGAATGCCCACCAGTTGCAAAGGTGTGAAGCCACTGTAATATTTTAAGTCTAAGGTCTGAATCTTAGCCCACAACTAGCCTTCCCTTCCTCCTTAACTACCCTTCTTGCCAGCTATACTTAGGATATCTATTGGGGTGCTCACTGATCTGTTCTATCAGCTATTGAAGATGTGGATTAGATTGTTAAGAAAGCTGAAGTAAAGGATACAAGTTATTGTCCATTGTACTCAACAACATACACATGATCTGATGGCTTGAGATTCTGGACAAGGCATCTGCTACCACATTATCCTTGCCCTTTTTATAGTCTATCACATAACTAAGCCCCATTAGCTTGGCTAGCCACAGTTGTTGGAAATAAGTGTGAATTTTCTACTCCAACAGATGCTTCAAGCTCTTTTGATCAGTTTTGATGACGAAGGTGTTATTCAGTAAGTACTGCTGCCACTTCTGCACTACAGTAACTAATGCCAACAATTCCTTTTCATGTACAGAAAGAGCCTAGTATTTAGGACTAAGAGATTTGCTGAGGTAAGCCAAAGGATGGCCTTCTTGAACCAGAACTTCTCCCAAACCTATATTACAAGCATCGGTTTCAATAATGAATAGTTTGGTGTAATATGGAAGAGCTAACACTGGGGCTGATATCAAGGCTACCTTCAGCTGCTCAAAAGCCTGTTGGCTCTCTTCATGCCACCCCCAATTGTCTTTCTTCAAGAGTTCTGTTAAGGGTTTGGCTATTACCCCATACCTTTGGATGAATCTACGATAATAGCTTGTTAATCCAAGGAATCCCCTCTATTGCTTGATATTACCAGCTGTTGGCCAATTTTTGATAGCTTCTATCTTCTTTGGATTTGTAGAAACACCACCATGAGCAATGATGTGTCCTAAATACTCAATTTGTGTAGCTGCAAAAGAACATTTGCTTTCCTTAACGTATAATTAATGTTGCTGCAGCAGAAGAAAGACTTGCTGAAGATGTTATATATGCACTTCCAGGCTAGTGCTATAGATCAATATATCATCAAAAAATACTAACACAAATTTCCTCAAATAGGGAGCAAATATTAAATTCATTAAAGCTTGGAAGGTTGAGGGAGCTTTAGTCAACCTAAAGGACATAACTAGGAACTCATAGTGTCCCACGTGAGTCTTGAAGGCTGTCTTATGCACATCTCCATGAAACATTCTGATTTGGTGGTACCCTGACCACAAATCAATCTTGGTGAAGTATTCAGCTTGACCCAACTCATTAAACAGCTCCTCTACTAAAGGAATAGGGAACTTATTCTTGATGGTTGCCTGGTTTAACTCACAATAATCTAAACACATCCTCCAACCCCTACCCTTCTTCTTAACCAGAGCAACGGCAAAGGCATAGGGACTGGTACTGGATTAAATTTGGCCTTTGTTGAGTAGCTCTTGCACCATATTCTCAATTACATCTTTTTGTAAAGAAGGATACCTATATGGCCTCTTACTGATTGGTAATGTGCCCTCCTTCAAATGGATCCTATGATCAAAATCTAGTCTAGAAGGGGGTGACTGCTGAGGCTCCTTAAATAGGTGATCTTGCTTGGAGATCAGTTTAGTAATGACTGGAGGAGTTGTCTGATGAGCAGATGGATCCTTATGGATTCCCAACATCATCAAAGTAGGTCCTTGTTCACGAGGGACCTGAGAAGTAACTGATGGAATGGCAATGAAAGGAGATTGATTCATAGCCCTGGCTAGGGCCTTAGCTCCCACAGCTCGACATCTATTGGTTACATCTCCTCTCAACACCTGTTGGTGTCCATTGACAGTGAAAGACATAGTAAGCTCCTTGAAATTACATTGAATATCTCCCAAAGTTGCCAGCCACTCAATGCCTAATACCATGTCACACCCACCCAAGGGTACAAGCAAGAAATCTGACACATAAGTCTCTCCCTACATCTTCCAAGACAGATTCTTGCATTGCCCAACACAACTAATATTGCTTCCATCAGCCACTGCCACTGCTATGGGATTTACTGCTTCAGTCCTGCAGTTGAACTTAGATGCTAACTTGGCATCCAAGAAGTTGTGGGTAGAACTAGAATCAATGAGGATGTAAACAGACTTCTTCTTTAACTGACCAGTGACCCTCAATGTCTGATAAGTGCTAGCTCTAGATAATGCGTGCAGGGATATATGAGTTGTGGGTTCAAAACCATCTTCTTCAACAACTTCAGTCTCCTCTTCCTCGTCTTCCTCTTGCCCCTCATTGTCAACCTCAATCACAAATAATTGTGGGCCTTTGGACATACACTCGTGCCCCTGCTCATATTTCTCATCACAAAAGTAACATAACCCTCTAGCCCTCTTTTCCTGCAGTTCTGCCTTAGAGAGGACTCTACGAGGTTTGTTAATGGGAGAATTGTTCTGAACTGGGTGAGCAGGTCTTGGAGTGTTGTTGATCCTTCCAAGAGGCTGAGGGAATCTAGGTATATTTAGGGTAGGAAGGAGAGGGGCCTTAGAGACTCTCAATTGTTTAGCTAAGGCTTCAACCTTGGCCTCAGCCAATTTAGCAAGGCAAGTGGCATGTTGAAGTATAGCAGGATGTCTAGATCTCACTTCCAACTTAATATCCTTCCGGAGCCTAGCTAGAAACAACTGACCAGCTGATTCTCTGTCAGATCAGCCCTCATAGCCACTGTATCGAACTTGGCAAGATACGTTTTCACCGAACCGTCCTGCTTAAGATTCACCAACTCAGCAACAAGATCCTCAAAAGCATTTCCAAACCTTACTTTCATCAAATTCACATACTCAGCCCATGATACTAGAGTTACATCACCCCTAGTCCTCATAAAAAACAGTTGATGCCATTGCAAGCCTAAGCTCCTTAAATGGATAGAAACTAATCTAACTCGATCACATTGTGGAGTGTTATCAATCACAAAAAATTTGTTCACGCATATAAATCCATCCATTAACATTTTCACCATAGAACAAGGGAAAGTCAATCTTACCCAAACGAGTAAGGTAAGCATTGTTACCACCTACTGGAGCTGTCAGAGCTTCAAGCATGGCACAATTCACCACTGGAGAGTTGGAGCCTCCTTCCCCTGTTACACCTCTCTTAGCTAATCGTCCTTGTTGTAATGACATATGCATAATCAGCTCACGAAGGTCTTGAACTGATGTTTTCAACTCCATTAATTCACCAGCTGATTGTTCCACCATTGCATTGGTGGATCTGATCTGATTAGAAAGGGTTTGACCCTTCTAATGTCGGCAGCGGATCTGGTGTTATCAGCCATCACTAACAATCAATCATCCACAGTCAGAGGATCAAGGCTCTGATACCAATGATACAATCCAATTTCCAATTTCCAAACCAAGAACCAATGCAAGTGGGATAGAAGTGAAGAGAATTGAGGGAGAAAGTAGAAGAAATTAAGGGAGAAGAAGGAAATTATATTAGATTAAGCATAAACCCTAGCAAGTACATCATTTGCCTTATATAGTAACTGAAAATGTCTGATTAATTACTGAAATTACTAGAAAATAGCTAAAATTAGGAAGAAAAACAGAAATAATCCCAAAAATCTGGTCATTGCTGAGCACATGCCCCTCGCATGATTATTAACGACATGAGCACCTCTTAATTCCTCTCCACCAGCGCCTCAAGTGACCCACCAAGCATTCCCGCCAAAAAACTGCAACTAAATTTTGATCACATTTTTGGAGTGTAACAGTGCAACATGAGGACTTTTCAAGAAGTCACCCATCTTGCTATTACTCTCGCCCAAGCACGCTTATATTCGGTGCTTACATATTGGCACCCTCTTAGGTGCTGATTATAATATGAGTATAAGTAAAATTATTGGATCATGAAAGATAAGAGTATTTTATTATTTTATTTTGATCCAGTAATATGTCATGAATATTAAGATACTCAAATTAAGTGTAATTTATTATGTAAAATTGTTGCATGAAAGTTATTTCTCTTACACAATTTCATACTCATATATTATGATGATCTGTTAGTCATCAATGTGGCATGATCTTAAGAGTATATGAATATGAATTATGAAGATCAATTTTAATTACCTATTAAGTTTTGATACTTGTAAGTGATAATTTATGGGCAAATTGAAGTTCATTATTATAGGACATTCCATACTCGCCCAAAGATTGATTAATTGTTCTTATAATTAATGAACATAACCGTTGGTGATTATTGTGTTTTATTAGATATGTTTGGATATCTGAAGATAGCATATATATCTAATTGGAACGCAAATGATTACCAAATTAAGCAAAAGTTTTCGAGCATCCAATTATGTTCATATATCTTAGTATCACCCAAAGGAGAACTAGGATATGTATATGGTGGTTTGCTTTTGTTGTTTGAATATGAACTTATGAGATGATGTTTATGACTCATAATTTTAGCGAAAGAGTATTCTCTTATATGTAGATTAAGTATCTGTTTATGTTTAAATTCGTTTGCTTTATCTATTACTTTATTTAATAGACTGAACTTCTCTGACTGAGGTGAACAAGTTAAGTTTCACTAAAGTGTTTTGGATCTTGATATAACTCTCCAAGTCAAGAAACCTACTGCTATTATGATACAAATAGTGATTATGAAAAGACTTTCCATAAAATTTCAGGAAAGGATTGAATAAATTAAACCTAATATTTATACGAATTAAAATTGTTAACAACATTAAGTCTACTCTTGTCATAACTAAAACTGCTATGCAATTTTTGAAATTGGAGAAAGTGCATTCTTAAACTACTGGCAAGTCTCTTATTTTGGTACATTAATGATTAATTTGACCACCATGAAGTATGATGGTCAAGTGCCATGCATATTCATAAATTATGAATTTAGCGGCAAAACTATAGGCATTAGAATGAACGGGGATGAGTACTTTTTAGTATTCTTTATGCTTGATTATCTCTTGCCTTTTGAAAAGTATTTACACAATTAAGAATAAGTGGAATGTCAATCAGTTGGCCAATATGTATTTAAGAGGAGACAAGGCTCAAGGATCAAAGTACGCGTTCCATTCATTTTAATTATGGAATGTCAAGAAGCTGGAAAACTTTAGAGAAAAAGGCCAAAAACAGTAAGAAGAAATGTTTGAAGGACATGAATGAATCTTCTAAAGCTTCTCAGATCGACTAAAGGGGCACAAGAAAGATAAGTGTCATTTTTGCAATTAGATTGGACAATATCAGAAAGCTTGCTTGAAATTTAAGGCTTGATTAGTAAAGAAAGGTAATCATTTTGCTTTTGTACACTTTCAATAAAGCCTAACTGAAGTTGCTTATGATATTTAGTGGACTGATTTTGACTTTATAACCACATTTCCAATACGATGCAAAGATCCCTTAAGATCCGAACCATAATGAAAAATGAGAATTTGTATCCATGGAAAATTGATTGAAAGCTCCATTTGAAGGCAATGACGCTTAATGTCAGATTCTAGGAATTGTTAAATTTTCTTCAAACTCTTTATGTACCGACATTTTTTCGCAACTTGGTTTTACCAAGACTTTATACAACATATTTTCTCTTAAGCTTGGTGTTGGATCTTTTTATATTAAAATAATAATATTATTGGTTTTGGAATGTTAATTATGTGGTGGCCTCTATAAGTTTAAACTTGATAATATTTTTGTTGAGACCCTGTTAACCTCGCATCATAATGTTGGTATTAAGCGAAATTTAGTGGATATAAGCTCTTCTTGCTTGTGGCATAAACGTTTGGGCCTCATATCCACAGAAAGAATAGAGAGATTAGTAAAGAATGATATTCTTCCAAACATGGATTTCACTAATCTCAAAATGCATGTAGGTTGTATTTAAGGAAAACAATCGAAACACACCAAGAAAGGAGCCACAAGAAGCTTGCAAGTTCATGAGATTATATACACTAACTTATGTGAACCTTTTGTTCACACGGAAATAGTACTTTCTCACTCTTATTGATAGCTTTTCATGTTATGGTTATGTTTATCTATTGCATGAAGAACTCTCAAATATGTGCATGCCCAAGAGGTGTTCAATAATGAAATTAAGAGGCAATTAGATAGGATGGTGAAATTCATAATGCCAAATAAAGGTGGCGAATTCTATGAAAAGCATGATGAATTTGGATAATGTCTTGTCCATTTGTCAAATTCCTAAAAAGGCATGGCATATATGCTCAATACACTGTGCCATGTACACCAAAATAAAATGGTGTAGTTGAACGACGTAATTGTACCTTATTAAAAATGGTAAAAAAATGTGCCAAATTATTAATATTTAACCATATTGCTGTAGATGCATATTTTAAAAACCATTATGTATTATTAAATTAGGTTCCTAGTAGAGCATTTCCAAAGGCCTTTTTTTTTTAAATTTGGACTGGCAGGAAACTTAGTTTGAGATGCCTACATGTTCGGGAGTTATGTAGCAGAAATAGCAATATAATCCACTTGGAAAAGAAATTGGACTTTAGAATGAATAGTGGTTTCTTTAAATGATATCTTGAAAGGTCAAGGGGTATAGATTTTATTGTACTAATCATACTAATCATAGTACAAGAATTGTAAAAAACTAAAAATTCTAGGTTCATTAAAAATGGTGAAGTTAGTGGGAGTGAATAAATGCATATTATTCACATTCAATGTTAGGGTGGAAGTTCCTTTACCCATAACTTTTAAAATTGTTGTTCCGGTAGTGATTGCATGTCCTAATAATTATCGAGAGTAACAGATTAGTAAGCAAACACTCCATGATATGGTTATAACTAAACCTATTGTAGCCAAACTACAAGGAGTAGCATTGACAAGGCCATAACGTAAAAGAAGACCTACTGTTCATGATGACTATGTAGTTCATCTATAAATAGTCACTAGTTGACTTAGTAATTGAAGATGATCTAGTTTCATTTTCATAATCAATAGAATGTGCTAAGTGGATTAATGCCATGAAAGATGGAATAAAATCTATGGATCAAAAACCAAGTCTTGAATCTCGTTGAATTACCTGGAGAATATAAAAGGGTCGGGTATAAATGGTCTTGAAGACCAAGTGCAACTCAAGCGAGATCATTAAATGACATAAAGTCAAACTTGTCACTAAAAGTTTTACTTAGAAAGATGGGATTGATTATAAAGAGACCCTACTTACCAGACTCTAAGAATGACTCACTTAAAATTATTATGGCTTTGGTGGCTCATTATGACTCATAGTTACACATAATGGATGTAAAGATTGCCTTTCTTAACAAGAAATTATAAAAGAAAGTTTATGTGGACCAACTTAAAGGTTTTTCAATTAAGGGAAGAACACAAAGTGTGTATATTGAAGAAATTAAGGTACAGGCTTAAACAAGCTTCCCGACAATCTTATCTGAAGTTTAATGATATCATAACTTCTTTACTGAAAACACCATTGATCGGTGTATGTGTATAAAGGTAAGTGGGAGCGAGTTTGTCTTTCAAATTCTATATGTTGCAAATCTGTGATAGGAATAGAAATAGTCTATGATAGGTCACAAGGGTTGTTGGATTTGCCCTAGAATGGCCATATAAGTAACGTTTAGAGAGTTTCAGAATGAATAAATGTTCATCAAGTACAGTTCCAATTTAGAAGGGCATAAATTTA
Source organism: Simmondsia chinensis (assembly GCA_018398585.1). NCBI lineage: Eukaryota > Viridiplantae > Streptophyta > Magnoliopsida > Caryophyllales > Simmondsiaceae > Simmondsia > Simmondsia chinensis. The sequence goes on along the minus strand of JAGTTD010000007.1, from coordinate 30,132,829 downwards.
GCCTTATATAATGGCTAAAGAATGAATTGGAAGGAGAACACACGGAAAATATTCCTTATGCATTGTTGCTGATAGCTTAATGTATGCATAAACTTTCACCTAACTAGACATAAGTATTGTTGTCAGAATGCTGGACAGGTATGAAAGTAATCTAGTAGATCACTTGAAAGACATAAAGAAAGTTTTCAAATACTTGAAAGAAACTAAGGTCCTTATGGTCACTTACGACATATTTGATCATATGGAAGGGACTGGATAGTCATATTCAGTTGAGTTTGTGGCATGTTTTTTATGCCACTGTTCATGGATTATGCTGCAGAACTTTATTTTAGGGCTTAGGGTTGTTGACATTATTGTTCAGCTGCTGAAAATTTATGGTGATAATTTCATAGCTATACTCTTCTTTAAGAACGACATTTTCTAAGGGATTGAAATACTTTGTTGTTAAAGAAGAAGTTTAGAAACACTGAGTGTCAATTGAAAATATGAGCATCAATCTTATAATGACAAATCTGTTGACGAAATGATTTGTCGCCCAAAACATCTAAGTGATCATGTTTAAAGGATGGGCATAATTGGATGTCATTAATGTTATTGTACAACCATTATGTTGTATCAAGTTTATTTATTTGACACTTTGAGCTCACCTACGTATTTCTGATATTTCCTGTCTTTGTATACATGATTGAGATGAAATAATATTGACAAGAATCGTCCTAATAAAGACATAAGAGTTAGACCTTATGATACCTCATTAAAGATCATGATTGAGCGAAAGTTAGTGTTATAGTACATGGAAGGGACTATTTCGAGTGAATGACATACAACCGCCATGGCTCTCATTCATTTTTTCTACTTAATTGTGATGTAAGGTTAAAACCAATACAATGGTGGATTTAGCATAATATTATTGTGCACATTATGTTCAATAGGCCATGAAAAAGTATCATGTGGGCCAAGTGGGAGAATGTAAGAATAATTATGTCCCACATGATATTATAAAGGTTACTTTATCAAATATTTACGTTGTATTTGATAATTAGGTAGAAGGCTGCCAGGTCTTTGGCTCTTTGCTTCGGACCAGCTTCTCAGGCTGGGGGTCCTCAGAAACAGCCTTTCTTCAGGGTAGCCCCCTGGAGGGGGAAGGCTGCGTACATATACCCCCCCCCCCCCCCCGACCTTGCTTTTGCGGGAGCCCTTAGAGGCACTAGGTCTGTTGTTGTTGTTGTTTGATAATTAGGTGGTTTTGATTGATGCTTAATCCATTTAGTTTATGAAGAGGTATGACTCTTAATGAAATGATATGTCTCTTAAGGAAAATGCATATATCTTAATGAAGGAACATATCTATTGATAAGGAGGTATGCGTCTTTGTAAAAGGATAAGTTTCTTAGTAAAAGAGACATGTCATTTAGTGAAGAGACTTGTCTATTAATGAAAAGACATATTTATTAACAAAAAGACATGATCATTAGTGTATTGATGGAAGAAACCCCCTTCTCCTTTATAAATAAGAGTATGGTCCTCTCTCTACCACAACATATAACACATGAATATGAAAGATAATGAAATGCACAATACTCCATCTTACACCGTACACTAAATAAAGAGGTTAAGAGAGAGAAATCAGATTTCCTTAATCATTCTCTTATGTACACTGAACAATCATTCAGGAATTGCTTCGATCAAGGTATGTTCTTGATTCTAATATGTGTGGAAGTCATAAAATTCCAAGATCAATGAGAGTTAATGTTTTATGCACTAATATTTATGCATATAATATGAGTTTACAAATATTAGTGTATGAGAGCATGATCCGCGCCTTGCTCGATTATTACATTATTAATACTTCATCATTTTCACTTGTTTTAGGTAATATCTTTCAATGTTATATGCTTTGTATAATATCCTGTATCTTTGTTTCCAACAAATATTGTTGGAGGATGACTTGATCTAAGATGAAGGTGACCCCACTCCAGATAGCCAATCTATGGAATCCAAGATCAAGGGCATACCTCTCATAGCAAATCTATTGTTTCTTTCCATTGGCTATCATTGTACACATGTTCCTTCCCATTACCTGATATGAGTATGAAGTGGATGCCCATACCTAGCCCATCAGATACAAGCCCATATTTATATCCGCCCATTACCGACTGGTATCCATTACCTGCCCCGTGCTTTAATATAGGTACTAAACGATTATCTACGTCTGCTTATCTAATATTATTTTTAAGAATTCAATTATATTTGGTTATAATATTGATAATAATTTAAATAATTGAATTTAATAAGGGAAATTATCATTAGGTTTCACGACGTCTGACCATTTATCACTCAGGTAACCTGATACATTCAATAGAGTACATTGATATTTAAACATTTTATTACATAGACATCCTGAAGTTTTAAAATTTTATCAATCAAGGTACCCTTTTATTCAAATTTCATAGACTTTTCTTAGAAAATGCTAAAATTGGTATCTTCACTAGAATTTGATTTTTTTTTTTTTTTTTCCAAAAATGCTAACATGAACATGATTTCGGTAATATTTTGGCAGTTTACATCAACATTGGTAAATTTTTATTGTAATCTATGTTTTTTGATGAAAGCATTCACATGACTCATATATATTACGGTAAATATGTAAAATATTAGCATTTTATGCATAAAATTTGTCAAATTATTATAAAAATTTGTCAATGTCTGACATAAGGTATCTAGGTAATAAGATATTTAAATCTCAAGATTCCTAAGTGATAATTTCCCATTTAATTAGGTACATATTTCTTAATTCGAAAGTTAAGTAGATACAAACTGAAGTAGATATGGGGCGGATATGATAAGTATAAGTAGAGGTGGCAATTGGGTTATTTAGGTCGGGATTGGGTGAACTCATTCGGGTTTGGGTCATTTCGGGTTTATAATAAACTCGAGTCAGGTTGGGTCGAGCTTGGGTCTACCCATTCAGGCTCGGTTCACTTTCGGGTTTTAGTTGTACGCAGGTTGGGTTGGGTTTGGGTCAAATTATTTTGGGTTCGGGTCACTTTAATTTTGAGTGGTCTTGGGTTCGGGTCAATCTTGGGTCAGGCTGTGCAAGTTTTAGGTCTTCATAATCCTACTATTTAGTATCTTGGTTGTTTGAATCAGTTATAAAAGTTTAAATTGCCAAATTATTATATTTTTACCAACATATTTATTATATTATACATATAGGTGCTTAATAATATGTTACGAAGTTTAATTGTACTTCTAACAACTAATAATTCTCATTGAATTTAAAGACTTTGGGTAAATTTAGCTTTTAGGTCGGGTTGGGTTCAAGTTGGTTCAGGACAATGGTGGGTCGGGTCAGGTCAAATTGGTATTGGGTTATTTTCAAGTCAGGCAAAAAACAGATTGGGTCAGTTGCAGGTCAAGTCATTTCAGTTTTGGGTTCAATTGTGTTTCGGGGATTTTTCTTAGGTTCTTTTAGATGAGAGCAAGACTCAACCCTCACTGCGGAAGCAGCTGCTAGCGCTTAACCTGATATCCCTGCAAAAATAAAAGAGGCCATTAGAGGGACCCACGGGTTTGCCCGCGGGAGACCCCTCTGATGCCTAAGTTAGTAAAAGCATAATAAAAATAAATAATAAGTAAATAGCGTAAATAAACAATAATAATTACTTATTGTATATGGAGAGGGGGTCCTTGGTTACTGGTGGCCAGAGTCCGTACCGGCGAGGTGGCCGGAATCCGTACCTGCGAGGTGATCGGAATCCGTACCGACGACGTGTGGGTGGCCCTTGGGTAGAGAAAGATAGAGGAGAGAGAGTGGGGTCACTCCTTGGTGGCTGGTGGCCGGAGTGTTACCGGCTAGGTGGAGGCCGGCGGCGAAGTGGTCGACATAGCACCGGAGAGGGTGGTTGGAGCCGACCGGAGCAAAAAGAGAGGGAAAAGGGAAAAAGGAGAGAGAGTGATGTGAGGGGGTGTGGGAGATGTCAGGAGAGAGAGAATGGGCCTCCCCCTTTTCCTCTTGTTGTTGTAGATATTTATAAAGGAGGGGAGGTGCTTGGCGGTAGTAGGCGGCGTTGAAGGTAGGGGGTGCTTGGCTGTAGGGGGTGCTTGGCGGTAGTGGGTGCCGTTGGCGGTAGGCGGTAGGAGGTGCTTGGCGGTAGTGGGTGGCGTTGGCGGTAGTGGGTGCCGTTGGCAGTAGGCGATAGCCGTTGGAGGTAGGCGTGCTTGGCTGTTGACGGTGAGAGAAGAGGGACATGATGGTGGGGGCTTGAGGGGAGAGAGAGAAAAGAGAGGGTCGTACAGCTACAGGGGAGGAGAGAGAGAGTTCTGAAGAGAGAGAGAGAGAGAGAGTCTCAGGAGAGAGAAAGAGAAAGGTGAGGAATAAGTAAAGGGGGGGGGGGCCACCGTGGCAGGAGAGAGGAGAGAGAAAGAGATAAAATAAAATTATATTTTATTTTCGTTATTATTTTGTTATCCTATTTTAATATTAACCTGATTATTTTTACCCTCTACAGTTAGGCCCCACTCCATGGGCGAATGAGACCTGTTCACATTCGGCCGTGGAGTGTATAACATTCGAATGCTTTGACAATATGTGGACTGTCTAGATTTCGTTGACGAACATTATTAATTATAAAGAATTTTTATAGGTGTTACCTGTGGGGTTCTTTTAAATGAAAATTGTTTTGGTTTATCCTTCCATGGTTTCTTTGTTGCGGTTTTACAGGGGCAATTGGTTCTATGCTCCTTTGTTTGACTGATATTTTTAGCCTTGGAGATTTGCTTTTGGGCTCAGAGGACTTGAGCCTTTTAGGGATCATGTTTGTTGGTTCTCCCTATGGCAAGGTACTAGAAGGTGCCTATAATTGCTGGCGTAAGTGGTTATTGTGAGCGTTGCCCCCTTCTATTCGTTAATTCTTGGTGTGGCCTTTAGGAATTGTTTTCTTGATTGGGGGCTTTTTTCATGGTTGAACAGCGGTTTCTAGAGACGTTGTTCTACCTGATACGGTAATTTTTAGCGTTGTCTCTAGGAATTGTATACCTAATTTGAGGCGTTGTTTATGGTGGAACAACGGTTTCTGGAGACGTTGTTATACCTGACTTCTTAAGGCGGTCATTTGGAATGGTCAATTTTAAGATTTTGTCAATTCTTGGCCATTGGGCCAAATTATGAATGACCGCCTATTTAGTCTCCAAATTCTTACTTGTGGACTGTGATGAAGTATGTCGTGAGTCTTTTAGTTCTTAGCCCCCAGCTGTAGGCTGGATTGGAAAGTAAAAAATATTTTTAACCTCTAGGTCGGAATGTATTATGACTGTTTTTAACTCCTAGCCCTCAGCCTCAGGCTGGGTCGGAGTGTATTACGACTGTTTTTAACTCCTAGCCCCTAGTCTCAGGCTGGGTCGGAGTGTATTACGACTGTTTTTAACTCCTAGCCCCCAGCCTCAGGCTGGGTCGGAGTGTATTATTCGTTTTAATGTTGGCTGCTGCGTAATCTGAGCGCTGATACCAATTGGAACGCAAATCGCCTGCCAAGGAAACGTTCATAGTTTAAATACGTTTTAACCACTTGGGAAGGGCTCACGGTTAGGTTTGAGTACTGCTTGGCTGATAAGGGCTTCTAGCGTAACTGTGGCTTATCTGCCCGAGAAGAGCTTACAGCTTGAATAGACTTTGCCTGCCATAAGAGTGGCTTATGGCTACGTCTGAGCATTGTTTGCCTGATAAGGGCTTATAGTTTGAATAGACTTTGCCTGTCATAAAAGGGCTTTTGGCTACTTCTGAGCATTGTTTACCTGATAAGGGCTTATAGTTTGAATGGACTTTGCCTGCCATAAAAGGGCTTATGGCTACGTGTGAGTATTGCTTGCCTGATAAGGGCTTATAGCTTGAATAGACTTAGCCTGCCATAAAAGGGCTTATGGCTACGTCTGAGCCTTGCTTGCCTGATAAGGGCTTACAGCTTAAATAGACTCTCCCTGCCATAAAAGGGCTTACGGCTATGTCTAAGCGTCGTTTGCCTGATAAGGGCTTACAGTGTAAATGTGTCTTACCGGCCTAAGTAGGACTTATGGCTTGATTAGATTTACCGTCAACCCCGATGTTAGGTAGGGCTTACAAATGCGACTCTCAGCTGGTGAGAGTGTACTGCCAGTCCCGATGTTATGTGGGACTTACACAAATGCGGACTATCAGCTAGTGAGAGTGTACCGCCGGTCCCGATGTTAGGTGGGACTTACACAAATGCGGACTCTCAGCTGGTGAGAGTGTACCGCCAGTCCCGATGTTAGGTGGGACTTACACAAACTCGGACTCTCAGCTAGTGAGAGTGTACCGCTGGTTATGGCTTTATACTCTTAATGTGGCTGAGAGCAAATTGCAATTGCCAGTCTTTTTGTAAGGAAAGACTGATTTAAGCCATCTTACTGGTGACCTCACGTGAAGTTTTTAATTGGTAGAGGTCTAACTTAATAGGAAGTTCCCCAGCGGGTAGAGGTGATTAAGAAAATCATTCAAATAGAAATGAGTAACTCATATAATACAAACTAAAAGTCCCCAGCCGGTAAAGGCTGGGAAAAACAAAACAACACCTCCAACTAAAAGAAATAATTTAGGTAAAGCAACTAGAAGCCCCCAGCTGGTAAAGGCTGAGGTAAATAAAACAAACCATTTAAACTAAAATAAACAACTTGAGTAAAGCAACTAAAAGCCCCCAGCGGGTCAAGGCTGGGAAAAACAGAACAACACCTCCAACTAAAAGAAACAATTTAGGTAAAGCAACTAGAAGCCCCCAGCCGGTAAAGGCTGAGGTAAATAAAACAAACCATTTAAACTAAAATAAACAACTTGAGTAAAGCAACTAAAAGCCCCCAGCCGGTAAAGGCTGGGAAAAACAAAACAACACCTCCAACTAAAAGAAACAATTTAGGTAAAGCAACTAGAAGCCCCCAGCCGGTAAAGGCTGAGGTAAATAAAACAAACCATTTAAGCTAAAATAAACAACTTGAGTAAAGCAACTAGAAGGCCCGAGCCGGTAAAGGCTGAGGTAAATAAAACAAATCATTCAAACTAAAGCAAATACAATAAATAATGCCAAATGAGAGCCCCCATCCGGCAAAGGCTGGGAAAAATAAAACAACGCATTCAAACAAAAACAAATACACTAAAAAACTTCAAATGAGAGCCCCCAGCAGGCAAAGGCTGGAAAAAATAAAATAACGAATTCAAACAAAAGCAAATACACTAAATAACGTCAAATGAGAGCCCCCAGCCGGCAAAGGCTGGGAAAAATAAAACAACGCATTCAAACAAAAGCAAATACACTAAATAACGTCAAACGAAAGCCCCCAGCCAGCAAAGACTGGGAAAAATAAAACAACGCATTCAAACAAAAGCAAATACACTAAATAACGTCAAACGAAAGCCCCCAGCCGGCAAAGGCTGGGAAAAATTAAGCAACGCATTCAAACAAAAGTAAATAACTTTAAGTATGGCAACTAAAAGCTAGAATATAGATCATATAAGAAACGTCAACCACATAAGGAATATAATTTACATAAGAAGCATTAAGTCCCTAGCTCCTGGCTAGGGAATAGGCTAAACATAACGTATACAGGTAAACACGTCTAGCTGACAAGAGCTTATGGCTTGATTGGTCATCGCCGGCTCAGATATAGTGGTACTAGGTAAATTCCTTGCTATGAGCTTGTTTATGACTCTAGGTCAAGCTAAAATAAATAGCTTGTTTATAACGAAACTCGCACCCAAGACACGTTAGGTTTATTTTATTTTCCCGTTTGCTATTGAAGTCATTCATTTCGACAAGGTGTTGCCCCACAGATTAATAGCTACACGTGTGAGTTCAGGCCTATGTACGAAAATACGCTAGAACTTGCCTAATACGATTCAGCTTAGTCACATCTAAATTTGCTGAAGTGATTAAATATGAAGGCGCTTGTTTGGTGGCGGTCGAACAAGCCAGCCTTGGTTCAATTAGGGTTAAATCGGCGTAGTCTGATGGAATCTGATTGAATTTGTTCGAATTTCAGACCTATTAATTCAAATTTTTAGATCAAGGTCCACACCGAACAATAGTAGTGGTTTAATTTCGCACTAACATTTGCAATTTTGTTGAAGTTTTATGAATTACAATAATTAAAAATACTCTTCAGTCCAGACACGAACCAGAGAGAGAGATGAGGATAATTAAGCTCTAATCAAGGTGCGAAGATAGAAATCGGCTGCGACTAGTCCGTAACGGTTTTAGATTCAAGGACTGTTCTTATTTAGGTGTAACTTAATAAAAGGCTTTAGTTGCTGGTTTAATATTTCTCCACCAGAAGACCTTTATTGAAATTTTACATCGTGTTTTATGCATAAAAACAAGGCCTGATGTTTCAAGAAATGTTTTTCCTTTAATTAAGAATACAAACATATGTGGCCATATTCAGAGGCCGGGCGATGTCCTCCGCAATGATTATAAACAGAAACCTGGTACATTTCCTCGAATCCCTAGTCAAGATGTACATCTTCGAATGTACCTTGAATTGTCTTACATCGCAGTTCTATTTTATCGATTTCTTTAATGAGCTTATCATCATATAACAACTGTATGATGCTTTATATCACTCGAAATAAATAAGTTCTATACACTGATGGTTGAAATGATGACCGGTGCCAAGAATTATGCGAGAAATGTAATAGCACCATGGGTTTAATCTTTTTATTCAGCTAAATTCAAATCTCACTTCATCAGCAAACTAAACTTGATAAATTAGGAGTGTATATGAGCTGAGTTACACCAAATCGCATCAGGCCCAGGGCTCGGCTTGTCAATATCCTGCATGGGTTGAGCCTAACTGGAAGCTTAGCAAGCCTAGATACTGTGAGTTTGAACACAGTTCGTTATTAAATCAAGATTGTGGGTGGCGCTGGGCGGTGGCACCCTACTATCCTTGCTGATGATCTTGCGTCTTTGAAGAAACCTTTGCTAGTATTATCGGCGGTAATTTTTAAGTTGGCTTATTTTAGCATTATTTGTGGGTTACCCATGATAGTTTGTGATATCATTGGTTGGTAGTAGTTTATCTACTGCCAATTTCTTCTTACTCAGGTCTAAAGGTGGATAACAATGTTCCCAAAGAGTTTTCGCTAGCTTCGTTAGCGGTAGCTTAAGTCTTGAGACGTTGATGGTAGCGTCTCTGCTGGCGCATCCCCTGCCACACTTGTTGGCGGTATCCCAGCTAGGCTAGTTGCTTTTATTGGCGAGCTCAACATGATGTGTTATTGTTGGCGCCCCTTCCGGGAATACATGCCCAGTCCGGGGGCGGTAGTATCGTTATTTGGGGGAGCCCCTTGTTTGATGCCCTGGCTATGTTTAGCTTCTTGTTTTAATCCTTGTTCTTTTTATTCGTACGCTTGGGCGGTTGCGGTTAATCCTTGCTACCTTGTACGTCTATCAAGTTGACTCAAGTTCTCACCGTTAGATAAGAACCTCCCATTTAGTGATTAACGGCAGCCTCTAGTTACTGACTGGGGTGGATCATACTGTGAAAAGATAAGTCATAAGCGCCTAGTCCCCGGTCGTTAGCTAGGTTGGGACGTACCGTGAATGGCCCGTGTGTATTTAGCAAGGAACCCACGCCGGAGCCGGAGGGGGGGAGAGATCAACATAGAGGCATAGTGTCACGGTCCTGTTGTGGATCATGACACGGTGCATTTGCGAGCCTTCGTGTTTCGTACACGCACACCCGCATCGGTGTGGGCGGTGTGGGCGGCCCAATGTCGTGTGCTGCATGCAAGTAGTGTTGCGCGCTGTGTCACAAGCCACGTCCTAGTTGCGGAAGTTCCTTGGTTTAAGAAAGACACAGGTCGTTGAAGTCGGGTTTTGGGGCATCAGGTGTCCTATCCCCGAATAGTGGTGCTAAATGATTTATCCCGGTAACAGTAGCGGGCCTCGGTGTAACTACGAGGGCGACATGAGGCCTGCACGTGAGTAGGACGCTCCGTAGGCATGGTGGTGGGCCGAGGGCCAACAGTGCGCATAATCCGTCCGAGAAAGGCTTGGTCCCTCGTTTGGGCTGTGCGACGCAATGTCGAAGCGCCCTAACTTGTAGGATTCAACCTTTAATCGTTGAAAGCATTTGTGATGCTCGAGCCCCCTATTAGCGGCAGTATGCACCAGCTCCGTTTACCGCTTGACAGTGCGGATGCGGCGTGCCTTAAGGGTAGAGGTAGGGGCCATTGTTCATTTGTCAACAGGCACCCAGGTTCGAAGTATGCTATGAGGTGGTCGCCTTCTCGAGCAAGTGGCATACTACTTGTGTGGGATTGTGTCAGTTCCTTATAAAGAAGCGGCCTCGCACATGAGGTGCGCCTAAGGGGCTTTGTGGCCCTTGCATGTTGCTTTGGAGCAGGACTATGTAAGTCTGCTCCTAAGGGAATGTCCCGGGTAGTTGAGACATGGTGTTGAAACTCAAAGGGGTGTCGGTGAGGTCTGACATGAGCGATGGCGTCTGGCGGGTGTGTCGGTCCACCGAGCGGGGTTCCTAGAGGTTGAGATGCATTACCGGAACAGAAGGATTACTGGAGACCATTGCGTCTTACGTTAGTAAAAGCTAACCGCCTGCGAGTCTCCATGTTAGGTGAAGGTTACCCACCCCACAACTTCGTGCTTTCATTTTTAGCTGGAACAACACCATCACATGCTTCCACGTTTGGTGGAAGTTAACCGCCCATCATTTTGTAGAACGGTGAACTTTTACGTTAGGGGAAAGGCTAACCACAGATGATAATTGTAGCTCCCAGTCCTTGATCCAAGGCTAAGTTAACACAAACCACACAAGGGACGTTAAAGCCCTAGCCCCAAGCAAGGGCTTAAGTTGAACATAAATCACATAAGTGACGCATATCGCGCAAATTGCTCTGAGAATGTAATTCACATAAGGGACGTAAATCACAAAAAATGCTAAGCCCTCGGTTCATAGTCAGGGACCGGGTTGGAAGCAAATCCCATAGGGAACGTTAATCACGTAATTTCCTACGAAAAAGATAAATTACGTAAAATTATATGGAGAACGCCGAATCCCCATTGTCAAGCGAACACCGTTGTTCACGGTTACCAAGGAACGGCAAGTTCCGCAGTTGCTGAGAGGCGCCCTATAAGCCTAAAGAGTAACATGTCCCTTGAATTGTGAAGATAAGGGGTGTTTTTTAAATTTCATCCTTAGTCCCAAGAGTATTAGCCTCTTCATTCGAGAATGGACGAACCAAGACGGGTACAGGAATACCGCCAGGGTATAGAAGTACCGCCAGGATGTAGGAGTACCGCTAGGGTGTACGAGTACCGATATGGTGTGAGAGTACCGCTAGGGTGTCAAAGTTGAGGTAGCTGTCCTTAGTGGCCGTTCACCAGGGTGTGCTTATAACGACTCCTTCCTGGTGAGGCGGTAGTCTTAACAGACGGTGTCTCCCTTAACCATGGCAATTTAAAGCATTGTTGATTTATGGTGGCGCATGTATTATTATTATTAGTTTTTCCACATAGCACCCAAAACTTGGCGGTAACACTTCGTATAAAATCTCCGCTAGGTTAGCTGGTGGGAGTTCATGTCCCAAATTGTTGACAATAATAGCCAAGCTAAGCTCATTTGCTTGAGCGTTGTTGGTTATTCACGGTAGTCTACGGCACCGTTGGTATTGGTTCACCTAGTAGCAATTTCTTCTTTACTTAGGTTAGAAGGTGAGTAGTGAAGCTCTTAAAGTGTTTTTAACCATCTGGTTAGCGGCCGCTCAAGTTTTGAGACGTTAAGGACGACGTTTTTACTAGCGGGACCCCCGCCATGGTTGTTGGCGAGTCCAACCCGACACGTTATACAGTGCGTAGCCATCTATGGTTGGTTGCGCATATTCTATCGAATTTTGTGACGGTTGGGTTTTGGCTAGACGGGCGGAGGGCACCGTTTTGTAACCCCACTGTTACCTTTAAGGGATTATCCCCAAGATTGTTAGTGGTTGCATTTTTTAGGTTACGTGGCCATGCGTTACCCATTAAAGGGGTTAATGAGGCCACCCGACCAAGTTTGTCAGGGTTAGGGTCTAGCCAAGCTTGCTGGTGGCAGCTTCACAGTTTGTTCATTTTGATGCTGTTCGTTAGCTGCCCACTGTAGCCTATGGTACTATTGGTGGGCGTTGGCCCAACTAGTGGTGAAGTCTCCCTATACCTAAGTTGAAAGGTGAGTGGTGGAGCTTTAAAAGAGCGTTCGTCTACAAAGTTGGCGGTAGCTCGAGTCTTGGGGCGCTGAAGGCAGCGTCCCCACTATCACACTCGTTGGTAGTGCTCCGATTAAGTTGGACACCCAAGAGGCAAACTTTGACGGGTTTGGCCTTACTTGTTATTATTGGTGAAGCCCCCAGCTTTGGGCGGCCTTGCTAAGATAAGAATAGGCTGTTGTCGCTATACGGCCAACCTAATGGGCGGTTGCACCTAGTCAAGGTAAATAGTGCAAAGCCAAGTTAAGGCTTTAGCTAGCCTCGCAGTTGGTTTTAATGAGTCACTCGAGTTTGTCGGTGATCGCTTTTACTAATGAGCTACTCATTTAAGGAGTTGGCGAGGCTATATGGCCAAGCTCAATGGCGGTTGCAGCTAATCAAGCTTATGGGTACAACCAAGTTTCTTGGCGAAGCGTCAGGCTAAAGCTGTTAAACCCACTTCGTGGTGGCTTAAACCTCTGATTATCAGTGGTAAAGTTCTTTACAACGAGCCTTGACTAATGACGCCAAGCGACATTGGTTGGCCACCGCAACCTTGTTCACGAATTTTTGCATCACAAACTGGCGTTGATGCCCTTTTTGGCGTCTGCCTAGTTCAAGGATGGCAATGTTATTATCTAAGGGAGCCCTTGAAGGGCGTTAACTCTATAGTAGGCGATTGGCGGTGATCGTCCACCTGATCTAAATTTTACTTTATTTGGGTTGCTTTTAGTTGCAAACCCAGCCACCTTTACACATAACAACGTTCCGATCCTTTTTAATTGCTGTTAATGTATGGGTTAGCATATTTTGAAATATCATGTTTGGCACCAATTTTAAGCTATATGAATAGCAAAAATTAAGAAATGAATATGTTCAAACTTAAGCATTATGTAGTGAAGTTTTTCATGTTATGAAATTTCTCTGACTCCCAATCAGGAACAGGGATTACTTGAGAAAAGTCCTTAATATAGTGGCTCTTATGGACAGTAACTTATTAAAAGCTCGACTCAGCTTTTCCAACTTAATCACATATCTACTCAAGATATATGAGTTGGGTTGGAGTTAACTTAAAGCAACTTTAGTTAGATAAAATATTTAGTGAGCAATTTTCAGAAAACGGGAGTAATATAATTCGTGTATTGCCGCGAATCTAAGATGAGAAGTCTGATAAAATAATTTATGCGTAATTGAAGCGAGAATATTATGAAAAGCATCTATAACATGCTTTAAAGATCAAGATATACTATTAATTTTACTATAAAATTTAAAACTGAAACTCTTCTTGAAATTTCGGATTAGAAATATTATGAATAATATTCATAATATAATCCAAAGCTCATGGTGCGCCATGAGTTTTATTGAAATTTGGTATAAATTTACTGAAAAATTTAGACTTGAGGTCTTACTCTAAATGCATTAGAAAAAGACATAAAATGAAGTCAAATCCATAACTCATCTGGTGCTCGAACCGAAATTAGAGAATAGTTAAAGTCCAGAGAAATTCACCATGCTCACATTTCATTCTTTTATATATAATAGAACTCGTGTGAAACATAAATTTATTTTGTAATATAGTTGGACACACATTTTGACTTCATTATTAAATTTCTAGTCGTATGACATCCATCACATGAGTGCGTGGAATGTAGAATAAGAAAGAAACAATTTACGCATTTATGTTTGATTTTAGGAGAAAATTGGCCTCATCTGTCTTTTGTGCGGCATTTTTTTTTATAAAAAGAGTTGCGTCTAGCTTTATATATGGACCGCTAGCATGGTTCACCCATTTACCCGATATTGATGTTTCCGATTTGGGTGGACTTAGGTGTGTAATTTGAACGACGTGTTTTGACTCGCCAAATTGATAATCCTTAAACATGTATTTGAGGATCAATACATGAACAGTAGAATTTAAAGTTACAGTGCAGTATTCTTATGATACGGACGATAAAATTTAAGAATAATCCTTGAAACTAACTTATTTAGTTTTCTGGTACAACTAATATTGAAATTACAGTACGAGTACTTGCGCTAATGTAGACCTTATAAATGCTTGCATTAAATAAAATTGGACAAATACCCCAAATTTTCTCTCTCTCTCTCTCCCCTTTTTTTTTCTTTTTTTTATTTTTTTTTTAAGCTACGAATTTTATTTATTTATTTTTTTATATTTTTTTTTATTTAGGAGTAAAGCTTGTTTCAAATTTATTGACAACTTACATCTAAAATCCTAATTTAGAGGTATTAGAAGGCAAATAAATAGAGAAAAAGTTACATTAAAGACTTATCTGATGTAAAACGGGTCCTGTAGCCCCCAGTTTTGTGAGGGTCTTAGGCAATTTGTACGGGGTATTAGGTTAAACGCTAGCAACTATCTTTCCACAGACGGCGCCAATTGTTTCGAGGATTTTTGTTAGGTCTTTTAGATGAGAGCGAGACTCAACTCTCACTGCGGAAGCAGCTGCTAGCGCTTAATTTGATATCCCTACAAAAATAAAAGAGGCCTTTAGAGGGACCCACGGGTTTGCCCACGGAAGACCCCTCCGATGCCTAAGTTAGTAAAAGCATAATAAAAATAAATAATAAGTAAATAGCATAAATAAACAATAATAAATACTTATTGTATATCGAGAGGGGGTCCTTGGTTACTGGTGGCGGGAGTCCGTACCGGCGAGGTGGTCGGAATCCGTACCGGCGAGGTGGCCGGAATCCGTACCGCCGACGTGTGGGTGGCCCTGGGGTAGAGAAAGATAGAGGAGAGAGAGTGGGGTCTCTCCTTGGTGGCTGGTGGCCGGAGTGTTACCAGCTAGGTGGAGGCCGGCGTCGAAGTGGTCGACATCGCACTGGACAGGGTGGTTGGAGCCGGCCGGAGCAAGAGGAGAGGGAAAAGGGAAAAAGGAGAGAGTGATGTGAGGGGGTATGGGAGATGTCAGGAGAGAGAGAGAATGGGCCTCCCCCTTTTCCTCTTGTTGTTGTAGATATTTATAAAGGAGGGGAGGTACTTGGCGGTAGTAGGCGGCGTTGGCGGTAGGGGGTGCTTGGCGGTAGGAGGTGCTTGGCGGTAGTGGGTGGCATTGGCGGTAGGCGGTAAGAGGTGCTTGGCGGTAGTGGGTGGCGTTGGCGGTAGTGGGTGTCGTTGGCGGTAGGCGGTAGCCATTGGCGGTAGGCGTGCTTGGCGGTAGTGGGTGGCATTGGCGGTAGTAGGTGCCGTTGGCGGTAGGCGGTAGGAGGTGCTTGGCGGTAGTGGGTGGCATTGGCGGTAGACGGTAGGCGTGCTTGGCGGTTGACGGTGAGAGAAGAGGGAGATGATGGTGGGGGCTTGAGGGGAGAGAGAGAAAAGAGAGGGCCGTACAGCTACAGGGGAGGAGAGAGAGAGAGTTCTGAAGAGAGAGAGAAAGAGTCTCAGGAGAGAGAAAGAGAAAGGTGAGGAATAAGTAGGGGGGGGGGGGGGCACCGAGACAGGAGAGAGGAGAGAGAAAGAGATAAAATAAAATTGTATTTTATTTTCGTTATTATTTCGTTATCCTATTTTAATATTAGCCTGGTTATTTTTATCCTCTACAAATTATTTACGACATATTTTCGATTCGGGTCAGATCAGTTTATGAGTTTTTCAGGTTGATTTTTCGGGTCGGGTTGAATTTGCGACTAATAAGGATAAGGCGGATATGGAGCATAACATTGGCCTTATACCCACTTCATTACCGGTGACGGGTACGGCCAAGTATACCCAACCCATAGTACTCGTTTCACTTGCGTTTATACATGCGGCTAATAGGCTTGATATATTAATTATGATTCTAATTGAACACGACAGTAACAATAAGCTGGAGTAGCTCAGTTGGTTAGAGCGTGTGGCTGTTAACCACAAGGTCGGAGGTTCAAGCCCTCTCTCTAGCGTTCTTCTTCCCTTTTTGCTTTAGCGATTTCCGACCATAAAACAATTCATTCAATTCAACCAGACTTGCTTGCTGCAGCCAAGAACGAAATTCGGCACTGCTGGCTGGGGCTCCCTCGCTGCATCACTAGGGTTTTACCAAAACCACCACTCTAAACTCGCTCTCTCTCGCTCTCTCTCCGTCCCCTCCCTCCCTCCCTCCCTCCCTAACATGAGGTTCAGGCGCTTACTATCTAGGCAAACACTCTCCAGATTCAATGCCCGTGTCATTCTCTTTCGCAGTTCCAACAATGTTTACAAACACCCATCTCCTTCAATTTCCCCTTGCTGGCCCTCAAGCACCCATAATTTCTCATTTCCCATCATTCCTTTTTCACCCACTACCAGATTCTTGCATTCAACAATTGAATCCAAAACCACGGCCATCCCAGAACTCATTGAGAATAAATCAGATGACCCAGATGACGCAATGAACGAATTCTTGTCCCGTTTTGTTTATATAATGCGGGGAAAGTTGAGTGACGCGTACACAGATTGTGATAAGCAGACAGTTGATGCGATGTTGTTGGTGATTGTTGAGAAAGTTGTGGAGGAAATGGAGAAGGGGAGCTTGAAAGGGATAATGGGTAAGGATTCTATGATGGCTTCTGGTGACTTTAGTGAGGATTTGTGGAGGACGGTGTCGGAGGTGAGTAATAGAGTGTTTGAGGAGATGGAGAGAGAGAAGAGGAAGGAGAAAATGAAGAGTTTTTTGCAATCTGAAGAGGTTAAGGCAATGGCGAGATTTGCTAGTGAGGTGGGGATTAGGGGAGATATGTTGAGGGAGCTTAGGTTCAAGTGGGCAAGGGAGAAGATGGAGGAGAGTGAATTTTATGAGGGGTTGGAGCGGTTGCGAGCTGAGGAGAAGGAGGCAGAGGAAGCGGAGGCTGAGGGTCACGGAGAGGGAGAGGGGGATAGAGAGGAAAGTGCAGATGGTGGAGAGAGACAGAGAGAAAGGGTTGTTAGTTTGCCTAAGAGGCACGGGAAGATCAAGTATAAGATTTATGGTCTTGATTTGTCGGATCCAAAATGGAAGGAAGTAGCTGATAGAATTCATGACGCGGAGGAGGTGATTTGGCCTCAAGAAGCGAAGCCAATAACGGGGAAATGCAAGCTTGTTACAGAGAAGATCGTTTCGTTGAAGGAGGAAGATGATCCTTCTCCTTTGTTGGCTGAATGGGTGGAGTTGCTCCAGCCCAATAGGGTAGATTGGATGAATCTGCTCGACAAATTGAAAGAAAGAGGCTTTGGGTTGTACTTGAAGGTAAAATGAGCAATTCATTTCGGTTTGGTTTTCAATTTGCTTGGTCATTTAGATTTCTTCTGATGGCATTTAACTTCTCTATTAACGTTCTGGTTTGATTATATTGGGAATGAATTAGTGTGACAGGATGTGAAAATATCAATGTATCATGAAGCAGTCTCATCCAAATTCACTATGCATGGTTGGATTTTTGAATTATAATTCTGAAAGTCAAAAATGCCCCAACTCGATTAACCCAATATCCGTTATGACTTGAATCATTATGGACTTATAATCCCAACCTCTAGTACCTTTGATTAACCAGATAGTGGAATTTCAATTTCATCTCAATTCTAAGTGCAATTCTCCAATCCATTTGCAATTCGAGGTGCCAAACAATAAGGTTTTGAATTACTGAAAGATGGGTTTTAAGTCCCCTCAATATAATTGATAAGCATTTCCCTCTAGACTCCAGTAATCAATATCATTTTATATTTATATGGTTTTGACGAGCTTTTATTCTAGGTTACAATCTGGAATGTGGTTTGAACTGTCCAGCATATCAAATATTGACTGTTGTTTCTTGGATCAAGTTCTCTTTATCATTTCTGTTATATGATGTTTGCTGTGTTGGTGATCGTTTTCCTTATTTGCCTATATGGCATAATGAAAGGCGAAAATTACCCAAGATCTGGGTTCGATTTGCATACTAAACGAAATCTGAAAAGTAAATATGAAGGTAAAGAAGAAAGAAAAACGAGACACCAATATTTATGTGGAGAACCCTCAAGGAGAGGGAAAAAACACGTGAGAAGTAGAGAACTTCACTAGATCATATTTGGAGTATTACGAAAGAATTTCTTCACTTCCTCTCTCTCTGTGTTTCCCTCTCTATGAGATTGAACGGCTCAAACCCTAGAAAAAGAAGAGCTGAAAATTTATATAGTACCTTATAAACAAGAGAAACCCCTAGAAATGAGAAAACGGGTATAACAACCCGACCGGAAATAAAGGTCCGTACTGCGGGGGGGATTCGCCTCCCTTACATCCGCCCCCACATGGAGGTCAGTGTTGGGCTATGGTCCACCACAGACCTCTATTCGGAATCTGAACAAAAATTTGAGACACAGCACAACACATACAGTAAAGTATGTGCATCCATTTTGTCATAAAAATTTTTAAAAATCTGACAACAATTGCAATGATTCTTTTTGCAGATAACAGAGCATGTTCTCGATGAGCCTTCTTTCCAAACTAACATTCGGGACTTCTCAACACTGATTGATGCTCATGCGAAGGAGAACCACTTGGAGGACGCAGAGAGGATTCTCAAGAAGATGAATGACAAGGGCGTACCACCTGATATTATAACATTAACAGTGCTTGTCCACATGTACAGCAGGACTGGCATTCTGGACCGAGCAAAAGAAGCTTTTGAAGCTCTGAGAAACCAAGGGTTCAAACCTGATATGCGAGTCTATAGTTCCATGATTATGGCTTATGTAAGTGCTGGTCAACCCAAGTTAGGAGAGTCATTGATGAGAGAGATGGAAGCTAGGGACAGTAAACCAACAAATGAGATCTACTTGGCACTGCTCCGGTCATTTTCCCAACGAGGTGATGTTGATGGAGCACAAAGAATTTCAACCACTATGCAGTTTGCTGGAATCCAGCCAAGTCTGGAATCGTGTACATTACTTGTAGAGGCATATGGGCAAGCTGGTGATCCTGATCTTGCAAGAAACAATTTTGACTACATGATGAAACTGGGGCACAAGCCTGATGACAGGTGCACTGCTAGCATGATTGCTGCATATGCGAGGAAAAACATGTTAGACAAGGCATTGAATCTTCTGTTGCAACTCGAGAAGGATGGTTTTGAGCCTGGAGTTGCTACATACACTGTTCTGCTGGATTGGTTAAGTAGGTTGCAGTTAGTTGATGAAGCTGAGAAAATTTTGGAGAAAATTGCTCAACTGGGTGAGACTCCTTCTTTCAAGATTCAAGTAAGCCTTTGTGATATGTATTCTCGTGCCAAGAATGAGAAGAAGGCTCTTCAAGCCTTGGGGATTTTGGAGGCCAGAAAGGATGAATTAGCTGCAGAAGACTTTGAGAGGATTGTACGTGGGCTTATACATGGTGGGTTTCTGCAGGATGCCCGTAGGATACACGAGATAATGGAAGCCCAAGGATTTCAAGCTTCAGAACCTCTTAAGGTTGCTCTCATGGCATCCCAAGCCTTTCGAGGTGGTGCTGGCAGGAGACCAGGAATGAGATGACTTGACATTTGCAATGAAATTGCTTAAATTACTACAAGGCTAGTGGAATATGTCAGTGTTGTATATGTGAGTGTTCTTGGGATGATTATGCCAATGAAGGTGCCTTGTATCTTCCTCTTGCATACCGGTGTTGACTGGCCATCTGTATGAATTGATGATGAGTTCCAAGTTTGCGGTGGTCTTATTTCTTTTTGCACTACCTTGGAGATTTTCAATTATTTGTCTGCTCTAGATTGTTATTGAACGTTATTTGTTCAAAATAATGGGATGTCCCTTTCTGAGCACGCATATTCTTACCATCTTTCGATCTATTATGCTTTTTACAAGTTGGAAATCAGTCCTTACTACATGAGTAAATGTTCTGTCAATTTTGCTACATCGAACGTCACATGTTGATAGGTCAATGAAGTCTCTGTCTTGTAGATCGGTTGTGATACCCACATGTCATACTTTGTGATGAAGAATGTTTGTGCTCCACCTAGTATGGCATGCCCTATTTCTGCTGCTTGGGTACACTGTATGAGTAACTGCTTACAGCCTAATCATTACTGTGCACTGAGTCATTTACATTTTAAAATGTAGATACTTCATTTACAGGTAGAGCAGATTGGGGTGCCTTTTTACAGATACTCTATTTTAACATGGATGCTAAATATTTCATGAACCCTTTGAGCGTCTTGTTTATACCGTGTTTTCGATTTTTGATGCACAAAATAGGATAAGAGACTGAAGTTATCTGGAGGACAGGCTAGGACACTGTAAGTTCTTTCAATTTGATTCTAATCGAGTTGTTGACTCCATTAGTCCCTAATGTTTCTAATTTTGTTCAAATTAGTCCAACTTACTTTTTTGTTAAAAATGGTCCCTAATATTTGTAATTTTATTTAAATTAATCTTTCATCTTTACTTTTGTTCATAATAGGCGTAATGTTTAATCTTGTGAAAAAATTGATTCCTTAGCTTTTTAACTTTTACCTAATTTTAGCTGCTAAGTGGAGGGCTGATTTTTCCATAAAGTAAAATATTAGGTATTACTTTGAACGAAAGAAAAGAAGAAAGGCTAATTTGAACAAAGTTGCAAACCTTAGGAATCATTTTGAATAAAAAAAGTGAGGACCAATTTAAACAAACTTAGAAACATCAAGGACCATTGAAAAATCATTCTATCTTTCCCTCTATGTCTAGGATTCGCCATTATTGTTTTCTGCAAAAGAGCAAGAAAGCGTCGTGCTAGGCTCCTATCATTTATTCATGAAGTGACTTCTTTTCAGCTGATATTCTAGTTTTTCCCTTTCAATTGGCACTTAGTGTGTTCTGAATTAGCTGTTACACGATCGCACACTGTGTAACATCTGCAATACCTTGCTTCGACGTTACCACAACTGTGCCACAATGGTGAACTGCGACTTGATTTTATGGTTCAAATTCCAGTATGAATGGATTCTTGAAGGTGCTAGTGACTTTTTCGATTCTGGAGAAACAGGAACATGCTGTGGAAGCAGATCTCTACTTCAGCCATGGTATCACCAACTCTTTTATACTTCTCAGGTTTTCCCTCTGGAACTGTTTCTGTAATGTTGTTCGTGCTTTCACCCATATCATTGAAAACAAATATACTGTTGTAGTTAGGCAAAAATATCCTAGCACTGGGTTCAATCTAGATCCCAAATATCTGATTGAAAAGAAATTGAGAAGAGAAGAGAGAAAGAGAAACAATAGCATAGAGATTCACATAGAAAACCCTTAAATTGAGAGAAAACTATGGGCAGATGAAGGGAGCTTTTACTATGAGATCTAAAAAAGAGGATACAATTATATATATATATATGTATATATATACACACACACACATACACACAAGACAAAAACCTAAATGAGATGGGTCTACTGGGCTGACTCCAATAATAGCCCCCCGCACACCCTTATGGAGGTCAGTGTGGGGCTACAATCTGGGCCCCAACCCTCCACTACCATCACAGGCCTTTGTTTTTGAATTGAGATATAAATTTGAGATACATCAAAATGCATTTTAGTCTACTCTTTAAATCATGATCAAAGATCCATTTTCAATGGACTTTAGTTTTATTTGTTGCTCATCAAACAAGACAGAAACTGGAAAGGGTTTTACAAGCACCCTTTTTTTGTGATGGATCCCCATTTCAGTTTCTTATCCCTTGGCTAATTTACAGCCACCGAAGACCCAATTTTATGTTTTGCTGTCTTATATATTTGTATAATTCATTACCATTGAATTCGATAACATCTTGATGTTCTTGTTTATTCTCTCTTTTTTGTATTGTGTCCTGACCTACTTTCTTTACAGCATTATGGACAGAAAATCATGAGTGCGGCACCCAGATTCAGCTTCTGACAAGAGGTGATTACTTTCAAGGCCCATCTTTTTTGCATGTTCGTTCAAATTGGTCCTTCATGTTTTTCTTGTTCTTTGATAGCGCTAGGTCTCGTCCAGGTAAAAATGATGAGATTTCAAGCTTTTAACCGTTTCTTGGCATTGTCTCACTGCCCAATATAATCCTCGCATTTGTTGCTCTTTGACGCTTTTCTGCCTTGTATTGTGGTTAAGCTTGCTTGCATATGTTTTGTGTTTGTGCTTTCCTTTACAGTGAGTAAATAATGGTAAGAGATGGGAATATTTGTTAGCGTTAAGGACTTCACGTGTGAGTCTAATTGAATTTCACATTGTAGTTGTTAGAAGGAAGAGACCGGCATATAATTCTAGTAAGTTACTCTACCCAATGCCATTAGGTTTTAGGATGAAACCTCACTTGGACTTATATTTGGATCTCATGTATGCCAACTCCGTGGATCAGGCCTAAGCCCATTTTAAATTTAACGGCTATATTAATTCGTTCTAAAGTTACAGTTTTCCATGTTTGGTGTGGTTTTGTGCAAAATGGAAGACGTAGATATTGGCTTTGTTTGGTATTGTGAAATATTGTAGCTTTAGTTTTGTTATATTTGTACACCAATTGAGATATTTGGTAAATATTTCTGAGAATTGTTGCAAAATGAATGTGTTATGTCAAAATACTATTTTAGACATCAACGTAATAATATTTATTATAGGTAATTATTTTGCTAATATATGTTTGAATAATTTCATATATACTATTTTTATGCAACAATTGGTTGTTCGTGAACATTCAAAATAAGCATGATTAAACCTGAAAACATGAATAGTAGTTGGCAGTTTGTTAAATTTATTACGCATAAAATGATCCTTTTTTATCCAAAATTGCTTTGTTTATTTATTTATTTATTTTTTCAAAATCTGCCTTTTCAAAAAGCTACTATGCCCCATTTCTCTCAAATGAAAGAAATTGATTCTGAACAAGTGCTTATCAAATGTAGCCATTATCAAACTTCTGCTTTTATGCCTGCTTCCATTTGGAAATGACTAGTGTATACTATTTATTAAGTAATGACAAAAGTTTTTTTTTTTTTTTGGGGGGGGGGGGGGGGGGGGGGGGAGGCGGGGAACGATTTCAAAATAATATAGTTCCTTTGTTTGGTTCAAATTTTTTTTGATGTGTGTTGGCTGCGTTATCATAGACATTATTTGGTATAAGGCAAACATGCTTTAAAACGACATTGTGCTTGATAAAAAGAATAAAAGGGGCACAATATTTAATGTGTCCACAAGAAGGCAAATATGTATACAAAATATCAAGGGAAATATTGTTAGAAAAGGAATAAAAAGGGTATCAGCTTTATTATAAGTGATTGGAATGATTACATGACAGTTGGAAAAAGATGTAGCATACAATGTGACAATTATAAAAGTGATATGGTGGTTTAACGTGACAACTGGTTTTTATTTTTTTATTTTTTTAAACTAGATTGGGATGATGAGGAGCTTTCAATAGCAGATGATTCTTGTACTTGAAATGTGAACTCTTTAGTTTCTGAGTTTGAATAAGATAATAGTAAATTCATCATTTGTTCTCTTAACTCATCATTTTGAATCTCATTGATTTTTTGTTTCATTTGCAGTCTTTTTGATAGTGACTAGGCTTTTTATATGTCATAGTCTCCCATGGAATAGTTGTTCCACCACTGTGTTGTTGTAATTTTGTCATAATTCTTGAAGCAAATTGTTTTGAAAGTCCTATAATAAATCTTTCTTTCCAAAATGTTTGGTTAGCATCCTTCCTTCTTAATATATGGGTAAGGAACGTGTATTTATATCATCGGAAATCTTGGAGTGATAGACATCTTAGATTTGTTAAAAATGCTTTTGTTGATTCCATTTCGTCTATAGGGTTTCCGATGACAAACCATGCAATTGACCATATAAGTGTTTCTACCGGATCTTCAACTTGAATTTCTTCTGTTCGTGAATTAATATCATTTGATACTTTTTATGTTTTGTTTTTCCTTTAAAACGTCATCTTCTATCATTTCTTTTTTCAAACGTAAAGCCCTTTTAAGATATTTTTGCAATTTGGTTACATATTGCGTTATTCTTTTATTTAGCATGAAGAAATCCTCTAATTATCATAATAACTCTCTTTATTAATTGAAGTTATGCTATTTAATAAACTATTAAGGATTGTCTAATGCACTAGGTTCTGGTTGAATTGGGTTGGTTTACGTCAAGAGTATATAATTAGAGAGAGCTCTCATTATAAAACCGGTGCTCCCATCCAAGCAACGCCCGAGAAAGCCCACAAAAGCGGGACAAAGAACAAGAGTATGCCATCTTATCCTCACATTTCTTGAGATTTTGCTTCAGAATTTGACCTGAAAGTTTAAGTAACATTAGAGCTATTATACAGAATGTATGTACTAAGAGCATCCTCTAATAAGCAAAGTATAAGGGCGCAAGGCAATGCATGCAAAAAGATGCCAGACCTAGCTAACAAGGAACAAATAATTGACAAGGGTTAAAGAATCTGAGATTTCCGATGAATAAAGCGTCCTTATCAATGCACAAGCAAAGAAGCTGGTAGCAGTAAGAAAGCCAAATATCAAAGCTAAGTACCCATAAACAATACATACATTATATATATATATATATACACACACACACACACACACACACATAAATGCTATATTTCTCATTCTTATCAGCATCATCCCTTTCTGCTAAACCTCGTTCAAAAACTTAAATCTTGTTACGTTGTAACTGAGAATCAATCATGTCAGAACAACGACAGCCATTTCGCTTTCGTTTTCCTTGGATTCCTCCCCCTGCAGCAGTGTCAACACCAGCTCCTCCTCGTCCGGCTGGCCCCCAAACAACCCCTGCTCCTACACTTCAGAGGCCTCCTTTTCGTCCAGCAGGGGTGGCCCTGGCACCTCCACCAGCTCAGCCATTGGCTAGAGCTGCTGCTCCCCCTCCACCAGCACAGACACCAGCTAGACCAGCTGCTTCACCTCCTCAGCCACCAGTAAGAGCAGTTGAGCCCCCTGCTCAACTGCCACCGGCAAGAGCGGTTGAGCCGCCTTCTGAGCCTCCAGCAAGAGCAGTTGAGCCCCCTCCTCAGCCACCCACAAGAGCAGCTGAGCCTCCTCCAGCTCGGCCACCGGCTAGAGCTGCTGAGCCGATTCCACCAGCTCAGCCACCAGCTAGAGCTGAGTCATCAATACCTTCTCCCACGCGTGTGACTGCTAGGGAGCGAGCTGCATCTCCACCTCCATCACCGTCTAAGGTGGCTTTACCATCCCAGCCAGCCCCAGAGCCTCGATCACCATTACGAGTGGCGGCTCAGCCAGCTAGGCCGAGAACCTCACCACCTTCCCCTTCCCAAACTGCCTTTAAAGAGCAGCCAAAAGCTGAACCCACATCTCCTAAACAAGTGATAAAAAAGGAGCAGAGTCCTCAACCCTCACGAGAGCCGCCACGGAGGGAAGCTGCGCCACCTCGTGAGCTGGTGGTGGAACCAGAGCCTAAGCAAATAAAGTCAGAAGCCCGTCAACCACAACCACAAGAACCTCCAGTAGTTAAACCCATGACTTACGAAGAGCCGAAGCAAAAACCAGACATTACGTCTCCAAGAGAAGTTTTTGATAGAAAGGAGGTCTTACCCGCCATTGGTCATCCGAAGCCAAGCAAGCCTTCTCAGAAGCCTGCAATGGTGAATGGAGAAAAAACCCCTTTGCACAAAGAGATCAAAGATGATGTATCTAAGCTTGTGCAGAAGCTGGGTGTTGGACCAGCAAAAGTGACCCTTGATGACAAGCCATTGAGCATCATAACCCTAGCTGGCGAAAACAGAGGTGCTTCTATGCATCTGGGTCATGAATCTGCAAAGAGAGAAGGATCAGTCCACATTCACAGGGGATACAAAAGCAACCTAGATGAGAGAATTGAATCAACAACAGATGCAGAGGATAAAGGATATGCGCAAAGAAAAGCAGGAGATCAGGAGATTGCAACCAAGGCATATGTCAACAATAATGTACAGGGAATCAATAACTCAATTATGTTTCATAGCCATGTCTCTGAGGGAAATCCTGGTGTTCATATGGTTGTGTCCCGAAAACCGGTTGAGCCCGTCAAGCCCCAGAAAGAAAGGAAAGGGCTTGAGGCTCGTAAGTCAGAAATCACCTCTATCCCATCTGAGAAATTCGCGTATGCACCCACAGTTCGAAGGAGATGTCTTAGAGGCCTTTTCATGGAGTCAAGTGGCTCTGACCCAGAGAGCTCAGAGAAGCCTCAGCGTCATGGTTGCTGGGTTGGCTACGATGGTAAGAGCAAAGAGAACAACATTGATGTGCTGTGAAAGTAACTAGTGAAAAGAGAATAAAAATAAGCAACTTTTGCTAGTAGTTGCGAAAAGTTTATGTATATGTATGAAATGCTTGTTTTATGATAATAAGGATGCAAGATCATCCACCCCACCAAGAAATTTGCAGAAACGAATGTTTTAGAATTGTATGTTCAATGTTAGCATCCAAGTAATCTTATTGGTATACCAAAGAAAATATTCGTTTGACTTTGATAGTAATGAATAGTTTCGGCCTTAGTCAATTTTGTCTCCCCCCCCCCCCCCCCCAAAAAAAAAAGCAGTTTCTGCATTTAACAATGAAATTGTTTATGTAGGCTAAAAGTTAGTCCCGCTATGGCACCACCAACTTAGCAAGATTATGTGAGTTAATTGAGGATCCCAGATACATCTGCAACACTAAATCATCTAAATGTGATAGGTTACACGTGCACCTGTTTCAGAAGCATACTTTGTCACTTTTTTAAACATATTTTGTCATAGGAAATGTATTACTTGATGCATGAAATTTGAGTATTTATCACTTTGAAATCTTTATGTTTGAATATCTACAATGAGATGCTTTGAGATCAAAAGATTTTATTAACTATGTAGCTTATGTCAGAATTCAATAAACTTCTGTTAGAATTTGGCAAATATTTACCATAAAATGCTGACATTACGTATGATTACAATAGTATATGAGACCGTGTCAATGTTTTTGACAAGAATTGTCCGTATTATGATAAAGATTTATCAAATTTTCGATGAAAGTGTTACGTTTGTGGTTAATTCACAAACGTAAGTTAGGATAAGAGAGTATGAGATGAGAAAGAATATAGAGTTTAGATGAGAGAAAGAAGGGAAAGGAGATGAGGAAGTAGAGAGGATATCAAAGATATCAATTCATTCATAAAAGTTATCAGATTACAAGCCTTAGCCTTCCTATTTATACTAATTACATGATATGATCTAATACATTGCATCTAACTCATGATAAAGCCACCAACCACCCACTAAGCCGCCACTATTGACCGGCATTGACCACCTAAGCTCTAGACCTCACTTATTACATGACTTCACCAAAGCTTCAGCTGCTAATTATAATATCAACTAGCTATTACAATATCAACTAGTTATTACAACTCAATAGGCTCGATTCCATGCCTTATTACATTTATACTTTATTTCATATGCCCCCTACTATGAGAATCATAACAATACTCCCCCCTTTCAAAGATTCTTGTCCCCAAGAATCAAGAAGGAAAACCAAACACACCAGAAATGCAGCAAAACATGAAGCAAAATTGGAAAATGCAGCAGCAGCCAGAAATGCAGCAGCATCTGAAGTAGCCTAAACACACAAGCAGCAGCAACTTAACCGAACACATACTTCAAGCTGGAATTGCAACTGAAAGAAGCAGTATGGCATCAACAGAACATCAGCAACAGCAAATGCACAACAGCAGCAGCAGAACAGCATAACAGATTTTAACCATCCTAACATACTTTCCCGCCATTAATCCAATTTAAGTCCATGCCTCGGATTCTGGGTTTAAAACATTCCCTTCCTAACACACTTATTGCAAATGAAACGAACCAAGGCTGCCCTGAATTCTGTAACGCAGCAAATCCATGAAGAAGACATCTTGTTTCGACATTAAGTTGCGTTTGAATGCACAATGCCCCTCAGGAGGTCTGCACTGATCAAACCAAACATCACAACACCTTATGAAGCAGTTAACACAGTCCAAACTTCTGTTTTGCTGCAGAGAATCACCCCACGCATCAGAACTTTTGAATTTCCACTTGTGGGATGCTGCACAACAGGTTTTGAATGTCACAAACCACACGAAATGGTATTTGAAGTCCTTTAACACCTCGGGAGGCCTTCCAAACTCGAACCAAGTGAACCAAACATCAAATTCTGGTTGTTGGCATTCCCAAACGCAGCTCCAATAGACCCAATTCTTGATCATGGTAACCCAACACATTGTAGGCCCATAAGGATGCAGCTGTGACTCCAAAACTTCAGTGATTTCTTTGTCCTCAGCTGAAAACTTGGAGACAAACGACTTGCATATGTCCTCCCAATAGCACAGCTTCATGATAGAGACCTTGTTGATCAAAACTCCCTTCAAAAACAGAATTATTTCACCCCGAACTTACCGATCGGCATGCCGAAAGTGCTTATTATCTACTGGAACTTGATTCCTTGCTGATTTATCGTGCTCTGCTGCAACGTTTTCCAACAATTTCAACTCACATAACCACTTACTAACCCAACTCATGACATGCTTAATAAATCCATGATTGTTTCCCAATTGCACTGAAGGTGATGCAGAATCCAGTAGCTCAGCAGAACCAACCCGATGCAGTTCATAACAACATATTGCAGCTCGGTGTATGTCCATGTGGAAGCTACTTGAAGTGAACAATTTATTACATCTTCTAAAAGACATAATAGCACCAAACAAACCAAATCTCAGCAGCTCATTCACAACTGACAGTGAAGAATCTCCCCAAGAATGTTCTGCATCCTCCAAAACCTGTAATTTACTCTTTCCAGGATCAAACGGTCTGCCAGCACCAATTACATCACCTAAATCACCAAATTCGACTCTTCTCAGCTTCATGTAGTCTTGAGAGTCCTCTCCCGGATCAGGAGGCCACTTATCACAAAATTTTGCACTTGGATAAGTCACAATTCTACTCAAAATAAGGAATAGATCATGCCGAACTTGTCGATCAGCATGCCGATAGTACATTTCAGCCACTATACACTCGTAATCTCTCACCTAACACAAGAGACCATGCTCCACCTCCAAGATGATGTTGTTCTGGTCCCAAGTTAACACTCCATCATGCCCAAAGTTGAACTTAGACGCGCCCTGCTCTACATTTGATGATACTGCCGCAGCAACAACTGTCTTTCCAACAGAATGACATTGCTCAACAGAGAAAGTGCCTCCATTCTGCATATAAGCTTGCCATGGGATAATACTTAACAGGTTTGGA
The DNA here is from genome assembly GCA_018398585.1 of Simmondsia chinensis. Lineage (NCBI taxonomy): Eukaryota > Viridiplantae > Streptophyta > Magnoliopsida > Caryophyllales > Simmondsiaceae > Simmondsia > Simmondsia chinensis. The sequence continues at coordinate 30,103,371 of JAGTTD010000007.1, read as the reverse complement.
GATGTTTGCAATGAAATCTCAGCAGTGGCATCAATTATTTTGGTTGGAATCACAAAATCTGCAGCAACTAACCCTTGTACACCAGCATACATAGCTTCAGCATATACATCAGTAGAAGCGGCCTCTTGAGTTAACTTTTGTTGATCATCAAACCTCATAGGTTGCAACACAACTTTATGCCTCGATTTCTTCTTTGTAATCTTCTTTGTTTCCCAAAATTCTTTCAATGCGTCGTTAAGATGATTCCGCTTCACTTTACTCCTTGCACTCTTCATCATTCCCGTGACATGAAAATCGTATTCCTATTCCTGAAGCATGTCATACTGTGGCTCATCCTCTTCAAAATACTCTAACTCTAGCAAGGAGTCTTCATAAAGATCATCACGTTCAACCTCAAGTTCATCCAACTCGTGTTCATCAATTACGGCATTACCTTGATCCAATTCTTCTTCAACTACATTAAGTGGCTCCACAATGTACACTTTAGCTACTGCAGAAGAGTTTGGCCTTCGACATTGTTCTTGAATCTCAGCTAATTTCACTTCAAGTTCTTCCTTTTGCTGATCCCAGAAATTGTTAATCATATCCACCAATTCTTGTGATTGACAAATGACCTGATCAGATTTCTCCATTACAATCGGCTGAGCTTGCTGTTCAATCTTCACGTTGTTTTGCTGGTTCATTTGATGTATCCATTCAGCATTAGATTTCTGGTGTTGATCAAGCATTGTCTTCAACCAATCCAGAATTGTTGCATCACAACCATCCATAATCGCTATTTAAACTTCACGCTGAATGATTTTCAAGTTAATTGCAGCACCAAGTATTGTTAAGATCGACAATTATCTGGATTTCAAGATCGGGTTTAAGAATCACCTCAGATTCCAACCCTAACTGATGCGATTCGAACAGAGGAACTCGAAAAAAACCCTAACCGCAATGTTAGTTGAGTAATTCGACCTAAACTTCTGAATTAAGCTCGGCTCTAGCTCGTAATCAAGTCCTCAACACAATACCTAAAGCGAACTTCACGAACGAAATCAGGTTTCAACAATTTTCGTTTCTCCTTTCCACTGTCAGAATTCACCTATGTTGTCAGAGTTCTCGATACATAAAATTCTTAAGAATCAATGCAGAATCTGACGAATTCTCACCACTTCTAAGCTTATCAACACAATTTCATCACAATCTAGCAAGAAGAACAGATCTGAATCGAGTTTGAACTTGCTGTTCAGAGCAGTTACCTCAACTTCAATTTCTGAGTTGTAGAGCCTGATTAAACCTCTATTCAGCTTGTTTTGCGATCTTTTGATGATGATCAAGTGCAATGTGGATCAATTAGCTCACTTGTAACTTCTTCGCAACAGGTCAACTGAGCGGCTGATCAAGAACAATTAGCTCAGCACCAATTTCAGCAACTGAATATTGCTTCAGTACTCAACTTCTGCAGCAATTTGCTTGATTGATTCCTTTGAATGTCAATCTGAATCAGCTTGATGTTGAATATACTCAACAATACTGATCAATTGAACTTTTGTTCTATGTAATTCACTCAATTATAATCCCAACCGAGCAATTTTCCCAGGCCTTGCAGTCACAATTGCAGTAACTGCCAAACACACTTCAAAATTCAGATTTGAATTATGATCACAAAATCTGAATTAAATTGGTGACACAATTGTTTTTATTGATTAATTGCAATACAATTAATCGTATTTTGTAATTTCTTTCTGGATATGAGCTTGATTCGGAAGCCAAATCAAGGCTCTGATACCAATTGTTACTTTTGTGGTTAATTCACAAACGTAAGCTAGGATAAGAGAGTATGAGATGAGAAAGAATATAGAGTTTAGATGAGAGAAAGAAGGGAAAGGAGATGAGGAAGTAGAGAGGATATCAAAGATATCAGTTCATTCAAAAAAGTTATCAGATTACAAGCCTAAGCCTTCCTATTTATACTAATTACATGATATGATCTAATACATTGCATCTAACTCATGATAAAGCCACCAACCACCCACTAAGCCGCCACTATTGACCGGCATTAACCCCCTAAGCTCTAGACCTCACTTATTACATGACTTCACCAAAGCTTAAGCTACTAATTACAATATCAACTAGCTATTACAACTCAATAGGCTCGATTCCACCCCTTATTACATTTATACTTTATTTCATATGCCCCCTATTATGAGAATCATAACAGAAAGGTACTTATATGTTGTTGAAATCATATGTAATGCTATCATTTTTAGGCAAAACAAATATAAAATTCTAACTGAGGATAAATATACATTATTGGAATTGTACTCCACATCAATATTTTCCAACAAAATTTGTTGAGTTTGGTGGAGGATACTTGATCAATAAAATTTTAAATTTTATGATACTTTATTAATAAAATTTTTGTTTCTTAGAGTACCTCATTGTATATATTGAAACGTAAGTGACAAAAGTTTCAAATTGTATAAGAATTAAGTCATAATTCTCCTTGTTAATATGCTTTTTATATGATTTCTAGGGTCTTCTTTTATGAATATTACTTTCAAAAATTGATAATCTTTCATTTAATGACCACAACTTTCCAATTTCGCATACCATGTCTTAAGTTTTATTATTATTATTTTTTCAATCAACCACATTTATTAATGTTGTTAAATGTCTCTTAATAATCATGGTAGTGCACTCACACTATGAGGTATTCATATCATAAAACTCAAGGGAAGAAGAAGCACAATTGCTCAGGTGTGCATATTAGACTCCTTTTTATACCAGTAAGACAAAAATATTAGGAGCCTTCTTAGGAAAGACTTGCTTAATGCAACACCTCTCACAGTAGGTGCCAAGTCAAAGCTGGGTATAGAACCAAACAATTTAAGATTGAATATAACATTGTAACTGCCCAATTTGTTGCCATGCTTGCCTCCTTGTAGCAATGCTGAATGGAACGTCATTTTGTCCTTATTTAGAGAGATTCAAATCATCCACCACATTTTGGAACTTCCAAGGAGCCCAAGAATCTTAAGACTACAGTGTGTCCTTTCATTCCTCTCTGTTCCCCAACAATGTTTTTTGATGGCTTTGGTAGGAGATTTTTTATAGAGTTTTTTTACCAAATTAGCATAGTTTTAAAAAAAATTTACCAAAATGGCATAGTTTGAAAAATAATGACTAAATTGGCACACTTTACTGTAGCAACATCAACGAACGCTGTCGGAAACGGCGTACGACCGCACGTACGCCGTCACTAACAGCGTACGACAGCTAGGTGTACGAAAGGCACTCCTTTAGTACGCCGTTAGGGACGGCGTACGGCCTCCACCCCCTGCCAGACTCCTCCCCCCCCCCCCCCCCCCCCCCCCCCCCCCTCCTTCTAGATTCCCTCTCCGTGAAACCTAACACCCCTACCCCCTTCATCTTCATCTCCATTCTCTTTCTCACTTCTTCAACTCTATAAATACAACATATATTTTCTATATTTTTCACAACACTCATCACTTAAATACATCTTTCAACATGTTATCCTCTCAAACAAAGTGAAGTATCAAAAAAAATATAGCGAACTCGCTTTATTCAATGTATAGAATAATGAAGAAGGAAAAAATACATTGTAATAATAAATTACATAAAAATAAATAATGTAAATTATGGTATAAAACATGATGTAGATCTACGACTAGGTTTATCACAATGCCCTGAGGGTGAAAACTCCCTGTAAACCGAAAAACTATGTCGTGGACGTTCATGTCTACTTCCTTCTATAGCACGAAATGAACGATAGTCAAACTCTTCTTCTTGCATAGCCTGATCAAATTGATGTCCCTCACCAAAAGCATCAATTGAGTTACTGCAAGTAGTTAGTCATTCTGTGGAGACAGACTCTACAGTGTGGCCAACAGTGTTACGTAGCCTCTGAACTACCCTTTTAGCATGCTTTTTAAGAAGATCGACCTAGAAAATAGTACATTCAAATGTTAACGAAACATATTGTGGAATAAGTCAGGAGACCAATGTTTTCAAAATACTTACTACTCGTTGAATTTGGTTGCCACTTGGCTCATAACGAAGTCGGGTTTGGCACGGAACATGCACTTCACGTTGTACTATGAAACACCTAGTGATAAAGGAGTACCATTACATGGACTCTCTAGGCGATATAGGAGGATGACGTACGTTGGCGATATAATCCATCCGTGTGTTCCACACCGCAATCCAGTTTGAATGATAGACCTCCTAGTTCTCGTCAGACCTGCCTGAACGAGATGTATTGTGCAAGGAGTCGAGAGTGTCGATATGATATGGGATATGCTACGTAAATTCAAACTGGCGCAATACTCCGTCAGGGCAATGTAGCTCTACACTACTAAAGCATATCATTGGTCCCTGATATCGCCAGATATGATGACCCTCAACACAAATCGCGAGTAAGGTATTTAACCGAGATTGCCTGTAAGGCGTCCATTCAACCAAAGCACAGATAAAATAACTTAGTTATTACATTAAATATTTAACGATAAAGAATTATGTCTATTTTCGTGTATATACCTGATGTGGTTCTTTGACATCAAGTTGGTCCCCGTACAAGGACTGGCATTGCCTGGGATTCTCGCAGAATGTCAGGGCGGCAACCCAGCTAATCAAGTACGAAATAAATTATTTGAATACATATGTAATATTACATATACATTAAATCAAGAAGTAGAAAGTATTTTCTCTTACTGAGATCCCAAATGCGGCAACGAATCATTGATTGCATGTGCAAGTGGGCGGTGCGTGGATATAAACGGTCGACCGATGTGTAAATGCTCCCATGACTACAACTACACATGTAATGGCACGTAGGAATTAGGGATTTAACACATTAAAGAATTAAACATGAATATCATTGGCCATCCACACCTGGAGCAATAAAACACACCCGCCAATTTGGGCGTGGCCCGTCATGCAACACTGGCACATTTGTCTGTACAGGTTGGCAAGAATTGTTGACCCCTAGCTGTACTCACTACACCCCTCCATCGTTTCAAGCAATGGAAGGTAGATCATCCAGTGCTATTGGTGAACAATAGGGAGCCGAACATATTAAGGATGTAGCGTTTGGTGTGTTGCAACAACACTTACTCATCAGCGTGCGCTGGGGGGTCATGTGCACAAAGTTCCCCAAACCATGTACTTCTTAACATGCTGCCCTTTATTGCTCGGTGTGGGGGGACTGCACCTAATAAAAAATAACAGAGATTCTGCCAACTATGGTTAGTGTTACCAGTGACCGACCGACCGGCTATTCTAGACCCAGTAAGGCGGCAACATCCTATAGTATTGGCGTCATCTCACCAACACATAGGTGGAATATATGAGTCTCCCACCTCCACCTCTCTAACAAAGCACCAATCAATGCGTTATCAACCTGGATGTGACCTACTTGAGTCACTCCAATGAGTCCAGCCTGTACGATATAAGGCCATACTAATGGGTGAAGGTTTGGCAGTTGGTGAATCTTCACCCAAATCTCACTGTTGCCCTGTAACACAAAGACATTAAATATAGTAATCAACTATTTGAATACGTAGAACTCAAAATTATAGGATAAGTATTAATTACTGACATATCTTTCCATTCCAAACATCCTCCGATCGATGATGCTCCTGAAGACGCAACACATATCTGTCATCCGGACCTGGATATCCATGGGATAACAATAAAATTGCACATGTTACAGCATTCGTATCGAGCACAACACAAAAATAAAAATACATTTATTATTATTATGTAGTTACCGCAAAAATTGAATGAACTGAATATATAAACCTAAGTACAACATTATTGTTGTCTATTAGGACATATTTTTTTATTGTGCGTGTATGAAATGGTAATATAAAGCATCGAAGTTCCTCCTGGAAGGTTCCCTTGCCATCTCACTTAACTTCTTCTTCAGTGTAGCATTTTTGAATATGTGATTGAAGTTACTAACAAGGTGGCGAGTGCAGTAACGATGCTGCCCTTCAGGCTCAGGCCAAATGATTGACATCCCATTCTTGATGCCAGTATGTCGATCAGATATAATACATATCGGTTGGCGATCGCCTGTCACATACGTACGTAGGCAAAACAGGAACCAACCCCAACTCCATGCGTCCTCCTGGTCCACAAGCGCAAAACACAATGGGTATAGACCATTGTTAGCGTCAAATGCAATAGCTACCAGCAGTTTCCCCATATATTTTCCATATAAATGGGTAACATCAATACTAATCATTGGACGACAACTCTTGAATCCCTCAATAGATGCACCAAATGCTCAAAAAACTCCGTGAAAGATTGCTCGTCTCCCACCTGGCTTTTATATTGCCAGTCGATAACAGTGCCTGGATTTGACAGTTGCAACGCAGTGAGCAGCTTAGGTAGCATTGGAAATGCATCCTCATGGGAGCCAAACAGCCGCTCAATCACTTCCTATTTTGCTTTCCATGCTTTCCGATACGAAATAGTGTACCCATGTTGCTGTTGTACTGTTGCTCGTATTGTTGCAATATTCATTTTAAGATTAGTAGTCCTAATAAGTGACACTATAGTTGAACATGTATGTGGCCCCCTCAAAACCGAAATCTCAAATGCCCCTGGTCTTTGTTTGAATGCCTCACGCAGATACCACTCGCATTTTGGTGTTTGCACACACCTTAGGGCTACATAATTAGGATTCGACCTGTGCACTACATATTCCAACTTGTTTTTTATGTGCCACACCTTAACTGCACTGACTAATTCGTCCTTCGTTTGGAACACTTGTCCCTCCTCCAAAATAGATCCTGTTGACCTAGTTCTTCTACTTTCCTCCCAATCAGAACATATTGCCTGGTCTGCCCATAAAACGTCTTCGAATTCAGGGACAAGAGCTTGGGCAAATGAAGGCCCGGCATCATCATCATCATCTAGTTCATTTTCCCCCTTGTCAAATCCCACATCTGCTTCTTCATTAGATGCCTCAGAATCATTATTGGCATAAGCCCTATCAAACATAGCTGTGCTCTCATACGCAACCATTCCAGCAACCAGTGAAATGCCCACTGTTGGACCTCTAGACGGACCTGATGCCTTAACTTCACTATGCGATACACGATGTTGAGCTATTCCCTCAACATTTACAGCAGTTACATACAATTCTATTATGTCGCCCTATTTTCTAATGCCATGTCGAACATAGACCTCAATACCATTGCACAAACGATCTCAACAGGTGTGGATTGCATAGAATTCTGGGATAACAACAATCTCCATGTAATCGCAATGTCAAATGTGTTACTATCCCATCCAATAAATTCATACATCATTCCCTTCAACTCTAGAAAAGAAATTCCGGATTGTACCCTGAGTATAAACTGTCTTCTACCCATGTAATCAACACCATCAACAGTTTGCACAATATCTCTATCGTAATGACACAACAATGTGACTATACTGCACGCCATAATTTCTAAACTGAAGCTCATGAAAACATACAATATAATATTAATGTAATTACATAGCAAAGTATCTAACAATATTTTATCAAACAAAAAGTTACAACATATTAACTAACTATGAACTATTCATATAATATACAATTCTTACACTAAATCAAATATATATTAACCAATTATTATTATTAGCCTACTATAGGCCCCGTTCACTAATTATTATTAGTCTGCTATAGGCCCAGTCAATTAATTATTATTATTATCCAACTCCAAACCTAGCGGGTCAATTATATCTTTATCACTTAATTATGCTACATACTTATTATATTATTATTACTAAAACAACCTAATAACATTACTATAATAACAAATTCATATTATTTTATATGAACTATTTGAAATATAACATATAACTAATAAATTTTCTAGCAGAATATATTGGAATATAACATTAATATTAAATTAGCTACCAAAATTATGAATATACTAAAATATAACATAAAACCATACAACTAATAATTTTTCTAGTATCATATTATTCAGTATTATATTAACAAATAAATTTTATAATATACTATGTATATATAATGATTATTATATTATTATTACTAAAATAACCTAATAACATTACTATAATAACAAATTCATATTATTTTATATGAACTATTTGAAATATATTATAAAATCATACAACTAATAATTTTTCCATCAGAATATATTGGAATATAACATTAATATTAAACGAGCTGCCAAAATTATGAATATATTGAAATATAACATAAAACCATACAACTAATAATTTTTCTAGCACCATATTATTCGGTATTATATTAACAAATAAATTTTATAATATACTATTGTATATATCATGATTATTATATGATTATTACTAAAACAACCTAATAACATTATTATAATAACAAATTCATATTATTTTATATGAACTATTTAAAATATAACATAAAACCATACAACTAATAATTTTTCTAGCAGAATATATTGAAATACAACATTAATATTAAATGAGCTGCCAAAATCATGAATATATTGACATATAACACAAAATCATACAACTAATAATTTTTCTAGCACCATATTATTCTGTATTATATTAACAAACAAACTTTATAATATACTATTGTATGTATCATAATTATTATATTATTATTATTAAAGTAACCTAATAACATTACTATAATAACAAATTCGTATTATTTTATATGAACATACAATATAAAAGTGTTACAAACATATACGAATGAATAACGACGATGCAGGGGGCATTACAGGGAATCTGGTATGCATGAATTAGTTAGCAACAATCCTTTTGACAAACATAGTTATGACTAGGAGGTTGGATTCTTGGTAGTAGCCACTTGGGGCACCTCCTCCTTCTTGGACAATAACACAATCTTTGTCCCCTCAATCAAGAAGCTATTGGTGTTTTGACTCCTATCTTGTGTTACTTCTTTGTCAAAATGCTATGAACGTTTAGCATTCATGGACCAAACAAAAAGTTAACCAAACATTGTTGGGAAAATGTTTCTTGGTTTCCCTCTTCAACTAAGAAAGCCTATACTTGTTTGGGTGAGTTTCAGTCTTCAACCTCATTTTCTTGACAGCCTCTTCAGAAATCACATCCTCATAGCTATCTAAATTATCACTAGGTGGCATATCGTTTCTTTAATAGTGTAGATTATTTGGAATTGCCTCTACTTCCTCAATGGGTAACTGAACGTCGTAAGCTTCAGCGCATTTAATATCTAGACCTTGTCTTACTTCTCTCCTTTTCGACATTCTACATCTTGGTCTCACTACACCTAAAGCATTACGTCCTCAAACTATTGCCTTTAGCATGGTTATTCGGGTTACTAGTACTCACACCTAAATGGTTTTCCAATATGGCCCTGTATGTGTCTATTAGTTGGGGGCCTATCTGGATTAGGTTCTAGGTTAATTAGCTGGGTCCTTAGTACTACTATTCTAATGCCACTTTTGCTGCTTTTGAATATGAAGGACTCTCTATTGAGCCTCCGAAACGAAAAAGATACTAAACATGTTCAGTACCTCTTAGAAAGACTCCTGTAGGTCAGCTAGGTATCTATCCACCAACTGCTTCTCATTTCATCCAAGTTATTCTTTGCCACCAATGTCTTAAACTCTATAGTGTAGTCTTCAACAAATGGAGAACCTTGATGCACTTTCTAGATTTTTCTAAGCATCAACCTATTGTGACTATGGAGTAAGAAGGCGCTACACATGTGCTTTTTCATCATTTATGAGGTTTCAATCTTATTGTTGCCATGTATTAGGCTTAGGTGCTTGAGTTGTTGCTACCAAGTGACAACCCTTCCATGAAGCCTAGTTATCACAAAACGAAACCGTTTGTGCTTGGAAAGCTCCTTAAGTTTGAGTACCTCTTTGACAAACGTGGCCTATCTAAGGACTCCTGAGAGTTGCTTTATTTGGTATAGTAATTATGCTCATGACCTTCCAAATTAGAGGTCTTAGGTTCAAAACTAATCTCCTCCCTTAGGGTTGGTATTCCTATTCGGGTAAAAAGTTGTACCCTACTTATTGTTAGGGAAATAGTACAAAATAGGTGCAAAATCATTAAATACCTTCAAGGTATATAGCGAACTACTTCCTTAATACTTATTTTGTCCACACCGAATTAGTCTTGGGGATACAATATTACAAAGTGAGATTGTATGTAGAGAGGATAGATTTATGAGATTTGAATAACAAGAGAAAAATATAATAAAGGCAAGCTTTTGTAGAAAATTAAATGTTCCTTCAAAGGGATACATAACGTTTCGAAGAGAACACAAAAACCATGCCAAAAAAGGGCCAAATTGCTGTATGTATCGGGATAACCCATCTTCATGGCTATTGATGCTTTCCTTATGATTGTGCGTTAACACTCACTAAGAATGTGTCGACATACACCATGTCTGAGCTAAACCACTTCCAAAACACATATGGAACACTTTATTTTAAAAATACATAAATACTTACCAATGTAAAAAAGAAGTTTTTTCATTTATTTGATTTAATCTCGAAAATCAACTTACCTCAACTAGAGGGCTCAAAATTCGTTTTCAAAATTTATTAAATTGATGCAGCCTGTATCTTGGTGGATCAAATTCTTGGTGAGATGGCTTACTTGGCGGGATGAAAGAGATGCGGATAGAGGGGAGAGACGAGAAAGGGTGAACCGGATTGAGAAAGTTAACATCAATTAATTAGATCAAGCGATAATTATTGGTTGTTTAGATAATTAATAGTTATATTTATATTTATCTTTTAATTTTAAAATCTTTTATTTTAGATAAATTAGTTCCTCTATTTAAGCAAGAGGAAGACTAGGATCAATTTAGCTTTTATAATTTTCAGATTGATTATCAATTTTCTAGGGTTTTCTCTCTTTCTCGAGTTGTAAGAAATTAAGCACATTTGTTCCCCTTATTTTTTATTATTTTCTTAATAAAATTGAAAGGGAAGGATGTTGAACCTTCCCGCAAGTCCCACTTTATGCGCTGATTCAGGTGGTATCAGAGCTCGGAATGACTTTTGAGATGGCCCGTGGGTGAAAGAGGTACGCCACTGTCGGAGACGTTATTGACCATGATTTTCAACAGCAGACGGAGAGGAGATTAGAGGACTTCGAAGAGAGATTCCAGTGAATCGAGCATTGCTAGATTCAACTGGGGCCAAATCTCGATCAAACACCGAGAACCCAGCCCCAACATCCCCCAATAGGGGTTGACGAGGAAGAAAAGGATGATGATCCCATTCATGACTTTTCTTCTCCACCAATCTTTGACGAGCCCATCTATGATGAGGAGATACTTGAGAATATTGAGATCCTATCCCCACCACCACTGATAATCCCACAAACACCAACCTTGCCTATCATCCACACGACACCACTGTTCCAACCAAAACCAGCAACATTAGCTCCACCAAAAGAATTATCCACTAAACCCCCATCACAAGCACCAACTAATGCAAGCCCACATCGAAGTGCTCTACCATGCCCAAAATAGAACTCCTGCATTTTCTCTGTTGCCGTCGCCAACCACCTTCAAGACTAAGCGGCCAAATTTGATCCAGATCGGGGAGGATGATGCAGCCTGTATCTTGGCAGATCAAATTCTTGGCAAGATGGGTTACTTGACTGGATGAAAGAGCCGCGAATAGAGGGGCGAAACGCGAAACGGTGAACCTGATTGAGAAAATTAACATCAATTAGGAGACTTTAACTTATATTCGATCAAGAGATAATTATTAGTTGTTTAGATAAGTAATAGTTATTTTTGTATTTATCTTTTAATTTTAAGTCTTTTATTTTAGATTAATTAGTTTCTCTATTTAAGCAAGAGGAAGATTAGGATTAATTTAGCTCTCATAATTTTCAGATTAATTATCAATTTTCTAGGGTTTTCTATCTCTTTCGGGTTGTGAGAAATTGAGCACTATTGTTCCCCTTATTTTTATTATTTTCGTAATAAAATTGAAAGGGAAGGCTGTTGAACCTTCGCGTTCCCAAATCCCACTTTACGCGCTACATCATAAATAAATAATTATTATAGTTAAAAAAAACTTGAGTATTTTAGGTTCTTTTATTTATCTTTTTTAATTGAATTGCACCAAATCTAACTAAAGCTTGAGACTATTAATCCGTGCATTGGGTCCATACCCAACTAAAATCAGTTTAGATACACCAATTCCACCAACGCATAAATATTAAATATTTATACTTCACAAAGAATCTTGGGTTAGTTTTTGTAGTGGGACAAGCATGGATTAGTAGTTGCATCCATAAATTTACAATCCGAATTTTAAATCTGCCAATTGTTCTCCTATTTGGGTTTGTTTGGTTTTATTTTTTATTTGTAATCTCGAATTTTTAAAAATAATTACTTATTTTTTTAATTTATTCATTTCTGTTAGAGTATAAAACTATTCCTAGGTTTTCATCTATCAGCTTAAGCTTTTGGGAAATATGGTTCTTTGATATGGTATCAGAGTTTTGTTGACCCAGACCTCATGAGTTCGAATCTCAAAACCACCCACTTTGAACATTAAAAACAGTTTAAAGCACAAGGTATGAAGTGAGCCTGTATACTATCCACACTTCAAACTCAATAAGTATTTGCGTGAGGAGGCATGTTAGAGTATAAACCTATTCTTGCCCCTTCATCCATCAGCTTAAACTTTTGGAAAAAATGACTCCTTGATAATTTCCACTATCATTCAAATAAAACAATAGAAATGATCAGGAAGTTCCATGACGTTGGCATGGTTTGGTTTGAGTAACGAATCATGACGTGAAGCATATTCGGTCAATTAAATGACTAAAACATTGGCTGGTACAGCTTGTGGTCTCCTTAGACTTGTGTTTCTTTCTAAGAGAATCTTATTTATGACCACCGTCTCTTCTCTTCATGTATGAGATTCCTTAGTATGTCACTAGGCTAAGGGACGTTTGAGCAACTCAGGTTGCTAAAACGACCACCATTATTGGCATTCTTCCCTTGGCTGCAATCAAACATAAAGTGGTATTTCAAGATACAGTTTTAATCTCCTATTGTAAAATCAATACGTTATCAAACATGTTCTAAGATAACTAATTATGAAGCACCCATCTATTAGCTCATCTTTATAGCCATTTGTTTTTTAAGGTGCTTAATATAAATATTAGTCGTTTTATGATAATAACTACAACTTTATCATAATCTAAATATAAAAAAAAAAAAAAAAAAAATCAAATTCAAAACCAAACATGTGTCAAAATAACTAATAACTACTAAATGTCAAATCCTCAACTCCTCCCTAGCAACTCATGATAAAAATTCAACCAAACACCCTCATTATATACCAGGATAATTCTTCACATTTCATCATTAAACACATCCATCAATGCAAACATTCCCTTATTCTTCTTCCTTTTAAGTCGCCTCATATTATTACATTTAATACACATCAACATTCAAGCTAATTAAAGGCAATGTGTACCAATTGCACTACTGTTATCTTCTTTATTATTGTAACGTTCTGCTTAGTACTGGAAACAGAATTCCGTGCTGTGACAGCACGGTCCTGTCCTAAAGAAAAACATAGAAAGTTAGAAGAGAATTATGTTACTAATTCTCGAGACCATGAGTTAACACAGAGACAACAGATAACAGTGGATCAAAGCGGACGAGGAGATTACAGTACGATCCAGGATGCCATCGACGCTGTGCCTTCAAGCAATATGGGTCAGGTTTTGATTAGGGTGGAGCCAGGACTTTACGAGGAACAAGTCCTTGTGCCGATTAATAAACCGTTCATTATACTAAGAGGAAGACGGCCGAAGGACACAATAATATCATATAGCCATGGTGGGGATATATATAACTCGTCTACATTTACAGTATTGGCATCTGATTTTGTGGCACAATCACTAACAATTCAGGTACATTATTCTTTGAATTTGAACAAGCTAAATGCCTAAAGCAACGACCTTTGGTCTAGCCATAATATTTTGTATGATATTACTTGAGCACTAATCAGGACTAGATTGAGTTATTTGACCAAAGATTGGAGTCACTGCATCGAATTGGATTGCATTTCGTTGTATTTCTTATATCTGGATTGGGAGTATTGGTTGTTTTAGTCCAATATGATCCAAACTTAGAGTATAACCATTCATAAAATGTTACGAGAACAGGCCGTACCGATGCTTTTGGCATTGATCAGATGCTCAGACCTTTGTGGTTTTCAATTTAGTTCACTCCGCATTTGAATAAATGATGATTGTAGCTTATCCTAATTTTTATGTGTCGTCTCTCCCTAACAACTTTAGGACCTATTAATAAAAAATGGGCCCCAAGGAAAATTAACAAATGTAAGTAGTGTATTTGTCTATTAGACATTATACATTATACATACATACATACATACCCAGTGCTCCAAGGGATCCCGCCTAAGCAGGGTCAGGGGGGAGAGGGATGGATGTACACAGCCTTCCCCCGTTAGGGTATTACCTCTGAAGAGAAGCTGTTTCCGAGTGCCCCAACCTGAGTGTGAGGACTTCTCAGGAGATCACCCATCCTAGTACTGCTCTAGTCCAAGCACGCTTATCTATTGTACATTGGACGAGGGTAATGAACAACAGTTACCCAAATAAAACCCAAATATTTTTTAAGGGGATATAGTAATGCCTTCTAGAAGGATTTTTTAAAAAAAAGAAGCATCCTAACGCTTTTGATACATAATAAATTTGACCGGGCCTTAGGATTGATTCACGGAGTTGGCATATGCTAGGTCTAAATGTAAGCCCAAATGGAATTCCAACTTAAAACCACTTGGCATTAGGTGAAGTAACTTATCAAGCTTATTTGTTGATCTCTTTTCTCTAACAACTCGTATGTGGGATTCTTACTAAACTCACACGTGGAGTTCATCACAATACAAGACTAGCATGAAGCTATAAGGCGTCCTTCAGGATATTCTGAAATCTTCCATAGAATTTAACTGTCTCGATAGATAACTTGAATCATCACTTTATTATTACCTTCAGTACAGAATCGATAGTATCCAAAGGTTGAAAATATAACTCAAATATAATTTGGATGCGAACAGAATACACATGGAAAAGATGAGAAGGCAGTAGCACTACGAGTGTCAGGAGACAGAGCAGCATTTTATGACTGCAATATTCTTTCTTACCAAGACACACTTCTAGATGACATGGGAAGACATTACTACAAAGACTGCTACATTGAAGGCGCCACTGACTTCATTTTTGGCAATGGAGCCTCTCTTTTTGAGGTATCGTAATGCATATTATATGTTAAATTATGTTTCAATATATCTACTGCTGTGTCATATTGTATTCATGTTCATATTATACAAGCAGCAGCAACAACAACAACAGACTCAGTGCCTCAAGGGCTCCCGTATAAGCGGGGTTTGGGAGGGATGGATGTATGCAGCCTTACCCTTTCAGGGTGTAACCCTGCCGAGAGGCTATTTCCGAGGACCCCCAACCTTATAAGGTTGGCAACACGAGGACTTCCCAGGAGGTCACCCATTCTAGTACTACTCTCGCCCAAACACGCTTAATTTCGGAGTTCTAATGGGATCCGGTGCCTTATTGCCTAGTAAAGTTTATATTATACAGGGGCTTTTAGAAAAAGGGTTCAACCTGAACCCAACCTGCCCCCGACCCAATTAATAAATGTGTGATCCCCAAGTTACTTGCTTAGTTATACGAGTGACTTCTATTTGCATGATTCTTTGTCAATTTATGAACATGCCAACTATATGGCCCTATTCTGACAGTAGCAATAGATGCATAACATATTTATGGTCATTAGAAAAAAATAATCAAATCAATATGTGATCAAATGTGGTTCAAATTTTCTCGCTCCGGCATAGGTTATAAGAAGATAAATAGATATAGTAGCACTAGCATATAACTTGAATAGTTCACATAACTCGATACAAGGGCTACAAAGTTGGAAAACAGGTAGGCCAAACTCGAAACCAAATCCAAGTGACTTACTAAAATGGGTTAAACATACCAACGCAAATTCAATCTAAACCCACATACCTTGATTCAAACCCTCTACCTCCGTCTCATATTACCATAGATGCAGGAAACTCCTAAAATGCTAACCTTTCATGCTTTTCGGAAACGTGATTCTGCGTTTCAATGTCAGATTCGCGTATCCGACGTGTATAAAATTCAATGGGAACAATCATGGAGTCATTTTGATAAGAAAATACTTATAAAAAGATTAATTGGTTAATTATATTACTCGATTTTAAAGAATGATTAAAATATGTGGACATTATTGGAGTTAATTTTCCTATATCTTATTCATTGGAGTACTTAATATTCTTAGTTATTGCCAAATATTGGCCTTGTTTTGAGATTTATGCTTCAATGGATTTAACTATATCACTCGATTTTAAAGAAGGATTAATTGTGTGGATATTGTGGGAGTTAATTTCCTATATCTTATTTATTGGAGTACTTAATATTCTTGGTTATTGCTAAATATTAACTTTGTTTTGAGATTTATGCTTCGACGGTTTAATTGATAACACTTCATTACCTTTTTTGTGTATCTAAAATATAATAATATAAGTGTTCCCTCAATGCTCCCAACTTTAGAAACTTTTATGACTGTCTGCTCTCCCGTTCTCGCTTCCATTTCTATTCCTGCTTCCGCTCCCGCTTCATGCAACTATACATATTACCATGTCGTATCACATTTTGACAGCACTAAATTCAACATGCAATGCATCTAACCTTAACTTGTTGGATATAGAGTTGTCATGTGCACTCAATATCACCAGGGGGAGCAAGCATAACAGCACAAAAGAGGATGACACCAGAAGAGAAGACTGGGTTTTACTTTGTGAGGAGCAGAGTGACTGGGGAAGAAACCACCTTTCTGGGGAGGCCATGGGGTGCTTACTCTAGGGTGGTCTTTGCCTATACTTACATGTCTCCTGCGGTCTTACCTCTTGGTTGGAATGATTGGGGTCAACCTGACCGCCAATGGTACTTCCCTCTTTCTTTTTCGAAAAATGTTGTTGCTGGAGTAATTTTTTTTTTTAGTGTCAGGGTAATAACAAAGACTTTTGCAGTCTTATTGTGTTGAAATTGGGCAGGCATTTACAAAAATGTTATGATAATAATACTACCCCTTTTTAATTGGAAGTTAAAAAAGCAATTTTTTTTTTTTTTTTTTGGGTTTTTGTGTAATTTCTAGAAATATATTGGATGGATAACATGTTTTAAGAAAGGAACAGAAATGGGCCACGTTTGTTATAAATACAAGAGGGAAGACACGGTTTAGAAAATAACGAGAAAGGAAACATGTTTTTGAAAAAAAGAATGAGAAGAGAAACAAGTCTTAGGAAAAGAACAAGGATATCCATTTCATAATATACAGGTGATCGAGATTGTGATGTGCCAACCAAAAATGTGGCATAACAACCTGGAAAAATGATGTACCAATTGTTAAGGACTCTATATGTGAGTCTAGTAAGAATCTTACATGGGAATTGTGAGGGATTAGAGATCAACATATAACCTAATGAGTTACTCTACTTAATGCCAATTGATTCTAAAATATAATCTCACTTAAGCTTATAGGTGGATTTCATATGTGCCAACTCTATTGTCAAGTAAAATTTAATAGATATATACATTTTATACTTTATAATTTCTTATTAGTAACATTCTTTTCACGTCTTGTTGTTAAGCAGGACAAGCTACTATGGAGAGTACAAGAACTATGGTCCAGGAGCTGATACATTAAGCAGGGTAGCATG
Organism: Simmondsia chinensis; assembly: GCA_018398585.1. Classification (NCBI taxonomy): domain Eukaryota; kingdom Viridiplantae; phylum Streptophyta; class Magnoliopsida; order Caryophyllales; family Simmondsiaceae; genus Simmondsia; species Simmondsia chinensis. Next base: position 30,085,576 of record JAGTTD010000007.1, on the reverse strand, counting down.
GTCACACCAACTCACCTACACACAGGCATTGCCCTATTTAACTATGAATTCTATTGATGGTGAAAATTGGATCGAATTTTAACAAATATGAACAATCCAATGTGATACAATTGTGTTTTGAAATTAAATGTACAATACCAACTCAAAATGAGCCAACTTAACTAATCTATAACTTTTATGTTGGCTCGGGTTGATCGAGAAATAGATGTTTATGTGTGTTCTAGTGATGATATGTCAATGTTATTCACAATCTTTGTATTTTTTATTTACGGGTTATTGTGTCATTGATTCTTTAAGTTGTATTGTCAATGTATACCCACCTCCTTTATCCGATTCTCATGGAAATTCGACCGTTAATATTTGAGATGATATTAAAGTCTATCAACTAAAAGGTCATAAGTTTCAATTCAAATAATTCTTATTTTAGAGATTTGTATAATTTAAATACAAAATATGAGGAGCATTTACCACGCTTTTGGCATAATAGACGATGAGTACAAGCTGTACTCATAACAGCCAAGCCGAATCATAAGAACTGTTCAAAGGCCCATTTTGTATTTGGTGCATGCATGCCCATATTATGTAACACGAGGGAAAGTTACAATTTTCCTCAGTTCATGAAATGGTAGGTGACAATCGTGCAAGTATTTACCTGTTACTAGCTTTTCCCTTGTGATCTGTTGAGTACTGCCTAGAATTTTAGCGTGCCAAAATTGTATTACCAGATTCAATCTCTTTCTATTTGGGTGGGCCCGATTAGTTTACTTTCCTATATTTATGGGTGTATGTGAAGTGTGTGAGAGAGCGAGATATAGTATCTTGTAATACTTGTAGGGGACTTTCCTATTTTGCTTGTGATTTTTACCCTCACATTTAGGGGCTTTCCACCTAAATATAGTGTATTGTGTATTTCTCTTCATTGTTGTTTTGATGTTTATTTTGGTACATAATTAAGTTTGGAGGTTACAATCCTAACCAATGGCGGATCCAGGACTCTAATGAAGTATGTTGTATTCTAGGAAAGACAATTAGGACATTATTCTCTCCTTGATTTACTCTTGATTTGTATGTGTTTAGGAAGGTAAATATTGCTTTCCCAAGCTCTATATATAGAGTAACCTTCTACCTTATTCATCATCTTTTCAATTAAAGGCAATTGGGTCTATTGCATTCTCACGTAGTATTAGAGCCTCTCAAAGAGACTCTCTTCTCTTCCCTCTTTTTTTTTTTCTTTTTTTTTTTTTAAATTTCTGTCTAATTACTAGTTCTCTTACTGGTTATTGTTGATTTTCCTTTAATTTTTCTTCTCTGTCTCGTCTTTCACTCTTTCTCTTCTTTATCATGCAATTTACATTCCTTTTCTTTACCTATGGCAGCAAATCCCCCACCCCAACGGTTCACCAACGAACCCCTCCCACCCCCGCGGTAGTTGAACCTAGCTCTCCCATGCCGGTGCTTCAGTTAACCACCGGGCGGCTGATCCATCCCTAGCTATGATCGATCTACCCCATATCGGATCTATAACCTCGGATCTACTCCTCAACGGTCTAACTAATACTAGTGTCGCCATCTCCGGTACTTCGTTAATAACCACGAGGCCGCAAGTTTCTCAATTTTTTTGGCTCGAGCATCCCCACATCCCTTCCTCTCTTTACCCTCCCACCGACCTATGATGCCACCAATCGCAATGGTGATCACTGGTGGTCCGGTCCTCAATATCATTCCCTCCCCTTGTTGGTAACCACCACCCAGCCGTTCGTTGGTGGATCCCAGCCTGTTGGGTCCAGTAGCCACCATGGCTGGGTGTCCACTGCGACCACAGCTGGGCTGTTGCCCCCTCCCCTTGGCGGTATAAACCCCAATCTCCCCTCCCTCTTATCAAATCCTAATATAACTCAAACTACAAGTCAACCCTTATTACTTCCCCTTTCCAATATCTCCAGTCCAGTCACATTAAAACTCCAAAATGCAACTGATTATACGGCCTGGAGAGAACAATTTTACATGCTCTTCATATCGCATCAACTCATTGGTTATATTGATGGTACTTTTCCCTGCCCCCCAACTTATATACTAAATAATGTTGGTTCCTCCATTCCTAATCCCAAGTACCTAAACTGGATTCGAACTGACCAAAGTCTTAGATCGTGCATTGCTGCAGCCATCTCTCGCCCTCTCCTAAATGATACTGTTAGACAACAAACATCAAAAGCTATGTGGGATGCTCTTGTCCAATGATTTCGAGACCACTCGCTGGCCAAGGAATACTATCTGAGATCCCAAATAATCAATCTAAAGAAAGATGGCAAAACAATGGAACAATACCTCTTTGAACTAAAATCCATTGCTGATGATTTAGCTGCTACAGACTCACCAATTTCCAATAGAGAACTAGTTCACTATGCCCTTTATAGGCTTCCAATTGAATACGCTGTTTTCGCTACTCTAACTCACTAAACATCACCAACTCTTGCTTTTGAAAAGTTGAAAACTTATTTGCTTAATGAGGAGAGTGTGCAAAACCGATACCAGGGTCGCACCTCTACTTACCCACAGCATGCTTTAGGTTCTACAAATGCAGGTAAGGGTCGAACTCTGGTCGTGGGGGTCGTGGCCGAGGTTAAGGCCGCAACAATGACCGCTGTGGCAATCGAGGGGGCCGCTCTGGGGGACAACATCAACAGCATAACTTGGGACCCTCTAACTACATGACCAACCCGCCTCACACATGCCCACCCATGCCTGGACTTCTTGGACCTGCGCCCGCACTTTGCCAAATCTGCCATAAATCTGGTCACAGTGTTGCATCATGTCCACATCGCTTTGATCATGCCTCATTCCCGGATCCATCTCACTCCCTAGCTGTCATGTCCATCGCCGACTCACAAGACTACAATTGGTACCCCGACTCTGGCGCATCCAATCATATGACACCCAACTCTGGTACGCTTCACTCTCTTCTTCCTTACCGTGGTCATAAACGTGTTTTAGTTGGGGATGGGGTTTTATTTCCTGTCATTCATGTGGGTTCTACAACTCTGCAAACTAAGACACGTCCTCTTCAACTAAACAATGTTATGTTGGTACCTAAACTAACTCACAATTTACTATCCATTAAACAATTGTGCCAAGATAATTCTTGTATTATTGAATTTGACTCAATTTTTTTCTCTGTTAAGGACAAGGCTGCAGGGATCCCTCTGCTTTGAGTTCGCAGTAATGGGCCACTTTACGGTTTTTAGCCTCACTTCATCGGACTCACGGCACAAACCTTATCCGGGCACCTATGGCATCAACGGCTATGACACCTAGGAAGACCTATGTTGGATGTCTTATGTTCTCAAAAACTAATTCCTAGCTCTCATTTTACTGAATTTTGTCAACATTATAGCTTGGGCAAGTCTCATCGACTTCCTTTTAAGCGTGTTTTGCTCTTAATTTCATCTCCTTCACATTTAGTTCACTCGGATGTATGGCAATCTCCTGTGTCGTCCAACTCATATTACAAGTATTATGTTAATTTCATTGATGACTGCACTTGCTTTACATGGTTGTACCCTATGCAACACAAATTAGATGTCTTTGAAATTTTTGTACACTTCAAAGCACTTGATGAAAACCAATTCTCTACAAAAATCAAAATTTCTCAAAGCGATGGTGGCCGTGAATTCGATCACTGTCGCATGCACAACCTATGTCAACAGCATGGTATACACTTTCGCCTTTCGTGTCCTGATACCCCACAACAAAATGGGGTGGCGGAACGAAAGCATCAACATAGAATAGAAATGGTATGGACACTACTCATCCAGGCACGGTTACCCTACACATACTGGGATGACATTGCTTGCACAGCATGTTTTATCATTAACCGTCTCCCCACCCATGTTCTCAAAAACTCATCCCCATTTGAAAAATTGTTCCAACAGAAACCTGGCTATTCCGGTTTTCGGGTATTTGGTTGTGCATGTTTTCCCAATCTCACACCCTGTGGCCCCCACAAACTAGCTCCCTGTTCTACACCATGTGTCTTCATAGGCTATGCTGCACGCCATAAAGGCTATCAGTGCCTAGACCCTCAAACAGGTAAACTATCAATAAACAGACATGTTAGGTTCAATGAAACTAGCTTCCCCAACCTAGAACTAGCAAACCCAACACACATCCCTCGACCTAGTTCTACCGCTAGCATAGTTGACCTTCCCTTTATTGTCGCCGTCAACTCCGGGGCTCCGCTACTTACTGCTACGGCCAACCCCCTACCTCCCTCAGCCACACCGCCACCCCCATGGTGAACTTCACTGACTCCTTGGTCAAACCACAGCTGCCTTCCCCAACAATGCACCCTAGCAACAACCCAACCCCAATGGGGTCCTCGACCTCACACCAAGCCAACACCACCCACACCCCAGTGCTGTCCAACGGTGAGCCCAATAGCCTCCCTCCTATTGTCCAGACCACCATCATGCCACCATCAGCAACCACGGTGGATACCCCGTCTTCCCCACCCTCATCGGAAACCACTCCCACCGCATCAAGTCCTCCCCTCACGATTCAACCCAACAATGTGCACCCAATGCAAACTCGACTCAAGGATGGTATTCGAAAAACCAAATATCCCCTCTCTCTCTCTCGTCCATAACAGTTATACAAGAGCCAACTTGTTACTCTCAGGCTGTTAAAAGCCCTAAATTGCAAGAAGCCATGGCATACGAATTTAACGCGTTAATTCTAAATAATACATGGGAACTTGTGTCCCCCAACCCAAACCAAAACATTGTAGGTAGCACTTGAAAATATCGAGCAAAGTATACATCGGATGGGTCAGTGGATTGCTTTAAGGCTCGCCTTGTAGCTCAGGGCTTTCACCAACCAGAAGGCATTGACTTCAAGGAAACCTTTAGCCCTGTTGTCAAACCCTCCACCATATGCTTTATTCTCTCACTTGCTATTACTAACAAGGGGTGTATCAAACAATTAGATGTCAAAAATACTTTTCTACAGAGCCATCTTAAGGAAGAAGTGTATATGAAGCAACCTAAAGAGTTCATACACACAAAATATCCCAACCAGGTCTGTCGATTATGGAAAGCGCTATATGGTCTCAAACAGGCTCCTCGAGCTTGGTTTCACCGCTTCAGCTCTTTCCTTTACACCCTTGGTTTTACTTGTGTCGTGCTGACCCTTCCCTCTTCCTATTTGGCAAAGTGCCGTTGGTGCACTCTAATATCTCACCATGTCCTGACTCGATATATATTTTTTGGTTAACCTTGTCTCCCAGTTTATGCATGCCCTCAGGACAGGTCATTGGCAGATTGTCAAGTGCATTCTCCAATACCTCAAAGGCACTCCCAACCGTGGACTAATGACTCGATTAGGTTCCTGCACCTCTGTGGCAGTCTATGCTGATACTGATTGGGAAGGTTGTCTTGATACACACCGATCAACAACAGGCTATGCTCTATTCCTTAGTCCTAACCTCATTTCATGGCGTGCCAAGAAGCAGAAAACGGTCTCCAATTCCTCCACTAAATTTGAATACCATGCTGTTGCCCAAGCCGTTGCTGAAGTTGATTGGGTTTGATAAATCATAAGGGACATAGGCGTTCAACACTCAGGTCCAGTCACCATCTACTGTGACAACATCTCTGCTTCTTACCTTATCGCCAACCCTATCTCCAACAGTCGTGGCAAGCATGTTGATGTTGACTTCCACTTTGTTCATGAGAAGGTTCTCAAAGATGACATCTAAGTTCTCTATACTCCTATGACTCATCAAATTGCTGACATTTTCACCAAAGGGATCAACAGTGACCTCTTCTAATACCACAAGTCCAATCTTCATGTGACTCTGCCACCTTCAGATTAGGGGGCCTATTAGAGTATATTCTATAGTATATTGTATTCTAGGAAAGATAATTAGGAAATTATTCTCTCCTTGATTTACTCTTGATTTGCATGTGTTTAGGAAGGTAAACATTACTTTCCCAAGCTCTATATATAGTGTAACCTTGTACCTTATTCATCATCTTTTCAATTAAAGGCAATTGGGTCTATTGCATTCTCACACATAGTTATAAAAAAAATAAAAAATTATAATTATGTATTGTTGGTTTTGGGCTTTGGCGAGAGAGACGACAAAGGGAGGAGCGAGAGTATTTGAGTTAAAAAATTAGGTTTAGTTTTATATTAGTGTATAATAAGAAGCAAAAATTGTGAAAAAAAGGATGTTGAGCTTGCAACTAGTAAAAATCGAAACGCTGGTCTCAAGAAATTGGGACAGTGTCTTGACCACTAGACTGCCAAGACACCAATGGTGTAGTTTCACTTATGTTAAAATATATTTTATCTATACTTTTTCTTGCCAACGCATATTTACTATTAAAGTCGGGTGCTATAGCTGCGGTGTCCATGCAACCCAGTATGGTCAATATGTGTCCGCCGCTGATCCTAACAAAGTGTTTTGAATGAGTTTTGGCTCGGCTATGGTGTGTGTTGACATACATACACTTGAACGCTAACTAGAAGGTATTTGCCAGCACACAGGATCTGTGTATCGACACACAATCTTACAGAAGCACTAGTGCCCAAAATGTGAGACTGTGTGTTGACACACATGGCAGTTTTGGCTGTTGTTTTGCGCATTTTTTTTTTGTGATGTATGGGAAATGTTTTAAGGTCATTTTAAAAGGTTATGTCCCTTCCAAGGGTCACCTATTAATTTATATAAAAGCACACTAAATCAAGGTTTAATATACTTGAAAGTACTTGAAAAATGCTTGTGAATTGACTTGAAAAGCACTTGTCAAATCCATATCATTCTTTACTTCTTTCGTCTTGGATACCAGTCATTCCTACATTCATTCTTTTTTGTGTTGTGGTTATCACCGCATTCTAGGACTATTTTGATAAACCTTAATAAGTCTTAGGGAAAGTGATTTGCTACACGCCTTGAAGCCAATTTGATAGTAACCGTTTTGTTGAATTTCTCTAGCAATCTTAAGACTTATTTTCTCGTTTATAAAAATAGCTTCTTCGTATTTGTTTGTTCATTTTGTTTGCTTAGTGTGTGAATGTGGTCGCCGTAAATACAAATCAAACAAACATGCAAAAATGAGACTCTTAGTGACGTGGGAGAGAGCTTGAATTTAGGACCGCACATGTTTGACCCCAACTAATCATCTTTTCTGGAAAAGGGACAATTTGCAATTAGTTATGGATTCTGCTTAAGGAGAATTTTTATATTTATGTGGATTTTTATTTAAGTATGATAGAAAATTAAAGAGATATGAACCTAACTCAAGTAACAGTTACAGTGAAAGAGCAAAGCCCACTGACACCTTTTCCCATACACTTAAAAGTTAGGAATTGGGGTGGAGACAAACTCAAGAGCTTAGCAATCCACTTACAAGCCAGAGTCAATCAGGTTTTTAGGCCTAGTACCCTTGACTTGTAATAACTCGAATGAGTTAGAGTTTGACAAAGTTTGGATAGAGCAAACCGTATCTGGGTTATTGGATAAGGACCAACGCAATCAATGTCAAGCCTTGGCTATCAAAGCCCTTAAACAATAACTCAAACATAAGTTCACCTGATTTATTAAGTAGTGACACTAGTGTTAAGACCAACACAATTAAGGTCAAACCTTAGCCGTCAAAGCCTTAAACTAACGTCTCAGTTCTCAAAGATTAAAATAAAAATTTCATACCTAAAACTCGAAGAACTATTTTACTCTAAATAAAGCAAGTACAGTGAAGATCTATGCTACGCTACGCTAAGCAAAGGTAGGCTAAGTTAGGCTACTCCTAGGTAAAAAGCATAAGTGTGCCGTAAAGAAACTTGAAGAGGTTTGTATGGTTGTGTTGGACATTTTACAACTTTAATAGTGTCTCTTATTTATAAAAAATGGGAATAACTGATGTGTCCTACTTCTCCGGCATTTCCTTCCTACTTCTGACTCAAAGCTCCTTTGGCGCACTAAATGGGAAGTGAACGAGCCCTGAATTTTTGTGCTCAAGCGTCATTTTGGAACCCCCACGTCCTTATAAATTGCTGGAGTTCCACATATTTGGAATTGCACTCCAGGAAACTGTCTCGAGCTTCAGAACTACCTGTTTTACAACCTTCTAAGAAGTCCCTCGAGCTCAAGCCTCCTTTACCCCTTTAAACGACCTCAACTGCTAGATACCTCTTAAAGGGTTTTAACTTTTTAGGAAACTGGGCTCGAGACGCCATTTTCTTAACATCTAAAGGCCTAGCATCACTCGAGGATGACATTTAGTGAAAAGTGTGCAATGCTTGACCTCAAAACGGCGTCGTCCCTACTCCCTCAAGTTTGGGGTGTAAATAAATGCCCCCCTTTCAGCTGTTGGTAATTTCAATTTTTCAACAGGTAAAAATCTGTTTAATTTGACCTACAATTGGCTTCAGGGAGCTCGAGAGAGTACTGTTTGATGTTTTATCTTTCTTCGTTCCAGCATGTCTATGAATATGACAGTTAGGGCATTGAAAATTTTACTTTTCACTTTGTGCTGTCTTTCCATTGTGATTAAGCGCATTGAACACTTGCTCTTAGCTTTCGAATTTACATTCTCCATTTCCAATTTTGTCTCTAGAGCTCTTAGAATCTTCCAAACCACTGACAATGGCTCAAATTTACGTTCTTAGTACCATTAAGGAGGATTGTTCTTGGATGATTGAGAATGATCTTTTTTTCACTCTACAAACTATGTGCCTTAGGGCTAATTATTGACCCCTCTTTTGAGGTTCCAAGCCTCGAAGGCATATTCCTGGATACTGATGAATCTCCTTTACTTTGTATAGTTTCTACAGGTCATTCCCAGGGAGGAAGACACATTTGCGAGGAGGTTGGCCCCTTTAAGGGGTGGGCGTTCTTGATAAAGGCACTAAATGGATGGATTGATTAACTCTTATCTGTAAGGAAAAATGGAAGAATCTTCGCATCTATAAAGCCATCAGGCTTTCTAAGATTTCCCTCAGGTATGACTACGCCATCATGACAACCCTAGGCTATTGTTGGAATATCTATTATAACACTTTTTGTCCTTCTTGAGGGCTTCCTTGGGATCACCTTGGGAAGCATAGCGGCCTTAGCAAGTCCTTCTCCAAAGGAAGCTGAATTGCCTCTTGATTCTTTTGTTTCTAAAGAGGATGAAGTCTTTACCTCTTCTTTCCCTAGGACCAACTTTTGCATGGGTTATGAAACTTTTGTTATGTTCTTTCGCATAAAGGGGCATGACAAGGTTCCAAGGAGGAAGTGGTTTCTTTCTACTTGTTCTGATTAAACAAGTTTTTATTTGTCAATTCTTTTAACACAGTCCTTAAATCTCTTAAGATGATTGCAATAAACCAGGCCTCTAATTTTGGTCCTTTGGCTCTAGGACCATTATTCTTGGCCCAAGTATATGGCTGCCTCAGGGACATCATAGTTAAGAACTCTACTGTCCAATTAGGAGGACCCTTGTGGCTGGTCCAATTGTGGGCACAAGCCTATTTGCCAAAGCTTTGGTGTAGGGGACCTATTATCCCATAGGTGATGCAGTCACCTGCTATGGGGAGCAGTTTGCTGACATGGAACTCCTCTTACCTCAAGGATGGTCCTTTGACTAATGTCTTAAGGAGCTTATGTCCCCTCGAAGCAAGTCAGGAATCTAATGGACTTCTTTCAAGTATAGGAAGCTTGGTCTTGTTTGGTTCAGGAAACTTGATTGCCACAATGATGTCTCTGTGGAAATCAATGCTTAGGTTTGGCAAGCAATCTTGTGCCCCCACAACCTCTTCTTTGATCACCAGACTCATCCTGGTGTAGAGGCTTACATGCCTGGGTTGTTTGCCAAGCAAATTAGGATGGTCTAGGAAATTCCTTTTCCAAACTTGAGGACCAAGAACTTATGGTGGGCTAAGAGGATCTCTATTCAACTATCTCATTATAAGAAGCTTTATGTGTCAAACCTAGAGATCAGGTCAACCTATGGCTACCCTGTTTCCTGCAGGTATGCCTTATGCACTACACCTCATTTTTCAGCTTGGTTCCAGGCCTATCAGTTCTCTTTGAAGGATAGAGGCACCAAGTAGTATTTATGCCTTCCCTTGAGCTTGCAAGTCCTAGATTGAGAGCTTCCCAGCCAGTCAGAGTGAGATAAACTCCGAAAAAAGCACTACCAGGTAAGCAGCCACCTTTGAAGTTCTCAAATGGCTTGAACAAAGACTAACCCTTGTCTATTTTCCTTTACAACTCCAGTTGCTCAAGAGACCTTCAGTAACGCCCAAAGTTTCACTAGAATGTTTTTGGAAAAATATCCTCCAAAGGCTACCGCACCAGCCTATAAAGTTGGTGGCTCGAGGAAACGAACTAGGAGAAGGGTTCCCCTACTCTTCCATCCAGGGACATTCAGGCATTAGAAGAAGAAGGAGAAGATGAAGAGGAGGTGCCAATCTCACAGTTGGTGAGCAAAAGAAGAGCTAGAGTCTCTTAACCAGAGGTATTGGCCTTGCTTGATTGGTTTTCCCTTGTTTACTCTTCTCTAAAGCTGTCTTGACTTTTTGTATGATGCTAGGCAACAACAAATCCAATCATAGTGGCAGTCCCGGACTCTTCACCCCAAAGACGTGCCTGAGTCTCCTCAAGAAATAGAGTCTCTTGGCTTAAGCTCTGGCGAAGAGAGAGATATGACCACTCAAGTCTTGGAGACCCTCTTGAGTGACTTACCTAGAGAAGCTTCTCCTCCAGTTCCCTCGAGACAAGACCTCATTCAGGCGCCATTCCTTCTTCCAAGAATGCCCTCAATTACTGTAGAAGAGATCCATGAAGATATCATCTCTTCTTTTTGTTTATGGATTCTTGATGTTTGAACCATCATTCTGTCCTGGCATACCAGCATCATTTTACAGAAGTTCCTCCTGAGGAAAGTGTCCCAACATCTAAGGTACCAGCTGTAGTTTGCTCTGCACGCACTCCTGAAGTCTCAGAGGTAAGAATTAATCTTTCCTCATTTTGCTTTGATTCCAAAGGTGGGTTTTATTTTTGACATTTATGATGTTGTCTTCATCAGGTCACACCATCAAGGATCACACTTCCACCTATCTTAGAAAGGATTGCATCTCCCCTAGAGAAGCTAGGGACAAGTGGAAGAATGGCCTCTAGCAACTTGACCAAGTCTCTCCAAGATTCTAGAGATCTCTCTCTCTCTTCTTTTTGGCTGAGGAAGCCAAACATTAAGAAGCTCTTTCCTTAGTAAAGGCCCTAAGGTTGCACCTACTATTGGCAGAGAATTTGAGACATTTGAAGGGGTACTTATCAGAATTACCTAAGAGATCCTAGTGCATCTTTAGCAGAAACGGCAGTTTCAGGTTGCCTTCCAGTATCTAGGATGCTCATGTGGCCTAGGAGATCTATAGCTTCTCTCAGAAGAACTTCAAGTAGCCAAGGAGATCTAGAGTAACCAAGCCCAAGACACTAAAGGCCTAGAAGATGAAATTCATCACTTGAAATAGAAGTTGAGCCAGCTCAGGGATCATCTCACTTCTCTCAGCTAATAGCACACCTCTCAAGGTTCAAGAGTTGAAGATCTTGTACAAGTAACAACAGAGGCCTAGAGAACTGAGCATGCCCTTCAAGAAGAAGCCATCTCTATGGACCAATGGTTGAATGGGACTACCAACCAATTATCATCCATAGAGGAATCCTTAGTTAGGATTAAGACTTAACTTTTATGAGATTGTATTGAAGTTTTCGGCCATACAAGTGACTTACTTGTATTTTTTTTTTTTTGTCATGTACTTCTATAAAATCATTAATGAAATACACATTTTATTTCACACGTCACTCATTTTGGTACTTCCTCTTACAAACGTACCTCTTCAACTACTTAAGGATCATTAAGTTGATCCCTAAGACATTGATACTGAATTGGGCCCACAACTAGGGGTGAACAACAATCCAAGACCGGACCAAATCGGACCAGACCGGACTGGACAAAAGACTGAAAATACATAAAATCATGAGACCAAGGACTAAATTGATTAAAATTGGGTCGGTCCGGTCCAGAACTAGTTTGAAACCGATCCGGACCAGATTGGAGCGATTTGGACCAATTTTTCATCTACCACGTGCAATTATAAGATGAAAAGTATTTCCATAAGAAGTTACAGTCACAAAATAACGATAATTGTATAATTTGCACAATGTATATATAATATAACTATAATTATTTAAGATATTTGCATAATCATTAAATAGCAAAAATAAATATTTAATCTTCTATTATTTAATATTTTTAGATACACATACTATATATTAATTCTCTCTGACATGCTACTCTCTCTCTCCTATGTGACACGCTTAACGTCTGCTGACCCTCACCCCCATCGTTGGCACACTCGCCGGTGACCGCGTCGGCACACTCGCCGGCCACCGACACAACCACTCTGGTGCCGGCCCCAAGATGGCGACACCTCGACGCCGGCTAATCAACACGACAGCCCCCGACTCTACCAACGCTTCACCCTTCTCCCTCCCTTTCCCCAGTTGCCCAACCATCCGGACGACCACCAAACCCTCTCTGCCCCGCCATCGCCGCTAACCCCTACCCCTACGCCATTGGCACAATGACCCCTGCCCATCACCACCACTACCTCCTCCCCTCTCTCCCCTACCACCCTACCACCACCACCGACAACCCCTACCACGACCCCTGACCACCACCAGCCAGTGCCTTCACTGGCCTCCCCACCTCCACAGCGCACCTCCTCTCTCCTCTGCCACCCCCCTCTCCACCGACCCCTGACCACCTCCCCCTCCACCACCAACAACAGCACCCTAACAACCAACACCACCACCTCCTCACGACATCCACCTCAAAGTAGCCTGACCACCACTGCCACTCGCAGCCAGCTGGTCCAGGAAAGCAAAAATTGGCCAGCCTCACCTAATCTAGACCCCTAACCCTCACCTCACCCAACCAAGGCTAACCTAAAACCAACCTACCCTAACCCAAATCCTAAAAAAACTGGAACCCACCCCAGCAGCCCGTAGCAAAGCAGGCCCAGGTAAGTATTAGCTTGGTCAGAGTATTGACTAGGTACCAGGCCTAGGTTTGACCTATCCTTTATTACTGCAGGGTTGTATTTTAATTACTGCTGCTCGGTATCATTATTTGATCTACTCCATTCTTCCTTACTACTTGGAACTACTTTGATTTTAATTGCTATTGATTGTGGCTTATTGTTGTGCTTTTAAGACCTCTTATTTTATGATAGCTTATATTCAGTGTTCCTATTTGTTGTGATATTACTTGTGGTGTTGCTATTTTATTCTTGTATTTGGTGATTCTGCTAGTCGTGACTAATGACAGGTAGTTTATGAACATTACTAGAAATAGACCTCAAAACCTAGGGCTATCTTCAAAGGGGTTAGGGAAGAGGTGAAACAGGTGACTAGGTAAGGGGAGCCTGCGATTTAGGGCATTAAATATTGGAACATTAATGAAGAAGAGTTTTGAGGTGGCCCAAATAATGATGAAGAGAAAGATCAACATCCTGTGCCTTTAAGAGACTAGGTGGGTGGGCACAAAAGCACAGGATGTGTTAGGATACAAATTATGGTATGCGGGCCAAGCTCCGGGTGGGGGGGTGGGGAATGGAGTGGGTATGATTGTAGATATCCTCTTTAAGGACAAAGTAGTGGGGGTGATAAGAACTAGCGATAGGATCATTAGCATCAGGCTAGTTTTAAATGGGGAGATATTAAACGTTATAAGAGCATATGCACCACAGATTGGGCAGACAGAGTAAGAGAAGACTAGATTTTGGGACGACTTACACTCAACAATGCAAGGCATACCCCAGAGCGAACAGGTGGCGATTGGTGGTAACTTCAATGGACATGTGGAAGCGACCACTAATGGCTATGCATCCCACCATGGAGGCTTTGGTTTTGGAACAAGGAACGATGAGGGTAAGGCCTTGTTAGACTTTGCCGTCACTTATGAGTTAACGGTTGCCAACACCTTCTTCAGAAAATGGGAGGAGCAGATCATCAGTTATCAGAGCGGTGAAGCAATGACCTAGATTGACTGCATACTACTAAGGAAGAGGACTCAAAAAGATTATATAGATCGCAAGGTTATCCCTAGGGAAGACCTCTCAACATAGCACAGGGTATTGTGTGCTGATGTTAAAGCCAACAGAAGGGGCAAGAAAACTACGAAACCATCATAGCCACGCACTCATTGGAGGGATATGAAGGGGGACAAGTTTCAAGTATTTAAGGAAAGAGCTGTGGCTGTGCTGAGAGAGGATTGCAAGGGAGATCCAAACCATAGATGGAACTAAGTAGCCCAAAAGATCAGAGATGTGGCACGCGAAGTTTTAGGTGTGTTAAAGGGTGGGGCACCAAACAACAAAGAGACCTAGTCTGTGTAAGGAGGTGCAGGAAAAGATTAAGGCGAAACGAGAATGCTTTAAGGAATGGGACCGAAGTGGTGACGAGGACAAGAGGCAATAGTATAAACAAGCCAAGAAGAAAGCTAAGATAGCAGTAAGAGATGCACAAGCTAAATCCTACGAGGATTTCTAAAAAAGGTTGGATACTGATGAGGAAACTAGGGCCCTTTGTAGAATTACAAAAGTGAGGGAGAGGAGGACTAGAGACATTGACCAAGTAAGGTGCATAAAGGGAGCAGATGGTCAAGTGCTTATGAACAAGCAACAAATTAAGACTAAATGGAAATCCTACTTCTAGGATCTGTTCAATGAATAGGGAGTTAGAGACGGATCCCCAGGAGAACTACAAGCACTTGAGGAACACCACACCTACTATTACTGCACGAGGATTAGACCCAAGGAAGTTAGGGGAAGCCTTAAAGAAGATGGGTGGGAGTAAAGCAGTAGGCTCAGATGGATTAGCCATTGAAGCATGGAAAGGCACTGGAGAAATGGGTATCAGATGGCTGACAATATTATTCAACAAAATTCTCCAAGGGAAGAAGATGCCAGACGAGTGGCAGAAGAGTACATTAATTCTTGTCTATAAGAACAATGGAGACATCCAGAGTTGTGCCAACTACAGAGGAATCAAACTAATGAGCCACACTCTGAAACTTTGTAAGCGGGTCATAGAAAGAAGGCTACGACAACAAACAGGGTTATCGGAGAATCAATTTCGATTTTATGCCTGGCAAGGCGACAATAGAAGCCATCCACATCCTAAGGAGGTTAATAGAGTAATATAGAAATAGACAAAAGGACCTCCACATAGTTTTCATTGACCTAGAGAAGGCATATGATAGAGTGCCGAGAGAGGTCCTCTGGAGGGTCTTGGAGAGGAAAGGCGCCCCCCAGCCCTATACACAAGCCATTAAGGACATGTATAAAGATGCACAAACCAAGGTATGCACAACAGAAGTGGAGACAGACGCTTTTGCCATTACAGTTGGGGTACATCAAGGATCAGCCTTGAGCCCCTTTTTGTTCATTTTGATTATGGACGAGCTCACTAGGCGCATCCAAGGGGACGTGCCTTGGCGCATGCTTTTTGCGGACGACATAGTCCTAGTGGGAGAGTCCAGGGAGGAGGTGAATGAAAAGCTAGAACTCTGGAGATTGGCCTTAGAATCGAAAAGGCTAAGACTTAGTAGATCTAAAACCGAGTATATGGAACTCAAGTTCTATGTATCTACCATGCCAAGTACAGAAGATGTCAAGATTGAATCAGAGTGCATACTACAAAAAGTGTGCTTTAAATACTTGGGTTCCATGGTGCCACAAGATGGTGAAGTGGACGCAGATATTAACAATAGGATAAAAGTAGGTTAGCATAAATAGAGGATGGCCTTAGTGGTACTGTGTGATAGGAAGTTCCTGCTCAAGTTAAAGAGAAAATACTATAAGACGATAGTAAGACCGGCTATATCTTATGGGGCGGAATGCTAGCCAGTCTAGCAAGATTACACGCAAAAGATGAAGGTAACAGAAATAAGGATATTGGGATGGATGTATGGACACACAAGGAAGGATAGGATCAGGAATGAAGTCATAAGAAGTAAATTAGGCATGGCCCCAATCGAGGATAAGCTGCGGGAGCAACGTTTGAGGTGGTTTGGGCATGTTAGGAAGAGACCGAGCAGTGCACCTGTCAGGAGATGCGAATAACTCAATATTATAGACGGGAAGAGACGAAGAGGCCGATCAAAGAAGAGTTGAATGGAAGTAATTCGACAGGACCTCGCTTATCTCAACCTCAGTGAAGAAATGGCTCTAGATAGAGCTCGATGGAGGATTAGTATATGGGTAATAGATATAGCGGGGTAGGAACGTCGAGCACTTCTAGGCTAGTACTAGCGCCACCAAACTTTTTGCATGCCTGTCTGTTTATATGCATTTCTGCCTTGCTTCCATTTATATGCTTAAACCATTTATATGCTTGCAAGTTGTCCATAGCCCTTTTCATGGTGGTGTGAGACACCACAGTTGATGGACTCACCTACTCGAATGTGAGGGTGATTAAAACATCCTCTGTCAAGAGTAAGAGCTTGCTCTCAAGAGCATTCCGGACTGACCAATTTTTGAGTTGTTATCAGGACCTTACAAGTCATGTTCGCAGAATACGTCATAATATTGGAACCACATAAAATGAGTATGTGCGTGCCCCACAATGACCTTTTCGGTTCAAGACTCGTTCACCTGAAAGGTTTTGGGACATAAATGCTTACTAGGTATTGATTCAAGTCCAAAAGATATTGGTACCATCAAGTGTGGTTTCTCTTGCTTAGGAAAACTTTCTTTTCAAAATTTTGAATCATGTGGGAGATTGTTGGATTTGCTTCAAAAATTTTCAAATGTTTTACCAGGCCGGGTGTAGGTGCAGCTATTTTACATATTAGATGTGAAGGCAATGAGGTTAACTCACCCAGCCAAAACGAAGTAAAAATGAAATAAACTCAAGGGCTTTAAAAGGGAAATACAGGAGACGAATATCACACGAAATAGAGGGCCATTTTTCATTAATAATTTCTGAGATTACAAGATGCTCCAATGAACACAAATTACACATATTTATAGACCTTGACAACCCCAAGGTCATGGGTAACCGTTCCCGCCTTTTTTCCCCTCTTCTTTCAAGCCGTGTCCCATGTTCTTCTTCATGCCTTGGACAGTTATGGTCAGCTTTGGTCAATGCACATGTCTTATTATTTTAGGAGCCATATTTGAACTGGCGGTTACTCCTTCTTCAGCCCACTCCTCTTCTTTTCCCGCTCTTTTCCTTGTGTGAACTAGTCAAAGTCATCCTCACTTCTTCTCTTTTGGTAACCGTCTCCCACATGTATCACGTGCCCTTTTTTATCATCTTTTAGGGTCGGTCCTAGTTGGGCCTACGCGTTCCCGGGCTAGGCCAGTGCCCTGCACTGGGCCCGTGCCTATCGCTATCCATTTGTGCCCTTGGTTTGGCCCAGTGTCGTGCCCTTGGCCTTGTCATGACATTGTCAGGACCGTGCCGGGTCCGTGTCACGACACTGTCTAGGGTCGAGCCTGGGCCTTGTCATGACACTGCCTGGGGCCGCGCCTGGGCCTTGTCATGACATTGTCGGGGGCCGCGCCTGGGCCTTGCCATGACATTGTCTGGGGCCGCGCCTGGGCCTTGTCATGCCACTGTCCGGGGCCGAGCCTGGTCCTTGTCATGACACTGTCCGGGGCTGAGCCTGGCCCTTGTCATGACATTGTCTTGGGTCCGTGTCTGTCTCGGTTCCCACTTTGTCCATCACTTAGGCCTAGGTCCGTTGAGACCTAATGCACCGTTAACTGAGTGCGCACCTTGTCCACATGATGCCAATCTGTGGCAGCCCATTTGACACGGCACAGGCGCAAGGCGCCCACCTGTGCCCCGGGCCGGAGTGTCACAGGTCTTACAGGTGCGGCACAGTATTTTTTCTGACTCGCATTTTAATGTTTGGGTTTTTAATTTTTCCATTGTAAATTTGAAAAATGGTCTTTTATTTCCCCCAATTTTGCTCGGATATTCTGTAATATTTATCTCGGCAATACCTTCCCACCTAGCACTTCTTTTAGCTGCTACTTCTCAACTGACTGTGCGTGTTGGAGGGCTGAAATTTCTCCACAAATTTGTTAGTGTTGCTCAAAAATGAACAGAAGAGGAAAAAAATAAAAACTTGTTTATAATTCTTCCTCTGGTTTCCTCTCTATCTCTCCCAAAAACCAAGCTATTTTCACATATGAAATTGTACGATTTTCTAAGCTTTTTGTGGGGTATTCCAATCCACCGCTCTAGATTACGCTAGCGGTGAATGTCTGTTACAGCCCAAAAAGAGCTAAAAAGGAAAAATAAGTATCCCACATCGGTGGGAAGACACAAAATGTACCAATTTATATACTAGGGGGGCTACTCCACCCATTGCCAATTGGTTTTGGGATGGAACCTCCTTTAGTCTGTAACAATGTCATGTTAATCCTAGGAGTCGGAGTGTCGTTTGGTCCTGTTGTACCAATACAGAGGCATAAATGATTTTAGGGCAGTGATGAACTCCACATCACGACGACAATCTTCGTTTTTCAGATAAGTTCTAATTACTTTCCCTACATCTTCTTACCCTTAGTCGGTGTAGAATCAACCATCAACTACGAAACTACAAAAAGTTTTAGCTCGAGATTGAGCTCAGATACCAAATGTCACGAACCTTTGTAATGGGGAAAGATTTAGAATAGGGATGAGATAATGAGACAAAAAGAATTTGAGATTAGAAGAGAATAGAAGAAAATAGAGAGAATTAGAAGTTAAGAGAGAGTAAAGTTTGCATATTAATATTAATAAGCATTGTTTTTTTCTTACAAGAAGAATTACCCTTATTTATACAAAAACCAACTTGTTAACAAACTAGCCTAACAAGGTCCATAACAAAATTTTATTTCTTCGATACTAACTTTTAAAATATAAAGAATAACAATCAAAGTAACTTCCTGTCATTCAAGCAAAATTGTACACAATCCATTTATTTTGAAGAGATACAATAACTTTCGAAAAGAATAGAAAAATAAATCTATGAAAATATGTTCATCTATTTATTTTATAGATACTGAGCTAACATTAAAAAAATAATAAAGAATTATGGAATCTAATATTTAGAATAAATTGAAAAAAATTTCCTTGTTAAATTTGAAAATAGTTATCTAACAGATAAAACATAATAGATTTTCAAAAAAAATAATTCAAATGAACTCAATAGATTTCAAATTGAAAATAAATAAATAAATAAATAGAATTCTAGAAGAAAAATCCTTTTTTTTTGGAAGAAAATCAAACAAACCAAAATTAAAGAATAAACTTTTTTGAAAAAAAGTTACAAAAATAATGGAGAAAATTTAAAAATAATTATCATTAAAAACCCAAAAAGATGCAAAACGATAAGAAACATTAAAAAAAAACTTAAGTATTTTGCATCTCCATCCAACATGCACTAATAAGCAACTATTTTTCGACAAATTTGACCAATCGCTATTTGAAAGTTAAACAAAATTTGCAATTATTTTCTAATTTGGTTTAATGAATCAAATGATTAAAAATAAATAAATTCTAAAAATAAACTCAAAAAAAGGGAAAATATTTCTAAAAAATTATTAAAAAGGAATTTTTTTTTCTTTTTGGTATGTCAGTAAAATAGATAGATAAAAGAAAAAAATACAAAAAAATAAAAAGAAAATTATTTGTTGTGATGAAAAGAAAAACATTCAAAATATGAATAAAACAATTTTTTTGGCAAAAAAGAAAATTTTGAGAAATCAAAAAACCTAAAAATTAGAAAAAAATGAAAATATTATGCTAAGATATCGTTTTAAAAAATACAAATGTTTCTTCAATAATATATTGCAATTAAGTTATACATAATTCCTTAACACAATACAATTTCGAGAATCAAATCATTAAATTCGCGAGGTAACAACGGATTTAGCATTATAATTCAAGATTGATGTATCAGTTTGCTTTATAAAAATTTAGGTACAAGATTTTTTTTGGTCAAAATGCCCAAGGGCAATTTCATTCAACGAAATCCATCATATATAGAGACAGAACTAAGGGAGGGGAAAAATCCATCCAATCATGGGAATACATTCTCAACCTATGTAACTGTGTCACTTCATGGACTAAATGGTTGGATGCTCTAGGGCACCAAGAGAAAGAAAAGAGAAACAAAAAGTTGTAACATAATTTTAATGTCCAATATGTAAAAGCTTTATATTTATTTTCAAATATCATTTAATGAATCAATTGGTCAAAAATATTAATTACAATTACTAATGTTTATAAGCAATTAAACTATATAAAATGCAAAAGCTTATCGTGCATCGCATAGGTAGAGGCGGCAATAGGATCATTAGGATCGGATTCGAGCAAACTCATTCGCGTTTGGGTCATTTTGAATTTATAATAAACTCGGGTCAGGTCAGGCTTGGGTCAACCCATTCAAGCTTGGGTCACTCTCAGGTTTTACCTGTACATGGGTCGAGTTGGGTCTAGGTCAAGTTTTTTCGGGTTCAGGTCACTTTAATTTTGAGTGATCTTGAGTTTGGGTCAATCTTGAGTTAGGTTATACAGGTTTCAAGTCTTCATAATCCTACTATTTAGCCCCTTGATGGTATGAAGCAGTTATTAAAGTTTAAATTATGCCAAATACTTTATATTTTTACCAATATATTTATTATATTATAAATATAGGTGCTCAATAATATATTATAAAGTTCAATTGTACTTCTAACAACTAATAATTCTCATTGAATTTAAAGACCTTGGGTAAATTTAGCTTTTAAGTCAGGTTGGGTTCGGGTTGGCTCAGGTCAGTGCTGGGTCGGGTCAGGTCAAATTTATATCGGGTTATTTTCAAGTTAGACAAAGAACGGGCCGGGTTAGTTGCAGGTCGAGTCATTTAAGTTTCGGGTTCAATTATTTACGGCATACTTTTAGTTCAAATCAAGTTGGTTTATAAGCTTTCCAGGTTGATGTTTCCTGTCGAGTTGAATTTGCCACTTCTACGTACGGGTAATGACCAATAATATATTAACAATATCTATTCAGTTTATGAGATAGAAAATAACTCTCAAAAATTGCCCAATGAATGAAAAACGTGGAGCATGATTCAATGGATGCAGGATAAGCAAATTCTGAACCCAAGCGGTAGTGTCAAGACCAGTCCTTGGGGCCCAAAGCAAACGCATTCAATATGGCCCATCATATATTATACATTTGTTTTAACAACATAAATTTTAATACAATAAAATATTATTACAAAATACAATAAATTATAAGAAAACTTGTTACTATAACTTATTTTTTGTTTTAACAACATAAATATTAATAAAATAAAATATTATTAGAAAGTACAATAAATTATAAGAAAACTTGTTACTATAACTTATTAATATTATTGTCAATTTATATGTTCAAAATCACCACAAAGATAAGTGAACTTACATATTACCGTCATATGGACCCTTATAATTTGAAGGCTCGATATATGAAAATTATCACAATAAAATTGAACAAAACCAATACAAAGCTACACAAATAGATGAAAAATTTTTGGATGATCATATTATTCACAAGAATCTAACTATTTGTAATAAAAGAGGGCAAACCAAAAGACTAGAGAAAACCCTAAAGGAATACTATGACCAAATAATTACATGAGTAATGGTTAAGAATTATTGCAGATGAAACTCCCCGAATGCCATAAGTGGCTGGTTATGAGGAGAGGAGGGGATGACTAAATTTCATTGAATGTCCTCATTCAATTCTAGATCCAGAAATATTCTCTATGCACGATAAATTAAAATACAAGGAAAATACATAAATACATTAAAATACTAAAAATTCAACTTCAACACTCCCCTTCAAGTTGGAGCATGCAAGTTTATAATGCCCAACTGGGGAAGGAAGGAAAAAAATGAAGGAGAACCAAGAGCTTTAGTAATGATATCGGCCACTTGGCTTGTACATAGAACAAATGAAGTAAAGATCTCCTTTAACAACAACTTCTCTCGAACAAAATGACAATCAACTTCTATATGTTTCATCCTTTCATGAAAAACTGGATTTGACGCAATGTGAAGGGCTACTTGATTGTCATAGAAAAGGATGGCCGGTTCATGAATCCCGACTCTAAGATCATACAACAACTGACACAACCAAACTAACTCACTTGTTACCATAGCCATTGCACGGTATTCTACTTCAGTGGAAGAATGAGAAACAACCGTTTGTTTCTTGGAACACCACGAAATTGGGATGCCACCCAGGAATACTATAAATCCCGTGGTGGAGTGTTTACTAGTGGGACAACCTACCCAATCAACATCATAATAAGCACGAAGGCTAAAATCAGAATTATGTGGAAGAAAAATTCCTTGTCTCGGTGTCCCCTTAATATAACGAAGTATACAATATGCAGCTTCTAAATGCGGTACCCTTGGATCATGCATAAACAGAATAAGAATCTTGACTGCATAACAAATATTAGGTCGAGTAACAGTTAGGTACAACAAGGGCCCAACTAGGCGACTGTATTGTCCTTGATCCTCAACAGGGTCCCCTTCTTGATCAATCAAATGGTGGTTTTGAGCAATCTGAGTATCCAATCTCAAATAAGATGTCAAGAGCATACTTTCGTTGATTTAAAAAAAACCCATCTTTAGAATGGGCAACCTCTATACCAAGAAAATACTTCACGAGTCCTAAGTTCTTAATCCTGAATTGTTTATTGAGTGAAGACTTCACCTTTTCTATATAACTAATATTATTCCCTATTATTATGAAATCTTCCACATACACCAAAACTGCCACATAAGTTGTATCATTCGAGAAGGTAAACAAGGAATAATCTAATTTAGACTGATTAAAACCGATAGAAATCAAGAAACTTGCAAACTTCAAATTCCAATTGCGAGAGGCTTGCTTAAGACCATAAAGTGACTTTCGCAATCGACATACTTTACCCATATGTTGGTTCTCAAAAACTTAAGGTAACTTCATATACACTTCTTCATCTAGATCACCATGTAAAAATGCATTGTTAACATCCAATTGATGAATAATCCAATTTCTTGCTGTACTACAACAAGAACACATCGCACAATAACTAATTTTGCAATAGGAGCAAAAGTATCATGGTAATGTATACCTTCAACTTAGGTATATCATTTGGTAACAAGATGAGCCTTGTAATGCTCTATGGACCCAACAGACTTGTAGTTCACTTTGTATACCCATTTTTGAATCAATGGCACATTTTCTTGGTGGCAATTCCTCTAAAGTCCAAGTTTTGTTTTGCTCCAAAGCCTGAATTTCCTTCTTCATGGTCTCTCTCCAATGTGGAGATTGTACTGACTGTGCAAAATACTTTGGCTCATCACAAGAGATGATGGCCCCAAGGAAAGCCGAGTAAGAGTAAGAAAACCGTGCATTAGTAACGAAATTTGATAAAGGAAAACTTATACATGAGTTGGTCGAAGGAGTAGTAGGATGAGGATGGGCTATAGATGTCGGAACATCACACACAGTCTTGATATTTTACCGGCATAGACCGAACACGTGCCATCCTCGTAGCACCCCTCTCGGCTTCTTGTTCCTGGGCTGTTACTGACTGACCGACACCTTGCTACTAGTGTTCGGTCAGCGTCCAATGCACCACCACCCTGCAATGGTGGTGCTGCCGCAACATCACCACCTTGTTGTGGTGGTTCCATGTGCTCCTCCGTGGCTGAAATCCCCATCACATCATCATCAATAAATTGAGAAACATTTTTTGGTAAAATCAATCCATTACTTTTATCCTGCTTTTCAATAAATGGAAATCTATCTTCATAAAAAATCACATCACGAGAAACAATAAGCTTCTTGTTGTCTAGATCATACACCTTAAAACCCTTCTTTCCATGAGAGTAACCAACAAATATACATTGATTAACACGAACCCCAAATTTATCCTTAGTACGATCTTTCGTATGGACATAACGTAATGAACCAAAGACACGTAAATGATTATAAGAAGGAGCCCTTTTAATCAATACCTTGTAGGGACATCGATTTTGTAATCGAGGTGTAGGCATGAGGTTGATCAAGTAAGAGGCAGTTAAGACGCATTCTCCCCAAAAGTATTTTGGGAGGCCGACCTCAAACCGTAGTGCACGAGCAACTTCTAAGAAGTGACGATGCTGCCTCTCCACAACGCAATTTTGTTGTGGGGTATCCTTGATCAAACTTTGAATTTGAATTCTTCTTCCTGCATAAAAGTCAAGCAAAGGTCCAAAAAGAAATTCTACAGCATTATTGCTTCTAACTTGTTTAACTTGTAAGCCATACTTAGTTTGTACTAGCTGACAAAAATCTATGAGAATCTAATGAGACTGACACTTGTCTCGCATCAAATACACCCATGTACATCTACTAAAATTATCAACAATTGTAAGGAAAAAAAACGAGCTCCTGTTAAAGATAAAGTACGGTATGGCCTCCAAATGTCATAATGTATCAAATCAAAACAACCTTTAGTTTTGCTAACCGACAAAGGAAAAGGTAAACGTGTTTGCTGGGCTTGATGGCATGAGTCACAAATAACATCAACATCAACATTATTCCCAATATTCAAATGCGGTAAACTAGTCAAATTGGTAAATGGAACGTGGCCCAACCTACAGTGCCACAAAACTGCCTTCTTTCTAGAATCTTGAACATGCGCAACCCTTGTAACCGATTAAGACTCCAAAAGATATAGCCCATCCTACTCTCTATGACTCCAATCAGCTTCTTTGATAGAAGGTCCTGTATCACACAAAAAATTTAAAAAGAAGTTACAGCACAATCTCTATCTCTGCTTAACTTGCTCACCGAAAGTAAATTGCAATTAAAACTTGGGATTTTCAACACATTTTCAAGCACCATTTTGTTTGATATAACGGCATGACCAACATGAAAAACTGGCAAAGTGGACCCATTTGGAAGTCTAATAGGTTTAACTATGTTGTTAGCATAAGCATCATGTAAAACAAAATTCGATAACACCATGTGATTGGAAACCCCCGTATCGATAATCCATACATAATTTTTGTAAGAAACCTAACCTGTTAAGTTAACGCAAGGAGAATTTCCCTCAAGGCTAAGAACAGCTAACAATTGCTACTACTAGGATCCTGAGAGCCCGACAATGGGGCTATCGTTTGATCCTTGTCCCGTATCCATTGGCGAGTCCAGAGCGGGCAGAAGAAGAGGCACATGCTGCGGCGTCTGCTGCAGCATGTGCAGCCATAACAACATGGTTTGGTGCTCCCCCACCATGTTGTTTCTACCCTGCGGGATAGCCAATAAGCTCGTAGCAGCGCTCCCTTGTGTGTCCTTGCCTTGTGCAATCAGAACAAGATAACCGATTATTGCGTCAAAGGACTTGTCCTTTAGAAGCCGACAAGTTCCCTTCTATGGACACATTATTCCCTTTAATGGCGACAGGTGCCGCTTATGGGATCACAACATTACCGGAAGCAACACTTTGTTGCTTCTATTCTTGACAAACGGTTGAGTAAGCACTAGCAATGGAAGGTCAAGGCTTTGTGTTCATTAATTGAGATCTAATAGTGGCATGGATCTAAACCCATTAACAAGTCTAGAAGCCTCTCCATATCACGAATGGACATGAAGGCTTGAGCGGACCCACATGTGCAAGGTGGAACGGCAACCAAAGTGTATAGTTCATCCCATAATGCCCTCAATTTCGTAAAATAGGTGAAAATTGGCATTTTCTTTTGTTTTAAGTGTGCAATTTCAAAGTTACTTTCATAGACACGAGGGATGTTTCCTTGTAAGAAACATTCATTCAAATCTAGCCAAATGTCGCTAGCAGTTTCAAAATGTGCTATGCTTGCATTGATTTCTTTGGAAATAGCATTTGTAAGCCATGAAGAAATCTTGGAGTCACACGGAGTCCTATTCTCAAAATCCAGCGAATTTTTGTTCGGTTTTTCAATTGACCCATCAAGAAAGCCAATTTTTTGCTTGGTTTTACAAACCTTAAAAATGGAACGTCTCCAGGCCCGGAAACTAGGCCTAGTTAAAATATCTTGAACAAAAACAAGCCTCATGTGGTCCAAGGGATGAAGATAATAGGGCAAGTTCACATCAGGGACTCCGTCTGAAATAGTAATTGATGCAACAGTTTGATTAGAACTCTCATTTGCCATTAGAAAACAAGACAAAATCACAAATAAAAACAGTAAAAGCAAGAGAATAGCGACTTACATTCTGATACCATGTAAAAAATATCACAATAAAATAGAACAAAACCAAAACAAAGCTACACAAATAGATGGAAAATTTTTGGATGATCATATTATTCACAAGAATCCAACTATTTATAATACAAGAGGGCAAAGCAAAGGACTAGAGAAAACCCTAGAGCAATACTATGACCAAATAATTACATGAGTAATGGTCAAGAATTATTGCAAGTGAAACTCCCCAAATGCCATAGGTGGCCGGTTAGGAGGAGAGGAGGAGATGATTAAATTTCATTGAATATCCTCTTTCAATTCTAGATCTAAAAATATTCCCTATACATAATAAATTAAAATACAAGGAAAATACATAAATACATTGAAATACTAAAAATTCAATTTCAACACGATACAATTGATTTAAAGTGTTTGGGGTAATATCAGGCCCTAGACAATGTGATGAGAATGACACCTTACCAACTCAATTAAGTCTTGTTAGTGTATCTCTACCCTTAAATATGACATAATCCATGTTTGGCATCACATTTGCAATCCAAGCGTATATCTATGTGGTGGATTTAAAATATTTAAGGGGAGATTTGATAATAGAGAATTTTACAGTTTTCTTGAAAAATTTTCTTGAAAACTGGAAATTCAAAAAGTTGTTTACGAGTCCAATTTTTCAAGAGGACGGTTTTCTAGTTTTTCACTCTCTTTGAAAAATTTAGAAAACAGTTTAAAACTATTTTCTGGAATTTTCCACCTTTGTGTTCCTGAGAAGTTTTTTTATTTTACTCCCTTACTCTCTGCTTTATTTTCTTTCTCTTTCTTCACTCTGCCTTTTCTCTTTGTCTTACGTTCTTAGGCCCTTGCTATGAATTCTAACCTCCAATCCACAACTCATGCTTCAAGAATGAAGACACATAAGAGGACCATGTGAGTTTTTTTAATGGCACTCATCTTTGTAGAACATAATAGAGCATGCATTTTGCATATTTAAGAATAAGTTCCTCATTCTTAAAGCAACAATTGTTTGGGGGAACTTGTTTGCACTTTATACTGAACTATCCACTAAGGTGTCAAAAGATAATTGCAGCAGTGTGTGAATAAATGACAAAACAAATACATCATTTACTTTGTATGATAGAGAAGGTGTGGTAGTTCGTAATGAGAATGATATTGCCTTTGTATGAGACGACACAAGGGTGAATATATTCCAATAAATACAAGAATTATCATTTTGAATGTCTAGGTTATACTTGTTTTCTACAATAATTAATTACTTTTTTTCATTGTATTCGATTAAATAATATGAGTAGGTGGTCTGCACTTTAGAATTGTGTATCAAAGTGATACTTGTACTCCAACCTGATTTTAGAATTGTTCAAATCGGGTACAAATTGTATTATTAAATCTTAAGATTTACAATTATTACTTATGTATCATTTTCAATTTTCAAAAAATTGAAAAACTTTGATCACTTGAACGCGTTTTTCAGGTTTTAATATTAGAAAATTGTACCAACTTTCCATTCTTAAAATAGGTTTTACTATGGAAAATGGGAAAGGAAAACAGGAGATCAAAAGGAAAACTATTTTTTACTATCAAATAGCTCTTAGATATTCAAATATGTTTCTTGAAAACAATAAAGATATGATTAAGAAGCAATTGACCACTTTTAAGGTTGACAATAAAGATATGATTAAGAAGCAATTGACCACTTTTAAGGTTGTATTTTTATAGAAACCTAATACTTAGATTATTGTTTCAATAATCAGCAACAAAAGTCATGACATAAAACAAGTGCATCTGTAAGAGTAAGGCCTAAGTGTATGCGCATGCAACAAAAAAAGACCAGTACAAGAATATCACAAAAAATAGCAAAAACAAAAGTGAAAATCATAAGGCATTAGAATACCTCATGAACACTGAATAAGACACAAAAAAAAGGAGGAAAAAAACCGAAGGCGCATATAACGGGCCGAAATGAAGCAAGGGGAAGCAAACCGAAGCTCTGAGCCCTGGACCCCACCACAACCCTGGGAAACAAAAAGGAATGCTCACCAACGAGATTCCTTGCCACCCTTTTCTACTTACCTGCACGAATAACCTAGTGTTGCAATTATTTCTTATTCTAACTCTACTACCAACTTGATTATGACCAAGTCATCCTATTGAAACATAGCCCAAGCTTCTTACCAAACACTCATGTCGCTCTGCATATTGGATTTTACTAATGTCTTCTACCCTAATTGGATATTGCCTTACCCCATTGTGGGCCACGACATTATCCCTCCCCATCAATTTCCTTTTCTTACTCTTATCTTTGGGTTGGACATCCCTCACACTACTCCCATTTGTCATATCCTTCAAAAATTCTTGAAGGTTTCTTTTAGATTGCTCTTTCTTTTTACACTTCACCACTCTTTGCACATTTTTAGAACATAGTTAGAGGCTTGTCTCCCACTACCGTTCTACCTTTTCTTTTCCCCACCCTACTTGTTTCCGCCCTGTGCAACAATGGTGAACCCCTAAATGAAGCTTCTTCATCAGAGCTTACTCATAACTTACTACTCCCTTACCATGGGAATCCACCCTTGTGAAGCATCTGAGGCTCAAAACAAAGAGGCAATTTGGGCTTTAAGGACACAAGATTTGGGCAATGCCAACTGATTGTATCAGCAATAATGTTCTTGAGCCAAGCTACCTACCAATAAGGGGCCCACGCCCACCAATATAAGATGCCTGCCTACCTAATGCTTGGATAATTGTTTATGCTTGTATTCTTAATATTGCTTAGTCCCACCAATATATATATATATATATATATATATATACACCAGCTATACATCTGAAACTAAGAATGTATACTCTTCCATGTGCACGGTACATGAACATGTTGAGAAAAGCTTAATGTTAGTCTCAGGGCAAAATTATTATTTCCAAAGCAAGTGTGTAGTTTTAAAAGCACATTTGTGGCTTTCATCATTCTTAAGTCACTTACGAAAGAATAGAAGGGAACTCACCAGCTAGGGTGTTATGATCTGCTTCATAGCTCTCTATTAATGCTAATACGTTCTAATTTGCTTTGCTAGGTTTGTTGTTAAGTGAAGTGTTGTGTTTTGATGTATGTTCTTGAATGTTAGCTGTTAGTAGCTTTTGGCGCCAAAGACTTATTGTATCTAGTTAAGTCAGTTGATGGTCAAGGTGTGTTTAGATTGAGTCAATTGTGGCTGCTGCTGATTGTATAAGTCAGTTAGATTGTTTTTAATCCAATGTATCTAGATTGAGTATAAGTAGCTATGTTTCAAGTGTAATCCTTATTCAATCAAATACAAAATATCTTTTGATATTAATTCTCTCTCCCATCTAACTCTCTCTCTAATTTCTCATCTCTTTCCCTTCTTTTCTCATCTAACCTCTCTTCTATTCTATACTTCCACTAGGTAAGTTCAAGATTGATCTTGATGCTTAACAATTGGCATCAAAGCCTAGCTGCTGCCGATCGAGCAAATTTTTGGTTGATTGGACCTGGCAAAGCACAAGGAGAAAAAAAATCAATGGCTGGTGGTGTTACAACTCGATCAAGAAATGCAAATGCTGCTACAAATCCAACATATGCTTCGGTTGCTGGTGCCAGTGTTGCAGTAGGAGTTGAGTTTGTTACAACTGATCAGTTTAGCAATCGAATGGAGGAAATGTTCACTCAAATGTAGAAATTATAGTTAGAGCAAGATCAAAAGAATGTTGATTGAATGATTTAGCAATCACAGCAGTTTGAGGAAATATTTGTTAAAGTGCGGACTCAGATCAATAGACCGAATGCATCTTCAGGTGTTGGAGTTTTGTTAGTTGCGAGTCAACAGGTTCAACCTCAGGCAGCTAGTGTTGTAGCTGGACAACAGGATCATGTGCAACCTCAGGCAGCTAGTGTGGCAGCTAGACAACAAGATCAACCTCTTGATCCAGTATAATCTCGAGCTGCAAGTGTGACTCTTAGACAATTTGGTCGTCCACCAGATCAGATACAACAACTGAATTCTGGAACAAATGATGCTTTAGCCAGCAATAAAAGCAGTGGTTATAGGCATCCAAGGATTTAAATTGAGCCTTTCGATGGAAAACGGCCACAATTGTGGATCAGAATCGATACTTTCATTTCTATGACATTGAAGAAGCTGAGAAGGTGGAACTAGCGGCTGTTTACCTTCATGGAAATCATGAGGTATGGCTTTACAGTCTTTTGAAGAGCAATCCTTCTTTATCTTGGGCTAAATTTGTGGAAGAACTTTGTGAATGTTATGGAGATGAAGACTCAAGTGACATAGTTGATAACTTCAACAAAGTAGTGCAAATCACATTTGTGAAGGAGTACATGATGAGATTTGATAACCTTAGAGCAAGTATGATCACGGGTTAACCTCAGGAAACTGAATCATACTATGTATCTAGCTTCATAATTGGCTTAAGGCTAAAGATCAAGAACCTTGTCAAGGCAATTGGCCGTAGAACCTTATCCAAAGCCTATGTAAAGGCCAAACTGTTTGAAAAGCTACGATTCTTACGTCAAATGATGGGCCTAGGTACAGAGGTGGAAGGTCTAAGCAGCAACAGAAGGGATCTGTTAGATCTAAATCTACTAATTCTGTTGAGAAGAAGGCTTAATGACTATGTTTTAATTGCAATCAGCCTTATCAATTTGGTCACAAGTGCAATCCCAAGTTCCTCTTGAAAACAAGAGGAGTTGATGCTAACGATCAATTTGAAGAGGAAGAAATAGAGGATGAGTTGGATGGTTTTGATCATGAATCTCAAGAGGAGCTTCTTGAAGATGAGGTTGAGATCTCTACGAAAGCCTTGATAGGAAATGGGGCTCATAACACCATTAGGATCAAAGGGCAAGCTGGCAAGAAGTCCATTGTTGTTTTGATTGGCAGTGGCAGTACTCACTGCTTCATTGATCCAAAGGTGGTGAGAAAAGTTGGGTAGGATATGATCATGACACAACCATTAGCTGTGAAAGTGGCTTATGGGAATTCCATTCTTACTCAGACCAAATGCCAAGGATTCCAATGGTCTATGCAAGATTACAAGTTTGAGTATGACTCTAGGATCTTGCCATTAGGAGGTTGTGATATGGTTCTTGGTATGGATTGTATGAGATTTTTTAGTCCGGTGATCTTTAATTTTACCAAGTTGACAGTGACTTTTGAAAGGTAAGGATCTAGTGTAAATTGCAAGGCATGGCTGAACAAGCTCAATTGCAACGGTTGAAGGGTAAGAGCTTAGAAGGTGGATTCAGGAAGAGTGCTTATCACTGGGTTGGACAGTTTATTTGCAATCTCACATACTGATTTGGGAGAGCCATCTCATCCTAAGGTGCAGGCACTGATTGATGAGTTTGGGGATCTATTTGAGCAGCCAAAGACTTGACCACCCAAGAGGAACCTAGATCATGCAATTCCTATCAAGCCTAACTCAGAAAAAGGCCCTACAAGTACCCTCATTCACAGAAGATGGAGATTGAGAAGTAGGTGGTTGTCTCACTCAAGACTTGCTTCATTCGACAAAGCCATAGCACTTTTGCTTCTCCTATGATATTAGTTAAGAAGAAAGATGCCTCAGCTAGAATGTGCATTGACAATAGGAAGCTTAACTCCCTTATAGTCAAGGATAAATTTCCAATTCCTATCATTCATGACTTGTTGGATGATTTACATGGTGCATGCTTATTTTCCAAGCTTGAGTTGAGGCAAGGCTATCATCAAATCAAGGCGATGATGCAAGATGTTTGCAAGACTTCCTTTAGAACTCATCATAGGCATTATGAGTTTGTGGTTATGCCTTTTGGCTTGACTAACGCTCCAGCTACTTTTCAGGCAGTGATGAATGATGTCTTCAAGCTGTTCTTGGGGAAATTTGTGTTGGTATTCTTTGATGATATCTTGATTTATAGTCTTACCATGGAAAAACACTTGAAGCATTTAAGGGAAATGTTCTTGGTGATGCGCCTATCTGTCTACTGTCTACTATCTACTATCTGCCTATCTACTTTTACTAGCTGCCTGGTGTGGAAGGTCACCATGACACGAAGATGACATAAATCTCAGGTGGGGGGACCTCAGAAACAGCCTCTCTTCAGCTTCATACCCTGAAGGGGGAAGGCTGCGTACATCAACCCCCTCCCCCCGACCCGACTTTTGCAGGAGCCCTTGAGGCACTAGGTTTGTTGTTGTTGTTCTTGGTGATGCGCATTCACAAGTTGTTTGCCAACTTAACTGAGTGCTCTTTTGCTCAGACTCAACTTGAGTACATAGGTCATGTGATCTCTCATAGAGGGGTTTGTACTGATCCTTCCAAAGTTCAGGCAATGAAAGAATGGCCAATTCCTGTTACATTGAAGCAGTTGCGAGGATTCTTAGGATTAATTGGTTACTACAGGAAATTTTTAGTTGGTTATAGTGCAATTTCCAAGCCTTTAACTGGTCTATTGAATAAGGATGCATACAAGTGGTCTGATAAGGCTTGGGAGGCATTTGAGGCCTTGAAAGCAGCTATGTGTGCAGCACTTGTTTTGGCAATGCCAGATTTTGAAGAGGAGTTTGTTTTAGAAACAGATGCTTATGGGAGTGGGATTGCAGCTGTATTGTCTCAGAATGGAAGGCCAATAGCCTACCTTAGCCAAGCCTTAAGTCCTAAGCACCAAGAGTTGTCCACATATGAGAAGGAGTATCATACAATCCTTCTAGCAGTTGAGAAGTGGAGACACTACTTGGATGGCCATTGCTTTATCATCAGGACAAACAATCAAAGCTTGAAGTACTTGCTTGAGCAGAGTTGTTACAAGATGTTTTTAAGGAGAGGGGATTGTTATGATTTGCTTCATAGCTCTATGTTGATGCTGATATGTTCTGATTTGCTTTGCTAAGCTTGCGGTTAATTACTGTTAAGTGAAGTGTTGCATTTTGATGTATATTCTTGAATGTGGGTTGTTAGTTTCTTTTGGCACCAAAGTCTTATTGTATCTAGTTAAGTCGGTTGATAGCCAAAGTGTGCTTAGATTGAGTCGGTTGTGGCGACGGCTGATTGTGTAAGTCGGTTAGATTGTTTTTAGTCCAATGTATCTAGATTGAGTATAAGTAGCAATGTTTCAAGTGTAATCACCATTCAATAAAATACAAAATATCTTTTGATATTAATTCTCCTTCTTATCTAACACTCTCTCTAATTTCTCATCTCCTTCCCTTCTTTCTCGTCTAACCTCTCTTCTATCCTATACATCCACTAGGTTAAGTTCAAGATTGATCTTGAAGCTTAACATAGGGCTAGTCCTCTCATATATTTATAGATAAATAATAATTACAAGACTGGGTCTAAGGGGGCTTATATACAATATTATCAATCCTATACAATATAGTCTAAGATCCCCCCTCAATCGGAGCAGAGGTAATCAAATGCAAAGATTGTGCTTAAAAAATAGAAACAAATTCCAAGGAAGGCTCTTGATAAAAATTTCGGCATGCTGTTGTGAGGAAGGTACATGAAGGACACGAACAAGACCCATTTGAACATGTTCATGAACAAAATGAATGTCAATCTCAATGTGCTTGGTACGAACATGTTGGACATGGTTAGTAGATAGATAGGAAGTTGAATTATTAACATAATAAACTGGGGTGGCCTTGTGAATAACAATGCTAAGCTCACTAAGCAGAGATCGCAGCAAAAAACATTCAGAAATAGCATTAGCAACATCTCGATATTCAGCTTCAGCACTGGAGTGGGATACAGTAGAATATTGTTTAGAAGATCAGAAGATGACATTGCCACCAATAAACGCACAGAAACCTGATGTGGAGTGACGAGTGTCAGGACAACCAGCCCAATTAGCATCAGAATAAGCCATAAGCTGGTAAAGGGCACCAGGGAAGATAATGAGACTATGATCAAGGGTTCCCTTTATATAGCGCAGAATATGTTTGATGACAACCCAATGAGGAAGAAGAGAAGCATGCATAAAGAGGCACACCTGCTGCACTGCATAAGAGATATGAGGATGAGTAAAAGTTAGATATTGCAAAGGACACAACAACGGACCAATACATAAGGCGTTGGTCATGGGCTCCCCTTCGAATGCAGAGAGCTTTGACTTAGAGTCCGTAGGCACAACAATAGGCTTGCAAGATAGCATGTCAGTTTTATCGAGCAAATCATGAGCATATTTGGATTGATAAAGGAACATACCATCAATCAAGTGAGTCAAAGAAATCCCAAGAAAATAGTTGAGGCACCCCAAATATGTTATATCAAACTTACATTGAAGAGAGTGTAATAAAGCATGGAGAAAGGCAATAGAGGCAACAGTTAGAACAATATCATCCATATAAATCAGTAAATATAGCCATATCAATCCCACGGTGCAGAATAAACATTGAAGAGTCAGATATACAACTACGAAAACCCAAATGATGGAGAAAAGAAGCAAAGCAGGTGTACCAGGCATGGGTTGATTACTTTAGCCCATATAGAGACTTATTCAACTTGCATACATAATATAAAAATCTGAATTAACAAAACCTAGTGGCTATTTCATATACACCTCCTCATTCAAAGTACCATTTAGAAACACATTTTTAACATCATGTTGATAAATGGGACATTTAAAAGATGTAGCTATAGTTAAGATGTTCGAATAGTATCGGGTTTAACAACACGACTAAAAGTCTTATCATAATCAATACTGTGTCTTTGCGTGTAAACTTAAGCCACTAATCTAGCTTTATAGTGCTCAATGGGTTCGGTGGATGTCTGTTTTACCCGAAAGACCCATTTGGAGCCAACAACATTTGCATCACTTGGTCCAGGAACAAGAGTCCAAGTGTTGTTTTCATAGAAGTGCATCGTATTCATCTAGCATGGCATTCTTCCAATTATCATTATCAAGCATCTATTTATAAGAGTAAGGAATATCCAGCAAAGTAGAAAAAGCAACCATAAAAGGCTTAAGCAGAGGTTTAACAATACCAACCTTAGACCGAGTGATCATGGGATGAACCGACTGTGGTGGAGGCTGTGGTGGCAGCAGAGGCAACTCGGGAGGGGCCCAGTGTGGGAAGCTACTACTTGGAGTGGGTGGCATAGGTGATGGACATCCATCGTGAGCCGGGGACATGGACGGCGCTAGACATGGGGTTGGGAGGGGCAATAGACCGAGGAACGGAAATGAATCAAGAGATGGTTTAAAAACTCGATAAGATGATGCATAGTGTGCTATGAAAAGGCACCCTATCAAGTGAGAGGGAAATCTGTTTAATCAAAATAGCGTGCCTCGAAATAACAATTTTGTCAGTGGAGAGATTCAAGCATTTATGGCCCATATGATTAGACGGACCCCAAGAAAACATACAATGATGAACACTGCGCCAATTTATATGGCACAATAGCACTTAAGTTGGGGTAACAAGTACAGCCGAAGAATCGAAGATGATCATAAGTAGCCTTTTTCTTGTCAAGATGTTGGAATGGTAGTTTCTTCTTTATATAAGTGGAGGGTAAAATGTTTATCACATGTGATGCTATAAGAATGGCCTCCGCCCAATATTCTAAAGGCATACAAGCATGAAATAAAAGAGCACGCATCATATTTCTAATAGTTTTATACATTCGCTCAGCCTTCCCATTTTCTTTTGAGGCGTGAGGACATGAAACCCGACTAAGAATGCCCCATTCTGCAAATGAACTATTAAAATCCTGATTAATAAATTCGGTGCCATTATCACGTTGCAACTACTTCACCTTTGCTTTGAATTGATTAAGTACGACATTACAAAATTAAACGAATAAATCAAACATCTCAGATTTGGCACACATAGGGTAAATCCACAAAAAAGTTAGGATAATCATCTAAAAATAACAAATAATACTTATAACTACTAAAATATATAACAGGTGATGTCCATGCATCATAATGAATACTATCAAATGGACGAGACGTAAAAGTGAAAGACTTCTGAAAAGGTAAACAATTGTATATGCCTAACTGGCAAGCATGAGACAAACTAGACTAAGATGAATTGGTACAACAAGAAATAAATTTTTGTTTAACTAAGGAACACATAACTGGTTCTCCGGGATGACCTAAACCGATGCCATATTGAGGAAGAGACACACGACACGACGAGCGATATAGAAGTGGATGGAACTGTGAAGAGGGACCGAGGCTGACACATCTGATGATGGTGGACTTCGATTTAGATTCCTTGTTAAAAAATCCACATGAATCAAATTCAAGATGACAGTTATTATCAAGACAAAGTTAATGAATCGAAAGTAAATTTTTGGAAAAGCCAGGAAAAAATAAGACATTATTTAAAACAAAGTGACCGATGGGTGTAGAAAGAAAACATGATCCAACCCCCGAAATGGATAGAGATGCACCATCCTTCTAGGACTTTTTCAAGACCATGGCAAGGAGACAAGGATGTAAGGACATTCACATTGTTGGTCATATGGGAAGAAGCACCAATATCCATGACCCAAGAGGAGTCAAGAATAGAAGTGGAGTATGTCTGTGGTGAAAACTAAGATACATCAAAACCAGAATAATAGTTTTAGCTAGTGGTAAAAGCATTATTAGCAGAATGAAATTGTGGATATGAAGCAACATTACCACCCTGAGGAATGCCAAATTGAGGTGCGCGATATGGCCGTTGAAACGGAGGCATAGACCATAGCCCTCTCGAAAATTCGATCGCCACATCTTAGGATTCCACCAGTTACCATAACCACGACCGTTACAACTACGGCCACAACCATTACCATGACCATGACCATTGCCCCAACCATTGCCATGAAAATTACCGAAACTGGGTTGTGGAGGATGCTGCTGAGCTAGTAACATGACTGGTTGTTTAGTTGAAGCTGGGTTACCTTGCTGTAGGTTGGGGGCCCATTGGATGTATTCTGATCTTGTACAACACCATGGTTGTTTGAAGGAGTACTTGTAGCAACTAACACAACAGATGTATTGGGAGTATCATTGGCAAGTTGAGATTCTTCCCCCATTAGAAGAGAAAAAGTCTCAAGGAATGTCAGGAAGGGAACATGGGTCACAATGGAAGTAAATATAGCATTATAGTCTTTATTATCAAAAAGACCATCAACAGCAACGAGGACCAGATCAACATCAAAAATAGTAGCATTAACATATCGAAGAGTATCAGCCAATGACTTAATTTTAGTGAGACAGGCAAGCATTTTGAAATTTCCTTTCTCAATATTAGCTAATTTTCATTTAAAGTGTAATTATCAAGATTGTGCAAAATCAGTAAATAGACGAGAACTAGTGCTCCAAAGTGATGCAATAGTTAGGTTATCATCATCACCATATACAGCACTAGTGAGATCAGAAGAGATAGTACCAAGCATCCAAGAGATTAGAAGATTGTCAATTCGCCTCCAATATCCATATAGGGGGTCGGTCTTAGGGGGCAAGACAGAGCAACCATTAAGATGACCATCAACTGCATATCCACAGTAAGCGGAGAGGACGGAGTAGTGCCATACTAGATAAGACAATGGATCAGTCAGATCAAAATTTGTTGAGATCTGACTTTGTATATTTGAAACATTAAACAGAGTAGGTAATGTAAGAGGACCTCCACCAGGGTTGACTCACATAGGATATGTCAGCAAGGTACCAACATTCGGTGGAGAGGTAGTAGAAGACGAGACAATCATGAGAGATGTTGATAGGGATAGATGTCGACTAAGGAGAGGGATGGTGCATGGTGAGGAGGCATGTGGAGAGAGAAAATGAGAGGGCAATTAGGGTTTTGGCTTCGGTTAGCCTTGGGGAGAGAGACGCATGGTGGAAGAGAGAGAGATAGAGCATTTTAGGGTTTTGGTGGCTCTGATACCATGAAAGAATATAACGGAACCCACCTACTAGGGATAGCCCTCTCATATATCTATGAACAAATGATAATTACAAGGCTGGGCCCGATAGGGCCTATGGACAATATTATCAATCCTATACAACGTAGTCTAGCAACTTATTACTCGTACAATAATAGTTTTTGCCCTTGAAATAACAACTCTCAAAAAGTATTACGCAATAAATTTGTTTAATAATATCACATTGAGTGAATAAAAGGAATAATAATATCACGTTGTTTCATTGACATCTAGAATGAGAAATAAGGATATTGACAGAAATACTTGTTGAGTGCAATCATAAAATGACCAGTTATTAACGTAATTTTATACAAACGTGGAACAATTTAGAATATATGTCCAATTAATGTAGTTGGGCCTCCTAAGACCACTTATTAAGACCACCCACAAAATACCGAAACCCATTGAATAAACGAGAATATTGGCAACAAAGCTATGGCATAGATAAATAATATTTCCAAATAGGAGCTCTAAGGTTAATTTCCTTTATTTTTGGCGGAGCTTGCTTAGCAAACCAGAAAAAACTAACCCAATTTGAGAACATCAAAATAGAAAATGCTTTTTTTCCCTGGTAACTAGAGAGATAAATCTTAGCAAGCATTGTTAATATATTTTCAAAATAAAGTATTTTGGATGTTTACTTGTTATATTTTGGCTTAAATATGGTGTGTGTCGACACACATTTTGCAGAAACACTCTCAGGAAGTTGTGTGTCGATACACAGATTCTGTGTATCACCACACAAATTTACAAAACCCAATAGATGGGTTTATGTGTCAACACATAGAGCGGTTATGTCTGTTACCTTGCGCGGGTTCTTTGTGTCAATTTAATACATTTTGAAGGGATGTGTCCCTTGATTAAACACATGTTTGCAATTCATAATGATGCATTTCTTCTCAAGAGACACATGGATTTCTATATAAACCCCACAAGTGGTATTTGATATGTGCTTGAATAAACCATTTTCTCTTTCATTTACAGGTCTTGGCTATCAATCCTCTCTACACTCTTACTCTCACTTTGTGTTGGATTTCATTTTATCCCTTAGACTATTTTGGTATTCAGGAAATAACTCTTAAGAAAAATGGTTAGCTACATGCCTTAAAACCGAAGACTGAAATCGATACTTGTTTTTGTATTTCCTTAACCGTCTTTGTGTGTTTATCATATTTGTTCTAATAATTTTAATACTTATTTTCTGTTTTGCAAAGGGCTTCTTCTCTACGAGAGATGACTGCGAACTTTGTGAAACATGACTGGTTTGATGGTGGAAAATTCTGTCGTTGGTAAAGAAAGATGCACTTTTTTATCACAACTTTGACTGTGGCATATCACCTAAATACTCTAGTCCCTCGTCCTCCATTCGATTATGAAACCTTCACCAAGCAACGTGTGACTCAAATGGGAGAACGACGATTACATTTGTAGGGGTCATATCCTTAGCGATATGGTAGATGATGTCTTCAATATCTATTCTAACATCACTATTGCCAAAGAATTATGGGACGCACTTGAAAAAAGGGATATGGCGGAAGACGCTAAAAGTAAGAAATTCCTTGTGAGTCAATTCAGTAATTATAAAATGGTTGATAATCACCCTGTTATGGATCAATTTAATGAGATTGAAAGGATTTTATATCACTTTAAGCAACGTACTAAAACATGGATGACACAATTGTTGTTTCTTCCTTAATAGACAAACTTTCTCCTTCTTGGAAAGACACAAAAGGGACTTAAATAGAAGAAGGAAGATTTTTCACTTAAGGAGTTGGCTAGCCATCTTTGAAGTGAGGAAGGTCACATGTTACAGGATGAGAACAAGGATTGTCCCCTGGACATTGAAAAAATTAATATCACGGAAGAAGGCTAGTCAAGTAAAGGACCAAATTGAACCGGACACTTCTCAAAGAAACGTGAAGAAAAGAGGCAAAGCATGTTTGTTCTGAGTGTCACAAGCCCAATTATATGACAAAGGATTGTTACCGCCTTAAGAATAAGGGAAGCAAGGGGCAGGGCAATCGCAATAATAATTTGAAAGATAATTTCACGGCGATGATATCTGAGAACAATCTCATACAAGACGATGAGTCTTGTGGGTTGACTCGAGGACTACAAAGCATATTTGCAAAGATAGAGGATTCTTTGAAACTTTTGAACCTATAGATGATGGGTTGGTCTTGCTCATAGGAAATAGTGCAACCATACCAATCAAGGGTAAGGAAAAAATGAATTGGTTTTTATAGCGGGAAAAATACTTACCCTGATTGATGTATATTTTATTTTGGATGTTAAAAAGAATCTCGTATTTGTTAGTCTTTTTAAAATAGGTTCGGTCTTAAGTTGGTCCTTGAGGCCAATAAGTTCATCCTATCCAAGAGTGGTGCATTTGTGAGAAAATACTATTTGTATGAAGGAATGTTTAAGCTAAACATTAATAAAATGGTTAGTTCAGTGTATATACTTGATTTTTCTTATCTTTGGCATTGTAGACTTCGACACGTTGATTTTTGTAGAATGCAAGATATGGCTAATTCGGATTTAATTTCACACTTTAATAAAGTTAGTGATAAATGTAAAACTTGTATGCTCACGAAAATATCAAGATTACAGTTTCCTTTACTTAAAAAGAATACGAGTCTAAATTTAATACTTATCCCTGCACTAGGAGGAAAGAAACATTTCATAACATTTATTGATGATTGTTCAAGATATTGCTATGTATTTCTTTTGAAGTTTAAGATGAATCAATGGATAAATTTGAAGCATATAAGGATGAAACCAAACTACATTGTGAAACATTCCTAAAATACTTAAAAACTAATTGTGGTGATGAGCACTATTATCCTAAATACTTTGAAACCATAAGATTTATTGATGAGGTCACATCACCTTATCCGCCACAATAAGATGGCGTGGCTGAGTGAAAAAATTAAACTCTAATTGAGATGGTGAATGCCATGTTATCATATTCCAGATTCAGTGAAGGTTTTTAGGGTGAGGCCATGTTTACATCCTATCATATTTTGAATCAAGTTCCTAATACGAAAAGTAAAATAACCTCATATGAACATTAGAACAAATGGGCTCCCAACTTGAGTTATTTCAAGTTTGGGGGTGTAGGGTAATTGTTAAAGTCCTTGAATCTAAAAAGAAAAAGTTAGGGAAGAAAGGAATTGAATGTATATTTATTGGCTATGCAGAGCATAGTAAGGCTTATTGATTTTATGCTATTGAACCAAATGAGTTCATAACTGTTAATACGATAATTGAATCAAGAAATGCCATTTTTGATGAATAATATTTTATTTCAATTCCTAGACACAAAAATAACATTTCAGTTGACAATGACATGCCTTTGTCATATGAGGAAAATCCTGTTGCAAGGGAGGAAATCCCTAAAAATACTCTAGAACTTAAGAGAAGTAAAAGAGTAAGGAAAGAAAAATATCTCATACCAAATTTTTATACATTTCTAGTGGAAGCAATTAGAGACATAGTGGAATGTCAAACTTCGTATTGTTGTATCATAGAGTCGAATCCTATGACATTTGATGAGGCAATGAGGTCTTGTGATGCCGCCTTCTGGAAAGAGGTGATTAATGATGAAATGGACTCCATCATGGGGATTAACACTTGGATTCTTGTGAATCTTCCATGAGGGAATAAGCCCATTGCGTGTAACTTGATTTTCAAGAAGAAAATGAAGGACAATGGAACTATTGACAAGTTCAGAGCCCTGGTAGTGGCTAAAAGGTTTACCCAAAAACAAGAAGTAGACTACTTTAGTGCATATATGCTAGTGGCAAGAATATCGACTATTAAAGTATTGATTGTTTTAGCCTCTATTTATAAATTAATGATTCACCAAATGGATGTGAAAATGATATTTTTAAATGGTGCTTTGGAAGAAGAGGTGTATATGGAACACCGCAAGGACTCGTGGCTCCTGGCCAAGAGAAGAAAGTATGTAAACTCGTGTGTTCTTTGTATGGGCTAAAACCAGCCCCTAAACAATGGCACCAAAAATTTGATCAATTTGTTTTAAACAATGGATTCAGGGTTAGTGAATCAGATAAATGTGTAGATAGCATGTTTGAAAAAAAAAATAAAGGAGTTATTAGTTGTATATATATCGATGACATGTTGATATCTGGTACTGATATGGCGCAAGTACATAAGACCAAAAAATTTCTCTCAAATAATTTGGCCATGAAAGACATGGGTGAGGTCGAGTTTATCCTTGGTATTAGGATAACAAGGGATAGTGATACAATTTCCTTGATTCAATCTCACTATATTGAAAAAGTATTGAATAAATTCCATATGAATGAATGTTCTCCTACTTCCACAACGATGGATCAAAAATTAAGAATTTGTACCTAATTGTGGTGATCTAGTGGATCATTTGAGGTATGCTAGAGTCATAGGTTGTCTTACGTATGCTATGACTTGTACAAGACTTGATATAGCCTTTACTATTGAAAAGCTAAGTAGATATACTAACAATCCATGTATGAGACATTGGCATGGGGTACTAAGAGTACTGAAATATCTTTAAAATATCATAGATTATAGTACATCTTATGATGGGTATCCTCTTCTCCAAAATGGAGGATTATGCTCTACAAGCGGATGGGTTTTCTCCATTTGGGGGGGGGGGGGGGGGGGGGGGGGGGGGGGGGGGGGGGGGTCTATTTATTGGGATTTTAAGAAATAGACTTGTATTATCGATTCCATAGCAGTGGATTCCAATGCTCGGGCTTCTTGCAACAAAAGAAGCAAAATAGTTGAAGGATCCCTTGTATGAGATTTCTCTGTGGCCTAAGCCAATCTCACCGATTTCTATTCATTATGACAGTCAAGCTACGCTATCAAAGCGTACAGTGAGGTGTATAAATGGAAAATCTAGGCACATTAGTGTGAGACATAATTTTGTGAGACAACTCATCAAGAATGGGGTAATCATTATGGACTTTGTGAGAACAAGTCAGAATCTAGCGGATCCTTTTACAAAAAGCCTTGCTAGAAACTTGATATTGAGTACAAGTAAAGGGATTGGTCTTAAACCTGTCAATTATTAGTCACCCATGATAAACCCTCAACCCAACACCTAGTACAACACCATGTCTTGCATTCAATGAGAGAGTTTCATCATTCGTGTGATTGCAAGCACTAAAAGTAAAATTTCATCCCGAGCGTTATTCTTGGTTACCTATGACAAAGGGAAAAAGAGGTTGAGCACAGGCTCTAAATGGACACGAGGAAATTATTGAATGTCATGTTCCAGGGACATGATCAATGGGGTCTACCTAAGTGACTATGAAGTTTGGCTGCTTCGAAGAGTGTTTTTATAACGTGAGTTTGACTCTAGGCCTAAAATGTGTCAGTAGAAAATGAGGTACGTTCTAGAGAGT
Source organism: Simmondsia chinensis (assembly GCA_018398585.1). Lineage (NCBI taxonomy): Eukaryota > Viridiplantae > Streptophyta > Magnoliopsida > Caryophyllales > Simmondsiaceae > Simmondsia > Simmondsia chinensis. The sequence continues at coordinate 30,041,921 of JAGTTD010000007.1, read as the reverse complement.
AAGGGCCTGTTTGACATTGCTATGAAAAATGGCATTTTCATAATCAGTTTTGATCAAAGCACTTTTGTAAAAAGTGCTGCTTTAAATAAGCAGTTTATGTTTGGTCCAACTAGTAAAAAAATATTTATTGTAATATTGTGAGATTTGGCCAATGTTTAAAAAAGTTTTTTTTTTTAATATAAAATTAACAGAAAGAACATTAACTTAAGTCTTTTATTATTAAAAACAATCACCCAAAAATCATTTCAAATATTTCATATATTTTTTAAATATTTAAAATATTGTTTTCATTATTTAAAATATTTTCTAAAGATATAAAATATCTTTTAAATACTTAAACTAATTTTTATCATTTTTATATATTTTCAATATTTCTTAATTATTTATTTGTTTAAAATATTTTTTGAATGTCTAAAATATTTTTTTCAAGTATTTAAAGATTTTGAAATATTATAAATATATTATTAATTATTATCACATTTTTTTTCATATTTTATATATTTTTAAAATATAAACTAGTTTTTTTTTTAATATCTAAATTGATTTATAAATATATTAACAAACCTAAAGATACATGAACCAAAGTTTATTAAATGTTCAATTTTTGCTTCTTCTTCTGCTTAAAAGAAAAAACACCAAAAACAAGGAAACAGCTTCTCCTTTCGATAAAAAAAAAAAATGCTATTTCAAGGTTGCCAAGCACTCTCCAAGTCCTAGAATAGTGCTTTTTTTCAGAAGGAACACTTTTTTCCCCCCTAGAATAGGCTAAGCCAAACAGGCACTAAGTCTTGTGTCTGGAGACATGTGTGGTTCGTTAAATGGACTTGCATGGTTCAAAGGTTAGTCTACCATTACGCTTCGATTAATTGTAACGTATTTTCTCTAAGTGAGGGTTTAACTAGGAAGACACTCTCATTTATGCATAAAGACTTCCTTTAATTCTAAGATGTTGTTTATTTTGTATGAGAATGTATGTATTTTAAAAATGGTAAGGGAATGTTGTATTTTCAAAATAAAGTGTTTTCAATATTTATTTTTTATATTGTGCCTTAAATATGGTGTGTGTCGACACACATTTTGCAGAAATACTCTCGAAAAGTTGTGTGTTGACAAAAATAGACTTACAGAACCCAAAGGATGGATCTGTCTGTCGACACATAGAGCTCTTTGTCGACCCACAGCCCTTGTATGTCGACACACAAGCTTTACGTGTCAACAACAGAGTAGTTATGGTCATTACCTTGCACGAGTTTTTTTTGATTTATGGAAATTAATTTAATATATTTTGAAAGCATGTATCCCTTGATTAAACACATGTTTACAATGATGTGTCTCTTCCTAAGAGACACATGGATTTCAATATAAAGCCTCACAAGTGGTATGTATAGTGTACTTGAACAAAATCATTCTCACTTTCATTTAAAAGTATCAGTTATCAATCCTTTCTATGCTTTTACTCTCAGTTTGTGCTGGGTTTGGTTGTATCCCTTAGACTATTTCAATATCCAAGAAATAGGTCTTAAGAAAAATGGTTCGCTACATGTCTTGAAACTGGAGACTAAAACTGATACCTATTTTTTGGTAAAAGAAAACATTTATTAAATGAGGTATTTTTTTTGGTGGGATCCAATACATGAATGAAAAAAACAATCTTTTACAAAGCAATTCACTTTTTCCTGTTAGTAATTATTACGGATCTCAGTTAACTGAACAGTTAGATCATTGGAGTTATCGTTTGATTAGTCTAGGATTTGTCTTTTTAACCGTAAGTATCCTTTCGGGAGCAGTACGGGCTATTGATGCATGGGGATCATATTGGAATTCGTTCCAAAAAGAAACTTGGGCATTTATTACTTGGACCATATTCGTGATTTATTTACATAATAGAACAAATAAAAATTTTCAAGGTCGAAATTATGCAATTATGGCTTCTATAGGCTTTCTTCTAATTTTGATATGCTATTTTGGGGTCAATCTATTAGGAATATAATTACATAGTTATGGTTCAATTATATTAACAAATAATTGAATTAAAGAAAACACCTTAAGAACACAAATATAGAAAAATGTAGGACAAGACACATAAATAGAAGAAGAAAATTTTGTGTAAATAGGTGAGAACCATTTGAATCTCCACTTTATTTGATTTGAATGGCTCTCACAAACATCAAACTTATCTATAAAAATAACTAGATACAATAGTTTCCACTTTCTTAACTGATAGTGAGAAAACGAAATCTGAGTAAATACCAATACCTATTACTGGTAGAAAGATTTTCAAAGGAAAGATTACTCTTTTTACCAAAAATATGCGGATCCCATCACAGTCTTATAATAAGAATAAGAACAAGAGATATTTCTATATTAATCCCTTTGCCCCTCATTCTTCGAGAATTAGAAAGATCCTTTTCAAGTTTGAATTTGTTTTCATTTGGAATCTGTGTTCTTTTACTTTTTACTTATTACTTTTTTTTTACTAATTTTTTTCCCTACGAGGGTTATGCTCATTGCGGGACTTAATCCAACACCTTACGGCACGAGCTAACGACAACCATGCACCACCTGTGTCCGCGTTCCCGAAGGCACCCCTCTCTTTCAAGAGGATTCGCGACATGTCAAGCCCCGGTAAGGTTCTTTGCTTTGCATCGAATTAAACCACATGCTCCACCCCTTGTGCGGGCCCCCATCAATTCCTTTGAGTTTCATTCTTGCGAACATACTCCCCAGGCGGGATAGTTAACGCATTAGCTACAGCACTGCACGGGTCGATACACACAGCACCTGGTATCCATCGTTTACGGCTAGGACTACTGGGGTATCTAATCCCATTCGCTCCCCTAGCTTTTGTCTCTCAGTGTCAATGTCAACTAGAGACTGAAACTGATACCTATTTTTTATATTTTCCTAATAATCTTTGTGTGTTTATCCTATTTGTTCCAACAAGCTAGCCCGAGAAAACTCATCTTAGTGGAAAACAAAACTAGCATAGCAATGAACCCCAAAATACCTACAGAAGGATATATGCCAATCAAGTGTCATTCATCAAGGTAGAAAGCACGTGAATTGATATTTGACTTAAATGACGATTTAGGTTTGAACGTGTGATAAAAAAAGCATCGGAAATTTTTTAATACACCTTTTAATTTTCCTTATAGGGGTTTTGTTATTTGGTCCTGAATCCGAAGTTTTGGGCCCTAGGTTTAACTTAAGAGATTTTATAGACCTAGGCTTGACTTATCCTTGCGGCTTCATGGCTTGAGCTTACTGTAGCTCTATAGCTTTGTGGGATTGGATTTTGGCATTTGACAAGAAAGTCATTTTGGCATAAGTGTGAATTAAAAGGCATTTGGGTTTAGGTTCCATTTAGGAGTCAATTTGGAATTAGGTTCAACTTGGTAGTCATTTTAGCTTAAATTCAACCTGAAAGTCATTTGAGCTTTAGGATTGATTTAGAAGTTATTTGAACTAGTTCAAATTCTCAATTGAAGGGGATATGCTATGAAAAAAAAATTATTAGTTTAATTCATTGAACTACAAATGGCATAGAAGGTCTATTAGTTTTCCTCGACAAGAAAATAAATGGCTCATGGATGGGGTTCTGTAATTTCCCCTCCTTGGTGGATGGTTCTCGTATAAGCTTCTAAGGGGCTAATGGTGCAGCTTGGGGATGGTTCTCACATGAGCTTCTGCAAGGAATTATGGACAACAGAAAATACACTTAAAGACCATTTCCCGGGTCTTTCTGAAGTTTTGTTACAAAAGGATTACTTTGTTCATCAGATGGTGTGTGGGATGGTCTTGTGTGGGGGTGGTCGCTAAACTACCGAGGGAGGATCTTTCTAAGGAAAGAATTGATTGTAGAGGAACTCATGCTGATTCTCAAAAGCTTCCATCCGTCTCAAGGGCGTGCAGGCTCCTTGTGCTGGTCATTTTTTAGTGATGGTTCCTAATAAGTCGGATCCTTCCCTAAAACAGTATGTGTTCACACCCGACACTCAAGGGAGTTGGAATGAAACCATTTTGAGACTAAAAGACATGTATCTGCCACGTAGGGCCATCCTCGAGGGATGCCTAGCCTTTAAATATTACAATAACAACATCTCCAGTCCAGTCGCCCTAATGAGTTAAATCACTCATAGAAAAACAACCTCTCAAGATGGTTGATGAAGTAAACAAGGTTCAAGATTGAGGGACTTCAAAGAAGGCTGCAAGAAAGGTGGTTTTAAAACTCAAGGTAGTTACCTAAAGCACATATTAAAAAGGATGGGCCTTAAGTATATCTAGACGAACGTGGGCTAGAAGAGTTTCTAACGAAATACACAGATGTGGGGCTTCTGAAAAGGGGCTCGAGCACATGTTTGAAGGGCACAATCAGCCCTCATTACTGTGCCAAAGAAAAGTTGAGGCAGACGTGGAGCAGATATGCCGGAATTATAGGATGCAACAATTATTTCCTTTTTCTAAAAATAAGAGACACTATTGTTATTGTAAAATGTCCACCACCACCATACAAAACTTCTTCAAGTTTTCTTTACAGTACACTTGTGCTTTTTTACCTTAGAGTAGCGTAACTTAGCCTAGTCTAGTGTATCGTAGCATAGCTTGTATTTGCTTTCCTTCAAGGAAATACAAATTTTGGATTTCAGGTATGAACTCTTTATTTTAATTTATTCCCAAAAATAGGCAAGTTGAGATTTGAGGCACTGGTTTAAGGCTTTAACGGCCAAGTCTTGACCTTGATTTGCTTTGGTCTTAACATTGGTGTCACTGCTTGATAAGTCAAAATAATTTAGGTTTGAATCATCGTTTAAGGGTTTTGACAGCCAAGACTTGACCTTGATTTGGTTTGGTCTTAACACTGGTGTCACTGCTTGATAAGTTAAATGAATTTAGGTTTGAATCATCGTTTAAGGGTTTTGACAGCCAAGGCTTGGCTTTGATTTGCGTTGGTCCTATTCAGTGACCTAAATGTAGTTTGCTCCAACTAAATCATTTCAAACTCTACTCATTCGAGTTACTAAAAACCAAGAGAGGGTACCAAGCTTAAAAACCTTAATGACTAGGGCTTGTAAGTGAACTGCTAGGCTTTTGAGTTTGTCTCCATCCCTGCTCCTAACTTTTAAGTGTACGAAGTAAGGTGTGTGTGGGCTCAACTCTGTCACACCAACTGCAACTTGAGCCATGTCCATATCCCTTTACATTTCTGTTGAAATATTAAACCCACAAAATCCACAAAAAATATAATTAAAGTGTCCTTAATTGGAGCATGTGGAGGATCCACATTAAAATTGCAAACTAAAGTTGGATTCTCCAAAAGTACCAACCATTTTAAGAGGTGATTGGTTGAGTCAAACACACGCGATTCATAATTTGGGCTTGCTCCCAAGCCGCTGTGAGTCTCATTTGTGCATGATTGTTTGATTTTTCATTTATAGTGACCTCGCACACACTAAACAGACAAAAGAAGCAAACAATATGAGAAAACATTTTCCCTCCCTCGAAAATTGATAACTTTGTTTGCGGTGTTTGGCGTGGCCCGCCTAAAGTTGAGCTATTGGTATAGATCACTCTTTTGGGAAAGATCAATACCAAAGGTGAGTTAGGATGATTGGGTACCCTACATGAGGATGACTTGTCATGGGCTTTTTGTAATAATGAATTGAAGGATGTCAATCTCCTTTTCATGGGATGTAAAAATTCGCAAAAAAATTGGTGTAAATGTCTGGATTGGTGGTGCTTTAACTTCGTTGTCCTGGGTTCTTTGCAATCCTTATTTGATTCATGGATAGCAGTTAACGCAGACTATAAATTTCAGAAAAAGGTTTGTGTGTGTGATAAATTTTGTCAGTGTGCTTATTCATCACTTTGGAGTTTTATACAAGGTGGGGCTCATTAGGATGAGCTCAAGCTCTAACTGCACGTCCAACTTGATATTCTTTGCAAGATCAAACGAACGGTTAAAGGGGCCTGTGGAGCAACCCACGGGGGGAGCCCTCCGACACTCAAGTCAGTATCAATACCATGAAATAGCAAATAAGTGCAAGAAATAAATAGACATAATAGATATAAAATACTTAGCCTGAGAGGAGTGAGGCGTTTGAATGATTATTGCTCCAGAGAGGTGATAGTAGAAGGGGAAGAAAAAGAAGTTCGTCTCCCCCTTTCGCCTTCTCAACGTGCCCCCCTTTTATAGAGGAAGGGTGTTTGTGGATGAGTATGTCTTTTTTAGATAAGTATGTTTAATTCTATCCTTTGGTTACTTATCTAAATAAAGTGGGCGAGTAACGTTGTTTTTCTACTGGGCGAATTGCGCTGTTTTTTCTACTGGGCGAATTGCTTTGTTTTTCTATTAGGCGAATTGTGTTGTTTTTCTATTGGACGAATTGTGCTGTTTTTCTTTTGTGTGAATTGTGCTGTTTTTCTACTAGGTGAATTGTGTTATTTTTCTACTGGGCGAATTGTGTTGATTTTGCCTTGACTCAGCAAATTGTGTTGATTTTTCCCCTACTGGGGGAATTGACATGCTTTAAATTTTTTTCTAAATGATTGTCTGTGTAATCTACTTGCCCATCTACAGCAGCAAGCAGCTCAATTATAATTTACCAACAGTTGGGATCTCACTATTTTTTGTTGTGATTTTGATAATTTGGAACGCTAGGAATCCTGCAGCCTTTAGAGGTGATCAATGGGATGAAGACAGTATTTGGGGGAGTTTCATACTTAGGCTTTTAGATTACAGCGTGGTGTATTGACTTCCCATATAGTCCAGATAAGGTGGCTAGGTGTATTAAGTGCTTTACTTTCTGAAGGGGGTGATTCTGTCACCTGCATTTGGGTCATGCATCCAGGAGCTTGGACTTGGTTGGAGGTCCATATGGGGATTTTCAATATTTGACTTTGTCCTTCTTGGCCCCTTTTGGCTTTTTGTCAAGTGTCTTTTGATTTTGTTCTCTGTGTGGATGTTACCATTTTGATTGCGTTTTTTCCCGTTTGTACTGGAATGCTTACGTTCTCTCAATTATTGAAAAAAGAAGTCATTGGAACTTAGGTTTGATTTGCAAGTCATTGAGGCTTTATATATTATTTGTGAACCATTTGGGCTTGGGCTTGGATTTTAGAGGGCTTAAGGATCAACATAAAAGTCATTTTGCTCTAGGTTGCATGTGGAAACCATTTTAGTTTTAAGTTTTACTTGAGAGTCATTTATACTTGGGCTTAGACTTGGATTTCAAAGTGAATTTTAGATTTCGACTTGGAAGTAACTTTTGGGCCAAACTTAGATATCACTTTGCACTTGGGTCTAGGTCCAATGACCTTCTTGAGTCTTAGACGTGACTTAGCAATCATTGTTTTTAGAGTGCACTAGAAAAACATTTTAAGCGCAATACTAAGGTTATCGCTTCAAGTAGATCATCAAAAGCTACAATTGCCTTAAAATTTAAGTAGGTAATGTTGTAAAAGTTAGATCAACTAGGAGCTAAACCAAATCAAGACAATAACAAATGGTAAAAGGAAAATTCTTTTAATTTGAATGAATAACAAGAGTTACAAACTACAACTTAAATAGAAAATTTACAAGAAAATGAAAAACCTAATCATCATACAAGAATCCTAAGTGCAAGACTAAGTAAATGACAAAATAAATGGGGATCAAGGCCATTAAGTATCGGTTACACAACAGGAAGAAGAGAGGAAAAGCATCTCTTCAATACTAGGCTAGTAAATACTAGAATCTTAGGGAATATGCCATGCTATAAGTTAAATACAAGAAATATACAAGATACAAAATATATACAAGTAAAATAGAAGAAAATATACCAGTATTTAACACTCCCCCTGAAGTTGGAACATGAAGATTTACCACGCCAAACTTGCAAACAAAGTGACAGTGGATCTCAATATATTTTGTCCTCTCATGGAATATAGGATTAGAGGCAATGTGTAAAGCTGCTTGATTGTCAAAAAAAAAAAATGGTACGACAATGTCATTTAATAAATGCCTTAGCCAACCAATCTCTCTAGTAATGGTGGCCATGGATTAATACTCGGCCTCGGCTGAAACGAGAAACAACTACTCACTTCTTGGATGGTCATGAAATAGGCACCCCAATCAAGTAAACAACATAACTTGTGGTGGAACGTCTAGTGGCAGGACATTGTGCCCCCCGGTTAGCATCATAATAACCATGGCTCTTAAAATCACTATCCGAAGGCAACAACACACCCTGCTCTAGAGTATCCTTTAGATACTGTAAAGCATACATAATAGCCTCAACGTGCGGTTGTCGAGGGTCGTGCATAAACTGACTCAAACATGAACTGCATAACAAATATTAGATCCAGTAATAGTGAGATACAACAATCGCTCCACCAACTGCCTATGTTGACCCGCACTAGAAATCGGATTGTCAACCTTACTAGCCAACCCATGATTTTGAACAACTAGAGTAGAAGCCGGTTTACCCCTAAAAACCTCGCCTTACTAAGAATGTCTAGAGCATATTTTCTTTGACTCAACATGATCTCTTGAGGAGAACAGACCACCTCAATTCCCAAAAAATATTTAACGGGTCCCAAGTCTTTAATCGCTAAAGAATCATTTAACACAGCTTCACTCTTGATATATGCTCCATATTATTACCTGTAATTATGACGTTATTCACATATATTAGGAAGGTGGTAAAAATGTTTTCACGAAAAAGCGTTGACAGTATCCACATATATTATGGGCTATAAATGTTGTACCTTTTTTGACCGTGAGGATAATCAACAAAAATTCCTAGGGCGGCATGACTTTCAAATTTATCATGTGCTTTATTACGAAAGTAACATTGATATCCAAGAACTGCAAATGATCATGAGAAGGCAATTTTTCCATCAAAATCTTGTAAGGACTCTTATTTTTGGGCGAAATCGAGGGCGTTAAATTAATCAGGTACGCAGCTGGTCAAATGCACTCACCCCAAAACCTTTTAGGCGAACCGGCTAGAAAACAAAGCGCCCGACCAACTTCTAAAAGGTGCTTATGCCTAAGCTTAATGATTCAATTTTATTGAGGTGTTCTGGTCATTGAATCCCAAGTTAAGCGTAAAAATCCAATAATGGCCCGTACTTGAATTCTTGTCCATTGTCACTTCTCACTTGTTTTGCATGAAAACCAAATTAAGTACCAACCATTCTACAAAATTCCGTAAGTATTTTATGAGCTTGTGATTTCTCCCTCATCAAATAAACCAAAGTAAAACAACTGAAATCATCAACAACAGTGAGGAAGTATTGAGCATTAGTTAACAACACCATTCGATAAGGGCCCCAAATATCACAATGTATTAATTCAAAGCAAAAACTAGTCCTTGAAATAGATAAAGGAAAAAGGCAAACATGCCTATTTGGCATGACGACAAGAATCCCAAACAAAATTTGTGTTCTTAACATTCAAATGCAGAAAATTGACAACTTGGAAAAGGGCACATGACCCAAACAATAGCTCTACAAAATGGCCTCTTTATTACTCAAAACAGAAAAAGAAGAGGGAGCCACTAACGATGCGGATGCCACTAAATGAACCTCGAAAAGATATAACCCATCTCTTTGCGTACTCGCTCCAATCAGCTTCTTCGAGCGCAGGTCCAGTATATAACAAAATTTAGGACGGAAGGTTAACGCACAACTTTTGTAATGTATTAATTTACTCATGAATGACAAAGTTATAACGAAAACCAGGCACATAGAACACCATTAAGGACGAAATTTTATGAAATTTGAACTTTTGTCACATGAGTAATCGACAAACTTGACCCATTATTCAACCTAATAGGTTGAACAGAATTATTAACAGCAAAATTAAATGTCAAAGACAAGGATGAGATCATGTGATCGGTAGCACCAGTATCGAAATCCAACTAAAAGAAGTGGTGGCAGTCTGACCAATTAGATTTATATTACTGTAAGCCGCAACAGGTCCAAGTCAAGCAAAAAGCTACTGGTGTTGACAATGGGAGAGCCTTGCAAACCGGGTTGTCATCAACTGGACTGTCACCAATCGGTTGTTAACTCGATTTCCTTGTTATGACCATGTTTCTTACAATGTGTACAAGTGAAGCAGTTAGAGCAATGAGAAGAATTGCCTGAAATGGGCACTGCACTACTTGCCACAGCTGCGACAAGTCCAATGGCAGCCAAGGCTACCGCCTCAAGCACGATCATGGTCCTGACAGCCACACTTGGCTGCTTCTCTTCTTGGCACAAAACAGAATAAACATTGCCAACCGTGGTCAAAGGCTTAGTATTCATAAGCTGAGACTTAATAGTTGAGAAAGACGAATCAAGTCCCGTGAGCATATCTAGTAACCTTTCCATATCCTCGATCGCTGTAAAAGCATGGCCAGATTTGCAAGTACCAAAAGGAATTGCTACCAAGATATAAAGCTCATCCTACAAAGATCTTAGTTTAGTAAAATAGTCAAAAATGGACATATATTCCTGTTTTAAGTGGTGTGATTTCACGCTAATGTCACGGGAAGTCTCAAAGTATACAATGCTAGCATTAATTTCTTTTGAAATAGAGCTAGTGAACCATGAAGAAACCATTAAATCACTGGCACTCTAATTCTCAAAATTCAGAGAATTTCATCCGGGTTAATAATACTTCCGTCAAGATAATCAATTTCACATTGAGCCCGGAAATCCTTGAAAATAAAGCATCTCCATGCAGGAAAATTTGGCCCAATTAAAATGTCTTGAGCAAACACAAGCCCCAGAATGATCCGAGGGGTGTAAATAATAGTGAAACCTAGCACCTAGGACTCCCCTTGAATTGATAGCCGATGCCACAACTTGGTTTGAATTTTCTCCCAACATTATGAAAGAAAACAACAAAACACCATAAACCAAAACAAGAGACAAGGCAAGGAGACAGCTCATAGTGGCTAACATTTTGGTAGGAAAAGAGAGAGGAAGGTCTAGGATTGCAAGATCAAGCTCGCTTTGATATCAAAAAATGAAAACAACTCAAAGCTAAACCAAATCAAGACAAGACCAAATGGTAAAAGGGAAATCCTTTTAATTTGAATGAATAACAAGAGCTACAAACTACAACTTAAATAGGAAAATGAAAAGCTTAATCATCATACTAGAATCCTAAGTGCAATATTAAGTAAATGACAAAGTAAATGGAGCATCAAGGCCATCAAGGGCCGGTTACACAAGAGGAAGAAGAGAGGAAAAACATCTCTTCAATACTAGGCTAGTAATGGCTAGAATCTTAGGAATATGACATGCTATATGCTAAATACAAGAAATATACAAAATACAACATATATACAAGTAAAATACAAGAAAATGTACTAGTATAATACTATTAAACAAATGTCATGCTTCTTATTTTAAGAACCTCTTTATTCTATATATTCTTCATCAATAATTATATGTGAAAGTTCTTAGTACTTTCCTATATACTTTCGAGCTACCTCAAGTTGGACCATCAAAGAAAACTCTCGCTTTTTTAATCCATTTTTAGGCGCAAAAATAAGTCACCTTTACTTGAATAAGCACAATTTATGAACTTTGTGTCAAGACATACTCAAATAAATTAAATTAAATTTCATGGTAGCATATGTAGTGTCGGTAGACTCGAAAACATAGATGTCGGAACAACATAATTTGTGGCCATAATTTCACCCTACAAGAAGCGGTCTTTTTCCGTGATCTGTCACATAACTATCCACATGCTTCATTTTGAACTTTTTTTCTTTGTTTTTTCTTTCTCATTCCCTGTTTTTCTTTTAAATTTTTGAAAAAAAAAAAAAAACTTTGATAAAAACGTTGACCACGGTTCATGCCTCCTAAATTACGTATAGGCCTTAGATGGTGAAATACAACAATGGTGTTTTTCTTGGGGGAATAACATTGATCACGATCCGTGCCCTCCTGATAATACTTTTGGTGTAAATACAGACATATCCAATGATGGGGTTTTTCTCGGGGGAATAACACATTGACTTCGGTCCATTCCTGTTGGGATAAAGAAAAAACCGCACATAAATCAAGAAGCCCTCCACGGCGTGGCAGACGGTAGCAATCCTACCAAGGGTTTTCGGTCAGGCAAACCCACCAAAAGTCTTTGATCAAGCCCACCAAGGGTCTTCGGTCAGGCAAGACCACCAAAGGTCTTCAATCAGCAATAGCTCAAGCCTATCTCCACGCCCCTATAAATGCGAAGCCAGGAGAGAGTAATGGAGGAGAAGAAACGCGAGAAACCAAAAGGAAAGAAAAGAGAGAAAGAGGAAAGAATCCATGGGTTTTGAGCAAGATCCTACCTTCCTGAACCCGTCCAGCAGACTTACTCAGTCTTGTTAGGGGTAAATCGAGACAGGCCTACCAACCTAAGCAACCTACTTGGTTTATCCTAAAACAAGTGGGCTATCTGTGAGAGAGGAGGAGGGAAAAAAAAAAAAAAACCTTTCGGCTATGCAACATTCTAGCCCTCAGTTGGGCCAGAAAATCCTAAACATGTCACCAGATCAAGAAATTACAACAACAAATTGAACAGATTCTTTCACGGATGTCTAATGATGTCAGTAATTGAGTGAATCTGGCAGGAAGAACCTCGGGTCCCAAACAGTTTGCAACAGCCCATACGGAATTCCAGCCCACACAAGCACAAGCCTTAGATGAAGTTACCGAGTCGACAGCTAGTGCTTGCCGTGATCCTACCCAAGGCAATAAGAGAAACAGGGAGAGGCGGGGAAAGCCTGGTATGATACCCCAAATACCGGGCACACATTCATCTTTCACTCTCAAGATCTTAATGGCCCCGGTAGGGAAGACAAAAACCCCAAACATTGTACTATTCAATGGAACTCAAGACATCGAGGATCATCTAGCAGGCTTTGTGGCGCGGATGTACTTACAAGATGTAAGTGAGGACTTTTGGTGCAAGTGCCTTCCTGCCACTTTGAAAGGGGTAGCCTAGAACTAGTTTGCGTCACTCCCGAACTCATCCATTGACAACTTTGCTGAGCTGTCAGAAAGGTTCATCCGTCACTTTGTCAGTAACAAAAGAAGAAGGAAAATCGCCACGCATCTACTCAAGTTGCAACAGCACAAAAATGAATCATTGAGAGGCTACGTGCACCAGTTTACCAGTGCCATGCTTGACATCGCCAACCTCACCAATGAAATAGCCATCACTGCTTTTATCAACGGGCTATAGAACTCAAGCTTTAACTTTGCCCTTGCTAAGGGGCAAATTTCAATAATTGATGAACTACGGAACAAGGCCAATAAGTACATCTCTGCTCAGGACATAGTACGGTCCATACCAAGGCAAGTAGACACCCATCAGGGTAACCCCTCTGGTCAATGGGAAAACCCAAAGCGGTTGCATAGGAATGCATATCGAACCACAAGACACGTGCAAAACTCCCCTCCCAAACAGGGAGCCACCGGGCCTCTTATGGAGCTAAAGAAGAAGACCTCGCAAAGAAAACCTCAAGAGGCCCCGTCACGGCCAAGGGCAGTGGGTTGACAGTTGCCATGTACAATACGCTCCACCCCGGCTCACAGTCGAGGGCAGGGGGCTGACAGTTGCTATGTACGATACACTCCACCCCGGCTCACAGCCGAGGGCAGGGGGCTGACGGTTGCTATGTATGGTACCCTTCAACCCGACCCATGGTCGAGGGTAGGGGGCGGACGATTGCTATGTTACGATACGCTCCACCCCTACTCACGGCCAAGGGTAGGGGGGCTAACGGTTTCCATGTACAATACGCTCCGCCCCGGCTCACGGCCGAGGGCAAGGGGTTGACAGTTGCCATGTACGATACGCTCTACCCTGGCTCACAGCCGATGGCAAGGGGCTGATAGTTGCCATGTACGATACGCTCTGCCCCGGCTCATAGCCGAGGGCAGGGGGCTGACGGTTGTTATGTACGATATGCTCCACCTCAGCTCACAGCCAAGGACAGGAGACTGACAGTTGCTATGTACGATACGCTCCCCCCCCCCCCCCCCCCCCCCCCCCCGCTCACAGCTGAGGGAAGGGGGCTGACGATTGCTAGGTATGATACGCTCAGCCCAGGCTCACACCCGAGGGCAGGGGGCTGACAGTTGCTAGGTATGATAAGCTCCACCCCAACTTGCGGCTGAGGGTAGGGAGTTAAAGCTCCATTACACATACCATGCTTACAAGGGCACGAATTGACAAGAATTCGCAAATCAATAATAAATAGCCAAAATAACAACATAAGGTAACACAACAATTTTATTACATACAGCCCTTCCAAGGAAAAAGTACAGATATAAACAACAGAATACAAACACAAGTACAGAGTCTACTACGAGATATTACAAAGCTACATGATTACAAAAATTATACTGCACCTAATCAAAAAGATCATAAGGGATCTAGGGCTCTTCACCACTGCGAAATATTGAGCTACAATAAAGGAACAACTGCGTTAGGATATTACAACTGTGGTTCCCCAGGAGTAGGATACACCCCATTGAGTCCCCATGAAGGATACAGCGATACACCTCATCAGCGGTAGTAAAAACAAGATAATCACAGGACACGGTGAATCCGGTAATATCCGGATTCCACCTACGCCCAGTCCAAGGCAGATGGATAAACAAGCGGTAATGCTTCACCCAAGATAATGGATCACTCATGATAGACCAAGTCAACAAAGTAAGCACCGGGCTACGTAGTTTTACCAGGCACAGGATAGGCGACCCAGTAGAGGTCTCCCACCACTTGGAGATCCTAGCGGTACGGCAGGCAAGAAGGTTCTCACAAACCGAGGCAAGGAAGGGGACCCTTAGCACCGTGCCTGACCTCATGCACCAATGTACAAAATAGGGCTAGTCAGAGTCCATGTTAAGGTACCGCCCCCAGTCAGACAAGAAGAACAGATCCCCGCCTAGGCACACCTGGTCCATAAAGGATGTATTTCGGGGCCCAACATCAACAGCACCACGACAGACCCATTCCCCTTCCCGCAAGTACACTTGGTACTCATTTGTCCAATAATGAGTGCTGATGGGGTATTCCAAGTCCAAAACCAAAAGAAACAAGTAAAATCCAAAACGAGGAGCCAAGTTAGAACACCAAAATACTAAATTTGGTGGGTAATCCTGAGAAACCTCCTCAGGGAGCCTTGTTAGCCGGTGCAGCCGTAGTGCTAGATTACAAACCAACAACTAAGATTAAAGTCCTGGCATAAGACTAAACCCCCATTGAAATCAACAACCCACGTATTGTCTGTAAGTATTTTCGCCACATTAGGCGGTATAAAAGAGGAAAAATCCCCCAAGGAAGAGAACATTTCCAAGTTATGTCGCGTAATATCAACGTCAGGTTGAAGTAAAGTACCATTTGTACGATGATCAAGAGACTAGAATGATTACTGCTTAACGAAACTATGCTCTTACAACAAGTTTAAGTATGCTCGGGAGAAAGAGGAAAATCTCAAAGCTGACTTAACAGGAAGCCATGAAAACTATTTTGTAACTTCTTTCATCTACGTGAGACTCCATTTTCCAAGGATACAAGCAAATGAGCCTCCACACCATAATTTATAGGAGGGGCACATGCTTCAAGGCCAGAAAAGGTCTTTCTAGCCTTGAAGCAGGGGGCTGATATTGTTGGGATAAAGACAAGACCGCACAGAAATCAAGAAGCCCTCCACGGCGTGGCAGACGGCACTAATCCCAATAATAACTGGCTAACATTGGCAGTAGGAAACCAGCGCCAAATGAGCAATAACTGGGATAAGTACCACACCCAGAAAACCGCTTGTATTACCCCCCTCCCCCCCCCCCCCCCCCCCCCCCCCAAAATCACAATCAGTGAACCACGGTACCCCGCATTTGCCGTATCGCCATAAGGCCACGTCACCAACTAATACTGAGGCCATAGAAAATCCCTGACCTGCCTAATAATATACTAATAGCTGCCAAGGAAGCTGTAATGACCACCTAAGCCTCCAAACGGCAAGTTTTTCCCGTAGTTCCCGGTCAAGTCCACTGAAGGCCTTCGATCAATCCCACCAAGGGTCATCAGTCAAGCAAACCCACCAAAAGTCTTCGGTCAAGCCCAACAAAGGTCTTCAGTCAGGAAAGCCCTCCAAAAGTCTTCGTTCAGCAACAGCTCAAGCCTATCTCCAGCCCCTATAAATGCGAAGCCAAGAGAGAGTAATGGAGGAGGAGAAATGAGAGAAACCAAAAGGAAAGAAAAGAGATAAAGAGGAAAGAATTCAAGTCCTACAGACCTAAGCAACCTGCTCGGTTTATCCTGAAACAATTCTTATTAATTATGTACAGCCAGAAGATGGCAAGACTCGGTTATGATATTCCACTTGGGGGAAAAACGTGTTGTCCTCAATTAGTGCCCCCTTGATTAAGTTGTAACTAAGGACGTGAGACCCCACAATGGCTTTTTTGCTTTGTAATAACAAGTTTTCCTCTGTCCTTACTCTCTTAATTATGTTGGTGCCAAATGAGTAAAATATTATATAGAACATATAAAGTAGAAATATATTACCTTAAATGTGTAGAAATGACACAATACCACAATGTAACAGCTAAGCGAGGAGTGAATCACGCTCTCTTTAAGACAGTTTCGTGCCCCCCATGAATCTAAGCTAGTGCAACAGATACCGGCGCGCCATCTCTAGTATACAATGTCGAACTAAAGTTGAAACTTTCTTAGTGTGCACAATCTTGAAACCTAGAACCTTTAGAAATACCTTATTTAACCGAAGAAAGAACCAAGCCTTAAAAAAAAAAAAAAATAGAATACAAATAATATTAATATTGTAAAGGGCTTAATATCGAAACTTAATTTTTTTTTCCCCCCCTTCTTTGATTCTACCACGCATGAACAAAGAAAAAACAACATTTTGGCTATGTTTTGTTGAAAAATAACAGCTAGGAAACCACTATATCACTAAGGAGATGACAGTTAAAATTGTAGCAAAATTTGATGTTTAAAACTATAGTGAAATTTTGAAAAATACTGCTGAAAATTACTGCTAAAAATACTGCTAAAAAATTATAGGAAAAAATATTGCAGAAATAAAAACAACAAAGTTAACAATAGAAAACACAGCGAAAATACAAAGATATTTTTTGTAAAATTTCCAGCGAAATGCAGCAAGGAATTTCAATAGTAGTGCAACGAAATAATATGTAAACACAGCAATCAAATTAAACCGAAAAGAGGGAGAGTAGATCCGAATACCCAAGATACCGTGCCGTGGGAAATACTATTGTCCTAAAAAATGATTTCACCGCTGCGTCAGTGCAGACAGTCGTATCGCCAGTCGTTCTCCAGGATTAACACGATTCGACTATTAACGTGCACTCGTTAATGGCCAGGTAGGAGAGCCTCAGAACTTTGCCCAAATATTTTGAGAGAGAAAAAGCCGAAGGAGAAAGTAAATGGAAGAAGAATTGTTGTCGTTGCTACTGTTTGAACATGAAGTAGTAAGTGAAAGGACCTATTTATACTAATATTAAGTCTAGTATTTTGCTGCAACTAACTCCAAGAGAAAATGCCTGCTTGTGATCGTGTTTAACAGCAAAAATATTAGAAACTGAGATTTAATTAGTTAAGATTCCCCTTAATAGCAGCTATTTTGTTTGACCTCCACAAATCCAAACAGTAATGGAACTGAAAGATTTTTCCGTAAAATAAAAGCACCTATTTATTATAAAAAAAAAAAGTGATCCACACCCTCACTCGAGCATGGCACGGTGGGCGGAGCTCGCGTGTGTGGTTCCCATTCTCTCACCAATTACTTAATTCAAATGGAAGGCTTACGTATATCTATTTAAACTCTACAATACTTTCTTCTTTTTTCAATGTGGAATAGCACACTCTAAAACCAATATGATTGTAATTTTCCATAAGTCTTAAGTTTAACCTGTATCATTTTTCCAACATGTTTGGCAAGTAATTTTTACAGCTTTAAGCTTTTTGACTAGTCAAATAGCTAATACTATTGTTTGTTAAAAGTTTTATTGTTAACGTTTTTCATAACGTTTTGCTTTTGAAAAGCAGCTATTCAAAAGTTGAACAATTTAGCTTTTAGCATTTGAAACGCTATATAATTAAATTCTATTTATCATTTTGCCCCTCTTTACAACTTAATTTACCAAATGCATTATCCATCATCTAACAACTAACAACTAATTAATCAGCTAACAGCTAACTGCTGCAACCAAACATAGCCTTAATAATCAACTTTTTAGTTCAACGTTCTACAAGCTGTTGCCATTTATTTTGTAGCTAACAAACCATATAATTATCAATATTTAGGGCCAAATGAAAGTGACACTAAGTAGTTTAATCTCAAATTTTAATTTTTTGATTGTCAAAAAATATTCCCCCACTTATTTTAATAAAAATAAAAAAGTAATTTTTGAAAAGAAATATATAACTTTGGCTAAGTAAGCCATGCACCATGATAGTGGTAATACTTTTAAACCCTCCCTTATTATTTTAGCAACTCCTATACTATAGAACCATGGTGTACTTAGCCTTCAAACCTTAGTTGCTTGAGCACATGTAGAGTGCTTCACACACACAGTGTCCAAGGTGCCCAAAAAGCTCTCTAAAGCATGCATTACGGCCCTGTGCATTCTCGTGGATCATGAGTACTCTAGATAGTTAGTCCGAACTCCCATAGGTAGCGATCTTAGTTTCAAAGTCATATAGGTTTTTATTGTTTTTGTAAAAGGATCCCTCTCCCGCAACCTGACATCATTTTTGTTTGACAGAGCTCACTTGACAGCTATTCTTTTATTATTTTAGTAAAAGTACCATTCAATAGCCTTATTCTTATTTTATAAGCACATAATTCAAGATATTTTATTATATGAAAAGTATATGTGCTTAATTTGTTTAAAAATATGATTATTGAATGGTATTTTTGTCATTTTACTATAGCATTGATAAACAAAAAAACATTTGTCACATCAGCTCTGTTAATAAAAAATGACATCATCACATCGGAGAGGCACCTTTTTATTAATTCAAAAAGGTCAGAGACCATTTTATTATTTTCAAAAATATCGGATAATAAAATTTAGGGTTATTTACTCCAAAGGTCCCCGTACTTTGCCTATTGTATCAATTTAGTCCCTATACTTTCAATTGTATCAATTTAGTCCCTGTACTATTTATATTGTGTCATCATCAAGTATCGGAGCAATGGAGCAAAGACCCAGACTGACTACATACTACTAAGGAAGAGGACTCAAAAAATTGCAGGGTTTGTAAGGTTATCCCCGAAGAAGACCTCTCAACATAGCACAAGATATTGTGTGTTGATGTCAAGGCTAAGAGAAGGGGGAAGAAAACCATGAAATCATCACAGCCATGCACTCGTTGGAGGAATCTCACGGGGCACAAGATTCAAGTCTTGAAGGAAAGAGCTGAGGCTAAAATTG
The DNA here is from genome assembly GCA_018398585.1 of Simmondsia chinensis. Lineage (NCBI taxonomy): Eukaryota > Viridiplantae > Streptophyta > Magnoliopsida > Caryophyllales > Simmondsiaceae > Simmondsia > Simmondsia chinensis. Next base: position 30,022,463 of record JAGTTD010000007.1, on the reverse strand, counting down.
GGGAGATTGTGAGGGAGATTTAAACCATAGTTGGAACCAAGTAGCCCAAAAGATCAAAGATGTGGCATGCGAAGCTCTAGGCATATCAGGGGGCAACAAACAATAGAGAGACCTGGAGGTGGTGCAAGGAGGTGTAGGAAAAGATTAAGGCGAAACAAGAATGCTTCAAAGAGTGGGACTGAAGGGTAGACGAAGACAAGAGGCAATAGTATAAACAAGCCAAGAAGGAAGTTAAGATAGCAGTAAGAGATGCACAATCTAAAGTCTTCGAGGATTTCTACAAAAGGTTGGATACCAATGAGGCGGCCAAGGCCCTCTATAGAATTGCAAAAGCGAGAGAGAGGAAGACTAGAGACTTGGACTAAGTAAGGTGTATAAAGGGGCAGATGGACAAGTGCTTGTAGACGAGCAACAAATTTAAACTAGGAGGAAATCCTATTTCCCTGATCTGTTTAATGAATAGGAAGATAGAGACGTATCCTCAGGAGAACTACAAGCACCTGCAAAGTGCCACACCTACTGCTACTGCACCAAGATTAGACCCAAGAAAGTTAGGGAAGCCTTGAAGAAGATGGGTAAGGGTAAAGTAGTCGACCCTGATGGAATACCCATTGAGGCATGGAAATGCACTGGAGAAATGGGTGTCAAATGGGTAACCAAATTATTGAAGGGAAGAATATGCCTGATGAGTGGCGGAAGAGTACATTAATTCCTGTTATAAGAACAAAGGTGATATCCAGAGTTGTTCTAACTATAGAGGAATCAGACTAATGAGCCACACTCTAAAGCTTTGGGACCGGGCCATAGAAAGAAGGCTACGACAACAAATAGGGGTCTCAGAGAATCAATTTGGATCTGTGTCTGGCAGGTTGACAATAGAAGCCATCGACCTCCTAAGAAGGTCAATAGAGTACTACAGAGATAGATAAAATGACCTCAACATAGTGTTTATTAACTTAGAGAAGGCACATGATAGAGTGTCGAGATAGGTCCTATGGAGGGTCATAGAGGGGAAAGGCATCCCCCAGCCCCACATACGAGTCATTACGGACATGTACGAAGACTCCTAAACCATTGTGTGCACAACCGAAGGGGAGACAAATGCTTTCCCCATTATAGTTGGGGTACACCAAGGATCAGCCTTGAGTCCCTTTCTGTTTATTCTAGTTATGGACGAGCTCACTAGACACATCCAAGGGGATGTGCCTTGGTGCATGCTTTTCGCAGACGATATAATCCGGGTGGGAGAGTCTAGGGAGGTGGTGAATGAAAAGCTAGAACTCTGGAGAATGGCTTTAGAATCCAAAGGTCTAAGACTCTACAAATCTAAGACCGAGTATATGGAACTAAAGTTTTGTACCTCTACCATGCCAAGCATAGTAGACGTCAAGATTTGTTCATAGTACATACCGTAGAAAGCGCGCTTTAAATACTTAGGTTCCATGGTGCAACAAGACGGCGAAGTACAGATGTTAACAATCGGATTAAAGTGGGTTGGAATATATGGAGGATGGCCTTTGCGGTATTATATGATAGGAAGTTCTCTCTAAAGTTAAGGGGAAAATACTATAAGATAGTAGTGAGACTGGCTATGTCCTACGGGGCTGAGTACTGGCTAATTAAGCACCATCAGATACAGAAGCTGAAGGTCACGGAAATGAGGATATTGAGATGGATGTGTGGACACACAAGGAAGGATAGGATTAGGAATGAAGTTATAAGAAGTAAATTAGGCGTGGCCCTAGTCGAGTATATGCTGAGGGAGCAATGTTTGAGGTAGTTTGGGCATGTTAGAAGGAGACCAAGCATTGCCCCTAGCAAAAGATGCGAATAACTCCATATTACAGATCGGAAGAAAGGAAAAGGCCGGTCAAAGAAGAGCTGGATGGAAGCAATTCGATAGGACCTCGCCTATCTCTACCTAAATGAGGAGATGGCCCTAGATAGAGCTAAGTGGAGGGTTAGTATAGGTGTAACCGGCATAGCGGTTTAGAAGTGACGAGCACTTCTAAGTTAGTCTAAGCTAGTACTAGCACCATTGGGCCTCTTGCATGCCTGTTTATTTGTACGCAGTTCTTCCTTGCTACTCATTGCTTACACTCTATATATGCTTACATTTTGTCATATATAGGCTCTCTTTTCTAGATGCTTATTTGCTTTTTGCTCTAGCTTCCATACTTCTATGGTTCCATGATTTTCATACTTTTAATACTCTCCATGCTTCCCTTGCTCTTCATACTTATTAAGTTGGGGGTCCTCGGAAACAGCCTCTCGCTAGGGTATCACCCGATAAGGTAAGGCTGCGTACATCCCCCCCCCCCCCCCCCCCCCGGCTTTCGGGAGAGCCTTTAAGGCACAGGGCTTGTTGTTCTTGTTGTTGTACTATTTATATTGTGTCAATTTGGTTATTCTAATAAAATTTAGGTTAAAATTTCAGCGAAATTTTTAATGTTTTAGCCATCAAGTCAAGGGATAGATTTGTAGTGGGTTATTTGCATCTAATATGATTATGCCGTTAAAAATTGCGTAAATAACGTAACTAAAATTTGACTAATGGATTAAATTAATACAATATAAATTATAGAAGGACTAATTTGAAACAATTAAAAGTACAAGAACTGAATTAATATAATGAGAAAAATATAGAGACCTTTAGTATAAATAACCCTAAAATGTAAATAACTCTAAATTATTGATATAGTGGATTATGCACAAGGACTTATGACAAAAATTGCATATTAATTATATTTTTATATTTTATAATAAAGCACCCACATCGGTTTTTTGTTTTTTTTTTTATAATCCGAAAATCCGCCACTGGACATGTATCTGATCATAGTCTACCAGCTTGGCAACTTGTCCATCCACTAAATGTTATCATAATATTAGTACACGAAACGTTTATAATTAGCTAAACATATGCTGTCAAATTATTATTATTAAATACACTTGACGAATCCATTCCAACATGCGCTTTAATAACTATAGGGGTGACAAATATGTTATGTCGAGACATATTTGTATTCGTATTATGTAAGGGGTCTTATAAATAGAGTTAACATGAACCCGATCTGTTTATTCAATGGGTTAAGAACTATGAACCTTTACCTAGCTTAATTATTAAATGAGTAACATGAGGGTTACCCATTTAATTATAAAGGAAACTTTTTTTTTTATGAGATATTAATTTGTCAACTTATAAATATGTCAATAGTATAACTCATGGTTGATACTAGCAATTAATTTCATGATATATTTATAATTGTTAAAATTAATAGTCAAATTAACGTTAATAAATATAATTCAAATTAAGTACTATTTCATTCAAATATCTAATTTAACTATATAATCTGGTCAAGTGTGCTGAAAGCGGGTTGATCAACCCAAAGCCAAACTAAACCCTATTATCTAAATATGTTCACCCGAATTCAACTAGTCTTCAAAAACTCCGGTTGAAACCCGCTATCTTCGTATCATGTTTATAATAAGTAACATACATAAAATAAATAATATATTAGTATAAAATAACTTATATTAAATGGATAAATATGGTTAATTTAGTAAACGTGTGATTTAAAGCTATATTTTTTATTATTTAAACAAAATTTAAACAAGTTAATTAAATATGTTAATAGAAAGCCTAATTCAAATGCGTCTAAGGTTGGTGGGATATTACTATCCCTAGACTAAATGTACATGGACAGCTTGTATAGAAGCCAATATTACTGTCACATACATTATTAGAGTCCCAAATTTATATATAGAAAGTTCAATAATCTGACACCTTTTTCATAATTTAACAATTTTAATAAAGTTTTTTTTCAATCTGTCAATTTTAATATAGTTATAATAGATGTTTATATGCATTTAGCCTTTTTCAAAATTGAATAAATATAAAACACACTCGTCCAACTATTGGTGGTAATGACATTTTTAAATTATTGATCAAAAAAAATGTGACCTCAACTTTTACATTGATCAAAAACACCCCCAAGCTCCTCGTTGGCAATGGGGTCAAGAGTAATGGGGAATAAAAATATCTACTTACATTTGGCAAATTTATTTTGAGGGTACTTATCCCCCATTACCCTTCTTTACCCCCTTTTAACCTCTAAAAGGTAACTTTTCAAAAATTTTAAAAATTTTGTCTTTATTCTAACTATAACTCTCATGTCCCTTTATCTAATGGTCAAAAAAAGATAACTTATTTACCCATATTTATTCTTACCCCTCCTTATTAAACATATATAAACAAGAATTGGATAATATCTTATCCTTTCTTCATTACCCTTATTTACCTAGTTGCCAAACAAGGTATAAATTGTTAATTAAAATGAGTGTGACCTTCTATAGTTTTAGTTTTATCAACAATAATACCCGCGAACTAATGGTAAAAATCAATGTGACCATCTAATTCTTAATTTCATCAAACACATCTTAACTATTAAAGAAAAAGATTAAAATACCTGCAGAGATTATAATTGTTTGAGATATTCGTTTGAACTGATTCTAAAATTGGGATTTTAATGAAGAGAAGTTTAAGATTAGATTAACTATGAAAATTAATGATAATGTCTTGTCAAAGTCAAACTTGAGACTATTTCCATTGGATCGAGCTCAAACTATCATTCCTAGCCAATCTCAAGGGTGCTAGCTCGAGGTGTTACCAGCTACTCCGAGCTTGAGGCTACAAGTTTGAGCCAATATTTCCGCCCACTTTTCATAACTAACGGTTACCTAACAGGCAGACTTTTACCTATAAATTAAGTACAACTTCTCCACTGCTTTACTTCCTCTCTCAAATTTAATTTTCTCTATTACATTACTAAGTAAGCTGAAGCATGCTCAGATCATTACTAAGTAAGCTGAAGCATGCTCACATCTATTTTCCTAGAGTACACGATGAGCGCCATGTTAACCCTGGTGTAAGAGTGTCATTATTCACGTTGTACTTGTGCAGGGACATAAACAACTTAGGGCAGTGGAGCTCCCAACGGTGTGGCAATTTTTCAGTTCAATTTCTCCTTATTGTTTTATACCTTTTGTCATTTTACTATAGCTCGAATTCAATTATGTTGGCGTTAAAATTATATTTTGATTGATTATTATTATTTTCCCAACAAGCATATAAATTTACTTACACAACTATAGACCTTCATTTATGTCAAAGTTAGTTTGAGCTTACGTAAGCCTTCGGCACTTGTTGGCCCGACATATGGATGAGGAGGATGTGGCTCAAAGTCAAACTATGTAGTGTTGGCACAAATTATCAGAATACTTACAAAATACTTGCAACCGGGTAATCGAGAGATCTCAGATGTTGAGGCCGTGTAATCACTTTCCTTAAGGTTTATTTCGCTGTACGAAATATCCTCGGGGATACAACAACAACCAAAATAAAGTGAGAGTGTGTAAAGGGAGAGAGAGATCAAGATATGGAGAGATTGGTGGTTTTATACAAGAACATAACACAAGAACACTTTGAATGCAAAGAACTTTTCAATCTTGTTTTCCCTTGTGTTTTTCACTCAATAATTAAACCATCAAAGTGTGGAATTATATATATGTATCCTTGTAAAGAGGCGTCCCAAAATGAAGAGCCAAACATGAAATAAAGAAGAGGGAAGAAACCGCGCAGACAAACAGTCAAAACAGACCAGTGTGTCGAAGCTGTATGTCAACACACAGTTCGACACACACGTTAATGTAGATCTATGTGTCGACACACACTTCCTATGTGTCGACACACAGACTTTCTCCGTGCGCTTCTGTAAAGTGCAGTGTGTCGACACACGGGCCATGTGTGTCGACACACAGCTGTTTTCCCATCGTTCTGTAGGATTGTGTGTCGACACACATGGCCCATGTGTCGACACACACCCCTATCAAGCTCTAAACAATTAAAACAAATATCGGGACAATCTCAAATACATCTTATACATACATAAACAACATTTAACATATATACGTATTATTCAACACATATTTTGAAAATACACCAATAATCCCCCACCATTTTCAAAATCCAACCAAACTCAAAATGACATCTCGGTTAAAGGAGGCCTTATTGTGCATTAACGAGGGTGTCTCACGATTGAACCCCCAGCTAGTGAAAAGACCATACAGTTAATTCAATCGAAAATGGTAGACCAAGCTTTGAACCATACAACCCATTTGACTAACTGACTATCTAATCACGCACAAGGCGTACTCCCCGTACACACCCTACAACTCCCAGATCGACACATTTGTGGCCTTTTGTCATGTGCCCTTCGTGAGTGCTTCAGGGCCAAACCCTTAGTCAAAAATCACCCAATTGAAGCGGCCAAACTTCAACACACACTAAGGTGGACCTCATTGATCATGTCCCTGCGACGCGACATTCAATAAGTTCTAAAACCGTGTCCATTAAGAGCTTTTGCTCATCCTTTTAGAATCTCTGACGCAGGTATCAAGCACTTCACACTCGGGATGGAAAAATTCTCATTTAGTGCTTGCAATCACACAGATGACAAGTCTCTCTAATTAAACCCGAGACCTAGCGTCATACTAGGCATCGAGTTAAGGGCCTATCATGGGCGACTAATAACGGCAGGTTTCATGCCATCCCTTTAATTATCAAGTCTCTAGCAATGTTCTCAAACAAGAGATCCACTAGTTTCAAACTTACATTTCAAAGTCCACAGTGATCACTCAATCTTTTATGAGTTATCTCACTTCACAATATTTGACACTGTTGTGTCTGGACTTTCAGTGATACGTCTCACTCTTTCACATTTAAAAAACATCTCACTATCACAACGGATAAAAATAGATAACATTGGCTTGCGCCACAAAGGAATCTTAAATACAAGATCCTTTAATCACTATATTTCCTTACAAGTAAAAACCAGAGTAATAAACTCTATTATCACAGTGGAATTTATAACACGTGTTAGTTTCTTAAAATTCAAGGAACAACACCCCCACCACTTATAACATTTACTAGCTTTTAAAAGCATAGTCATCCTACTCGGATGTTCAACTAGCATTCAAGTATTCTTCTAATTAGAAGAGTATTCAATAAAAATAATACCACAACTCGTAGTCATTCCAGTACCTTGAGTACTCCATGCCAGTTACGTTTACTTACATAGCTAGTTATTCACACTCAGCTATCCAACAACAAAAGCTATATCTAACCTTTTCAATTTCCTATTATACCATTGGAACACTTTCATTTGGTTCTAAGTATTCATACCAAATTTCAACATGTAATCAATGTACATTCACACAATGAATCCACTGTCACTATCAGACTATTCATTTACACTTTTTGGATTCATTAACTACCTCTTTCAAGAGGTTACATCACAAGACTTCATTAATTTTTCATAGAATCACAATCTATGACACAATAATATTGAATTTTGATGTTCATAATATCTCTAATTCATTCTTCTAGAAATGTACAAGTCCAATCGCTAGGACTTTTTTTTCACACTTTTATTCTTTCGAAGTTCTAAAGTCTTTCCAGAGATATACCCTCAAACATGATTTTCATCATCTATACTTTACTTCATATTATGACAATGTATAATTCAAGATCAATGAAAGACTCAATGTTACTTCGTATGCATTCATTAACATTTATATCTCAGGATGTTCAATTCACCCATTACCTATTCATACGAATTTACTTGCCATTTATATGCATCAAAACTTATGGGTAATAAAGGGGTCATCAAAATTCAGTATTTACATACTGTTTAAATTTTTCACGTTGATGACTAACAATATCCTAACATGTTAATATATTATCACACATCACTCAATAACTTTATTCACCATGCAACAACTGTATATAATAACCACTCTATTCGAGTATTTTAGCATTCATTGTATAATGCACTTCTTTTTAATCGCATTAATCATGATGATGTCGGTTTCCAATGAGACATTACATCTAATAATATTGGAAAACCCACTTGAGATATGTGGTCAATCACGAAATCATGAATCATTATTTTCAAGTACTTTTATACAACGTATTTTATCATCCTTAGTCATGTACCTCAATTTGGATATCTTTTTATCAATCACATTAGGGATCAACATATATAATATTATTATATACTTCATGATCCACTAATTCTATTCAAATTCACTCACTTTCATTTAGTCAAGTAGGCAGACGGCATCCATTTTCATAAATTATCAAACCGTAGAGTTCATCACCACATTATGGTTCATGGAAACATTGGTCTCATAGCCACATCAACATATATGGCTACACAAAACATTTTTATGATGCACCATCTTCAATATGATGAAATAGTACATCCATAGTTTTACTAACATGCATATGAGCATAAATTGCACAACCATATTAATATCCAAGCATAATATTGATTGAACATACATCAACCTTGTAACTCTATCAATATACATATATGATCATACTCAAACTCATTTTATGATCATGACCATATAAACGTTGCTTTTCATAATTTTTCAACTCCACTATTGTTCACTCCATTGTTCATCAATGAATAATATGTACAAGAGACTAAATCAATGACCGTCAAAGCAATTAAGAATCAACATACCCATATTTATGATGAGTTTATTTCCACATAATTGTTCACATACGTGTATTAAACCACAATCTAATTGTTGTTCATATTTCTATTTCATACAACAATGAATTTAGCACACATAATGCACAATTTGTACTTTATCCCAATCATCAAGTATTTTTATGAATTATAATCATAGTTATACGAAGTGCCTAGAGCTTTATGTCACCAATTTATAACAGAGTATTACCCAATTCTTATCATTATTAGTATTGGCATCGTCTTGGCGTTTGGTTTCAACAACCACGCTAAAAGACTTCTCTATTAGCATCACCTCGATGTTTGGTTTCAACAACCACCCAAAACATTCATTTTCTTTTATTTTAATGCTCAAATCATGCATACTAATTTATATCAAGTATGTCTTCATAATTTAATTTGTTATCCCTTTTAACTCCAGTGCACTTGTTCTTCAATCCAAGGTGCAAGCTACAACTAAACGGTGTCTGAATTGAATATTATCATGATTTCTCAATTTTCACATGTATACTCATCATTGATCAACATTCATGATATATAACTATTGGGTTGTGTTTCAAATTTTTGAGTCTAGATTTCAAATAGAGGTCTAAATTGAATATTATCATGAAGCCCCCCGCGGTATAGTTTTTTTTTCTTTTCTCGAGTCGGCCTATACCTTGTTCTCCTCAGTCTCAAGAGTTTACTTTTCAGATCTTGGATATTATTCATCCTTCAATAACATATCAAAACAATGCCTAAACAGAAAATTATGAGTTCTTATCTTTAGAATTTCAATCCCATAAGTAAAAATACTTTCACACATAAACAACAATGCATCAACCACTACTTCTTAGGCATTATAGAATTTCATGATTTTATCCCGAATCAAATGTTTAAGTTTCACACAACTTGATTCCATTAATTGGATGCAAATTAAAAGGCATAAAGGCATTTCACTATTATCCTTGTACATGCCCAAATTGGTCATCATCATGAATTCTTGAATTATGTTATGAAACCATATGCAAAATAGTCAAGTGCAACATGGTTTCACAATTTACAAGATTAAATGACATATCTTTGTCCATAGCAATTCATACAAGAGATGGTCCCAAGAAGATGTCCCAATTCTCTCTATTCACCTTTCCTCCAATCTCACACAAACTTCGCCATCGAAACACGGAAAGTGAAGAAGCCATTCTCAATTAACGGATTTAAACCTTAAGATTGTTGGTACAAATGATCGGAATACTTGCAAAATACTTGCAACCGGGTAACCGAGAGATCTCAGGTGTTGAGGCCGTGTAATCACTTTCCTTAAGGTTTATTTCGCTATACGAAATATCATCAGGGATACAACAACAACTAAAATGAAGTGAGAGTGTGTAAAGGGAGAGAGATCAAGATATGGAGAGATTGGTGGTTTTATACAAGAACACTTTGAATGCAAAGAACTTTTCAATCTTGTTTTCCCTTGTGTTTTTCACTCAATAATAATGCCATCAAAGTGTGGAATTATATATATGTATCCTTGTAAAGAGGCGTCCCAAAATGAAAAGCCAAACATGAAATAAAGAACCTGGAAGAAACCGCGTAGACAAACAGTCAAAACAGACCTGTGTGTCGAAGCTGTGTGTCGACACACAGTTCAACACACACGTTACTGTAGATCTGTGTGTCGACACATAGACTTTCTTCGTGCGCTTCTGTAAAGTGATGTGTGTCGACACACGGGCCATGTGTGTCGACACACAGCTGTTTTCCCATTATTCTGTAGGATTGTGTGTCGGCACACATGGCCCATGTGTCGGCACACACCCCTAACAAGCTCTAAATAATTAAAACAAGTATCGGGACAATCTCAAATACATTTTATACATAAATAAACAACATTTAACATATATACGTATTATTCAACACATATTTTGAAAATACACCAACATGTAGGAACCAAACTAGCCTTTAATCAATGATATGAAATGAAAAATTGCCCCAAATCCAATCACCCCTTGACCTCTTTGTTTTAGAGTTATCCACTATGAAGATTCCAAGCAGTTGGCCTATTGGTCGCATAATTAAAGTACATACGTGATATTAATTTTCTAATACATACATAAATTAATATACATCATTCATATGTTTTATATATAAAATGAAGTTTATTTATGCCATAAAACCAGTTGGTTACTGCTAGGCTTATATATTGATTTATTTTCTCTCACAACTCCAATGTATAATTCACATATACTGACGTATGGAGTCTTTTAGCACTCCCCTAACTTGCGAGTCTTCTTCAATCGTACTCATGACCTTCTCCGATCAAATTGGATCCAACATTCATTGGAGAGGCCCTCAATCGGCGCAGCAAATTCGAATACACACTTGTCTCGAGTGTGTCAAACAAGATCTAGGGTTCATCCACCAACTCTGATATCATGTTAAATCTCTTTGGGCTTGTTGGAAATATAACAAAGCATAAACCATATTCATAAATTAAAGTTCTACTTTAAAACCCATATCCTGAATTATGTTAAGGATAAAAGAATGGTAGGGACCACATGCGTGCGCGAGCCACCTGCCTGACGGGCCAGGCAAGGGTGTGGGGGTAGGTGCCTCTTTTTCTTATGAGTACTTTTATTTTTATCGGAAATCTTCTCTTTAACGGGTATATGTGCAAGCCTCGTAAAACTGTGTGTCTCCTCTCTCCTTTGACATTAATTGTATGACCGTTGGGAACTTAAAGGCGTGCCTCACACATCTCTTCATAGTGACTGTTCGGAGATCGCAACTCTTCCAACCGCTTTTTAACAGCCTTCCCATTATTTTTTTGCCGGGGGGGGGGGGGGGGGGGGGGGGGGGGGGGTGGCGCGTGGAAGAAATCTCCTCTCTTCTTCTTTGGCTGTTTTCAATCTAACATCTAAGTCTGGCAAAGTTCTCTCGGCATCCCACCCGACTTCTAACTAGTGCACGTTAAAGGTCGGATCTCGTTAATCCTGGAGGACGGCCGCTGGTTACTCTGTTTGCACTCTAGCAGCTACGAAATTGTCTTTTAGAATAGTAGCTTATACCACGGGGCAGTTATTTGCTTTGTAATATCCTTCCTCTAAATCGATTTCATTGCGGTGTTTGATTGTTTACTGTTCTACTTACTGATTTACAACGCATAAGTGATATTAATTTTCTAATATGTACATAAAATAATATATATCATTTATATTTTTAATAATATCACATAAAATAATATATATTATTTATATTTTTAATATATAAACTGAAGTATGTTTATGTCATAAAACCAATTGGTGGGGTATCCTATTACCGTTAGACTTATATATTGATTTATTTTCTCTCACAACTCTAATGGATAATTCAAATATACTGATGTATGGAGTCTTTTAACACTCCCCTAACTTCCAAGTCTTCTTCAATCATACTCATGACCTTCTCCGATCAAATTGGATCCAACATTTCTTAAAGAGGCCCTCAATCGATGTAGCGAATTCGAATACACACTCGTCTCGAGAATATGGTGTGTCAAACAAGATCGAGGGTTCATCCACTAGCTCTGATATCATGTTAAATTTAATTGGGCTACAAGCTTGACTCATGGACTTAGGATATTTATAAAGTTCACAAATAAACTCAAGTTAGATTGAATCATAAAACCAGTTCGCATTAAAAGGAGTAGATTGAATCATAAAACCAGTTCGCATTAAAAGGAGTACTCCTACGTATTAATCTCTTCTATCTCATAACTTTAATGTGCGATTGGACTAAATTCATATGTAAAATTCTTGACAGTTTTTAAATATCTCAATTAATTTTAAAATCATACGAACTGCTTTGTATCAAGCTTGCTTACCAATAAAAAGATAAATTAGAGTGCAAAAATAGTGATTGAGTGGTTTTACGAAAATTTTTTAGTTTAACTTTTACACATGTCTTTTTACTCATCCGATTGCTGACATCATTTTCCTTCTGTCCGACATCACTCTTTTTCCCCACTTTAACCAAATGTTGGCCCACAATTCACCCTCTCATCTCACAGCCATTTGACTCGTTTGGGTGTGGATGCGGGCGTGCATGTCTAATTTCTAACATTAAACGGGTTAAATTTTGGATTTAATTGTAGTTAAACGAATAATTCAAGGGACGTATTAAATGAAATTAAAATCTTCAAGTGCCTTTGGTTTCAACGATAGTTGACTGGTCTTAATTGCATTTATTATTCCTTTTTACTTTGTATCGAAGATATATGAGTTAAGCTTATGCGTACCTCAGCAAAATTTTGAATTATACACACTGATTCATAAATTATGCATATATATAAAAGCAAGCAAGGGCAGCCCATAAACTGAATGGATGGCTTCAACTGATCATTTATGTCGTAACAAGAGCTAGGCTTCATCTACCAGCTTTGATATCATGCTAAATTTCATCGGGGTATAGACTTGACCCATGAATTTAGGATATATATAAAGTTCACATATAAACTTAAGTGGGGTTGCATTATTAAACCCACTCACATTAAAAGGAGCAGTCCTACATATTAATTTCTTCTGTCTCATAACTTCAATGTGCAATTGAACTAAGCTCATATGTGAAATCCTTTATAGTTTTCAAATGTCTCAATTAATTTTTAAAATTGTATGAACTGCTTATCAGGCTTGCTTATCGATTAAAAGATAAATCCGAGCACAAAAAGAGTGACTGAGTGGTTTTACGAATTTTTTTTAGTTTAACTTTTAAAGCGCGTTTTTTTACTCATTGGGCTGCTGACGTCATCTTACTCCCACTTGACATCACTCTCTTTCCCCATTTTAACCCAATATTGGGCCCAAAATTCACCCTCTCATCTCACTAGGAATCGCAGTGGGTCGGATTTGCCTCCATCCAGATCCAACCCAAAAAAAACCCGACCCAATCCAAATCCAAAAAACCCGTTTATTCTATAAAAATTGAACCCAAACCCAAATCCATGACTTATTTAAACCCCAAAAAAAATTATACTATTATAATTATATTATTAATATATATATAACAATACTATAATATTATACCTTAAAAGTCAATATTTTGATTAAACATTATGTCTTTTTTTTATTTAATATGTATAATTATAGTAATATAATATTGGACAATCATTCAAAAAACTCTTAACCTGTAATCCTTATACACTAAATATAATTTCAGGTCGGATTTGGGTCGGGTCTGGGTTGGATTTGATGTCATCCAAATCCAACCCGGCCCAAAACTCATTATTAACATCGAGGTTTAAATCCATTTAAAACCCATTTTTCACATCCAAATATATCATAAATAGATCGGGTTAGATGGATATCCGGTGGATTTGGGTCCAACTGCCATCCCTACTTCTCACACCCATTTGACTGGTGTGGGTGTGGGTGCGGGTGCGGGTGCGGCCTTGCATGCGTGCGAGTCTGATTGCTATCACGATCCTTGAATTCGTGATAGGATTAGGAACGTGAATAATTGAAGAATTGAATTGAGGAACATAGAATTTGGAGAGTTGAGATAAGATATAGAAATTGAGACAGATTTTTAGATGAGAAAGAGTTAGAATTTAGGTTTGGATGAGAAAGAATTAGAGGTTTAGATGAGGAAAAAATGAGAAAATATTAGATGCGGAAATTTAAGAGTTGTACTCTTGAATCTCTTATATTTCTTTCATTGAATTTCTTTTGATGCCTTTTACAAGTATTTTTCTTTTCTATTTATTGAGCTCTAACAATTCAATCTAGAAGCTTCCTAAGCTATTACAAATATGAATTATTCAAGTAAAAATGGCGGGAAATAACAACAATTCAAATAATGGAGGGAAAAAGGGATTTTTCAAATATTTGGCGGGAAAAGCGGTTGGAGGAGCATCCAACTTGGCCTTTTCCAGATTATTCTAGATGCTTCCAGGCGTGGGCGCACCTTAGGAGCTTGCTGGAACACTTGCAATGGCCGTTTGAAGCTGGAACCCAACCATTGACACTATCGGGTGCTGAGCTGAGCTCTGCGGACCGGCCCTGCGACACTGTCTGGGCGACCCTTGACACTGTCAGGCTGCTACCCTTGACACTGCCTAACGCGACCTGGCCCGACCCTGGTTCGTGAACCTCTGCGACCCTGACACGGTCCTGGTTGCTAACTGACCCGATCCTAACTTGGTTGCTTGACCTTCCATGACAACCTCTAAGAATGACTTATCCTTTATTGTTGTTGTCCTAGCTGATGCGTTAGACCATGTCATGGCTAGGATCATGACATTGCCGCCCCCTCGAATTAATCCTTGTCCTCAAGGATTGAAGTCCGGAAATTGCTTCTGAACCTCGGACAAGTCTTCCCATGTCTCCCCTTTAGACCAATTCGCCCATTGCACTAAGACTTGACGCACTCTCCTTCCATTGCGTTTGATCCAACGGCGTTCCAGAATGTTCATGGGCTCAATATTAACGATCTCTTCTTTTGTTTTTTTAAATCGGTCGATCAATTGTCCCACTTTGTTTTTGATGGTTTTGGCTATGTTTTGTCCAGTTAATGTATTCACGGTAGCTTTCTTCTTTATTCCTCGAAGTTGGATTTTCTTCCCTTTTTGGTAGCATGCGAACTCAAGTGCCTTGAAGTCAACTGTTATTGGCCCGTGTTTTTGGAGCCAATCTACTCCAAGGATCATGTCGCTTCCCTGTAGCTTCATTGCCCGAAAGTCATCTTTGAATGTTTGGCCTTGTACCTTCCACCCGACCCTTGGACAACTTAAGTAACTCATTAGGACCTCACCGTTTGCCACTGTTACCATCATTGCGGCTGTTAGTAGGGTTGATAATTTCAGTTTCTTAGCCAAGTCCTCGTCAATGAAGCTATGGGTGCTTCCGCTATCCACCAAGATCATCATAGGTCTTCGTTTAATGCTTCCCTTCAATTTGAAAGTGTTGCACGTGACATTACCCTCCAAGGCACAAAGTGAAACTTCCGTTTCCTCGCCTTGAAATTCCTCCTCGTCCTCATGGTCCATCTCTTGCCCTTTTATGTCCACCATGCCATTCATGTTGTTTAATTGTTTTTCTTTACATTGATGTCCTGGAAAATAACGTTCCTGACATTTATAACATTTCCCGTAGTCACGCCCTGGTTGCGAGGACCTGGTTGACACGGTTTGCCCAACCTTGGACACGGCTGGCTTGACCCCTGAGCTGATTGACTGCTGCGGCTACTGGATCTGGCTGGTCACTGCGGTCCTTGACACGGTATCTTCCCTACGTGACTGAACAAGATGGTGTGTGGGCTGCATGAGGATTTTCAGTTCTTCCATTGCAATTTCCTGCAGTCTTGCTTGTTCAAATGCGATACTGAAGTCAGGTGGCCTGCCGGCCTTAACAATAGCTCTCATTGCCAATTTTAATCCACTAATGAAGCTCGAAATGGAGTAATCTTCACTCAAGGTTGAATGGTAGATCAACATCCAACTTTTTAATTCCTCGAAGCGAATAACATAGTCCGCCACAGATCCAGTTTGAGTCGTCTTAGTAAGTTGTTCAACAACGTCCTGTAGAGTACGGTCCCCAAACCTTTTGCATAGCTCGTCGATGAAGAATTGCCATGTCATGAGGGGATGTCTCAATTGCAAAGCGTGGAACCAAGAATCTCCCAAGTCATGGAGATGACTTGAAGCGTATTCCACCCATTCGTCCACTAGAACGTGGTACCAACGGAAGTACTTGAGACACTTTCTGATCCACGCCCTCGGGTTAGTGCCGTCAAACCTCGGTAAGTCCAGTTTCGGTGTATGGTGCGCAGTACCGGACCGATTGTTTCCCTTGTCGCGGCTGTGGTCTCCCTTCTCATTGTTGCGTGAGTGGCTTCAATCATCTCTTGGCTCTTGCTGAGGTGGTGGCATCAATCCTTGACCTCCAAGTCTCACATAGTTGCCGGATCCTCCTGTTTCTTGGTGCCGTACAACTTAAGGTGCTACTTCGGGTTCTACCTCCGGCCTTTTCTCCATTCTTCGAATCGTTTGTTGTAGTCCTTTTATGACTTCTGCGACAGCGTCTACTGAAGCTTTAACCTCTATCATCCCCGACTCCAACCTTTGGCAAGAGGACCTAAGGTTTTCGTTGATGAGGTGCTGCTCCTCCCGATCCTTTGCTCGGTCTTGTTGCCATGTGCGAGACATGACATCAAGGCGTTTTTCAATGACAACAATTCTCTCTTGAGTTGCATTGGTCTCTTCGGATGAAGACATTGTCAAGGTAGCACGGTAGCTTCTAGTGATGGCCAGATTGATGGTGAAGCTCGAAGGTGATCAATAAGGATGAACAATGCAGCAGATTTTTTTTTTTTTTTTTTGATAACGAGCGAAAAGTTTTTGATACGAGCCTCCCATCAATGATGGCTCTAATACCACTTCTCACGATCCTTGAATTTGTGATAGGATTAGGAACGTGAATAATTGAAGAATTGAATTGAGGAACATAGAATTTGGAGAGTTGAGATGAGATATAGAGAATCAGATAGATTTTTAGATGAGAAAGAGTTAGAATTTAGGTTTGGATGAAAAAGAATTAGAGGTTTAGATGAAGAAAGAATGAGAAAATATTAGAAGAGGAAATTTAAGAGTTGTACTCTTGAATCTCTTGTATTTCTTTCATTGAATTTCGTTTAATGCCTTTTACAAGTATTTTTCTCTTCTATTTATAGAGCTCTAACAATTCAATCTAGAAGCTTCCTAAGCTATTACAAATCTGAGTTATTCAAGTAAAAATGGCGGGAAGTAACAACAATTCAAATAATGGAGGGAAAAGGGGATTATTCAAATATTTGGCGGGAAAAGCGGTTGGAGGAGCGTCCAACTTGGCCTTTTCCAGATTATTCTGGATGCTTCCAGATGTGGGCGCGCCTTAGGAGCTTGCTGGAACACTTGCAACGTCCATTTGAAGCTGGAACCCAACCATTGACACTATCGGGTGCTGAGCTGGGCGCTGCGGACCGGCCCTGCGACACTGTTTGGGCGACCCTTGACACTGTCTGGCTGCTACCCTTGACACTGCCTGGCGCGACCTGGCCCGACCCTGGTCCGTGAACCTCTGCGACCCTGACACGGTCCTGGTTGCTAACTGACCCGATCCTGACTTGGTTGCTTGACCTTCCATGACAACCTCTAAGAATGACTTATCCTTTATTGTTGTTGTCCTAGCTGATGCGTTAGACCATGTCATGGCTAGGATCATGACAATTGCTATCATTAAAGGGGTCAAATTTTGGATCTAATTGAAGTTAAACGAATAATTCAAGAGACATATTAAATGAAATTGAAATTTTCAGTTGCCTTTGGTTTCAGCGATAATTCACTGGTCTTGATTGCATTTATTATTACTTTTTAATTTGTGTCGAAGATCTATGAGTTAAGCTTATGCGCACCTCAACAAAATTTTGAATTATTTGCGTGGATTCATAAATTACGCACATATATAAAAGGTAAGCTAGGGCAGTCTAAAAACAAAATGGATTGCTTCAACTTATTATTTGCGTTAATAACAAAATTCAAGTACCTTATTAGCCAACCCATTTGAATTGACACTGTGTGCCCCTTTCTTATACTGAGATTCTAGGGCACGAGATCATAAATTCAGATTCTCACTCTAAAAGCTCATTTACCTATAAAAAAGTTGGTTTTATTATATTTATGCTTAATTTGTTGTTGCACTAAAGTGCTAGATTTACTTCCCTCGCTAAGAATCATGATTCTTGTATGTCAGTTTTAACCCTTTTACACATTGCTTATATTTATCATTCTCAAAAGGTATCTCAGTAATGGTTTAGACATAGTCTTCAGCATAGACTTATATTAATAATAGTCAAAGTCATCTAAATTAAAACCTTGATAGCTAGAGGCCAAGAGAGATTCTCAAGGCTCACTTATTTTTCACTGCAGGAGTCAGTTACTAACTCAAGTCATTGAACGTTTCAAATTGAAAATTAATAGTTCAAAATTTGTTCCTTATTGTTCTCGCTTTTTGTTTCTAATTTTGAAAAAATTTATTTCAATTTGTTTTTTTGGATTTCACTTTTTAAAAGGTGTGGACAAAAGCAGAGAACTAAAAAGTAAAATAAAAAATTACTTTTTTTTTTTAACAGTACAAACGCCTTCAAGGCAGGGAAAGGGGGATGCCGGGCCTCGAACACTGGATCCCGTGGATGGCAAATGCCTACCCAACCATTTAGGCCATTACTTTAAAATTATGATTGTTACTTTCTTACGAACCAAACAAAATATAATGACCGATGGACCCTTACTTTTTTGGGCACCGTACGGATCACTCACTGTGGGTGGGTTATGATGTTGATGTCATAACTAGCA
Source organism: Simmondsia chinensis (assembly GCA_018398585.1). Taxonomy (NCBI): domain Eukaryota; kingdom Viridiplantae; phylum Streptophyta; class Magnoliopsida; order Caryophyllales; family Simmondsiaceae; genus Simmondsia; species Simmondsia chinensis. Next base: position 30,003,521 of record JAGTTD010000007.1, on the reverse strand, counting down.
TTTAATAATGTATGGGACAAGAGTTGATTGCTGACAAAGAATACTTAATTAAGATAAAATTCATGGTAATTTTATTGTTATAGTAAAGTATTAATACCACAATAAGTTTATAAAAGTGGTGATGATGAAGATCCAACCGGGATCCGAGTGACGAAGAATGTCAAATGCAACTAAATTTGACATAATATAAATTATACTTACACCAAATTACACAATTAAAAAAGAAGTACAAAATTGGCAATATGACTAAAGTACAAGAACTTATGACATAAAAAACTCTTTCAATAATCATTAGGGCATAAATCAACAAAAGAATTAGGTAAATTAAACAATAAATATTTTAATATTAATTGTTTATTTTTTATTTTAGTAATAAGTTAAGACATAAATTATATAATTTGTATTTTTTTCCCCCTTGTTTTTAGGATCCATAAGCTCTACGTTTGATCAAGATTCATATTCTTGGATCACACATCTCCAAGGAGTCCATAAAATTAGGGCCCTTTTGATTTCAATTTCGTTTTTTATAAAATTAAATCCAAAGGTCAGAGTGCTCTTTTTATTTTTCATTTTAAATGTTATTTATCCAAAAGTTGCATAAACATTTTTTTTAGCACAAAAGTTACATAGACTAAAAAGTGGTAAAAATACTAAAAATATATTATAGTAGAGCACTCCCAATCCTATTAAGCACTAAATAAATATCTAATAAGTCATTTTATTTTTCTAATAATAACAACACCTATAAATTTATAGAATATTGTTATAATTATGAGAATATATAAAATAATTATTTTACATCTTACAACAATCTTACCTATAACTTCTTTAAAAGAATTATAAAATATCTACGACTATTTTATAAAACTGCACAACTAATGCCAAACAAGTCATTTAATTGAAATAAAATTTATTAAAGGGTAATTTCGACTTGCTACTCTTAGTTCCTTAAGGTCAGAAGCGTAATTTATGACAATTGCAAATTCTAGAAAAAGTGGTAGGTAGGACATACCCCACGCACTTCCAATTAAGATACAATTGGAATCGAATTCGTTGAATATCAATTTAATCAGTCATTAAAGACGAATTTGAATATAAAAAATCTGTTTGAAAAAAAGGGTAACATATTATTTATATTTTATTGTCTTCCTTTTTGATTTTATCAAAAATATTATTGTAATTGTATAAATTACAAGTAATGTCTTCCAATCAAAACATGATACACTAATTTTAAAGACAATCTCGAATAACAATTACTTAATTAAACAAGAAAAAAAATAAGTATGTGTAATAAATGTGCATTAACACGTAACTTTGAGTACACATTAGAAAAATTCTTAAATAAATTTCGATTTAGATATTAGTAAATAAATTTTATGTCAGGCAGAATTTGGATTACATTAAATCCAACCCAATCTTACCGTGGTCCCACCTAAAATTATATTAAGTACAGATTGAGAATTTTAAAATATTAAATTTTGAGTCCTAGATATGCCAAACAAGATTACAATATATATATATATATATATATATATATATATTTTTTTTTTTTTATTGTACCAACATTTTGAAGTTTACTTTGACATTAAAATATTCTTTTTGTGAAAACCATGATACAATTTTGTGCATAAAGTGATGTAGCACATAAGTAGACTTGGCGGGTTATTTGATGGGTACGAGGTTGGCGGATATGAGTTGGCGGGTTCAGGAAAGCGACATGGAGATTGTATGGGTTAGAAGTTACCACTACAAAAAAAGTGCTCTTAACCAACAGTAGCATTTCAAGTTCTGTTGGTAATGATTATACATTACCAACAACAAACATTTACTATTGCTAATGACTCAAAAGGGATAAAAAGTGAAAATAAAAAAGACCTAATCCCAACAAAAAATAATTTCTGTTGGTATCGACCAGATTAATACCAATAGAACTAAATGTTGTTGGTATCGGCCAGATCAATACCAACAGAATTAAATGTTGTTGGTATCGACCAGATCAATACCAACAGAACTAAATGTTGTTTGTATCGACCAGATCAATACCAACATAACTAAATGTTGTTAGTATCGACCAGATCAATACCAACAGAATTAATTGTTGTTGGTATCGACCTGATCAATACAAATAGAACTAAATGATGTTGGTATCGACTAGATCAATACCAACAGAAATAAACCAACATATGTATTTGCCAATAGACAAATTTGTTGGTGAAATTAAAACTTATACTTATAGATATTTTTGTTAGAGTAATTAAAATATTAAAACCATGAAGTTTGATTTATTAATTTTATAGTCCCTAGAGTTTATGAAATAATTTTTTAATCAAACAGTCAAAATTACGATGTCTAAGCGTACAAAAGTTTTTATTCGTTAGTAAACTTACAATCCTCTTGCTATTGCCCTCATCACATACACGAACTGTAATATTGTGTCACTATTAATAAATTTTTTTTACATTCTTATATACCATTATTTAGATGGCTTTGTTAAATATATTATACTTTATACTAAAATAATATTTAACGTGAGAGACGCGAGGCACTGGGACTGTTGTTGTTGTTGTTGTTGTACTACAATAATATTTAACAAAATTTATAGACCAAATCACTAAATTTTAAAATATGAATATGTAAGTTACCAAATTTTTATCAAAAAATGTAGTTTATCAAAAATTGATCACTTCCCTCTAAAATTTCCACTAACTCCCGCTTCAAACATTAGGGTTCCAAAATACATGGACTGTTCACACAAACACATGACCTCGCTCCTCCCTGCTCTCTGTCTCTCTCTCTCCGACTCCTCGCGCCTCCCCCTCTCTCCCTGACTCTAACATCGCCGGTCGCTGCTCGTCCACCGTCACCGGTCGCCGCTCGTCCACTGTCGCCGGTTCCCGCTCGTCACTGCTGGTTCACAACTCCTCTCTCTGTTCGCACCTTTCTCTTTCATTTTTTGTTCATTTTCTGTAAGTTTTTTCTTTGATTTTCGTTGATTTTTCATATTCTTGCTGGTTATCTCTAAAAATTGAACCCTAGACACTGTTTCGAGGTCAAAACCGAACCCTAAACCCTATTTTAGTTTATGTTTCGTGCCTCTCTTGCTCATATCTTGCCTTCATCTTTGGTAGTTCTCTCTTTGATTTTTGTTGATTTTGCATATCCGTGCTAATTGTGTCTGAAAATTAAACCCTAGACATGATTTTGAACTTCTACAATCAACTGATTTCTTCTTTTTGTCAAAATTACTGAATTGTATTTTGTAAAGATAAACACTAATTAATTGATTTCATTATTTTAGTTGGTTCAACATACAAATCCTATTTAGTATCATGTTAAGTTCATGATATCTTACAAACTACTATCACTTTGCTCCTTTGTTAGTGAATAGATATTTTGTTGTTCATTTAATTCTTTTCCACTCTTCTAACAATCCATTAATAATAATCAACGAAAATGAAGATTACATTTGAATATAGTTGGCCCAAATATGACATAAGCAAATTATTTCCAAAGTGACAGTTGTATTGCATCAATTGCTAGAGGTGCATAGTAACTTCTAAATATGGTTTTGCCTATATATCAACTTTTAAATATCCATTCTACTTGTGATTCTTGCTTCACAACATATCTTTTGAAGTGTTATATTGAATTTATGGTTAGAGAAGTATAGGTTTCATGCACTTGATAGAGAAAGGGGAAGGAGGAGTCTTGTTTGGCTTCTGATTTCCTTTGTCAAAATAGAGTTACTAAAAAATATGTTATGATTTAAGATCAATCTTGGATCACAACATAGGAAAGAGAATAAGAGATGAGAAAGAAGTGAGAATTAGATGAGAAAATAGAGAAAATAAGATGAGAATTTGAGTAGAGAGAAGAAGAAGATATTTTCATTATCACTGCATGAATGTAATTACATGAGAATCCAACTATTTTATACTAAGCCTATTTGTAGTGTAGATGGACTTAGTAAGTATAGTTTACATGTTGTTGATTGTAAGTTCGGTTATGCGGTGTGGTTGAATGTTATAACACTTGTAAGTGATGTGTGGTTGGTTTGAAACTCCCTTAGTCTTTGTTATGATTCAAGCTCAGACTTGGATCATAACCTAGGGTTTCAAGAGATTTACACAAGAAAATGATAGATTGAGATGAAGAACACAAGAATTAGATGAGTAGAAGATAGATTTAGATGAGAATTAGATGAGATAATAGATGAATTGAGATGAGAATCAAGAGATAGAGAGCATTGAAGCTCAAAGAGAGAGAAAGATCATTTCATTCATTCAACACCCTCACATTACAATGAAAGACTCATCTTATACAGCCTAACACTACTAATGGCAGTTAAATACTTTAGACATTGCATCTGGACACAAGTCATAATCAACTCTTCATTCACAGTTGCCAAACAAGACCAACCGACAATGCTAGCTTGACCAACAACAACTACATAGCAACTAAACAGCTGCTAAATAGCAACTACCTAGCTAATACTCGACCTTATTTGACTTATACTCCTAGATTTTTATTTAGGACATATTACTACTTAACATTTCTTATCCAATCATGACAGTCTTTTCTCCTAAACCTTCTGTGTGAATACATGTTGATATATCTATAACCATTCTATTGATTATTGTATTGGGATGGATGAGGCAAATGAGAGAGAAATCTAGGAAACGAGATTGGTGATTGTGGTGGATGGTGATGTGAAATTTGGGGCGAGTATGGATATTTGTGTTCATCTTAGTGGGAGGCCTAGAGGACGCCCCTCATGTCATGGTTAGATTGGGCCATTGAGACGTCCATGCCTTAATGTTTGGGTTACTTAGGCTGGAGCTTGGCTTATTAGGGCCTTTTACCTGGCTCAAGAAGCTATGAGCTTGACCCATGATGAACAAAGTCTTGAAGCAATTGGTAGAGAATGACCAAAGTCTTGAAGCAATTGGAAGAGAATAGCCCTAGAAAAAGCTTTGTTTTGTACATCCCCATGGAGATAAGAAGTGGGACATGTGAGTTTACCGATGGTTCACATATATAGGCTTAAGATTCACATATTATCTTTCCTTTTTTCCCTTGATTCATTGCATTATTGTCATATCTTGTTTCATTTTCTTGAAAGATTGTTCTTTGTAATTAATTCATTATTTGTCATATATTGTTTACAAATGTAGGCATTCTCATGCAGAATTTGAAGGCCAAGATTTGTTGCAATTGCTAGGTGAGTTTCATTCATCTAGGTACGTCCCTAGCCCCTCTTGTTGTAATTCAAATATGCTTTTTACAGTTAAGCTTGATGACATTACATGTCAATTAGATCTCTTTTTTAGATGAGTGATGTTGTGATATATCTTTTAATTGTGCAGGTACGCTCTAAAGTTTGTCAGTTACAAGGAACTTGGTTGATGCTTTTAAATTGATCGCTTTTTTTTAATTTTTTTTAAAAATATAGTTGGGATATTGGGATATGAACCTAGGTCAAAAATATTATTTTGTTCTATCAACAAAGATTATAGTGTTCATCGTAGTCAATAAATCCAAGGCAACATTATTTCTAAATGTGCCTTTTTCTAGGATTTTATAACCTTATTTGTTTGGAAGTGCAATGTCTATTAGTTGGTTACATTAATGCATTTTATGCTATTTGCACATGTCAGATCTCCAGAGATTGTCATATTGCTCTATGGTTGTATGAACTTGCAGTGTCCTTTTTCGGATGAAAAATTTGGTCAGTGAAAAATTTGTTGAACCTTTCTTGCTTGGACTCAATAGGTATAAATGTTCTAGGGGCATGATTTGTTGGGGCTTTAAATCTAATCGCCTGACCCTATCCGCCATAGGTCGAAACTCTACTCCAGAGGTCGAAAACTACGGAAGGGAAGCCCCCCGCTACTCCACCGTGGCGCGACGCCCACCACCACTGCGCCTTCACATGGACGCCCACCATCGGCTACTCGTCATCCCTAACCCAAACAATCGGCACTCGCGGTACCCGAAGCTCGTTCCTTTGCAACTTCAACTCCAACTCTGACTCTGCTGCTCGATCTTCCATCATTGTCATTTGCTCTCTCCGACTCCAGTTTGAGTTGCTTTTGCTTAGCTCTGGTTCGCTCCGCTCCTCATTGGTTTGAACTCGCCCTTTCTCTTATTTTTTTTTTGAGTTAATGGTGTTATTGTTGGTAAATTGGTTGTTGATATTGTTTCTCTTGACTAGTTTTTCTTTTAAATGTGTGTAAGACGACGTTATTAGGTTATCTCGAGCTGAATTTACTGTTTGATTTATAGGAATTTGTGTTCTTTGGTGATTTGGAGCTCTATATAATGTTTGATTCAAGTTCAAATTTAGAGCCATAGGTTATGGATTATGGCCTTAAATGATTTAGAGCTCTAACATGTACTTAAATGGAGCCTATGTGTTCTGTCATTGTTTTTACTCTGCTTACCTAAGGTTTCTTCACTGAAGCTTCTTCTTCCAAACTGTAAGCGTTTAAGATACAAGTATACCAATATGTTCTACCCTAAGCATATCTAGAATAATGTTATGATTCTTGGATGAATCATAAGCTAAACCTAGGGTTTTGATAAGGATTTACACTTAGAAAGTGAAATCAAGACGAGAACTAGGAGAATTTAGGTAGAGAACTTAGAATTAGATGAGATTAAGAAGAATTGAGATGAGATTGATAGAGATTCAAAGTGAATTGGGAGAGAGTTAAGAATTAGAGAGCATTGAGCTCAAAGAGAGAGAAGGATCACTTCATCATTCATCACCTTATGAGAATACAAGAGATGAACTAATACTTATACTAGCTAAGATGCATTGTATATAGTTATGAGCTAATGGCGGTGAACATTGCACCTAGACATATGCCAACCGACTTACTAATGCTCTAGCCGCCACAAATGACTACTACTAACTAACAACTTGACTTGCTTTGACTTACTTAACCAACATACTAAGACAATACTAGCTATAACACCACAAATACTAAATCATCCTATGTCTAATATAGCCGGATCATGACAAATAACAATTATTTTGGATACTTATTACACTATTGGCCTTGTAATTGGATGTGTCTTTGGTTCTCAAACTAGCTTAGGAATTGCGGGTATACGGTATGAGTTGATTTGGACATTAGACCCTTCAATATTTTAGTATCTTTTGTAGTTTTGTGAATATTGCTGAGTGTAGGATTTACAATATGGATGTATTTAAAAGTAAGGATTGGGTGAAGTTCCCAAGAGATTCAAGCAAATTTGACAATGGAATTCAAGCATTTGTTTCGTATGCTCTAGCGAAATTGGGTTGATACCATATCTATGTAAGTTATGCACTAATCGATATAGTAAAGATAAACTAACTAATTTATGGGACACAAGTTTGAATCTTTCATTTTATTTCTTTAATTATGTGGATCATGTTGGCACCTTTTCTGTTTGCGCATGGTCGTTTCTCTAATGATGCAGCAATAGTTCAATATTGGTAGGTAATTTTTTACAATGTTAACTCTAGTAAACTAGCTGTACCTACTTGCTGTATTTTATCATATCATATGTTCTTGTTCTTTTTAATAATGTTCTTATTCCAAATGATAATAGTGCAAATGTAACAACATAATTCCAGTATCTGATTGCTCATAACTATTACATTTTTTAGAACTCTATGCAATATTTTAATTATGTATAACTTACCTATATGCTAAAAGAATGAGATTGAGCTTAAGTTGTAAATCTAACGTCTCTATTATTCATTGTCACAGGAAAATGGTGTGTCGTTGGATGGTGAGTTTAATCAGGAACATGAAGACGAGGAACTCTTAGATGGAGATGATTTGTAGGAAGATGTATGATGTTGATTAAATTTGTTCTGGACATATTACTTAAGAACTTTTGGGTAGATGATTGATTTGTCCTTTTAGCTATTTGAATTTTTAGGATTTGTTTTGGATGGTTTTCTTTTCTTGAGGATTAAAATAGACATGAATATTGAAGTTGTATTTTGGATGCTATGATGGATTTGTTTTGTTTTGTATTAATCAAGAGAGTAGCTATCTGAAAATGTTGATAGTAACTCCCTTGTCAATGTAAACTTGTTGTTGGTATTCACAGTCTTTATTAGTATATCTTTTACCGTCATATAGTGTTTGTTGGTATAATCTCTATCAATAGAAAAAAAATTTTGTTAGCAATGCCTTTTACCAACAGAGTTTTTTTAGTAAACCATTTGCCAATATAGAACTTGTTGTTGGTAAACTATTTACCAACATAAAACTTGCGTTGGTACTACCTTTTACCAACAGATAATTTTTGTTGGTATAACTTTTACCAATACAGAATTTATTATTGGTATACTTGTTACCAACAGAGGATTGGTTGTTGGTAATACCTTTTACCAACAGAAAAATTTTATTGGCATAACTTTTACCAACAATTAACAATTGTAGCTATTAAGGAGTTATTACCCACAACTTCGAATTTCTATTGGTAAAGCTTTTACCAACAGAGGCTATACCAACAGTCTACAAACATACCAATTTTTGTTGGTAAAGCTTTCACCAACAGAAAAATTGCTATTGCCAACAATAATCCTGCTGTTGGCAATAGTCACTTTTTTTGTAGTGTTAGAGTTGATTAGAAGGTAGAGTTTAGTTAGAATTAGTTTTATATTTTCAGATTTAAATCTTTGTTTTTTATGTTTATCTTTAGGCCTTTTAATTATCTCTTAGTATTTTAATTATCTCTTAATGTTTTACTTAATATTAAAAAGGGTAAATTATAAAAACCCCCTGTCTTTTGCTTCAAAAATAGAAAACCCTCATCACAAATAAAATCACTCACAAAACTCCCTCACTTTTAAAAATTTATCACTTAACCCCCATGTAACTTATTTTTGACCATTTTGCCCCTAATATTTAATTTTATTTTTAGAAAAAAAGGTTTTATATTATTAGACAAAATTTAAATATTTTATGTTTTTAGCAAAAAAAATTAAGAAAATTTTTGAGATTTATAAAAATATAATTATTTCAATTAATTATAGTAATATTATACAAATTTAGAAGATAAAATGTATTTTTAAAATTTTCAGGAAAAAATATTATGACATAAAATATAACTTTTTTTTGGTTGAGGGCAAAATAGTCAAAAAAATTTATTTGGAGGCAAAGTGAAAATTTTTAAAAGTTAGGGGGTTTAGTAAGTAGTTTTATTTGTGAGGAAATTTTTTGTTATTGAAACAAAAGTTAGAGGGGTTTTCTGTAATTTACCCTATTAAATAACTCCTCTGTAAATCAAGAGGAACCTAGATTGTTTTATTCATTCAGTTATTTTTCAGATTTTAGCCTCTATTTTGATAGTTCTCTCTACTCGGATTATGAGTATTGAGTTATTTTCCTCTTTGTTTCATTAGTGTTTAATAAAATTAAAGGGAAAGCTGTTAACTCATTCTCGTCTTCCCATTTTTTACTTTATGCGCTGCATCACAAAGATTATTGGGTAAGAATTTTTTAAATGATCGTACAATAATATATACTAGATTTCTCTGGTGCATGGGTCGTTATTATTTTAAACATTATCATGTAATTATTGATCTATAAACTCTATTTTTGATTTTAATTTGATGAAATAATTGTGCATTATCGGACCATGCATTTGCCGTGTCATTAAGAATATATTTTAATTTCTAATTAAATGAGGTCATGACTTATCATAAATAAATTTCATAAATGTTAGATTTTTTTTTTTTCTCTTTTCTTTTTGCTAACAACTATTGGTAGGCTTTTAGATTATTAGGATTTAGAAATTGAAGGTTTTTTAAGCGAGGGGAACTTAGTACTAAATATGCAGGATAGATTAATGTTATGCATTTTAAATAGAAAAGGAAAAGGTAATAATTTATCCAAATATTAGTTCTTAAAGTACTGTTATTGCACGATATTGTTTTATATATTAATATTAAAATATAATTTTATAATTTATTCTATAATTTAAATAAATTTGTAAATTTGACTTAAATATTCGATGGACTTGATAGCGTTGGATTTGAATTTGTTTGAACATAAAGACGTCCAAGGGCTAGGAATTCATTACTAAACGATCATTGTTTATAAGAGATCCAAAGGAAGGTGAGTAAACATACCACTAGTCGTGACAACACCTACCACCAAGATGATGAGACGCAACAAAATGGACAACCCTGTTACAAAATCAGCTACAACAACACTACATTCCCACGAAGGGGATACAACTCAAGAAATAAAGTCAATCCCTATTTACAGTCAGACTCGATCATAATATTCTTCCAATTTTGTGACGTAGCAAATGAACATGCGGCCTGGATAGCAAAAGTTTCAGCAATGAGTGGAGAGGAAGCAACAGTGGAACCACACCAGCCTCCCATGATATGACCCAAACTGTCCCGAGCCACCACCGCCAATGCGGACCCGGAAGAAGAGGAAAAGGCAACATCGGGCTTGATCTTAATCCATCCATCAGGAGGGCTCCCGTCTGTGGCTGGTGGGGCTGACCGGATCCAGGCTGCTGCGGTCTGGGACATGAGAAGTTGCAGCACAGAATTCAGCAGCTTCTTTAGCAGCGCAAGAAGCGGCAGCGATCGAAGAAATAGAGGAGCTTTTGAAGATAAGATCACACCTACTCTTCCAAATATTCCAACGTAAGAATTCGATCCTGAAAAGGTCATCACAAGAGATCCTCGGGTTAGAGAAAATTGAGTCCCACCAATTGTGAAAGCTTTGGAAGCCCTCCTCCATTGGTTTGAAGCCCAAAGAAGACGCAAACCAAGTTGCCCTAGCCAAGGACAGAAGAGGAGGAGGTGTTCGACAGTTTCGGTAACCCCATCACAACTAGGACTGTAGGGATTTGCTATGAGCTTCCTCTTCCACAGGTTCTAGGAGGTAGCCAAAGCATTCATCAAAGCTCTCCATATGAAATGTTTAATTTTAGGGGGAGAGTTAATAGACCAGAGAAGTCGAAGACTTTTAACCGAGCCGATTGGAGAAGTTGGAGATGCTCCCAGCCGAGAGTTGGAATGAGAGCAAGAGAGCCAAAGGCGATAGCCAGATTTAACGGAGTAAACACCGTCTCTTGTAAAGTGCCAAATAAGGTCGTCATCCCAGTATGGGTTACCAATAGGGAAGGAAGAAATGGATTTCGCAACCTCTGGGGTGAAGATGCGAGAGAGAAGGGGAAAATTCCATCTCCTTGCACCCGAGCAAATGAGATCCGAAACGTGGGACACATTCCTTCCCTCATCCGTTCTGTGACCAACCGAAAATAAGGGGAGGTTAGGGACCCGGATTTGAATTGAATTTTATAAAATAAATAAGTCTTATACACAGTTGAATTGGATCTGAACTTTCCGAGTTTTAGTTGGTTAAGGGCAGAAGCGTAATTTGAACATAATTGTAAATTCTAGAAAGAGTGGTAGGCGAGAGACACACACACCCCCAAACACTTCCAAGCAAAGCAACCCAAAGCCCAAACCTGATTTCGTAATTTCATTCCCCCACTCACTTCCCATAAATAACTGCCCAGCGTCACTCACATACCAACATATCAACACCATATCGCCGGAGATGGGAGAGAAAACCAAGATTCTGGTGATCGGAGCCACCGGCTACATTGGCAAGTTCATCGCCAACGCCGGTGTCTGGCTTGGACACCCTACCTTCGCTTTCATCAGGAATACCACTCTTTCCGATCCTGCTAAGTCCAAATTTGTAGACGAATTCCAAAGCTCCGGCGGCACCGTGATTCATGTATGTAGTGATTCAGGTCGTTGTTTGTGTTTGATTTTGGTATGTTGAATGAATTGTTGAATGTGAAAATGAATGAGAACTGCAGGGAGATATGAATGATCATGAGAGTTTGGTGAAGGCGATAAAGCAGGTGGATGTGGTGATATCTGCAGTTGGGGTTTTGCAGGTGGCTGATCAGAGTAAAATCATTTCCGCCATTAAGGAAGCTGGTAATGTTAAGGTCTGTTTACTCCTCTTCCTTCTTCTCATTTCTCTCTAGCTTCACATCAAATGTCGTAAAAAATTAGAGTAAATCACATATCATTACTTTAAGGCTTGGTGTATTTTTTAGTATGCTAACTTTGTAAAATCACAGTTTAATTTAAACGTCATATGTATTTGATAAAATAGTCTTAACGGTGGTACATAAAAGTGTGAAACAAGCCTCTTATCAAACTCTTTTCCATTAGCAGTGTCACAACTTTATGATTTGTGTATCGGGTGAAGGGTATAGCCACAATATGGTGGGTTTGCCAATGAATAACACCTAGTATTGTACGCCTTAACACCATTACCTGGAATATTTTTATAAATATGTAACTTCTAGTTTAAAAAATTATTTCACAAAGCTCTATAATAAATATTAATGCACCAAATCTCATAATATTCATATATAAGTTATCCCAAAAATTATACATTAGCACTATGAGATTTGTTAGAATTTGTGGGCAGTATAATTTAATTTTGATCATATTGTGTAGGAATAGCAATAGGTCGAATTTGGATCGGGTTTGCCTCCATCCAGATCTAACCCAGAAAAAAACCCAACCCATGAATCCAGAAAAAAAAAAAAAATTTATTCTATACAAATTCAACCCAAATCCAAATCGATCGGGTGGAATGGATATCTGACCTAAATTCATAACCCATTTGAACCCTAGAAAAAATCATAACATTATAATTCTATTGGTAATATATGTAATAATAATGTAATAATTGTCGGTGCAAACTCCTTACAAACGGGTAACCAAAAGATCTTAAGTGTCGAGGCCGTGTGATCACTTTCCTTAAGACTTATTTCGGTATATTGAAATAGTCTCGGGGATACAACGACAATCAAAATAATAAAGTGAAGATGTGTAAGAAGAGGAATAGAAGAGATCAATGAGAATGAAGTTTTCAAGAACTTTCACAATCTTTCTGTCAATCTTTCACAAGATTCTTATGCAATCTTTCACAGATGTTCAACCAAACAAAGAGGGGAATATATATAGATAATGCATTCAAGAAGACGTCCCAAAAGGCACCAAAAACAACGGCCAAAACCGGATTTAACTGTGCAAAGTAACGGTTAAAATTGTCTTGTGTTGAAGCTGTGTGTCGACATACAGGCCATTGCAACTCTGTGTGTTGAAGTTAGGGTCGACATTCACTTCAACATATACCTTACTGTAAGATCTGTGTGTTGACACACAGACCCTTGCGGGCTTTTCTGTAAGATCTGTGTGTCATCATACCGGCCCTGTGTGTCAACACACAGAAGTTCCAGATCGGTTTTGTAGGACTATGTGTCAACACACAGTTCCTGTGTGTTGACACATACCCTATACAATTAAAACAAGTATGAGACAAATCTCAAATACTTTATTAATTACTCTATTTTAAAAATGCATCAACATTCCCCCACCATTGTCAAAATACAATCATTCTCATAATACAACATCTCAAAAATAACAAGAAGCCTTATTGTGCATCAATAAGGTGTCTTTCGATTGAACCCCCAGCTAGTGAAGACAAGTTACAATTAATCGGAACAAAAATGGTAGACCGTGCTTTGAACCATACATCCCATTTGACTAACTGAATACATCTCCATACATAAGGCTTACTCCCTGTACACACCATACAACTCCCAAATCGACACATTTGTGGCCTTGTGACCTGTACCCTTCATGAGTGTTTCAGAGCCAAACCATTAGTCAAAAATCACTCCTTAAAGTGACCAAACTTCACACTCACTAAGGTGGACCCCATTAATCATGTCCCTGCGACATGACATTCAATAAAATATATACTCGGGTCCATTAAGAGCATAAGCCCATCCTCTTAGAATCTCTATCGCAGGATACCAAGCACTTTACACATAGGATGGAAAAAAATTCTCTTATAGTGCTTACAGTCACATGGATGACAGATCTCTCTTATTGAACCAGAAACCTAGCGTTGTACCAGGTGTCGAGTTGAGGGTCCATCATGGGTGACTTATAATGATAGGTTTTAACCCCATCCTTTTCACTTGTTTTCGAAACCAAGTCTCTAGCTAGGCCTTTGGTAAACGAATTCGCTAGATTCTAACTTGTTCTTACATAGTCTACAGTGATGACACCTTCTCAAATAGGTTGTCCCACAATACTATGTCTTATACCGATGTGTCTGGACTTTCCATTGTACACCTCACTGTACGCTTTTGAAAGCGTAGCTTGACTATCGTAGTGGATAGATATCGGTAAGATCGGCTTAGGCCACAAAGGAATCTCATACAAGAGATCCTTTAACCACTTGGCTTCTTTAGTCACAAATGCAATAGCTTTAAACTCCGCCGCCATAGTGGAATCAGATAATTACGTCTGTTTCTTGGAACCCCAAGAAAACACCCCCACCCAACAAGAAAACCCATCTACTTGTGGATGCATGATATTCCACATCGAAGATCCAGCTGGCATCAGAGTACCCTTCCAAAATAGGAGGATATCCTACATAAGAATTATCATAGTCCATGGTTTTCTTAAGGTACTTCAATACTCTATACACTGCATGCCAATGTAATTTACTTGGATTGCTAGTATACCTACTTAGCTTTCCAATAGCAAAGGCTATATTGGGCCTTGTGCTAGTCATGGCGTACATCAGATATCCAATGACTCGGGCATACTCCAATTGTGTTATTAGAGCTCCCTCATTCGGTACAAGCTTCACATTAGGATCCATTGGTATGGACATCAGTGCACAAGCACCAAAGTTGAATCTATTCAACACATTATCAATATAGTGAGACTGTGCCAAGGATAGTGCATCACCATTCCTTCCAATTCTTATACTGAGGATAACCTCAGCCTCACCCACATCTTTCATAGCAAAGTTCATCGAGAGAAATTGTTTGGTTTTCTCCATTTGTTCCAAATCAGTACTGAATATCAGCATGTCAATGACATACAAACAAATGATGACTCTTTTTCCATTCTTAAACTTGCTATAGACACATTTTTCCAATTCATTTATTATGAGCCCGTTGTTTAGAATAACTTGACTAAATTTCTGATGCCATTGCTTCGGGGTTTGTTTTAGCCCATATAAAGAATGTATGAGTTTACATACTTTTCTCTCTTGGCCTTGAACAAAAAATCCTTCCAGTTGTTCCGTATACACCTCCTCTTCTAGCTCACCGTTTAGGAATGCCATTTCCACATCCATTTGGTGAATCACTAGCTTATAAATTGAGGTAAGCGCTACTAAAATTCTTATCGTTGATATCCTTGCCACTGGGGGCATACGTGTCAAAGTAGTCTAACCCATGTTTTTAGGTAAACCCTTTAGCCACCAACTAGGCTTTGAACTTATCTATAGTTCCAACGAATTTCATCTTCTTCTTTGAAGATCCATTTACACCGGATGGGCTTGTTTTCTCGTGCTTGGGCAAGAGTAGTATCAGGATGGGAGACCTCCTAGGAAGTCCTCGTGTTGCCAACTCTATAAGGTTAGGCGTCCTCAGAAACAGCCTCTCGGCAGGGTTACACCCTAAAGGGGTAAGGCTGCGTACATTCACCCCTCCTAGACCCCGCTTATGTGGGAGCCCTTAAGGCACTGGGTTAGTTGTTGTTGTTTGTTGGACTTGTTTCCTCGTAGAAGATCCACTAAAATCCAGTTATTATTACCTATGATGGAATCCGTCTCATAATTTACTGCTTCTATCCAAAATGAGGTATCATGAGACCTCATAGCTCCATCGAACGTCATGGGATCTGACTCCATGACACAACAATATGGAGCTACATGGTCCATATCGTTTTTATTACCTTCTACCAAAAACGTGTAGAAGTCCGGTTCGAAAGATTTTCCTTTTCTCTCTCTTTTACTCCTTTGGAGTTCTAGAGCCTTATCAGGGATTTCTTCCCTCTCATGATGGTATCCATCATCTAACGTAGGAATGTCATTCTCAACCGGTACATAATCCTTTGGTCTAGGAATAGAGGTAAACCAATTCTCATCAAAGATAGCATCTCTCGATTCTATTCATATTGATGTAGTTATTTCATTCAATTACATAGAACCGATAAGCCTTACTATGAGGCGCATATCCAACAAAAATACAATCGATGCCTCTTTCTCATAATTTTTTTCGTTTAGTTTCAAAGACTTTAACAACTGCCCTACACCCTCACACTTTAAGATAGTTCAAATTTGGGTTTGTTCCAATGTTCATATGGAGTTATTTTACTTTTCTTATTACGAACACGATTTAATATATGACAGGCCGTTAGCATGGCCTAACCCCAAAATCCATCACTGAGTCCAAAATAAGATAACATAGCATTCACTATCTCGGTTAGAGTCCGATTTTTTCGCTCAGCCATGCCATTTTATTGTGGCGTATAAGGTGTCGTGACCTCATGTACAATACCCATGATTTTGAAATATTTGGGATCATAGTATTCCCCGCCACGATCCGACCTAAACCATATGAGGAAGGTCTCATAATGTAATTTAGTTTTCGCTTTATATGCCTTAAACTTATCTAGTGATTCGTCTTTATGGTTTATTAGATACATATAGCAAAACCTCGAACAATCATCTATGAAGGTTATGAAGTATTGCTTTCCCTCCTATAGTCGGAGTACTTTTAAAGTTGCGTAAATCACTATGAACCAAGTCAAGTAGACTAGTTTCTCTTTAAACCAAAGGAAATGGTAATCTTGTTATTTTCGTTAGCATTCACGTCTTACGTTTATCATCAACTTTATCGATATGTGGAATTAATGATGTATCAGCCATTTAATGCATTCTATGAAAGTTTATATGACCTAATCTTTGATGCCATAAAAATGAAGAGTCTAGCATATAACTATTTTATTATTCACATTCAATTTGAACATCCCTTCGTACCAATAACTTTTTACGACAAACATCCCCCTTCGACAATACAAACTTATCGGCCTCAAAGACCAACTTGAACCCAAACCTATTTATCAGGCCACCAAATACGAGGTTCTTCCTTACATCTGGGGCGTAGCACACATCGGTCAGGGTAAGGGTTTTCCCAGAAGTGAAAAGTAAATCAACTTTTCCCTTACCCTTGACTAGTATGGTTGCTCCATTGCCCATAAATAATACAAGGCGCACGACTAAGTCACACGTTTTTTTGGACATGAGGCGCACTAAGGATGGTTCATGTGAAACTTGTTTCATAATTGAATTAATATTTCTTAAAATTAACAAAATTCAAAGATTGAAAGAAAGGTAAAAACAAGTCAAAGAAAAGTTGGAGAAAATTAGACATGAATTTACCAACCAAACCTTAATGAGGAGATGGTTTGTTGTTATTTTTGTTACTGTTGAAGATTAATATTGCGTGGGTATGTGTATATGTATATATATATAAATATTATATTTATATTATATATTTTGCCATAAAATAACATCAACATATTTATCCCACAATGGAAAATTTATAAAATATAAGCAAAAGGTCCTTGAAAAAAGACAACTAATTTTAATAAAAAAGAAATTCAAAAACAAAGAAATATTCCATGTAGATTAAAATAATAAGCCATATATTTTACAGGAAAGGAAAAGATCAATCAAAATTTAATGATATTATCACATTGTGTTAAATATTATAATATCTAAAAATTACCAGGAGTCTATAGTGCATGCATGTTGAGCATAATAAAATTTTGTTCAATCAGAGCACTACACATGTGGCTAGAGTTAATAGAGAGGAAAAAAAAAATAGTGGTAGAAATAGGAAGATATTGAAAATTTCAGAAGTATGAGTGTGTGAGGAAAAAAGAAAAGAGAGAAGGGAACAAGGAGGCCCTAAAGATAGGATTTGGATTGAAGCAGGGAACAAGGAGAGGAGGGGAGGGAGAACGAGAGAGGGAAACAGAGAGAATGAGGTAAGTTTTAACTCTTCAAATTTTTTTTAAATTATTTATTTATTTATTTTTTGATCGAAATTCTCAATTTTTTTAAGGTAGAGAAAATTTTGAATTTGACTTTTCAAACTTTTTTAAGGATAAATTTGGTATTTTATTATATAAGTAGTAAACTATACAAGTGGAAAAGGTGGGATAGAAAAAACAAAAAAAGTCTAAGCGACGCACGCCTCACCTGAGGTAGAAAAACCTACTCACCTTAGCACGTCTCATAGAAATCGCCTCGCCCATGGATTTTTGAGGCGGCCAAGCCGTCGCCTCATGAGCCTTTTGCCTCAAGCGCGCCTAAGGCACACTTTTGACAACACTGGTTCCATTGTTTATGGGTTCAAACTCTTTGAAGAACCCCCTATTTTTACACACATGTTTCTAACCCACCAAGAGTCATCACTTTGGAGGAGGTTGATATCCGATATCATTGCCACGAATCTATCATTCGAGTTTTTAGCGCGATGATCAAGCCCCTTGCGTTTCTTATTCTTTAGGTGAAAATAGTCCCTCCTAAGGTGCTTGGGCTTCTGACGCCAAATGACTAGTTTTGGCCTCTTGTCATCTCGTTTCTTTTGGTAGTGTCTGGTTCGTTTGGGTCCCTTGCTTGATTGTCCTTCTTCTGTGACATTGATTTTTCCAATGTCACCGGGCTAGTCCTTGTTGTCATTTTGCGACTTGTACCATTCCTCAGTACGTAGATGGTTAGCCATTTCTTCAATAGACATGTCTTCCTTCTTGTGTTTGAGACTTTTCATGATGTCTTTCTATGAAGGCGGAAGTTTGTCTATCAAAAAAGACACAACTCTGGTATTGTCCATATTCATATTATGTTGTTTAAAGTTATTCAATATTCTCTCTATTTCATGGAATTGTTCCATTACCGAATGATTATCTACCATCTTATAGTTACTGAATTGACTAACTAAAAGTTTATGACTTGTTGCGTCCTCTGCCATGTAGCGTGCCTCAAGAGCGTCCCGCAATTCTTTTGGGGTAGGCTCATTAGAGTAGATGTCAAAGAGGGTATCGGTCATATGTCGTTTAGAATGTGCCCTCAACAGATATAGTCATCATTCTCCCATTTCAACTGGGCTCGATGCTTGCCCAGCGTCTACTCCTCCTCAGAAGCGCATTTGGGTAGTGGTGTATTTAGAACATACACCACATTTAAAGTAGTAATAAGAAAGTGCATTTTCCTCTACCATCGGCGAAAATTCCCTCCATCAAATTGGTCCAACTTAACAAAGTTGGCTGTCATCTCGCGCAACGATGAAGCCATCACAAATCAGAAACTAAGTCTTAAGATTGTAGGTGCAAACTCTTTGCAAACGGGTAACCAAAAGATCTTAGATGTCGAGGCCGTGTGATCACTTTACTTAAGACTTATTTCGGTATATTGAAATAGTCTCGGGGATACAATGACAACCAAAATAATGAAGTGAAGATGTGTAAGAGGAGGAATAGAAGAGATAAATGAGAATGAAGTTTTCAAGAACTTTCACAATCTTTCTTTCAATCTTACACAAGATTCTTATGCAATCTTTCATATATTTTTAACAAAACAAAGAGGGGAATATATATAGACCATGCATTCAAGAAGACGTCCCAAAAGGCACCAAAAACAACCGCCAGAACCTGATTTAACAGCCCAAAGTAACGGTTAAAACTGTCCTATGTGTCAAAGCAGTGTGCCGACACACAGGTTGACATATAGCCCATCGCAACTCTGTGTGTTGAAGTGAGTGTTGACATTCACTTCAACAAATATCATATTGTAAGATCTGTGTGTCGACACACAGACCCTTGTGGGCTCTTCTGCACAGACCGTCGTGGGCTCTTCTATAAGATCTGTGTGTCGACACACAGGCCCTGTGTGTCCAGACACAGAAGTTCCAGATCGGTTCTGTATTGTGTGTCGACACACACCCTGTACAAGCCATATGCAATTAAAACAAGTATGGGACAAATCTCAAACACTTTATTAGTCACTCTATTTTGAAAATATATCAACAATAATTGTACCTTAAAACTCAATATTTGGATTGACCATTACGTCTTTTTTTTCTATTTAATATGTATAATTATAGTAATATAATATTAGACAATATTCAAACAACTCTTAACTAATATTCCTTATTCATTAAATATAATTCTAGGTCTGATTTGGGTCAGGTCTGGGTTGGATTTGATGTCATTCAATTCGAATCCGACCCAAAATCCATTTTTCACATATAAATGCATCACAAATGGGTAGAGTTGGATGGGATATCTAATGGATTCAGGTTCAATTGCCATCTCTAATCTTGTGAAAGACTACCCCAATCCCACATAAACAAAATCTAGAGAGGAGCCTTGTTTATATACCCCCTTGTTATAATACTTGGTTAAGTATTATGGGCTTAGAGTGAGCTTGGTGAACCACAAGTGCACGTGCACCCATTGAGCCAAGCTGGCGCAGTCTGGACCTTTTTTAACCTAGACTTTTATGTTTACAAGCATTATATTTGTTTAAGTTGTCATAAACAAACTTGTGGTGAGTTCTTGTTGTTGGGTTGTGCTCGAGGCCTTGGCTCGAGCTCGAGGTGTCTTCCTTAGTTGACCTCGAGGGTGCTACCTCGAAGACTGCCTATACATTAGGGCTCGAGTCTTCAAGATCAAGCTCGAGCACACGTTTGATTGCCTCAATTTCCGCTCTTTTCATAATTGATTTTATCCATAATTGAAGCTGGATTTTTAGGCTCTCCCATATCCGCCACTTTCCTTGTTTGAGGCAAATTTGTATCCATGATCTTTTCCTTAGCTTACAAGGATTTTCCTCTATAAATACCATACCTTAAGATTTTGTTATCGAAAAACAATCTTCATAGAAATTACTCCTACACAACTTTCTTTCTCTCTCAAATAATTCTCTCCTCTATTACTGAGCAAGTTGGGGCATATTCCAACCCATCTCCCAAGAGCATAATTAGCAAATTTGCATATTATACACAAGTAATACACGTGTATGTATTAATGTCGTATAATACTCACGTTTAAGTGTTTTTTTCCAAAAACACGGAAAAATTCATTGGCAGTTGAAAAATGATATTCAAATCTTGAAATAAAAAATTACGTCAAGCACACTGCATTTCTTGCCCTACTGTTACAAAATAAGCTTCCAAAATCTTGTCACTTAAGTACCATGGAATTTTAAACTTTTATGACTCAGGTACCCTTCCCCTTCAATTTGATATATCTTAATTAGAAAGTACTCCAAGTTGAACATGATTCCAACTTATATAAATATATTCATTACACGTTGCTGATTTTTTGCAAAAAAAATGTTGATACTACACATAACCCAAGCAATATATAAGTAGTTTACATTAATCGTACTTTTTATCATAATTAGCTGAAATTTTGTTGAAAATGTTGACATGATTTTTATGTATTAGCGTACTCATGTACAACATTTGCAGTGTTTGTATAAAATAGCTGAGATTCGTACAAAACTTCAGTGAATTACGATAGAAAGTACCTACGTGATAAAATATTAAAGCTTTCTCATTGTATATATATCAAAAGGTCAAGATACTTATGTGATAAATAGTCCAATATTACGGTACATAAGTAATAATTTTCCATTGTTTTAGTTTGTATATACTTTTATTTTGCAAAAAATGATCTGAATTTTTTAATTGTTTATTTGAAAACATAATTATTTTAAACACGAATACATCTATATACATTTTCTAAGAGTCAATACAATTTTCATCTGATTTTTGACTGAACGTTCAGTGTGAAAAGCCAAATAATACACGTATATATTAAACTCCGTTTTATTCCCGTACTGTATTTAACTAACTATGCCTTGAAGTATACTGCTGAGGTGAATGCCGTGTTAACCCCAAGAATCGGAGTTCCATTCATCCCGTTGTACCTTTGTGGGGCATAAATGACTTAAGGCAGTGAATTCTCTACTGTGCGGCAATTTCTTTGGTCAATTGTTTCCCTTCGGTCATTTTGTTTAAAATTGTTTCTGTCATCGTTTTGTAACCCCGAGATTGACATTAATTGCAATAGAGAGTTATATTTTGATCGTTCATTCACTTATTTCTCCAACATGATTGATGAATTAATTTTTTAGTGTACAAATTTTAAAAAATAATATTTTTGGTCCAAAAGTTAAAAATATATTTGATAAGAAAGAGTTGGATCAAAAGCTTATTTTACACCATTACTTACCACCATTTGTAGTATTTTATAAAATAAATATAATTTTAGAGCCAAAATACCATTTCACGAAAATACTATTTGATCAAATAGAAAAAAAGAAATCTCAAGATGTTAATATATAATTTACCCTACATTTTAATTTATATTATTCAAAATAAATATTTATTTTATATAAATTTGGAAAACTCTTACTCATCTGGACCTTGTCTTAGTGGTCAGAGGTAAGTGAGGGGATAATGTGTTGCTTTAGGCCAAAAGATCTGGAGTTCAATTCCCTCCTTGAACCTCTTTCTAAGAAATCTCTAACTAATCTGGTTCATGTGGTATGTGGGTCGCTGCAAGCATTGGGGTTTACCCGGTAACCGGGTTCCTTGTTAGCAAAATTTGGGAAACTTCTTATTTAGCAAGATGAGATTTAAATATTTATTATTTAAATAATATGATATTTTAATTTATACATAAGATATTTCGAGGTAAAAAATTTTATCACAAGTACACGATGTTAAAATATGCTGTATATGCTGAATTTCCACTAGAGTTCGAGCTAATTTTCAAATGAAAATACTAATATCATACACGATTACTACACTAAATATGAGAAATGTTGGCATTTGAGTGAAAATGCAAGGGATTACAAAATAATACGAAATTCTAGTTGAAGATGCATATTTATTGCTTAAATCATATGTCGTGTTAATATTCGTTCGACTAAGAAATCATCCAATTTAGAGAGAGGATACCCAGAATTGTATTCCATGTCAATATTTTTTAACAAAAACTCACTGAATTTCAATATAATCACCTAACTGGTAAATTTTTAAAATTTAGAGTATGTAAGTGATAAAATATATATATATATTTTTAGCACAATAAAACTAGTAATAAAATGTTTAAACCTATGTATATTATTATATATATTGAAATATTAAGGTATCTAGAAATTCCCATAGATTTTGAAGCTCGAATATTAATTTTGGTTCGTCTTATCTTTTTTATCTTTTTCATAGTATAATACTGAATATACTTTTTTCAAAATCTATATGTTTGAAAAATTAGGATGACGTAAGATCAAACTTATATGGTTAGTATGAATTTGAATAGTTAAAAAGAGGATGGATATTAAAGCTATAGAAATTACGGATATGTAGAAGAAATGTGGACAATAATAAGGCTTTAAGGGTTACTAAAACAATGATTGGTTAGTAATTTAGTTATATGCTTGTACTTTAGTCTATGATTATTAACTGGGGTAATAGCAATAGCATTGCTAAAAAAAAGCAAGGGGATCCCACAACCGAGCACGCGGCAATTATGACCTGAAGCACTGAGTAGAAAATGTGAAATACTAACTAATTTATGTATCTTAGAATAAGGTAGATAAAACTATTATGTTCTAGAAAACATATTAAATTATATATAATTTTATATTAGTAATTTTTTTTATTTTGTATATTGTTAACGACTCCACATGTGAGTCTACTAAAAATTTCATATAAAATTATTTATGAGAGAGAACAGATCAATATAAAAAATTTAGTAGGTAACTCCATCTAATGACGATTAATTTTTATAATAGAATCTCAATTGTGCTTATATGTGCTCATTATATATTTTAGCTTTATGGTTTGCATCTAAAGATCTGGGTCTAAAGACTTAGTGAAATTTAACATACATACAACAACAACAATAGACCCAGTGCCTCAAGGGCTCCTGCATGCAGGGTTTCGAGGGTGGAATGTACGCAGCTTTACCCCATTAGGGCACTACCTTAAAAGGAGGCTGTGTCCGATGACCCCAACCTGGGATGAAATTTAACATATAGAAAGTACACAATTGACTATAGTGTTTTGATTATAATTACACAAGGCTGAGGTCTTGGTAAGATAAGTTACCTCCAAATTGTTAATTTCACTTCGAGTTTTGAAAGTGTTTAAGTGGCCTCGTCTATACCTTATCTGATGCTCCGTTCTGTTTTAGAACTTTAATGTAAGATTTCTTTGATAATGTGGTGGTTTTAGTAATTAGTATTAACTTTTCCTTTTGATGGATTTGTTACGATTTAAAATGGAAATTGGACAGAGATTCGTGCCTTCGGAATATGGCACCGACGTGGACAGGACAACCGCAGTGGAGCCAGCAAAGTCGGTGTTTGGGACGAAGGCGCAGATAAGGAGAGCCATAGAGGCAGAAGGGATCCCATACACCTACGTCTCCTGCAATTGCTTTGATGCTTATTATCTCACCACCTTTGCTCAGCCTGGCCAAATGGCTCCTCCCCCTCCTAAGGACAAAGTCATCATCATGGGCGATGGCAATGCCAAAGGTAACTTGAAACGAAAAAGTCATTCTCTGGGTTCTGTTTTAGACTATTACGTTAATATTTTGAACTTTAAAGACATTTATCATTCTAAACCAAGGCTTAACTTGATGCAGTGCAAATGAGAGAAAAAAGGAGAGCATGAAATAACAAAGCCTTCTTTAGTCCATTGATTGAATGAACAACACCATAAAGGAAATAACACTAGTAAAACCGAGATTTTTGTATTCTTCAAAAAAAAAAAAAAAAAAAAACCCCAATTTTGAGGAAAAGACTAGTCTATTTGTAAATCTAAACAATTGGGTAATCTTAATTAATTGGTCTGGAGTTAAAAATGGAATATGATTGAAACTACTAATTTAAACATAAGACTGGATAACATTTGCTTGAAGAATCCTATTGTATTCTCGGTGGGAGTCTTCCTTGGAAAAATCATACTCTTGCTCATACTTCTCCTTCTCGCCAGTTCCTACTCGGATTTTAACGGTTGGGTGGGAATTGGCGAGTACCCCCAATAGGCGATAACTTGGACTGTATCAGTAACTTGGGTTGCTTTATAATTGAGCATTGGTAAAGTATCCAAATTATAAAGTGAGGACCAAACCGAATAGTGTAGTCCAATTACATTTTTAGGTGCAAGACCCATATTTGAACACAAATACGAATAGAAATTTAAGCAGACCTTTTTCTTTGACGCTTCAAACCAATCCAAACCAGTCAGTCAAGTCAGGACCGATCCAATTTGAACAGGTGGGTCTGGTCTGAACAGGGTTGATTCACCAATGCAAAGATTTAACTTGAATTTTGCATTAGTTTTTCCTAATGAAAAATGGGTAAATTTGTACATGCAGCTGTGTTTAACAAGGAAGAGGACATAGCAACGTACACAATAAAGGCAGCGGATGACCCAAGGACACTCAACAAGGTCCTCTACATCAGGCCTCCTCTAAACACCTACTCCTTCAATGAACTTGTCTCCCTTTGGGAAAAGAAGATTGGCAAAACCATTGAGAAGATTTATGTCCCAGAGGAAAAAATTCTTAAGGACATCCAAGGTATCATTTTGTTCATTATTTATACTATTATTAAGTCATTTTTAAGTAGTGCATATAATGAAAAATAAATGTAGAGATGACGACCCGAAGCTCAAAAAATGACAAAACTTGAATGATTGGAACCGAAATTGAACTAATCCAACCTAACTTTAGCTTGATCTAATCTAAATTGGAAACAACCAAACCTGATGACTCAAAATTCAAAATAACTCAACCCGAAAATCACCCTACCTAACTCAGACCTAACTTGAATGTGATGCAATTAGGGCTGCAAATAAGCAGACTCAAGCTGAATTACAGCTAACCTGGCTCGGCTTGTTAACTAAATGGTACTGGCTCGGCTCAACATCATTTATCTAATCGAGCTGCATATTCGTGCTCGGCTTGACTAGTTAACTAATTGAGAACAACTCAGTATCGGTATCATTTAGGCTTGATTATTTAGCGAGTTGGCTTGTTGAGCTTTATAGGCTCATTTACATGTCAGCTCATTGGGCTCATTTACCGAGGTCTCTAGGCTCATTTATCAAGCTTGTTAGGCTCATTTGTGATCATTGTTACTTGGATTACTAGAAAAGAATAATAAAACAAATTATGCATTGAAATTGGAAATACTAAAGCATACTAGTAATTCAATTCCGCAATCCAATACAATGGGGCCAAGGTTTAAAAGGCAAACCTTAAGAGCCATTTAAATACACAAACAAAAACACATAATGAATGGTGGAGGAAGCGGCACATGGTGCAATCTAGATATACGAGCTAATAAACAAGTCGCTCATGAGCCGATAAATGAGCCAACTAGCAAGCTTTTTGAGCCGAGTCAAAATCTGTTTGATTTGGCTCATTTATTTAAATGAGCTGCCTAAACGAGCCAAGCCAGCTCTTGAGTCGGCTTACATGAACCCGAGTCGGCTTGCGAGCTGGCTGTGCTGATTTGCTGCCTTAGATGCAACTAAGCTAACTCAAAACTTGAGATAATTCAATCTAATTGACCCAAAATCAATATATGACTCAAATTAAAAGTGACCAAATATTACTCAATTGGGCCTAAATTTGACTCGACCTCTGGTAAAACAAAACAAGAAACGACGCAACTTGCTTGATCAGTAACCAAGATGGTTTAAGCCCGAGATCATCCTGCCTAATTCGAACATGGCTCATGCCACATGAATCCCAGTATGAGCCACCTAATTAACACGAAATCCATGATGGCCTAAGCATTCTATGATCCTAGCCAACAAAAAACCAATTCCTGTTGACCCGAAACTTGAGACTACTCGAACTCGAAATGATGTGATCCGACCAAAGCCGATCCCTAATTGATCTGAAACATAGAATGGTCCGACGCCATTGCCCAAAGTCCGGTACGATTTAATTATGGAATTTCAATTTGAACTGCAATTTTTTTAATTATCCAAACAATAGAATTTCAATGTCATCTTATTTCGTATTAAAATTATAATTCCACAATCGAATTTCAAATCTGAGTGGGAAATAGAGCCTAACTGATTGGAGTTTGCTAATATCTCATGTAACACAACTATAACATATGATCTCTAACCTTATTTTATTTGGTTGAAATGCGTGCAGAATCTCCTGTTCCAATTAACGTGGCATTGTCAATAAACCATTCGGTGTTTGTGAAGGGAGACCAAACCAACTTCAGAATTGATCCCTCTTTTGGGGTGGAAGCTTCTGAGTTATACCCTGATGTTAAATACACCACTGTGGATGAATATCTCAACCAATTTGTGTGAGACTTGCCTCAATTACCCATAATCTTAGTGCTCTCATATTGGGGCCTTATGAATAAATTCCATGCGTGGTGTGTATTTTGTTTTGAAAAATGTCCTAATCTCAATTTTGTGTTTTGTTTCTTTACTTTGTGCTGCACCATTAGAGGATGAAAAGTAGCCAAAGATAACATATTTGAGTCTTGTTGGTCTGCCCAGTCTTAATGCAAATATGTGGATTTGATGCATATGTGGTTAGTAGCCTTTTTTATGTGCTTGGTTTTTGTTTTGTAATTGTAATTTTGCTTGAAATTTGGATGTTGAATGACTCATAAGGTTGTATTCCATATCAATGAGTCAAGAATCAGGTTGAGTCATGATCTGATTCGAAGCTACTTGCATTTGAGCCGGGTCACAAGCAGGAAAAAAATTTGGTTTAACTAGGGTCCACCAAAGTTGTTATGAAACTTGTGACCCGATTTTAGATAGGTCAACCTTGTGTTAGACCCATGTCGAACTTGTCAAAGGTTGAGAAGGAACATGGCTCTAACACGTTTATAAATTAAAAAATATATATGGAACTTGGTTCCTACATGTTAATTTGTGTTTGGTTGTGTCGGTAGAGTTGATGGAGGTTTTGCAGTAACTACTGGTGTATTTGAGACAACATGAGGCTGAGTTCGTCAAGCTTCAGGCTCGGCTCATTTGCATTTAAATAGACTCAGGCTCAGTTCAAAGCTCTCAGAGCTCGGCTCACTACAGGCATGAGCTTGGTTCAATGTGCCCCCAACTAAGGATGTGATATTTAGGCTCATCTAAGATAAATCTAAGCTTATGTAGGCTTGGGCTCGGCTCATTTAGGCTCAAGGGTGGCTCGATTGAACAGATCCAAGCTAATCAATTATAATAAGATAGGCTTGCTTAGGCTCTAAGTTGAAACTTCGCTAGCCTAGGGCTCAACTAGATGAGCTAAACAAGCCGGCATGGCTTAGCTCGTGCTTGAAACAAGTCGAGCCTTTCGAATTTTATGATGAAGGAGCTTGTATGCCCATTAACCCTCCTAAAAGGAACAATGGTGCGTGTTTGTGGTTGAGAAGGGGACGGGGGGTGATGTAGTGATGCAGCGGGTAAGTGGAAATTTTGGGGAACGGGAAGGTTCTACTGCCTTTCCTTTAATTTTATTATTCTCGAAAGAAAGAGGAAAACAGAACTCGATTCTCACAACCTGAGAAAAGAGACTCAAAAGTATGAATAAAATATGAAAAAATTAGCTACTAAAACCCCACTTAGTGCTTCCCCCTGACTAAGCTTGCACTCCTTCCCAATCAGCACAAACACGACCTTGGCGTCGCCAATCTCCTTGGAGAACAAGGCTCGTCCTTGTATGTTCTGATGTTGGGCTTCTATAGCCCGTGGCGCCTCCTTTTGCTAGGTAGCAAGACGGTCCTAGTCCCCTCGAAGTTGAAGGTATAAGTACTCTTCCTTCTATCATGAACAACGCTCTTATCAAACTTCCATGGGCACCCCAATAGCAAATGACAAGCGTCCATGGTGACGACATCACACCACACCCCGTCTTTGTACCTTGCCCCAACTAAAAAATTAACTAAGCAATGTTTGGAAACGGTCACCTATTTCACTTTTTGAGCCAAGACAACTTGTAGGGGCTAGGATGAGCTTCCGTCTTCAACCCCAGCTTGGCGACAGCTTCTTCAGATATGACATTCTCTCAGCTGCCTAAGTCGATGACCATGCGGCACACCATACCGCTAATGGCACACGTGGTCTGGAAGATATTGTTCCGCAGCCAACCATCCCCCTGCTCCTCTCTAGGAGCGAAATAAGCTCGCCTAATCACCAACAGATGCCCTTCATCTCTTACTATGCCATCCTCTTCCTGTGCCGCCAAGTCTTCTTGGGTTTCATCCTTAGTGACCCCATCATCTTAGTCATGGACTTCCTCAATATAAAGGCCCTTGCCGGCCCTGTCACCCTTTTGACACTCAGCAACTCGATGCCTTACTTCTCCACATTTGAAGCAATGAGTCCTCGATGTCCCCACTAAGTCTTGTGCGTTAAGCTTACCAACATTAGAAATTGGAGGCCTACTCTGTATGGTCTGCGTTGGCCGTACCCTTGCGTTGTCCTTGCCGCTAACCTGTGCTCCCTGGATGCCGCCAGCTTGGTGACGCCTTTGCTGATGTTCCACATTTATTGCTCTTTGATTCGCCTTAGAAACGGTGAAGATGTCAAACATCTACAACACCTCTTTTCTTGACTCCCTCAACCCGCTTATATATCGATCCGCCAACTACTCTCCATTCTCCACCAAGTCATTCCTGGCGATGAACGAATAGAACTCTGCCGTGTGCTCCTCCACAGACTTAGAGCCCTGTCGCAACCCTTGTAGGCATTGGTACATCATCCTGGCATGACTCTGAGGCAAGAAGGCACCTTTCATGTGCTTCTTCATGTTCTCCTAAAACTCTATCTTGGCTTTTCCTTGGCGAACTTGAATTTGCTTCAGCTGTGTCCACCAGGCAGCTACTCTACCCCTTAACCAAGTAGCAACAAGCGGTGCCTACTTCGTCTTCAGTACCTCCTTGAACTCCAGAATTTCCTCGATGGCTACAAGCCAATCTAAGAACTCCTCAGGGCGTCCTCCACCATTAAAATCCGAAATTTCAATCCGGAGACCGGATTTCCACCTCCGATCTTCATAATCATTAGGGTCGCCGGTAAAAGGCCGAGCTCTCCTCCTCTTTCGGTCTGGTAGCTTAGCATCCGGGAACGGATTCTGAAAGCTCTTATTCATCTCTTCGTCAGCACCTAGTGTTAATGGGCGTTGGGGATGAGTTCTCGGTTTGAGATCGGGATTTGCCCCCAACTGAATCAAGCAATGCTCGATTTGCTGGAATTTCTCCTCCAGCTCCTCAAACTTCCTCACGGTTTGCCTTTGGAAGTCTTGCTTGTAAAGCTCCACAACGGCAGCGTTCCTTTGTCGTCAACGGGCCATTTCAGAAATCGTTCTATGCTCTGATACCAACTGATGCAGTGTGTAAGTGAAAATTTAGGGGAACGGCAAGGTTCTACGGCCTTCTCTTTAATTTTATTAATCTCGGAATAAAAGAAAGAGGAAAATAGAACTCAATTCTCACAACCTGAGAAAAAAGACTTAAAAGTATGAATAAAATCTGGAGAAATTAGCTTCTAAAATCCTAAATTTCCCTATGTATATATGGAGGAGCTAACCTAATTGGAATCAAATTCTAAAAAGATAAATACAAAATTAAAATCTGAAATTTAAACTAAACAAACTAATCCTAATCTAATTTGGACTTTATCTCCCTCGCGCTTCATCCCCTGCATCCGCCAAGATTGCGGCGCCAAGTCAGTATCGCCAAGTTTCCTAAATCCATTCCAAATCTGTGTGTCAAATCTGGGTTGCATCATGTAGTGGTGACAACTTGGTAGTGATGTAGCAATGCTGACAGTGACAACTTGGTGGTACTTCAGTATATTTTGGGGGGGGGGGGGGGGGGGCTCCTCCTCTCAGAAGCCACAGCACCAAATCCCTAGCCATAAACTATGACGCGCAGGGTATTTTTTTGGGCAGGGGGACTAGGGGTTGAATTTTCAAATTAACACATTTTGACATTTCTATTTTTAAAATAGCAGGCAAAAATTTAAAATTACCAAAATAGTGTGTAAAAATTAAAATTACTAAATAAGACACCCAATCAATATGCCACGTAGCAGGCTACCACGTAAGCAGGGGCATTTTGACCATTTCACATTTTTTAAAATTTAAAAAAATATAAATTGATTTTTTTAGGCCTGCGGCAATTTTCACTAAAAATGTAACAAGAAAAGTAACTAGCTAAATTTTTTGTGTTGTAGTATATTGATACTATTATTTGATATACATAAATTTATAAAATTTTTTAAAAGGTATTATCCAAAAAAATATTTACTATTATTATTTATATTATATAAAAATAAAAAAATTGAACACCACAAATAGAAATTAATTAATTAGACTATTAAAAATATAATTATTTTATAGTAGAAACATAATTATAGACACTTAATAAAGTCATTTGTGTTACATAATCTAATAGTTAGTTGAAAATAGCATAAAAATTAAAGATTCTTTCATGTGTAAATATGTGGTACAAATTGGTGGAGAAAATACTAAAAATTGTCACTATGATACAACACGCAGCCTATACTGTCACCTCTTAGACCCTGTACTAGTTCAAGAGGCCGAAACTTCATCCTACGCCCTTAGCTCAAATACTCCATGATAAAAAAAAAAGGGAGTTTCTGATAAATAAAAAAAAGAGGGGGGGGGGGGGGGGTAGTAATTTGAAAAACTAGATAAAAGTTATATTATGAGAATAATAACAATCATGTATGTATGCTATTCTAAAGAAATATACGTAGTTTATACTAGAATTTGTCAGAAATTGGCATTTAATTGAGCCAATGCATTTAGCCGTTGAAAACATCATGTTAAAAGCATATAGGTAACATCAAACATTAAAATATGTTGGAGTAATAGGGTAAATGCCCAGCCAAAACATAATTATTTATTACAATGAATTTGATCTTGAGTTTACAAACTGATGAATAAAATGACAAAATAACATAAGGAAAAAAATTGACCGAAGAAATTGCTATTCCATGGAGAATTTTACTACCCTAAGTTGTTTATACCCCCACGGAAGTACAATGGGATGAAAGGCACTCCGACCCCTATGTTAACATAGCACCCACCTCAACGGTGTATTTCGGAAAGATGGGTTAGAGTATGCCCAACTTACTCAATAAAGGAAGAGATAATATTTTAAGAAAGAGAGAACGGTGTGAAGAAGAAGAAGTAATTCAGTGTTAATTGTGTTTTGGTGTTCACCGCTTACTCTGTAAAAACCTAAGGATACGTATTTATAGAGAGAATACTTGTAGGTTAAGGAAAAGATCATGGCAAAGAATCCGCCGCAACTAAGGAAAGTGGTGGATATGGAAGCCTAAAAATCTGATTAATCATGGAAATATCAGTTAAAGAAAGAGCAGAAAAAGACTTGGTCAAAACATATAATCGAGCTCGAGCTTGTGGCCTCGAGCCTCGAGACTCGTCATATAGTTGTACCTCGAGGCAGCAACCTCGAAGTCCACTTAGGATGGACAACATAAGCTCAAGCCAAAGGCCTTCAGCAATGCTCAAGACAGGGACTCAACCCGAATTGGTTTACGACAACACCTAAATTGGTTTAAGCAATGCTCAAGACAGGGACTCAACCCGAATTGGTTTACAACAACACCCAAATTGGTTTACGACAACTTAAATAAATAAAATGTCATAAAAGTAAGAGTCCGAATTAGAAAAAGTCCACACCGCACTGTGACGTTCCGGCTCGGCGAGGCGGGTGCATGATTGCGCATGCGGTACACAAAACCCACATTAGGCCCTTTAAGACTTTCCTCTAAATTTTCTATATGGGATAGAAGGGTTTTCTTAGAACTCCAAAATTGAAGCAAACTATCCTAAATTCCAACGCAATATTCAAATTTAGCCTTTAAAAGCATATAATAACATCAATATATATATAGCTGTTTTATGCCATGCATTATGTGATCAGCATAATGCATGCAACATAATTTAATTTTTGAAAATTTAAATTTACTTATTTTTCAAAGAAATTTCATTAAAATATTTTAACACAAACTAGTAGAACCTTGTGGTATATTTAGGTAAAATTGCAGTGTATTTAATTAAAACTCACTGTATATTTCTAAAACTAACTCTAAATTGGTCCAAAAACTAAATTGGGATACATTAGGACCATTATATTGGGATACATTAGGACCATTATAGACGCTTAAAGAAGACATTAGTGTAACATAATCTGTTATGATTCATTTAGTTTTTGGTTGTAATTGATCTTGAATTGCGTGTGATGTTTTTGAATTACTTTGGTGTTGTATTCAAATGTTAGTTGGCAGGCCATTTGGCGCCAAGAGTCGGTTAGAGGTCAAGAGTAGTCAAATGTGGCAGCTAGTTAAGTTTTGGCGCCAGATTTGGTTACGAGTCGGTTATAGCTTGGGTTTTGGTTCAATGTACTTGATCTAGTATAAATAAGCTCAAATCATGTAAATTCATCATTCAATCAATGCAAATCAGATTTTCCTTTGGAAATTCTCTCTATATTTCTCATCGCCTTCTCTATTTCTCATCCCCTTTATTTCTCTTCTCATCTTAACTCTTCCTTCTACAAGGTTAACTTTCAATTATTGAATTGGAAGCTAACAATTAGTATTAGAGCTGGTTCAAGCAATCAACTGATTGATTGGAGCTGGCAAAACAAAAGAAAAACAATCAAAATATGGCTGATGGAGTGAGGACTCGATCGGGAGCTGGTGGAGCCAATGCAGCCGCAGCTGTTAGTCCTGATGTACCTTACGCTGCTATTGCTGGTGCAAATGCCACAATCGGACCTCAGAATCTTACTACTGCTCATCTTCAGGACATACATGATAGCCTTAATAATGTAGAAAAGCTTAATCAAAAGTTTGATCAATTTCAAGAGCGAATGCTCTTAAACATGCAGCAGTTACTACTGGAAAGTGACCTGAAAAAAGAAGATCGTTTGCAGCAAATTGAGGCAAAGCTTATGAATTTGTAGGATCAGATTAATAAGCAAGGAGAATCATCGGTTAATGCGATTCTTAAGCCCGCTAGCCAGATTATTCCACCTGATGAAGTGGTTCAACCGCAAGTGAACAATAGCAGAGCTGAGAGTTTCGTAAGGAATCGAGATAAATCTCCAATGATTCAACCAGAGGCTAGACTTTCAATTCAAATCAGATCAGTAGATGATCGACCTCCAGAGGTTGAGATTGCTGCAGAGAATCAGGGTCAACAGAACAAGCTCATTCTCGATTGTATGGCCAGAATTTAAGTCTGCATTCAAGACCTCCCGATTCTGTTGTTCACCACAGAACTTCAATTGATGACTTCGAACATCAAGATAGGCCACCTGATCTACATCATCAGCAAAGATCAGTGAGTAATGATACTATATCTGGTGGCAGGAGCAGTTCTCATAGGCAGCCAAGGGTCCAAATCGGGCCTTTTCATGGCAAGCAACCTGAGTCTTGGTTGAGAAGGTGTGATCGGTACTTCCAATACTATAACATAAGTGAAGCTGAAAAAGTTGAGTTGGCAGCAGTGCACTTACATGGAGATCATAAGGTGTGGTATTATAGTGTGTTGAAAAGCAAACCTAATCTTTCTTGGGGCCAATTCGTAGAAGAATTGTGTGAACGATATGGTGAAGAGGAGATAAGTGGTGTAGTTGACAGTTTTAATAAGGTGTATCAAACGACTACCGTGAAAGAATACATGATCAGGTTTGAGAACCTATGAGCTAACATGATATCCATGATATCCATCACTCCACAAGATTCACAGGCATATTATGTCTCTAGTTTCATTAGTGCTTTGAAGCCTAGGATCAAGAACATGGTGAAGGCATTGGTCCTAAGACTTTGTCTAATGCTTATAACAAGGCTAAGTTGATTGAAGCCACGCTTGCAACTTCAAGTGATAAGAGTAAACTTAAAGGCAGTAGCTTCATATCTCATCACAAGGATGCATCAAGCTCCAAATCTGGGCGTGCTGTTGACAAGAGATCAGTGAGATTGTGTTTTAGATGCAACCGGCCTTATCATCCCGGACATAGATGCAATTCCAAATCCTTGATGTCTGCAAGAGGATCATGAGTTAAAATTGATTCAGACAGTGAGAATTCAGAAGCTGAGGACTGCAGTTCTGAGCATTCTTCATAAGATGAGTTGATGGAGGATGAAGTTGAGATTTCAATGAAAGCCTTGACCGAAAATGGAGCTCATAATACCATTCGCATCAAAGGAAAGGCTGGTAAGACTTCCATTATTATTCTTATTGATAGTGGGAGCACGCACAGCTTTGTTGATCCCAAATTGATAAAGAAAGCGAAGCACGAAGTGACTAAGACCCATCCTTTGGCGGTTATGGTGGCTGATGGCAACTCCATAACTACTCAAAATAAGTGCCAAGCTTTCCAATGGTCTATGCAAGATCATCAATTCACTTTTGATTTTAGAGTTCTACCCTTGGGAGGTTGTGATATGGTGCTCGGGGTAGATTGAATGAGATCATTCAATCCGGTGGTGTTTGATTTTGATAAAATGACAGTAGCATTTGAAGTTCATGGCACTAAGGTCTCACTGCAAGGCATTTCTGATCAAGCACAGCTTCGGTTGATTAATGGCAAGCGTTTACAAGGTGGATTCAAGAAGAATGCAATCCAATGGCTTGGACAATTGTTTGTTATTTCACCTGATGAACTTCAGCCGGTAATTCAGCCTGAGGATCACGCCTTGATTGAAGAGTTTGAAGATGTTTTGAGTAGCCAAAGAGCCTTCCTCCTCAAAGGAGTGTAGATCATGCCATATCACTTTGAGCAAATTCTGATCCAGTGAAGATCAGACCATATCGATATGCTCATGCTCAAAAAATCAGAAATTGAGAAGCAAGTTGATGAGTTGCTTCAAACGAGCTTCATTAGACCAAGCCATAGTCCTTTTGCCTCACCTGTGATTCTTGTGAAGAAGAAGGATGGGACAGCTAGGATGTGCATCAATTATCGCCAACTAAATTCCTTGACAGTGAAAGATAAGTTTCTTATTCCTGTTATAGATGATTTGCTTGATAAGTTATATGGAGCGCATTTCTTCTCTAAGCTTTATTTGAGACAGGGATATCATCAAATTAGAGTGCTCAAGCCGGATATATATAAGACCACTTTTCAAACTCACCATGGGCATTTCGAGTTTGTTGTTATGCCATTTGGCTTAACAAATGCCTCGGCCACCTTTCAAGCTGCTATGAATGACATCTTCAAGCCTTATTTGAGGAGATCAGTGCTGGTCTTCTTCGATGATATATTGATAACAGCTCTTCTTGTGAGGATCATCTCATCCACCTTAGAGAAGTATTTGTTGTGTTGCGGCAGCACAGGTTCTTTGCCAAGTTGTCTAAATGCTTGTTTGCTCAGACCAAGCTCGAGTATTTGGGCCATGTAATCTCTCATGAAGGAGTTTCCACCGATCCTACCAAGGTCCAAGCAATGCAAGATTGGCCAATTCCAATTACTTTGAAGCAATTGAGGGGATTCTTGGGATTGACCGGTATTATAGGAAGTTCATTAAAGGTTATGGGTCTATTGCAAAAGCCTTTGACTGAACTCCTTAAAAAAGATGCTTTTAAGTGGTCTGAAAAGGCTCAAGCAGCTTTTGGAGCTCTCAAGACAGCCATGTGTGCAGCATCGGTATTGGCCATGCCTAATTTTGCTGAAGATTTCATATTGGAGACAAATGCGAGTGGGTCTAGTGTTGGGGCTATTCTTTCTCAACAAGGAAGGCCTATTGCTTATTTGAGTCAGGCACTTAGTCCCAAGCATCAAGCTATGTCAACTTATGAGAAGGAATACTTGGCTATTCTTCTAGCAGTCGAGAAATGGAGGCATTACTTGGATGGTCATAGATTCATTATTCGAACTGATCATCAAAGCCTTAAGCACCTCCTAGAGCAAAAGATTGTAACTAGAATTCAAAAGAAGGGATTAATGAAGATGGTTGGCCTTGATTATGATATTGAATACAGAAGAGGTAGAGAAAATGCAGCAGCAGATGCTTTGTCAAGGAAATTTGAAGATGCTGAACATGGTTTGTGCTGTGCAATGTCCATTGTCTTACCATCATGGATGGATGAAGTTTATAAGTCCTATGAAGGGGATCCATTTGCTTAAGAGTGTGTGACAGCAAGCCTGGTGAAAAATGCAGAAAAGGATGACAGTGTTGCTGATATATTAGTGCAGAGAGGCATCATCAGATTGCAGAATAGACTTTACATTGGTCCTGCAACAGATTTGAGGGATCAAATTGTCCAGGCCTCACATGATTCGGCTTAGGGAGGATATGCTGGAGTAGAGGGCAATTATCAAAGAGTTAAAGCCTATTTCAGCTGGCCAAGCATGAAGAAGACAGTGAGTGAGTATGTAAAGGCATGTGAAATCTATCAGCAAACCAAATTGGGAGATCATAGGTACAAAGAACTTCTTCAGCCTCTTCCCATTCCGGATGGAGCTTGGATCAATATTAGCATGGATTTCATAGAGGGTTTGCCTTAGTCTGATAGCAGGGAAGTTATATGGGTTGTAGTGGATCGTTTCACCAAATATAGCCACTTCATTTCACTCATATGACCTACTACAGCAGAGAAGTTAGCAAAGATCTTCCTTAACAACATTTATAAGTTACATAGATTGCCTCAATCCATTGTTTTTGATTGGGACAAGATCTTTACAAGCAATTTTTGGAGGGAGTTATTCAAGTTGCTGGGTACTACATTGGCACTTAGTTCATCTTACCATCCCCAAACAGATGGACAAACCGAGCGTGTTAACCAATGTATTGAGCAGTACCTTCGGAGCATGGTTTTCTCACAGCCTATAGAATGGCACCGATGGCTTTCTTTAGCTGAATATTGGTTCAATACTCATGTACATGCATCTATTGGCACTACTCCTTTCCAAGCACTATATGAATATGCTCCTCCTACTCCATTTATGTTGCAGCAGCCTATTCAATCTGAATCTGCAGCCACTGACTTCTTACAGCAGAGGAAGCAAATGATGCAAATTCTCAAGGATAATCTTCTCCAAGCGCAAGCAAGAATGAAATTCTATGCTGATAAAAAAAGGGTAGACAAAAATTATGAAGTTGGAGACATGGTCTACCTCCAATTACAACCCTATAGACAGTCTTCTTTGGCTGTCGGGAAGAATGTTAAGCTAAGTGCTCGTTTCTTTGGTCCATACAAGATTTTGGAAAAGATTGGCAAAGTTGCATACAAACTTGACTTACCTCCTCATTCATACATTCACCCGGTGTTCCATGTATCAATACTTAAAAAGCAGGTGAAGAATGGGGCTAAAAGTTCACGGGAACCACCAGAAGTTGGAGCAAATGGGGCATTGCTGCTGCAGCCTGCTGCTGTCAAGGGACGAAGGATGATGAAGATTGAAGAGGGTGCTTTGCAAGAAGTTTTGGTGCAGTGGCGTAATTTGGACAAGAGCTTTGTTACATGGGAGAACCTTACATTCTTGAAGAGCCAATTTCCAAGCTTTTCTGCTTGAGGACAAGGAGCTTCTCAAGGGGGCGGGAATGTTATGATTCCTTTAGTTTTTGGTTGTAATTGATCTTGAATTGCATTTGATATTTTTGAATTGCTTTGGTGTTGTATTCAAATGTTAGTTGGCAGGCCATTTGGCGCCAAGAGTCGGTTAGAGGTCAAGAGTAGTCAAATGTGGCAGCTAGTTAAGTTTTGGCACCTAAATAAGCTCAAATCATGTAAATTCATCATTCAATCAATACAAATCAGATTTTCCTTTGGAAATTCTCTCTCTATTTCTCGTCTCCTTCTCTATTTCTCATCCCCTTCACTTCTCTTCTCATCTTAACCCTTCCTTCTACAAGGTTAACTTTAAATTATTGAATTGGAAGCTAACATAATCCCATAATTAGTGGAAAAATGATATAAAAATTAGAGATTTTTTCATATATAACTATGTGTTATAAGCTAGTAGAACCTTGTGATACATTAGTTGGAACTTGTGGCACATTTCTTAAACTAAGTCCAAATGGATCCAAACTAAATTAGGTACATTTAAGAGTATTATAGACGCTTAACAAAATCATTATTGTAACATAATTCCATTATTAGTGGAAAAGTAATGCAAAAATTAGAGATTTCTTCTTGTATAATTATGTGGTACAAGTTAGTAGAACCTTGTGGTACATTTAGTTAAAAGTTGTTAAACATTTAGTTAAAACTCATGCTACATTTCCAAAACTAACTCCAAATGAGTTCAAACTAAGTTGTGATACATTTAAGACCATTATAAACTCTTAATGAAGTCATTAGTTTTACATAATCACATAATGAGTGGAGCAATGTCGTAAAAATAAAAGATTGCTTCATGTGCAACTATGTGGTACAAGCTACTAGTACCTTGTGATACATTTATTTAAAAGTCGTGGAACACTTAGTTAAAACTCACGGTACATTTCTAAAACTGAATTCAACCATGTCCAAACTAAGCGTCTATAATGGTCCTAAATGTACTCCATCTTAGTTTGGACTCATTTGAAGTTAATTTTAGAAATATACCACAGGTTTTAAATAAATGTACCACAACTTTTAATTACATGTGTCACAAGGTTCTACTAGCA
This sequence comes from Simmondsia chinensis, assembly GCA_018398585.1. Taxonomy (NCBI): domain Eukaryota; kingdom Viridiplantae; phylum Streptophyta; class Magnoliopsida; order Caryophyllales; family Simmondsiaceae; genus Simmondsia; species Simmondsia chinensis. The sequence continues at coordinate 29,963,897 of JAGTTD010000007.1, read as the reverse complement.
TATACCCCATAGTTATACATGACAAAATCTTTAGTTTTTACTCCATTTGTTCACTAATTATGACATATGTTACACTAATGACTTTATTAAGCGTCTATAATGGTCCTGAATGTACCCCAACTTAGTTTGGACCCGTTTGGGATTAGTTTTAGAAATGTATCACGAGTTTTAATTAAATGCACCACAAGTTTCTACTAGTTTGTACCATATAGATATACAACAACAAAAACAAACCTAATGCCTCAAGGGCTCCATAGCATGGTCTTGGGGCTGGGGTGAGATGTTGTATTATTGACTTAATTAAGTGTCTATAATAGTCCTAAATGTACCTCACTCAATTTGGACCCTTGGAGTTAGTTTTAGAAATGTACTACGAGTTTTAATTAAATGCACCATAAGGTTATATTAACTTGTATCACATAGTTATACTTGAAAAAATCTTTAGGTTCGCCTTCGGGCTTTGTTTTGCTAAAAAAGAAAAAAGAAAAATCTTTAGGTTTTATGCTATTCTTCCACTAATTGCAGGATTATGTTACAATAATAACATTACTATGCATCCACAATGGTCCCAAAATTGTACCCTTTCTTAATTTGGACTCATTTGGAGTTAATTATAGATACGCACCATGAATTTTAATTAAATATATCATAAATTTTTAACTAAATGTATTACAAGGTTCTATTATCTTGCACCACATTGTTATATATGAAGAAAATTTTAATTTTTATGCCACTTTTTCACTAATTATGGGATTATGTTACACAATGACTTTATTAAGCGTCTATAATGGTCATAAATGTACCTCAACTTAGTTTGGACTAATATAAAGTTAGTTTTAGAAATATACCACGAGTTTTAATTAAATTTACCATGATTTTTAACTAATTGTACCATAAGATTCTACTAGCCTGTACCCCATAGCTATACATGAAGAAATCTTTAATTTTGTTGGGGTACACACTTGCAAATTAGCAAGCAACGGGTAACCAAGAGATCTACAGGTTTCGAGGCGTGTGAATACTTTCTTTAAGACTTATTTTAGCGTAGGAAATAGTCTCGGGGATACAACAATACCCAAAACGGATGAAGGAGAAAGTATGTTTGAAGAGAGATAGAAGAGCAAATGAGAATGATGTTTTTACTAGAACAAAGTCCCAATTCTTAAAAGTGCTTTCACTTTTTATATCTTCATCCTTCAAACAAGTAAAGACCAAGGGTATATAAATAGAAAAATTGTGAAAAGAGATGTCCCAAAACACACCCCTAAAAGAGGCACCAAAAGCCAGAAGTTATCGCTCAAAAATCAGTAAATAACTGTCCTGTGTGTCGACACATAGGTGTTGCGTGTCGACACACAGCTCTGCGTCGTGCATTCTGTAAGTTTGTGTGTCGACACACAGGCTCTGTGTGTCGACACACACCTCTGCGACATTATTCTGTAGGATTGTGTGTCGACACACGAGCCTTGTTTTCGACACACATTAAAACACTTAGGATAAACTTTGGGACCAACTTTAAACACTTTATTCACAATTTTTACAGTTTTATTTTGAAAATACACCAACATTTTCCTACCATTTTCAAAATACAATCATTCCCACATACAATGTCTCTAAGTTAAAGGAGGCCTTATTGTGCATCAATGAGGATATCTCTCTATTGAACCCCCAGCTAGTGAAGACACCATTACAGTTAATCAGATCGAAAATGGTAGACCATGCTTTGAACCATACAACCATTTGACTAACCGACTATGTCATCACGCACAAGGCATACTCCCCGTACATACCCTACACCCCCCCAGATCGGCACTTATGAAGCCTTTTGTCCTATACCCTTCGTGAGTGTTTCAAAGCAAACCCTTTGTCAAAAATCACTCCTTCAAGTGACAAAACTTCACACTCACTAAGGTGGACCCCACTGATCATGTCCTTGCGACGTGACATTCAGTAATAATATAAAACCCGGTCCATTAAGAGCATGCGCTCATCCTCTTAGAAACTCTAACGCAGGTTGCCAAGCACTACACACACGGGATGGAAAAAATCTTTTGTGCTTACAGTCACACAGATAACAAGTCTCACTCATTGAACCTGAGATCTAGCGTCATACTAGGCGTCGAGTTGAGGGCCTATCATTGATGACTAAAATAATAGGTTTCACACCATCCCTTTAATTATCAAGTCTATAGCAACGTTCTCAAACAAGAGATCCACTAGTTTCAGACTTACATTTTCAAAGTCCACAGTGACCACTTAGTCTCGTGAGTTATTTCACTTAATAATTTTTGACACTGTTGTGTCCAAACTTTTAGTGATACATCTCACTCTTATACGTTAAAACACATCTTACTATCACAATGGATAGAAATAGTATATATTGGCTTGCGCCACAAAGGGATCTTAAACATAAGACACTTTAATCATTTTTTTTATTATCACGGTGGAATTTATAACACGTGTTAGTCTCTTGAAATTCAAGGAACAACATCCCCACCACTTATAACATTTACTAGCTTTTAGAAGCGTAGTCCCCTCATCGGATATACAACTGTCATCTAGGTATTCTTCTATATCAAAGAATACTCATTAATATTAGCACCATAACTCATGGTCATTCCAGTATCTCATGTACCACATGCCAGTTTTCTCTACTTACATAGCTAGTTATACGCATTCAGCTGTCCAACAACAAAGGCTACATTTAACCTTTTAAACAATTCCAATTATATCGTTGGAACACTTTCATTTGGTTCTGAATTTTCACACCGAATTACAACATGTAATCAACATAAATATATTCCATAAATCCTCTGATTTGTTAAACTTGTCATGTGCACTTGTCGGATTCATTAACTACCTCTTTCAAAAAGCAACAACGCTAGACTACATAGTCTCGTCATAGTATCACAACTTATGACACAACAATATTGAACTCTGACATTCATATAATTTCTAGTTCATTCCTCTAGAAATATACAAGTCCGATCACTAGGACTTCTCTTTTCATACTCTTTTACTCTTTCAAAGTTCTAGAGTCTTTCCAGGGATACATCCTCAAACATGATCTTCCTCATAATGTACTTTAATTCTACACTATCATAGTGCACCATTCAATATCAATGAAAGACTCAAGGTCACTTTCTATGTACTCATGTACATGTGTATCTTAGGATTTTTATTCCATCCATAATTCAGTCAAATGAATATACATGCCATTTATACGCATCAAAACTTATGGGTAACAAAAGTGTCATCAGAATTCAGTATTTACATACTCTTTGATTTTATCAATTTGATGACTAACAACATTCTACATGTGAAAATAACATCACACAATAATCTTATTTACCATGCAATAATTGCATACAAGTATCGCTCAATTTGAGCATTTCGACATTCATTGTATAAATGCACTTCATTTTAACTGACTATTTATCATCATATACATATGCCCTTAAATGCAAGTAAGCCTTACTTCAATTGCATTAATCATGATGATAAAATTTTTACATGCATGCCCGTTTCCATTGGAACATTACATCCAATAACTTAGGAAAACCCACTAGAGATGTGTGGTCAACTATGAAATTATAAATTACCATTTTCAAGTGCTTTTATACAATTTCTCTCATCATTCTTACTCATGGACTTTAACATGAATTTCTTCATATCAATCATGCTAGGGATCAACATATATAAAACCATACATTTCATGATCCACTAATTCCATTCAAATCCACATCATTTTCATTTATCAAGCAAACAAACGGTATTTATTTCATAAATAACAACGCCATAAAGCATCATGATCACGTTTATGTCCATTGACATGTGGACCTCATAAACACATCTGCATATATGCATCATACTCAATTTAATGAAATCACACATTCATAGTTGTATCAACATGCATACAAGCATTAATCATACAGCCACATTAATATCCATACTCATACTTTCATGCAAGTATTAGTTATATTAACTAACATGCATTGACATTTTAACATCAGTAAAATGTATACATGATTTTACACAAACTTCTTTGATAATCATGATTATATAAACACTGCTTTTCATGACTTTCCAAATCCACTATTGTTCACTTAATTACACCCTAATGTAAATTCCGTTAGTGCATAATACGCAAATCAGATTGGATTTATAACTGTGAAAATAGGAACGAATCAACATACCCATATTTATTTTCTATTATGGGCTCATCTCACATAATTATGAACATACGTACATTAATTCTCAATATATTTATTGTTCATTTTGCAAATTCATACAAACATGAATTTACTACACACAATGCACAATTTATTCTGAATTTCAACCATTATAATTCTTTATGAATTATAATCATGGCTATACGAAGTGCATGTATCTTTATATCACCAATTTATAACAGAGCATGCATCCAATTTTGTTATTATTATTACCAGTTTTGGAATAGTTTCGGCGCCTGATTTCAACAACCACACTAAATAAGGACTTTCCCTTATTAGCATCACCTTACTATTAGTTTTGGCATCGTCTTGGTATCTGGTTTCAACAACCACACTATAGGATTTCCCTTTTAGCATCACCTCGACGTCTAGTTTCAACAACCACCCAAAATATTTATTTTCTTTTATTTCAATGCTCAAATCATACATACTAATTTATATCAAGTATGTCCTCATGATTTAATTTATTCATCATCGAAATTAATTTACACTTGATTTCATTTAGATTATTATCTAAATTTTAATATAGTACCAAATGTTAACCTTCATTATACTTAACATTTTACCACTGCCAAAATCAGTAATATATTATTTTCTTAGTCCAATCATGCACGAAATTGCATGGACACGAATGGTTAATCATTTAACATTTGCATCCAGGGCACGCAAATTCAATCCTCTGAAACGACACTCATGCGTCTATTTTTTATTTAATTTAATCATATAAAATATATACATATTATTTATTTTTGGTGAACAATGAGTAAAGAGCGTTACTGGATCAAATGGTAATAACCATCTCTGGTATTCCCCGGGGCGCGCCCGGTTCGGTTCCCCATAACCGCAAGCCTGTTATTTTATTTCCCTTCTTGTCAACTATAGTACATATATTGATATTGTATAAAGTACTCACAAAAGACAAGAAGCATGTATGGTTAAATGTTCTTCCTCCTCATCCTAGGGCGCAAGTTCGAGTCTCCCTAATTGCTTCTCCATTTTTTTTTTTTTCCAGATTTTGCCTTCTTTGTTTGTAAGTAAATTATATGATTCAACATCATTTAATTTAATTCATGTGAATTAAAACAATTGATCAAAAATTCATGATTCAAATCTCATAAAAAAACAATGCCCATTTAACTTTTATTTTGATATCATATGTATACTCATCAATGGATGCACATCGATGAACATCAAATCACATAAATCTCGTGATTTTATGATTTCATTCATCTTTCGTCCATTTTAATTATGTTTCATATCCATCAATTTCATAATTCACATGAGTCACATGTTTTCATGATTTTATCCCAAATCAAATAAATAAACTTTTATACATAAACAACCATGCATCAACCATTACTCATTAGGCATCATAAACTTCATGGTTTCAATATCTTTTGATCAAATTTAACACTCTTAAAATTTCACTATCATCCTTATACATGCCCAAATTGACTATCATTATGAATTCTTAAATTACATTATGAAACCATATGCAAGTTAATCATGGGCATCATCATCAAAGCACAAACACAAATTCACATTCATCTTAGTGCATCTTGGTTTTATGATTTTCAAAATTGAATGACATACCTTGGTCCATAGCAACTCATAAAAAGGATAGATCCAAGAAGATGTCCCAATTCTCTCTATTCATCATTTTCTCCAATCTCACACGGATCGCCATTAAATCACGGAAAGTGAAAACGCCATTTCAATTAATGAACTTAAGTCTTAAGATTGCTAGGGTACACACTTGCAAATTACGAAGCAACGGGTAACCAAGAGATCTATAGGTTTTGAGGCGTGTGAACGCTTTCCTTAAGATGTATTTTAGCGTAGGAAATAGTCTCAGAGATACAACGATAACCAAAATGGATAAAGGAGAAAGTATGTATGAAGAGAGATAGAAGAGACAAATGAGAATGATGTTTTTACTATAACAAAATCCCAATTCTTAAAAGTGCTTTCACTTTTTATATCTTCATCCTTCAAACAAGTAAAGACCGAGAGGATATATATAGAAAAATTGTGAAAAAGACGTCCCAAAACACACCCCTAAAAGAGGCACCAAAAGCCGGAAGTTATCGCGCAAAAACCAGTTAAATAACTGTCCTGTGTGTCGACACACAGCTCTGTGCCGTGCGTTCTGTAAGTTTGTGTGTTGACACACGGGCTCTGTGTGTCGGCACACACCTCTGCAGCATTGTTCTGTAGGATTGTGTGTCAACACACGAGTCCTGTGTGTCGACACACATCACAATACAGGTTAAAACACTTGGAATAAACTTTCGGACCAACTTTAAACATTTCATTCACAATTCTTACTATCTTATTTTGAAAATACACCAACAAATTTTATGTCATTGTTCCACTAAATATGAGATTATGTTATGCTAAAGACATTATTTAGCAGTTATAAAGGTCCTAAATGTACTCCAACTTAGTTTGGACTCATTTGGGTAGAAATGTACAATGAGTGTTTACTAAGGGTCCGTTTATTTAAGGGGAAAACCACATTCTAGGAAGTGGTTTTCCCCTTTTTCAAAGATTGGTGACGGAAAAGGTTTTCCCAAAGGAAAAACTTTTCCTTCAAATGGAGGAAAATGACTTCCCTTTTAAAAGAGGGGAAGTCATCATTCCAAGTGATTTATAAACATGATTCCGACAATATATAAGTATTCTCATTTTATATTTCCAAAAAAATGCTAACATGGCATATGATTTCGGCCATATTTAGGTAATTTTTATATCAATATATAATAAACTTTTTATCGTAATTTGCTAAAAATATTGACATAACTTGTAAATATTATCGTAATTATGTATTATATTAGCACTTTTATATTTGGTCAGATTCTTACAAAAATTCGTCAAATTTTGATGTATGATACCTGAGTGATAAAATATTCAACTTTAGGGCACGTCATTATATACATTTAAATATCAGGATATGTAATAAATATTCAAACCTCTGGGTATCTTAGTAATAACTCTACAACCCCACAGAGTCTAAATAATTTCAAATATATTGTATTGTTATTTATATTGTTCTATAACTAGGAATAAGATGATTGGTAAAAGATGATTCCTTTAAAACAAGTTAGGAATATCAAATTGTGAAAACATGTTTCCGTTGAAACAAACAACGGAAAACGTCAATGGGAATAGCATTTTCCATGGAAAACCTTTTCCAAAGGAAAATATTTTCCGTGCGAAAATTACTTCCGTTGAAACAAACGGAGCCTAAAACTATCATGACTGTTTACTAAATGTACCACAGGATTCCACTAGCTTGTCCCACATAGTTATACATGAACAAATCTTTAATTTTTATGCCATTTTTCACTAATTACGTGATTAATTTATAATAATAACTTTATTAAGCGTCTTTAATTGTCCTAAATGTCCCCCAACTTAGTTTGGACCCATTTGAAGTTGGTTTTAGAAATGTACAACAAATTTTAAATAAATGCAAATTCGAGCACATATTTGGTCATAGGAGTTAATATGGTTGCCCATAATGCTATTTTCATAACTAGGAGGTGTTGAGGCATGCTGAGGGTGATTTGTGGGTTGACTCCTGGTCCATATAGCTCGCTCCCATGAACTCCAATTCCGTGTATAGTGATATGACTATTGTGAAGCTCACAATAGCTACCTGAAACCAAGTTGTGAAAGAAAAGATCATTAATCTAGATGATCTTAGTGAAAATGTTAAAAAGTTTCTTTTGTAATAGCACCAACTTTTGAAGGGTTGTTTGGTATTGTTTTCTATTTGTCATTTTCGGTCTTAAGAAGTTAAAGTTACGATTTTGAAAATAAATTTTTTTTTTTTTTTTGATTTTCTATTTTCACTTTTCACTCAAACTAGAGAAAAGATGAGACAAAAAGAAAAAAACAGAAAACAAAAACAAGCCAAGCTCATTACAAAATTTGATTTTTGATTTCCAAAAAACAAAAAACTACGGATAGAAAATGCTATCAAACAGGCCATAAGTATTATCAAGAGAAATAAGTTGTGATTGACCTTTGAGAACTTGGATGGATCTTTCGTGGCCTTTTAGATGTTAGGGAAAACAATATGACCTGCAAAACTAAAGATATAAAGACCTAAAATATAGGGAATCTTGTCGAGTTGAAGCACGGGTATGGTTGCATTCGCTTTGACCCCCACCAAGTATCCCTGTACTTGCAACCGTCATGAAAATGACAATCGACATGATATCCCTCCAGTTGAAACAAACGATATGGACAATAAATCTCTCAGCAATAAACTCGGAAGTGTCACCAAGACTGCTATCACAGTTAGTAGCCGTGATTGAGACAGTTCTATTCGCGGCACTTTCAATGTAGTTCTTGTAGATACTTAAGTTGTCAGGAAGTGAAATTGTATAGGACACAAGCGCCATGAAAATCTCAACATATATAAATTTCGCTGCTATGATATTTGTCCCAAATGCGTGTTGTCCGATGTCAGTGTAGCTTCTGGACTTGGGATTCTTATCAAGGCACTTCCCAAGTAGATGGGCGCTATAGGTGCATATTATTCCGAGTCCTATGAGTAGGAAGCCTGAAACCCAACCTCCTGTTTGTAAGGCATAGGGCGTCGATAGTTGGCCTCGACATGTTCGAACACATCACTACAAAGGCCGTTAGGTAGAGGTGGCCAACGGGCCGGTCGGGCCGGGCCTGGGCCGAAGCCCGGGCCACCAGCACTGTAACGGGCCAAGCCGGGCCCAGGCCCGGCTGGGAACCGGGCCTGGGCCCAGCCTTTTAAAGGGGGAAAGAAAAATTAATAATACAAAGTAGTTTTGTACTAAAATTATTGTAATTCACTGATAAATAATATGAGATACAAATACATTTTTTTTAAGCACTAATAATGCTAAATATACATTAAATATATGTAATAAAATAAAATACACAATAAGTAATGGTAAATATCTTATCAAAAAAAATAATGGTACATAAATAACGTAACAAATGTAAGTACAAATACAAAGTTTGACATATGGGGGGTGCGGTCGTCTTTTGAGGTATGCGGGGGGTGCGGTCGTCTTTTGACGTCAATATTTAAAAGTAAATAATTGACATACAAAAGTGTTGATATCAGTCACCTTGGGGGGTATCTAGGCCATCATTTGAGGTATCGGTTGTACGGTCGTCTTCTTCATCGCTCGATGATTTCAGCTTCATTCTCTGTTGTTCTCTTGCCTCTGCTAGCAGCCAATCCTTCAAGCACACGAACATCTCCAAGCTTGACGGCGATAGCTTCGCCCTCTTCGTTCCAAGCAACCTGCCACCAAGACTGAAAGCACACTCCGATGCTACTGAAGACACCGGGCAACTTAGTATATCACGTACAATGGTGGAAAGCACGGGATACTGGGTTTGGTTTGTGTTCCACCATTGTAACAGGTCAAAATTCGGGTTGACTGGTGGCCCGAAAATATGGACCATCAGTGTCCGCAAATAATAATCTAACTCGTCACATGATGTGGGGGCTGCTGTGGGCGTAAATTGCTCCAATAGCTTCCACGAATATGACGTGTGTAAACTACTTCCACTAGATATGGAAGATCCTACTGCAGCAGTACTAGGATTATTGGACGCTAATTGACGGAAATATTGAGAAAATAAACTATGCAAGTCGTTATCGACATCGGCAATGAAAGTGTCGATATTAAGAGAAGGATTCAAATACGTGAAAAAATGTTGGCAAAACAAGTTGAAACCCGAGCGTTTACAACGAGGGTCTAAAATAGTTGCAAAGCAGTATGTAAGAGATAGTTCAAAATAATATTTGACAAACTTTTCTTTCATTGCCTGAATCGATGCGAACAACACGGGGTTGGATTCATTACCCACCATCCAATTGACAATATCAAGCAATCTTGATATTGCTTGAGGCATGGTCGAATAGCAGCAACCCGAAAAAAATGTTGTTGCCTCTTTAAACATGCTAAAAAAGTTACAAATTTGATCTATTGTCTCCCAATTTATACCGGCCAGGTTGTGATCGCTCCATTCTGCACGATTTTCCTGGGCGTATTCCATTAGAACGTCTTTGTATGGTAGAAGGCGCTCTAACATTTCTACCGCAGACGACCACCTATTTTGGGAGTCTAATTTGAATTGTTTATATTCTATGTTATGCAACCTACATAAATTTTTAAATTTTCTTTTTCTAGTGCTGGATGATAAGGGGTGCTTTTATGAGATCTAAACCATCCGTTACCATTAAATGCAAAATATGACAAACGCAACGAATATGGAAACACTTCCCACCTAACATGGGTCTCATTTGCCTAATTAAATGTGTAACTGCTGCAGTGTTATTGGTAGCATTGTCGAACGTAATACTGAAGATACGTCGCTCTATGCCCCAGTCGCGAACTGCCGACATAATCACACCCGTAATTACCTCGGCATTGTGCGGGCAATCTAGAAGTCCAAAATGAATTATCCGCTTTTTCATGATGAAGGATTCATCGGTCCAGTGTGCCGTTATGCACATATAAGGTTGGCCGGGTTTTGACGTCCATACGTCCGACGTCAACGAGAACATGCTCGTGTTCGTCGCAAAATGTGTGAAGACCCCAGTTTTTATCCCGCGGTACAACGTAAAAGCGTCCCGCTTTACGGTGTTCCGAGGAATCCTCACAATGGCGGGATTAACATTTCGTTGGAGGTAGTTGACGAAAATTGGGTCTTCGCCGGTATTAAAAGGCCTTTCACTCATAATTATATATTTAGCTAGCCCCTTTCGGTTGCTCTCCTGAGAGAACCTAAAATTAGCAAGTGCACCGGTCACTTGCTGTACTAGACGTTGTTGGCTCTTTTCTGGGAATTGCTCGGGGTGGCACCTAAGTATATGTCTGTTTAATGTGCCCGTCCCACTACTAGGTTGATAGCTAAAATCCTTAGGTGGGTCACATAATTTACAAATTGCTTTATTAGTTGTCTTATTAAGGGTAAAGTGCTCCCATACCCCACTAGTTGTACGCATACTAGTAGAGGTACTAGTTTCAGGCTGGGCTTCGGTGACGGGGGTGGGTTTCTCATCAGTTTGTGAGTCTCCAACCCCACCACCACCTGACTCATGATAATCTTGTTGTTGTGAAAAGTCATAATCTATGCTATCATCAGTGTATGGGGGTGATGGGTCTGATTGTATAAAAGCTTGTTCTTCAGTATTAAGTAAGACAATTCTATTCCTTTTAGGGATTCTGAGTGGCCGAGAAGAGCTAGAACTAGCACAACCGGCTCTAGAGGATGATGAAGAGTTGTGTACCATATTAATATAAGTGATTAGTATTTATAAAATGCAAGTAGTAATGCAAATTAAATAACTAAAAATGCAAATCAAATAAAATTGTGATACAAAAATTACCAAAACGAGAGAACAATGAAATTCGAACTTCAGCCAAATACTTTACGAACTTCGAACTTTAGGGCACAATTTTTGCAATTAGCAAAGTTAGAGAAGATGGGAGATGATGAATGTATAGAGAGAGAAGAGAGGATTGAAGAATTGGTGAGAAAATGAGTTGGGAAGGTTTAAGTATTTATAGGGAAAAAAAATATAAATTTTTTTTTTTAATAAAAGAGCCGTTCAACGGCTGTGTAAAACGAGCCCAACGGCTCTTTTTAGAGCTGTTGGGCCCTGGGCCCGGTCCGAGCCAGGTAGAAAATAAAAATAGGCCCGAGGCCCTGCCCGGGGGACCTCGGGCCTGGCCAAACACAGGCCGGGCTGGTGCGGTTTCCAGGCCGGCCCGGCCCGTTGGCCACCTCTACCGTTAGGTCATTCATATGACTTTGATTTTTATGAGAATGAAGATACTAGCGTGATGGAGGGGTGGTCATTTTTGGTTCAGGCTCTATTGTTTTTACTGAAAATATTCGTCTTACTTTTATTATTTTTTTGTATAATTTCATATATTTTCTTTGACTGAAGAGAAACTATTTTTTGTCATAATCTCACATTACATGCTTCATTTCAACCCCAAATTCATTGCATGTGAATCTCATACAAATTTATGAAATCAAAACCATTTTCTTTAGCTAGAAAGATGAGTTTTTAAGAAACAATATTTGTAACTAAAGATATTGTGAGAATAAAAATCATCCATAAAGAAAAATATTTTCCGTTGAATCAAATAATAGGCATTTTGATGAGCACAAAGATAAGAGCATGATGCAATTGTGGTCATTTGTGGTTTATGACAGACATTTTGGCTCTGTTCGGTTCAAAGGAAAACAATATTTTTGGAAAAAAATTTCCGCAGAATATTTTCAATTAAGAGTGTTGTTTTCTATAAACTTATATGGGATTTAACCTTGGATAAGTTGAGATTGAAGTGACGCATGTGACGTGACATTATGATAGAGAACATCTTTCTTTCTATGAAGGACCCTTTTTCAGTGAGGGAAGTAAATTTCCTACCAATGGCGTCGAAGAACATTTTCTATATTTATAGTCGTTGCTATGAATTTATAAAAAGAAACAATAAAATTAGGACAAAATATTCTCCATCAAAACAAGCTAAGCTTTATAACTGGCATTTTGTTACCTATGAACATCCCAACCATGTTGATGACAGCATGAGTGAAAGAACTATTTGCATTCTTCTGTGGCTCATCATTAGACAACTCATTTAGGCTCTTCAAGTTCCCACTACTATTCGAACATTTGCACGCTTTATTTTCCTCAAGACAAACGTCACAACTCGCCCTCTCTATCACTAGCGTTGTTTCGTACATTGTTTCACTTGCTACTTGATTTCTACGTGGGTAACCTGGTTCGAGACATGGTAGATTTCCTGAAGATTTTCCTCCTTACCCCATATTGTTTTTTTCTCAAATCTGTCTAAATTTGTGGCAATCAAGTGAATTAAATCTCTCTCTTTTAACTTCTTAAACTTTCACCACGTGCTTTTGTGTGTCTTTGCCCGGGAAGCTAAAGTTGAAGAGTGTATATATAGTTCAAGAATTCTGGTATACGTTACTGTTGCTAATAGTGTTTTTCCGGAGTTAAAATGAGTTGCTAAATGTTTGTAGAATCCTGACTATGTGCGTCATGTGCTTTGGTCTGCGAATCTTTTAAAAAATTTCCACTGTAGCATTTTGGGGAAAATAAAATTCCCAAAATGACATCGACGTGGCGAATTACACCCATGTGGCTAAAATGGCTATTGATGTAGGGCAAAGCCAGCCCACATGGACGTCATCTTGGGAAATACTTCGTTGTGAATGTATCACTTAGGTAACCTAAGATTTGACTATATATCACTTAGGTATCTCATTTCAATATATATACAAGGAAGCACCTTGGGGGCCTGAAGTTTGACAATTTTATCACCTAGATACTCTATGATAGAAGCTAATGAATTTTTGTTAAAATATTGTGAACTTTCGCCCTAAAATACTTATGTTGTGCATAACTAAGAAATTAAATATATATAATATTTGTGCTTTTGTGAAAATTTAGCAGATTATGTGAAAAATTCTATGGATTCTAATGGAAAATATTGTAGACATGGAAATTTTATCCTATTTATATATTTAATGTACGCTCTTACAAGGAAGGGATTTAAATGAAAGTCAACATTTGGCTAAGTTCGAGCTACTAGAAGTAAACATTTTGACTAGATTCGAGTCAGCGCAAATAACCGCAAACCCTAAATGACTTCCAAGTCCAAATTCAAATATCTCTCAAGTTAAATCTAAAATGGCTCTCGAGTTCAGAGCCCAAGCCCAAAATGACTCTCAAGTCTAAGTCCAAAACCAAATGACACTCAAGTCGAATCAAACTCAAATGACTCCTAAGTCGAAACTAAAGCCAAAAAGACTTATAGGTCAAATCCAAGCCAAATGACTCTCAAGTCAAATAAAACCCAAAATGACCTTAAAGTCGAACCTTCAAGCCCAAATGATTTCCATGTCAAATGTGGGCCTAAACTACTTCTATATCGAAAGGTTAAAAGTCAAGCCCGCAAAGCCTAAGGCCAAAGTAAGCCTAAACCCATGAAGCTTTAAATCTAATTTAGGTTCACTACTACAAAGTGAAGCCTTCCTAAAGAAAGACTCTTCCTCTATAAATAGAGGAGCCTCTCTTCATTTAGAGGTGGGCTTGGAAAACAAAGGAGCCAAATACTCTCCCAATGAAAATAAAAGAGAACTACTTGTACTCTCCTCTCCAAAGCCTCCAAATCCAAATGAAATAGAGACTAAACTTCATGCCTTCTACCTGCAAAGTCAGAACCCTAATCATCTTTCAAAATGGAGATCAAACCATGGGCTCTCTACTTTGAAGAAAATCACTTGATTGAGATCGAGCTTCATGCCCTCCTTCAAGTTTCAAAGTTTCAAAACTCAAATCATTCTTCAAGACGAAAATCAAGCCATGAGCCCTTTACTTTGAAGAAAATCTCTTGATTGAGATCAAGTTTCATGGCCTCCTTTAAGTTTTCAAGTTCGAAAGCCCAAATTATCCTTAAAGATGGAGATCAAGCCATGAGCCCTCTACTTTGAAGAAGTCACTTGATTGATATCAAGCTTTGTGCCCTCTCTCAAGTTTCCAAGTCCAAGCCATCAACAAAGGACTTATCAAGTCTCGTGGAGATCGAATCCGAGGATTTTCGTATATTTGTAATTAGTATACATGTACAAAGATTATACCCATTTTCTACTGAAGAAATACAAGAAATACTACTTTGTGGTGCATTTATTTCGTTCATTTATTGCCTTCAAAATTTTGTGCTCTACAAATTTGGCACTCCCGGTGGGACAATCTTTGCCTCTCATCTCCTTCTCCAAACACAAGATCTCAAGTCCATCAGTTGCAATGGTGAGAAAGAAGAGCACTCCCTGCCACTCTTAAAAGAATTGCAAGTCTGACTCTCTCAAGCTTATTGGGTCTACTTTTAATACGAGTAAATATCCAGTGAGTGCTGTCTTATGAAGTATGACAATGTTGACAACAATACTTTCATTCTTGCCAAGGAGTTGACTCATGATATTGCCACCTACCTCAAGTTGTTGGTAAAGAAAGATGGCAAGTCTAACTCTCTCAAGATTGTTGAGTCTGCTTTTAATGTTGGCCAATTTCCAATGGGTGCTGTCCCAAAAAGTGTGACAATAGTTTTCAACAATGCTCTCTAAAGTCTGCATGATTTGCTTTTTGATGGCACCAAATGCCTAGCTAGTGCATTCTCGAGAAATAAGATAAAGTTTGTCAACAAAATTCTCATGCCTACCAAGGAGTTGACACACCATCTTACTGCCAATTGCAAGGTGCCGGCCTTCGCCCCTCTAAAGCCAACACAAAGCCATTCATTGTAGCTGTTGACATCGAGAAATTAAGGACTTTCTCAAATCCTTCAAACTAAACAAGTGGAGTGCTCTGAATTGATTGCCACGCCAATCATGGTAGCCTCAACAATCCCCATAGAGGGGTAAGTGGCAAATTTATAAGCACTTGTTGAGATCCTCACCAAGGCTAAAGTGGAAAATGATGTGCAACTTCAAAAGCAAAGTCTTCTATATCCAACTATCAAAGGCAAATTGGCAAAACATGACAAATAGAAAGCAGCAAAGCGGTGCAAGTTGATAGTGATGACAATGGGTGTAAGCTTGAAGCTGCATTAGCTAAACCTTCCAAGGTCAATGCAACCAAAAAAAAAAAAAAAATCTATGCATAGTACTGAAGTCAGTGCTCGTTGATGCTTTGTCTTCTCAACAAATTCAGAGAGTTTAATCGCCACAGGATCAAAGCAGAAGTCGGTGGAACCTCCTATCACATTGTAAATACAAAAAAAAAAAAAAAAGGCCTTAGACTCAAATGATCAGCAAGCTCAAGGTGCGCATTGCGCCCCCCCCCCCCCCCCCCCCCCCCCCCCCCCCCCCCCAAAAAACCAAGTTCCAAAGTTTGACAGTAAAGGGAAACTCACACCAGGGCATTGCCCACTTCATTAAGACTTGTAATAATGTTAACACTAGTGGTAATCTTCCTGTCAAGCCATTGACAGGCTGTCTAAAGGCACTATTTTTGTTTGATACACAGACCTAGAGTCGGAATCAATTGATAGTTAGGAAGGAATAAAAAATAAAAAAAAGAGGCTCCTTGACATGTTCGACAGTGCTTGGTGCACCGTCTCTATGGCAGAACTCACCAACACTAGACAAATGTAAGGGTAATTCGGTCATAGACTACATCCCCAATTGGCAATCTTTAAGCTATAGTTGCAAGAATCAACTTTCCAATGCTTAAGCTAGAGTGGTGATAAATTCTTCAAACCTCAGGCTTAGAATGTTCGAACAACTGGCAACCCAAGCACATGACATTGAACTAAAGCCAAACCATGGTGGAAATGCTCTTCTATGCCATGATGTGGCGAAGGAAGAAAAGGCATCAGACATCAAAACATTAGTCTCCATGCTCACTAGCTTTTCTCCTATGAAGATTCTCATAAAAGCTAAGGGAGTTTGAGAAGGATAATGTCAGCATGGTATATGAGACAAGAAAGAAATGGATAGTATAAAAGAAACTATAGCAAAAGAAGCACTCATTTCCTTATTTTGACCTCTTGTGCATATTAGAGACCCTTCATGGTCATTTGTTGACTCAACATCATTGTCATCACCAATGTTGCGGCCATGTTGCCCTCTTCAAAAAAAAAAAAAAAAAAAAAAAAAAAACAAAGCAGCATCAAGATATCCAATTTGGAAGCATGGAGTTGATAGTTGCCCAACTATACCAAAAGTGGTTGATGTTCCCAAAAAAAAAAAAAAAAAGCAAATGAAGTCTAATAAAGAACACCAACTCACTAAGCCTCGATAGATGGGGAAGCCCAATAAGGGCAATATTTGTCGCTTAAAGAAAGAAATATGAAGAAGTGAAAGAAGACAAAAGAAGATGCTACTCTGATAAACTTATCAAAATATGGGCATTGTACTCCTGTCACTTGATGGAGTTCTTCCAAAGAAATACCTTAAGGCCACAAAACTCTTTCCATTAGCACTTTACTTCTTGCCAAAAGAAAGGTGAAGTGGAAGCTAAACTGACTAAATCTATGTTACAACGAAAAAGGCTGGTAGAAGTTCCAAATATTAGAGACAATAGGATTTTCAGCCAACAAGCCAACAAAATTTCCAGCCAACCTAATTTGTGGGGTCTCTAACCCATTGACTAGCAAAAGTTCTAAACCAATTGGCCTACAAAAGTTCTTGCCAATTAAAAAAAAACAAAAAAATCAAAAGCACAAAATTTTCGAGGAGGCTGATAGAATTTCCACCCATCTAAGTCATTGTAAATTCCAACCAGCAAGCCAGCAAAGTCCACAAACAACCAAGTTGCTGAATGCTCCATCTAACCAGCCAAAAAAAGTTTAACTAGCTGAGATGGTGGTATTGCAGCCAACCAAACAACGGTAGTTTCAGTAAGCAGGTTAGCGACATTTCCCACCAGCTAGCTGGTCAAGGCTCATACAACCAAGTTCTTGCATAAGCTAGTTTTCAGAAGCTCAAACAAGCAGGTTTGTGCATCCAAGTTGATCAAAGTTCAACCTACCTCCTATTAAGTTAGAGAAACCAAGTGGGCGGAAATTCAACCGCATAATTCAATGCTTCCTATCAACTAGTCAACAGAAATTCCAACTATACATGGTCGGCGGATGTCCCAACCATCCAAGTTGATGAACATTCTGGTCCACTAGTTGATTGACGTTCCAAAAAATTGTCCAATGAAAGTTGTAAGCAACCAAGTTGGCGGACTTTTCGGCTGACTAGCCAGTGAAAGTTTAAAAAAAGGGGTGAAGTTCTGGCCATAGTCATCGGGATTTCAATCTAACGAACTAACAAAAATTAGCAAATCATTTGATGTAAATTCCAATCAAACAAGTGATGGAGGTTTGAATAAATCAAGTTTGCGATGTTTCCTAGTAGCTGAGCTGGTAAGAAGTTCAACCAACTAGATTGGTGTAGCAAGCCAATCAGTAGAGCTTGCCACGAACTAGACATTGGAATGTTCAGCCAATAATCCTGGTGAAAGTTCACGACCTAGATGGACAAATTTTTCAACATGGCAAGTCAGTGCAACCTAAAAAGCTAGCATAAGTTTTATCAATTAGCATACAACTACCGACAAAGTTAAAGAGCAATTCGAAGAACCAAGCTAGTGAAAATTCTTCAATTGGGTTTGCAATGGCTCTCAACCATTCAAGATGATGCAACTAATCAAGTGGAGAAAGTTGAATCAACCGGCTTAGCACAATCAACCAAATTGGTGAAAAGTCCAACCAAGCAAGTTGATGTCCCAAACAAGATCGTAAGAGTGCAACTAACCAAATTGGAAAAGTCGTCAAGGGAACAGAAAAATTCATCTAACCTAGCCAACCTAACCTACATATTTGCCTATAGTCGCGCCATTATTGACGTAAAGGACAAACTAGATGGAATTTCAAGAAACCATGACAATGCCCAAAAAGAGAGAGGGGGGGGGGGGGGGGGGGGGGGGGGGGGGGGGGGGGGGGGGGGGAACCAAGTCGATACGAGTTAAACCAGTTGGATTAATGCAATCAATCATATTGGCACAATGTTGAACCAAACGAGTTGGAGGATGATCAAATCGACCAAGTCGTTAATAAATCACTTCACCAGCAAATGTTACCAAAGCAGGAGCAACCAAACAAATCAACAAAATTCCTAACATTTGAAGTTGGTGGAAATTGGAGCCACCCTTCCGATAAAAGTTTCAACCAATAAAATCAGATGTTTCCATTTTTCCAAGTTGGTGAAAGTTCAAGCAACCACAACGAGGTAACTTACCAATGGCGAAGGTTTGCTCAACCTAGTTGATGTAGCTAACTACATTGAAATTGCAGCCAATCACGAAGGCACATCAAATGAAGTCGGTTATATAGAAAAGATAGCCAAAACAAAGGCAACTTAATTGGCACAAGCAACAAGTTGTTGAAAGCTTAACCCAACAAATTGGTGCAGCTAACAAGTTCTTGAAGATCAACTAACTTGGTTAGCGCAACCAACCAAGTTGATGAAAATTCAATCAAGTTGGTGCCACTGACAAGTCGGATGAATTTCAAATTACCAAGTTGTCACCGCCAATTCACCGAGATTGCAAAAATCAAAGTTGGCAAAGTTCAACATGACAACACAACCAACATGTCAAGAAGAAGTCACACAATTAACTGGAAGCCAAGAATGAGATAACATTTTAGGCGACAATTCAGCATGATCAACAACATGTCAAAAGTTCAACTAACCAAGGAAGCTGAACTTCAACCAGCAAAGTCTGTGCCAAAAAAAAAAAAAAAAAAAGAATTTACATGTCTAACAAGTAGACGAGTTCAACCAACCACTTGGCCAAAAAAAAGACCATCAAGTCAGTGGAAGCTTTGACTATCCCCGTAGTTAATGCTTCAATCGGCTAAATCAAGGACCTCTTTAATCTAGCAAAAGCTTAACCAACGAGCTAATACAATTTTCCAACGAGGCATTTTCAACATGGTGACTTCAACCAACATGGTTGAAGCAACAATCAAACCAACGATTTCACCCAACATAATCGACGTAGGCAACCAAGCTGGGAAGCGTTCTTCCAACTAACCGAGTGCATCTAACATCCATGTCAAACAAAGCCAACCAAAACAGTCAAAAGTCAACCAAGTTAACGCAACCAATGAGATGAATAAAGTTTAACCAACCATGTCTTCATATCCAACCAAGTTGGAACGAGTTCAAAATGACAAATAGATGCAGCCATGGGAGTTTAACCAACCATGTCAACATCAGTCAAATTCTTGCAGGCAAACAAGTCATGTCTTCATATCCAACCAAGTTGGAAAGAGTTCAAAATGACAAATAGATGCAGCCATGGGAGTTCAACCAACCATGTCAACATCAGTCAAATTCTTGCAGGCAAACAAGTCGAAAAAAGTTACCCCAGCCAAGTTGACGCAGGCAACAAACTAAGAAAAGCTTGGCAAACTAGATTGGTGTGAGCAACCTGGTTGGTAAAGGTCTTGTAATGAAGTTGTGCAACCAAAACCAAATCAGACAATAATTTACCAAGTCAAAATAGTGAAGCCAACAAAGTTGACAAAAAATTCAACCAGCTAAGTCCACAATACCAACGAACTTTGATGCCAGCAATAACTTAGAGAAAGTTCAACGAACCAAATTGGCGATAACTTTATTTCGCCCCTTGTCGCATGAGCCTAAACTGTAAGGCAAATTTGCTAACTAAGTTGAAACCATCATTCAGTGGAAGCTATCATTCACCAGGCTAGTGAATTTTTTTCTTGCTCGATGTGGCATGAGCCTAAACTGCATGACCAAACTCCGAACCAGGCCGGCACGTTCGACTCACTCTTTGTAGCACAATGAACCTTGTCACCAGTCAAACAAACAAAACCCTCTTTCCGCTTCTTTTGGCATGAGCCTACATTGCGATGAAACTCCTAGCAAAATTGGCAAGTTCCTTCTACTCTTTGGACCATGGTGATAAACATCACCACCAGCCAACACGATAAAACCTCCTTGCTCCCTGTAACATGAGGCTACACTGCATGATGAAAGTCTGAACTTAATGTCATGTCATAAAGCGTGCACGCCACCAATCCATCCCACAGGTATAAGGGAACCTAGGGAACTCAAATAGTCCAAAACAAGGTCATCCAAGCCTGCAAATTAAAAAAAAAAAAAAAAATGGAGCTCAAACATCCGCGTCAACCTCAACACTAGAGGTCAACATGGTGATAAGAGCGTGTCATCTGTCCACATGAATTTGCTGCCATCCACCAACTAAGACCCGGTAGGCGGACTGACCAAAGTCTGACGTGTAGTCCCCCACATGCGGGGTCGTCGTTAGGTCTTCTCAAATGAACTCCAAGGGCCTCCACCAATTAAGACCCGGCGGGGAGCACAGTCCGAAGTCAGACGTGTAGTTCCCCACACGCGGGGTCGTCGTCAAGTCTTCTCAAATGGACTCCAAAGGCCTCCATTGACTAACAACCGGCGGGGGGCATGGGCCGAAATCAGACGTGCAGTTCCCCACACGCGGGATTGTTGTCAGGTCTTCTCAAAATGGACTCTAAGGGTCTCCACCAACTAAGATCTAGCGAGGGCCACGGACCGAAGTCAGACATGTAGTTCCCCACACGCGAGGTCGTCGTCAGGTCTCCTCAAATGGATTTCAAGGGCCCCACCAACTAAGAACCAACAGGGGACACGGACCGAAGTCAAACGTGTAGTTCTGCACACACAGGATTGTTGTCAAGGCTTTTCAAAATGGACTCCAAGGGCCTCCACCAACTAAGACTCGGCAGAGGGCACGGACCGAAATCAGGCGTGTAGATCCCCACACGGGCAATCGTCGTCAGGTCTTCTCAAATGGACTCTAAGGGCCTCCACCAACTAAGAATCGGCAAGGGGCACTGATCGAAGTCAGACGTGTAATTCCCCACACGCGGGGTCGTCGTCATGTCTTCTTAAAATAGACTCTAAGGGCCGCCGCAAGTAAGACCCAGCGGGGGGCACGGACCGAAGTCAGACGTGTAGTTGCCCACATGTGGGGTCATCGTCAGGTCCACTTAAAATGGACTCCAAGGGCTCCACCAACTAAGACTCGGTGGGGAACACGAACCGAAGTCAGTCATGTAGTTCCCCCACTCGCGCGATCTTCTTCAGGTTGTCTCAAAATGGACTCCAAGGGTCTCCACCAAGTCAAACCCGATGGGGGAGCACGGACTGAAGTCAGATGTGTAGTTCCCCACACACGGGGTCATCATGAGGTTCTCTCAAAACAAAGTTCCTACAAAAAAAGGGGTCGCAATAAAAAAATGGGGGAACATGTGTGGTACATAGAAGTATACCTTTGTCAAGAGTCGTTGCTTCATTAATAACAAACATGGAGCATATAGGAGGTTAAGTTCGAAATCACTTACAAAGTTCCAAAAAAAAAAAAAAAAAAAAAAAGATTTAAAACA
This sequence comes from Simmondsia chinensis, assembly GCA_018398585.1. Taxonomy (NCBI): domain Eukaryota; kingdom Viridiplantae; phylum Streptophyta; class Magnoliopsida; order Caryophyllales; family Simmondsiaceae; genus Simmondsia; species Simmondsia chinensis. The sequence continues at coordinate 29,941,657 of JAGTTD010000007.1, read as the reverse complement.
AAAAAGGGGAGAATTTTACCCCAAAAAAAAGGGAAATATGTATGCAAATTTATAAAAAATTTTGAAAAATGTTGCAGAAAGAAAATTCGAAGAAACAAAATGTAGAAATAGGGGAAAAAAAATTGGATTTTAAAAAAATACAAAAATTTGGCAAAAACAAAAATTGAAAAAAAAGGGTTTTGCAAAAAAAAAATTTACAAAAAAAAATTCACAAAAGAGAAAAAAAAAAAAAAAATGGGAGGCACAACTTTGGTGTTTGCTTCAAGAATATTGAATTTGAAGTCACATGACTTTGCTTGACAGAGTGGGATTCTTTTTGGGTTTAAAAACCTTTCGAAAGTAACCATTCTAGTTGATATTAGAGTGCAAGCCTACCAAGGCTCACAAGTCAAAATGAAAACCAAAATGACTTTCAAGTAGGACCTTAGTTTAAATGACTACAACAACAACCCATTGCCTCAAGGGGCTCCCGCATACGCAGGGTCTTGGGGGGTAGATATACACAACCTTCGGGGGTTGTGCAGAAGGAAGGCTGTTTTCGAGGACCTCCAACCTGAAAAGCTTGTCAGCAGAGATGAAGCCTAGCAGCCTGATAGCAAGAGAGCAAATAGAGCAAATAAGCATATAAGCATAAAAGTAGGGCAAAGCTAGACAAATAAAGGCAGAGAAATAGCAGATTGCAGATTACACATTGCAAATAAGCCAATAAACCGATAAACCAATAAGCCAATAAACTAACCAAGCCGAACCAATCCCAAAATGACTCCGAAGTTAAAACTAACGTTGAAATCACTTTCAAGTCAAAACCTTAGTTCAAATGACTTACATGTCGAACCTAAAACTCAAAATGACCTACAAGTCAAATTTGAACTGAAATGACTTCAGTGTCCAACTAAAGCCGAGTTAACATCCAAAGCGTACCTTTTGAATGCCCGAATAGACTCCAACGGCGTTCATCCCAATCAAAAAGTTTGACACGTTGAAAGCAGTAACATATCGTCAGCTACTATGTCCGCCATTGAATAAGTACATTACATTTGTGGCTAGCCCTCACAACTCTGCTAAGCTTGCCTTCCACCACATTCATGACATGAAAGGGCATGTATAAATAAGCTCAATCGTCTTCAATTTTGACATACTCAATTTCCATTAATAAAATTCTTTAATATTGAAAAAAATCAAGAGAGTTGGGCAATTCCATTTAGCTCTTTTACTGAGATCCATGTTTCCAAAAAAAAAAAAAAAAAAAAGGAAAAAAGAAAAGTAAAAAAGGGGGAAAGAGTGAATCAAGAGATCTCTTACACAATATTCTTTCCAATATGCAAAGAAGTTGGGTTGAATGGGTGGGTCATAACAACATACAATGCAATTTCTGGAAATTTCCTTCCAAAACTGAGAAGATCTCGTCCAAAAAAAAGACTGAAGAAGGAAATTCCATGCCAGCTACATGCATAAGGTAAGAAGGAAAGTTGTGAAGGAAGGAAAGAAACTCCATGTGGGGAATGTACAAAAAATCCATGTGCAGAATGTATAAATCAAGTATACACAAATCAGCAAGATGCAAGGGGATTTCATGAACAATTCTTGCCTAATGTTAAGAATTTGATCAAATATCCTTAATTTAAAAAAAAAAAAAAATTCCAGACTCCAAGTCATGACATTAAAGTGTGCGAATAACATACATCTTGACTTGAAGTGGGGGCAATTTGCAGACATAAAAATTTTATCATGTTTATATATTTAATATATGCTTATAAAAGGAAGTGATTTAAATGAAACTCAACATTTGGCTAAGTTCGAGCCGCTAAAAGTCAACATTTTGACTAAATGCGGCTCAGCTCAAATAACCTCAAACTCCAAATGACTTCCAAGTCCGAATTCAAATATCTCTCAAGTCGAATCTAAAATGGCTCTCGAATCAGAGCCCAAGCCCCAAAATGACTCTCAAGTCTAAGTCCAAAACCAAATGACTCTCAAGTCAAATAAAACTCAAATGACTCCTAAGTAGAAACAAAAGCCAAAAAGACTTATAGGTCAAACCCAAGCCAAATAACTCCCAAGTCAAATAAAACCCAAAATGACCTTAAAGTCGAACCTTAAAGCCCAAATGATTTCCAAGTCAAACGTAGACCTCAACGACTTCTATGTCAAAGGTCAAAAGTCATGCCGGCAAAGCCTAAGGCGAAAGTAAGCTTAAACCCGTGAAGCTTTAAATCCAATTCGAGTTCACTACTACAAAGTGAAGCCTTCCCAAAGAAAGACGCTTCCTCTATAAATAGAGGAGCCCCTCTTCATTTATAGGTGGGCTTGGAAAACAAAGGAGCCAAATACTCTCTAAAGGAAAATAAAAGAGAACTACTTGTACTCTCCTATCAAAAGCCTCCAAATCCAAATGAAATAGAGACTAAGCTTCATGCCTTCTACCTATAAAGTGAGAATCCTAATCATCTTTCAAAATGGAGATCAAACCATGGGCCCTCTACTTTGAAGAAAATCACTTGATTGAGATCAAGCTTCATACCCTCCTTCAAGTTTCAATGCTTCAAAACACAAATCATTCTTCAAGACGGAAATCAAGCCATGAGCCTTCTACTTTGGAGAAAATCACTAGACTGAGATCAAGCTCCATGTCCTCTTCAAGTTTCCAAGTTCAAAATCCCAAATCGCCCTCGAAGATGGAGATCAAGCCATGAGCCCTCTACTTTGAAGAAGTCACTTGATTGAGATCAAGCTTTGTGCCCTCTTTCAAGTTTCCAAGTCCAAGCATCAACAAAGGACTTATCAAGTCTCATGGAGATCAAATCAAAGGATTTTCGTATATTTGTATTTAGTATACATGTACAAACATTGTGCCCATTTTCTTCTGAAGAAATATAAGAAGTACTACTTTGTGGTGCATTTATTTCGTTCATTTATTGCCTTCAAAATTTTGTGCTCTACAATACATATATATCAATGAAATAATGTGTTTCCCCTGCAACTCCATTTTAAAAAATTTACCAAAAAAAAAAAAGGGATTGTAAAACTTATATTCTCAATTGTCTTTCCGATGATCTTTATGATTAATATTCCATTAACTACGAAAGTGCTAAAGAAATTTGGACGGCACTATCGGAAAAATATGATACTGAACAAGCTGGGGTGAAAAAGTATGCTTGTAGCAAATTTTTCCACTTCCAAATGGTTGAGGATAAATCCGTTCAAATACAAACATGAGAACTTCTCAATCTTGTTAATGACATCAAAACTAAAGGTGTCAAAATAGATGAGCAAACGCAAGTAGCTGCGATAATAGATAAACTCCCGGAGTCTTGGAAGGAATTTTAGAAAAGACTTCGTCACAAACAAAAGGGGCTAACAACCGAGAGCCTCATGGTACGACTACAATGTGAAGAAGAAGCAAGAAAACAAGACAATAATGGAGTAACTAATGGAGATCGCAGTACGGTAAATTTTATTTCTACCCATAAAAACACTCCTAAGGGTCAAAATAACAAGTCCAATGTCTATCTTAAGCCTAAAGGGAATGGAATGAAAAATAATGGACCTCGTAAAAATGGTCCTAAAAATGGTTTTAAATTCGGTCAAAAGTCTAAAAAACGAGGTAACCCGCCTAATGGTCAAGGGCAACATAAACGTGTTAACGTCACTTGTTTCAATTGTGGGAAAATGGGCCACTTTGCTAGAGATTGTCGATTTAGAAAAAATGGACCCACACCTCAAGCTAATGTGACCAAAGAGCCACTTGTGGCTATGCTAACAGAAGTCAATCTGTTAGAAAATTACGAAAGATGGTGGGCTGATACGGGTGCCTCTAGACATGTTTGTCATGACCGAAATCTGTTTAAGACCTATTCCCCGGTAGAGGTTGAGAAAAAGGTGCTACTTAGTGATTCTCACACGACTAAAGTTTTAGGCATTGGTGAGATTGAAATTAAATTACTTCTAGCCGTGTTTTGACCCTCAAGGATGTGTTGCATACCCTTGAAATCCGCCAAAATTTAATGTCTGGATATTTGCTCAATAAAGCGGGTTTCAAACAAACTATTAAGTCTGACCAATATGTGATCACCAAAAATAATGTCTTTGTTGGAAAGGGGTATGCATGTGACGGTATGTTTAAGTTAAACATCGAAATGAATAAAGATAACTCAGCTTCTGTTTATATTGTTTCTTGTGCGAATATTTGGCATGCTCGTCTTTGTCATGTTAATAGCAAGTATGTGAACTCTATGTGCTTTCTTGGTTTAATTCCTAAACTTAGCAATAAGTTTAAAAAATGTGAGAATTGTAGCTTGACCAAGATCAGTAAAAGCCCTCACAAGTCAGTTCATAGGAGTACCGAATTATTAGAACTTATTCATTCTGACATATCCGAATTTGAAGGAATTTTAACCCGTGGTGATAAAAGATACCTTATAATTCTTATCGACGATTTCTCTAGATATACCGATGTCTACTTAATTAAAAATAAAAGTGAAGCATTCGAAAAGTCTAATTTTTTTGTGAAAGAAGTGGAAAATCGTTTTAATAAAAAGATTAAAAGTTTTAGAATTGATAGAGGTAGGGAATATGAAACTTTAGGGCCAATAAATTTTATTCATTTAGAAGCGATAGTACATGAAGTTACTTCCGGTTACACCAATGCTATGACGGTTAGCGCTAGTGCACCTAAGAATTTATGGGGAAAAGCTATACTCACTTCCAATTATGTTTTTAATAGAGTGCCTCGAAAAAAGATACTCCAAACGCCTTATGAATTATGGAGAGGGAGACGACCTAACTTGAATTACCTAAAGTTTTGGGGTTGTTTAGCCTTTGCTAGGGAAACAGACCCCAAAATTCCTAAATTAGGAGAAAGAGCTATTAGGTGTGTCTTTATAGGATATGCCTTTCATAGTAAAGAATTTAGATTTTTTAACTTAGAGGATAATATTTTATAGAGACAATGGATGTTATATTTCATGAAGACAAGTTTCCCTTTAAAACTAAAATTAATGGACTTATTGAAAATTCCTCAGAGATTGAACTTGATGGTACGTTTTTAGTTGATACATCAACCTTAGAACCTAGAAGAAGTAAAAGGCCTAGGATTCAAAAAGATTTTGGCCCTGACTATTTACTTTATAATGTACAAGAACATCCTCTTATTGTTGAAGATGTCATATGTCTAGTCAAGGATGAACCTAGGTCCATACATGAAGCTCTCACCTTACCTGATTCTGAATTTTGGAGAGAAGCAATTAATGACGAACTAGACTCATTACATGCTAATAAAACATAGAAGTTAGCAAACCTACCCGAAGGCTGTAGAACTATAGGGTGTAAGTGGGTACTTAGAAGATAACGTAAACCTGATGGCTCCGTAGATAAATCTAAGGCTAGGTTGGTAGCAAAAGGTTTTACACAAAAGGAAGATATTGACTTCTTTGATACATATTCTCCTGTAGCAAAAGTCTCTTCTATTCGGGTTTAAGTCGCCGTAGCCGCTGTACTTAATTTAGAAATACATCAGATGGATGTAAAAACGGTCTTTTTAAATGGAGACCTAGTTGAGGAAATTTACATGGACCAACCTGAAGGATTTATAGAACCAGGTAGAGAACACAAAGTGTGCAAATTAACAAAATCTCTATGTGGGCTTAAACAAGCCCCTAAACAATGGCACAAAAAATTCGATGCTTATTTAGTAGATAATGGCTTTAGAATAAATGACACGTTGGTGTTTCTCATGTGATGATCAGTTTGTATGTGAATGACTTACTTATTTTTGGCACTAATCTAGATATTATAAATTCTACTAAGACTATGCTCAAAAAGAATTTTGACATGAAGGATATGGGAGTAGCTAACGTTATCCTTGGCATGAAATTAAATAAATTTAGCAATGGTATTTTACTTGATCAATCTCATTATGTGGAGAAGATCTTGAAAAAATTCAAATACTTTGATTGTATGCCTGCTAGCACACCATTAGATCCAAATGTTAATCTAGTGCCCACTGAAAAGATGAGGATATCATTAATCAAAGTGAATATGCTAAAATTATTGGTAGCCTTATGTATGCTGTTGATACATCACGTCCTAATATAGAGTATGCAGTTGGTGTTTTGAGCAGGTTCACGCATAGATCGTCCTTCCATCATTGGACTGCTATTAATCGTTTAATGAGATATCTAAAAAGGACTATGAATTATGCTTTATGTTATAACAGATTTTCAGCTGTAGTTGAAGGCTTTTGTGATGCAGATTGGAACTTTTACACTGGAGATGCTGTTTCTACTAGTGGTTATGTATTTACCTTAGGTGGTGGTGCAATAAGTTGGAAATCAAAAAAACAAACTATTATAATAAAGTCCACAATAGAGGCAGAGCTTATTGCTTTATCTATAGCATGTGATGAGGCAATCTGGTTAATAAACTTGTTGCATGATATCCCTACATGGGAGAAACTAGTGCCATCTATATTGTTGCATTGTGATAGCACTGTGGCAATTGGACCGGTGCATAATAAATACTATAATGGAAAATCCAGGTTTGTGAGGAGAAAACATAGTATAGTAAGAGAACATCTTATTAATGACACCGTGAATATTGTTCATGTGAGGTCACACGATAATATTGCTCACCCGTTAACAAAAGCTCTAGCTAGAGATAAGATCTCGATGACATCGAGGGGGATGGGGCTGAAGCCCAAAGAGGAAAAATTTGCCCATGAGGATACCTTGAAAAGGGACAAACGAATCATGGAAAAACTGGGGTAGCATGCTTTGTATTTGAAATTAATTGGTAGTCCATTCCTATGGTGTCGAGCATGCTCACTTGTGGCCGTAATTGAGGTTGAGCTAATACAACTCTTAATGTGGTATGTAGCCCATACGGGTGGAATGTGTGGCCATAAGCACATCCTTGACAGACCCACCTATATGAGTGTAGAGGTCAAGGCCGCTTCTTATGAGAACTCGGGCAAGTTCTCTAGAGCACTCATGAAATCCAGGTGATACACAAGGCCATAATGTGCGAGCTTCCGAAACTAATATACACTATGAGATTTCATATGTGTGATGCGTTCTACGTGCCCTCAAGAGGTTAAAGTTTCAAGGACAAGTCCACTCTAACTCTAGTACGAGAATTGTTGAAACACTAGTAAGGGTTTCAAGGTAAGGCCACCCTTATGATGTTTGAAAGTTCTGCTTAATCCAAATTTTTATTAAAAGGTGGGGAATTGTTGGTTTTTAATAAAAATTTATTTTTTTTACTTAAAATAATAAAAACAATTGAAATATAAATAATAGAAAAAAAAAAAAGAAAAAAAGGAAAAAAGAATTAAAGACTGAGATAATGCAACAAATCAATTGTATTGATTGCATTGTGAATGTTGGCACAACGGCTAAGTATATTAATTTGTTAATATAATTTTTTATTATATTGTGGTACTTGTGACTCCACCCTATAAATAGAGGGCTGATGTGTTGTATTTTAGACACAAAAGAAAGTATTTCTTATCTTAGTCTTCATGTACTAAATTCTATAATTCCCCCTTTGAAAAATCTGGGTTAAAAGTGTTTGGTTGGCAGACTTTTGGCCTCCTAGATCGGTGCAGGGTCTAAGAGTCATAGCTATTGCTGAGTGTTGTATCCTGGGGATGGCGCGCTGTATACCTACTGCATCGGGTTTATCTGTAGGAGCGTGGAAACCGTCTTAAAGAGAGCGTGATCCATGCCTCGCTCAGCTCTACTTCATCGGTAATTCTTCATTTCCATGCTATAAAGGTAATATTTTTATTTATTTTTCCAACATTTAGTTTTTGGTTTTTGAGAAAGTTTTGGAAACTATTTTTTCTTGTTTTTGATTTCTCATTTTCTATTTGCACTCGAACTAGAGAAAAGCACAAATCAAAATCCTAAAAACAGAGATAAGATTTCCAGAAATGGTTTTTTAGTTTCTCAAGGGTTCATTTACTAGGCACTAAGGCACCAGATTCCATTAGAACTTCAAAATTAAGCGTGTTTGAACGAGAGCCGTACCAGGATAGGTGACCTCCTGGGAAGTCCTCATATTGCCAACCCTATAAGGTTGGGGGTCCTCGGAAACAACCTCTCAGCAGGGTTACACCCTGAAGGGATAAGGCTGTGTATATCTACCCCTCCTAGGCCCCACTTATGCGGGAGCTCTTGAGGCACTAGGTCTGTTATTGTTGTTGTTGTTGTTGTACCACAAGATTTTACTAGCTTGTACCATAGTTACATTTGAAGGAATTTTACTTTTTATGTCATTTTTTCATTAATTATGGAGTTACATTACACTAATGATTTAATTAAGCGTCTATAATAGTCTTAAATGTACCCCACCATAGTTCATACCCATTTGGAGTTAGTTTTAGAAATATACCACAAGTTTTATCTAAATACATCATACTTTTAACTAAATATACTACAAGATTCTACTAGTTTGTACCACATAATTATACATGAATAAATCTTTAATTTTCATTCCATTATGAGATTATATTACACTAAAGACTTTATTAAGCGTCCATAATGGTCTTTTCCATAAAATAATTATATGTTTAATTGTCTAATTATTTTATTTTTATTTGGGGTGTAAAAAAATGTTTTTTTAAATTTTTATACTGCATATAAACTTTGATATATAACAATATTAATAATAATAGTAAATATGCTTTTTCTGGACAATACTTGTTCAAAAATTTCATAAATTCATGTATATTATATAATAATATTTATATAATACAATATAAAAAATTTAGATAATTACTTTTCTTTTTACATTTTTATCGAAAATTTACCGCAGGAGTAAAAAAAACACTAACTTTTCTTTTTTCTGATTTCCACAAATGTGAAATGCCAAAAATGCCCCTTGTTTATAACATAGGGGGTAGTTTGTTAGGCGAGTAATTTATATAGATAGTCAACTAGCAAACTATAAGGATTTAAGGTTATACTTTGTAAAAAATATTTTTTAATTTTCATTGAATAATATACTAATAACATGAATACATATATATATATATATATATATATATATATATATATATATATATATCAATCAAAAACTAACATCAGATTGTGGATAACTATACAAACAAAAATATAATACAACTTTGTCAAATCATACTCAACAATCCAATACTAACAACGATATAAAATAAATTGAAGAGCAAAGTGTTTCAGAAACATATCTCAGATTGGGTTGATGCATGTGAGAATGCTCTCCATAGAAAAGAAAGCACCTCCTGTACGAGTATTGCAATTAAGCTTAAACGTGATCTTTTTACGGAATTCAACAACATGTTAGACCTCTATCTATGCAGTAATGAATGATCCCCGAACTACAACTACTGTTGATATATTTTCAAAATAAGTGCAATGAATAAAGTGTTAAAGATTGCCCAATATTTGTCTTGAGGTGTATATGGCTTGAATGGGTTGTGTGTCAACACACAGAGCAACTGTGTTGACGCACAATCCTACAGAACCGAGAAAATGCATCTGTGTGTCGGCACACAGGGCCCGTGTGTCAACACATAGATCTTACAGAAGCACAGAAAAAGCTATGTGTGTCGACACACAGGCTTACAGTAAGGTGTGTGTTGAAGTGTGTTTCATTGCACAACTTTACAGCGAGCTATGCGTTGAAGCTGTGTGTCGACACACAGACACATAGCTTCAACACGCAGGACAATTTTGACCATTATTTGCACATTTTTTTTGGGTTTTTGGCGGTTCTTTTTGGGATATTTTTGGGAAGTCTTTCTTCATGTTTTACACATAAATATTCCCCTCATTGATTGGTTTAGACACTTGAAAGATTTGCGAAAGAATTGTGTGCAAGATCAAAAGATAAGAATTATGTTTTGTGTGTGAAAGTCTTGCAAACTTCATTCTCTACATCTCACTCAATCTCTCCTCGTACACGGACTTCATCGTTTTTGGTTCCCGTTGTATCCCGCGACTATTTCATACGCCGAAATAAGTCTAAAGAAAAGTGATTACATGGCCTCGACACCTAAGATCTTGGGATACTCGATTTGCAAGGATTTGCAAGTATTTGAAACCAGCAATCTTAAGACTTAGCTTCTTGTTTGGATATGGCTTCATCGCTTCAAGAAATGACAGCCAATTTCGTGAAGTGGGACAGTTTTGATGGCGGTAATTTCCGCCAATGGAAGAGGAAGATGCACTTCCTAATCACTACCCTGAATGTTGTGTAAGTCCTGAATACACCATTCCCTGCACCCGCTTCTAAGGAGGAGGAGACATTGGCCGAGCAACGAGCCCTGTTGAAATGGGGGAATGATGACTACATCTATAGAGGGCACATACTGAACGGCATGACCGATGCCCTCTTTGTATCTACTCCAACGTGCCTACCGCAAAGGAGTTGTAGAACGCTCTTGTTAGGAATGGTGTCCTAAAATTCATATTTATTCTACTAATATTATTTTATTAAAGAATAAAATTGAAGTTTCAGTCATTTCTTTGTTAAATTTGTGCAAGTAAGCATTTATGTTGCATGTGATTTTCTTTTTGGAAACATCCATAAAATGAGTGTAATCCATATACTACAATTCACAAGTTTGTTCTTAATAGTTTATAAGATTAACCCACAGATAGACTTGGAACAAATGGTATGGATTATTATTTGAAAGACTCATAGTCTAAAACAAGTTTGGACCACTTGTATGCTAAGACTATAACGTGACACTTTAGATAGCTTGTCTTGGTCATGTGGATGGTGATCCAAAAGTGTTAGTTTGTTGTGTTTAATAAGATTGGCACACAGAGTTGGATCATGTGGATTACCTTTTTCTAGACTACTATCAGAGATGAGTGATTCATGTTGTACTGTTTAGATGATGACTCCAAATCCTAAGAGTATTCTAGACTTGTGCATGGAGAGTTAGTTGGTTTGGTGTACTATAAGTAGGGACTAAACGCACGACTGAATTCCCACGTACACTGGGTAGTGGCATGAAGTTTGACAAGGATCAGTATTCAATGGGGAATCTACAGTCTCTTATTAGATACAGATGTCCTCTTAGTTGATTCGCAAATATTTGAATAGTTTGGAATCTTTAGCCAAAGTATTCTAAGTGTTTGACATTTAGAATTTATACTGTGAACATGTTCAAGTAGAAAAGATTTATTCAGTGAAGGGCGAGTCGATAACTAACGGCGAAGCTATGAGAAGGATAATGGTAGTAACTTATACTTAGTCTTTGTCATGGACATCTAGTGGAGGGATTGTTGTCATCAATACAGTCTATTAGGGATAAATCAAATAAATAGTTTAAGTCTAGAGTGCAGTGAGATTTATTTAGTGGAATTAAGTCTTATTAAATGGTAATTAAATTATTTCATAAGATGATTTATTTAACCCATTTGGACCTAAATTTAAATTGTCCCTGAGGTCCCTACTCAAGCCTCTGTATTAATTGCCATTAGAAATATTAAAGAATTTATGAGATGAATTATTTATCTATGAGAGGGGTAAATTAATTTGCCAAACATTATTCATGAGATAAATAAAAATTAAAAAAATTAAATAATTTTAAAAATTAAAATTCAAAAGATGAATTTTTTACATGTGGAAAATAAAAAAAAGAGCTAAAAAACGCACAGGGTAGCGATCCGTGCATACCCCAATGGATGAACGCGCGACACGTGTCACGTGCTGACTCGTCCCACTGGCTATCCGCGTGCCAACGCGCGGGTCAATCATAGCCCGACGCGTGGCACGCGGTATATTTTAAATAAATGCGTCTTTTGGGACTGATATGAAACGCGTTCTTTTGTTCTTGTTTTAACCTGTACGCTATGTTTTGCACTTAAAATCTGCGCATCCCACATCATTGATTTTGTAATTTTTCACTCTGGTATACTACTGTAAATAGAGGTACATATTCCAAAGATTTGGAATTCAAAAATAAAAATTAAAAGTTTCTGAAAGTATTGACTTTCAGATACCTAGTGGGAGAGAGAAATTTCTTTTGAAATTTTTCTTTCCTCAAAGTTTAATATTTTTCGGAGCCCATCCTCCGGGCAGCTCGAGGTCATTGCATAGAAGATCGCAGGGTCTCAATTTCGGAATTATTCTGAAGATTAATATTCTTTCTTGTACTCTTATATTGGCGCAATTCCAAATACGTTCTCTTTCCTTCACTTTTCGTTTTCGGTTTTGTATTTATTTACAATATTCGTTATTATGCCTGTCTAAGTTTATGTATTATTATGAATGTGTTATAGTAAAAGGCCTATAGATCTAAATTAAGAATTTAGATCTATAGATTTAAATTATGAATTTAAATCTATAGAGTTAAAATTTAGAATTTTAAATCGACTCTAGGTTTAGAATTAGGAATTCTAAATCCCTTCCATGGCATAAACTTTATGAAATTAAGGAGAATTTTTGAAATTCGTCCCAACAACCGGTATTAGAGCAAAGGAATTTATAAAGATAACCCTATTCCCGGGAGCTGTCGCATCTGAGGTGTCACGAAGCATGACTCTCCAACCGGGGGCTTAGGTAGAGAGAAGAGTCTCTTACTCTAAGTACTCTAATAGATGGCTTTTGTTGTGACCATAGTTGAGAACTGTGGACCGAACAATCAGCATAAGAGTTATTCTTTCCAAAAAATTGGTATCAGAGCCAATCTCTGATTACATTCATAATATACATGAATAAGTATAATAAGATTGAAGTATATAGATTTGTGATTTAATAAAATAGAGATTTTATTAAGAAGGAAAGTTAGTTTAATTTCGGTTCGATTTAAATTGTTTAAATCGATGTTGAATTAATAGTTAATTCAGATGATTATTTAAAGTAGTGATTTAAATTGTTTAAATCTTTAAAGAATTAATAGCTAATTAGATAATTTACGGTGTTGGTTTAAATTATTTAAATTGTTGATGAATTAATTGTTAATTCAGATCTATCGATCTATAAATATGCGATTAAGTTGTTTGTATAATGAGATTATGCATGTTTGATATGATTTGAAAAATATATTAGTTATTTTAATTAAAAAAACTAACGCTGCATCAGCCACGTTAGCTATCAGTGCTGAAGTCACGGCAGTCAATTAAAAAAAATTATTATTTAATAGTTTACATAATAATTATAAATTAATTATTTTATTAATTAATTTTCTTTTAGAATGAAATTCTAAATTAGATAAAAAATGATATAAGTTGTAAATCAGTGTTATTTTAAATTATTTTAGAATATGATTCTAAAATAGACTATGAGATAGTCTAAGTTAATATTATTTTAAACATAAAAAAAATAATTTTACTAATTTAATTTTAGAATAAGATTCTAAAATAGACTATGAGATAACCTAAGCTTATTTAATTTTTGGCATGAGATTCTAAAAATAGACTATGAGATAATCTAAGCTCTAAATCACTACTGATTTTAAATAAAGTTATGGAGTAGATCTTTTGTGTAGGGGATTTTTTAGAATTTGAAAGAAAGAATTCCTTTCTTTATTTGTTTGCTGCAACTATTTGAGCCGGATGAGAGGAAACTTTCACATTCGGTTTTGTGGGGGGGGGATATTGTAGTATAGGATCCTATACCAATTTTTCTTTTGCTAGGCCCATAGCCAAAATACCCACTTTTTTACGATTACAAGGTTTATTCAAATATGAAATTCAATCCTGGAAATATGGCATCCCTCTTTTTTTTTACTACCCAAGGCTTTGAGGCTTTGACAAAATCGAGAAATATCTAGTGCAGCAGGTGCCATCCGAGAACAATTAGCCAATTTGGATTTGCGAACTATAATAGATTATTCATTCGCAGAATGGAAAGAGTTAGGTGAAGAAGGACCCACCACGAATGAATGGGAAGATCGAAAAGTGGGAAGAAGAAAGGATTTTTTAGTTAGACGGATGGAATTAGCTAAACATTTTATTTGAACAAATATAGAACCAGAATGGATGGCTTTGTGTCTATTACAAGTCCTTCCTCCCGAATTGAGACCAATCATTCAGATAGATGGAGGTAAATTAATGAGTTCGAATATTAATGAACTCTATAAAAGAGTTATCTATCAGAACAATACTCTTACCGATCTATTAACAAGAAGTGTATCTACGTCGGGGGAATTAGTAATGTGTCAGGAAAAATTGGTACAAGCCGTAGATACACTTCTTGATAACGGAATCCGCGGGCAACGAATGAGGGACAGTATAATTAATTTTATTATAGAATTAGATTCTAAAAATAGATTATGAGATAATCTAAATTTCGGTATTGTTTTAAATGAAAAAAAATTAAATTTATTTATTTAGTTTTAGATTAGGATTCTAAAGAATAGGTTATGTGATAATCTATGGTACCCTATTTAAAAGTAAAATTAATTTATTAATATTATTGAATAAATTTAGAATGAGATTCTAAAGTAAGATTGTGAGATAATCGATATTGTAAAATGATAATATTTTGAATAAATTAATTAATTAATTTTGGTTAATTTTAGAATGAGATTCTAAAGGGGGTTAAGAGATAATCCAGGTTGTAAATGCAAGTTAATGAAAAATCGCTAGTTATAAAGATCAAGTGGGAGCGAGGTTTCAATTGTTTTAACCTCACGGTCTCCATTATTGGTCTTGTAGTATAGTGGATCGATAAACCTCCATGCGGAGGATGTCGGTTTGTAAATTACAGGGTTAGACTTCGATGGGGATAAACCAAAGTACAAAGAAGCGATGCAGCCACGCTGCTATGGAATATTATGTGTATTTGTATGGAGGTTTAAGTAATGGTTTACACTTGATTAGCATGGTGCATTAACCTCTCCGAGGAGCTCTGTTGTGTTATGTTAGAGACTAAGGTAAAGTGGTGAGTTAATCATATTTAATAAGAGTTACAAGAAAACATGTTAATTAAGAATAGTTTTCACCCGAACTAGCTGCGTGCAACCCCGCTGCCAGGGAGTAAGGAGTGGTGTGTTTGGGTCATCATTGTATGCATTATAGTACAGTTTGGTGGATATCTAACTTATTGTGTATACTAAAATAAAAGAATAAATATCTTTGCATTATACAAGACTCTTGTTAGACCGTTACACGAATATTTGCATTTACAGTATTTTGAGATGGATACGGCTGGTGAACTTCACTTGATTACTAATGCATAATGAACTCATTGGACCAAATTACTTTGCCTAAAAAACCAAGTTAGACTTAGTTATTACTCACAAGGGACCTACTGGAAAGAAAAAAAAAAGGCAAGGTTGCTAGTGTAGCAGCAAAATTCATAAAAGGGTCTGCAAAAGGAAAGTATTTCTTTTACGGGTAGGCTGGCCACCGGATGAAAAACTGCACTATGTACTTAGCTTCTGTTCTTATAAAGAATACTAAGCCATCTGGTAAAGATATGTTGATATCTCACTTAGTTGAGCCATGCACAGTTGAGATTCCACCAGGTTCCTGGTGCGTGGACTTAGGTTCAATTGACCATGTCTATAATATGTTACAAGTGCTCAAGCTTACCAAAAGACTGCATGATGGGGAGCTGTACCTGATGGTCAGGGATAGTACAAGAGTAGTGGTCTTAAGCGTAGGAGATGTTAGCTTAGTCTTTAGTGCTAGAGTTTTTGATTTTAAAAGATTGTTTATTTGTAGCTACTCTGCATAGAAATTTTATTTCTGTATCTCGTTTTTGTGAATAATTGTTATTCAGTTGATTTTGATTCTGAACCTTTTAATAGAAGAAATAAATTTGCAAAATATACATGTATAAATGGTTTATTCACGTTATTTATTGATCAAAACTCTCATATTTGTTTTAAAAGAATCTAACACACAAGCTCACTTGTTCCATCTCCTAAAAGAAAACATCCTGAAAGGGATAATGCCTACACATGGCACTAACATTTAGGTCACACTAATTCGAACAAGATCCAAAGACTGGTGAAAAAGGAACTGATAGAGGCTTTAGACATAAGGTCATTACCAGTTGCAAATTCTGCATGGAATAAAAGGTGACCAAGTCTTTCATTAAGAGTAAAGGCAACAAGGTTGGTGACTTGCTTAAGCTGGTTCACACATATGTATGTGGATCAATGAATGTTCCAACAAGTGGTGGGTATAAGTACTTCATCACATTTATTGATGATTACTCAAGGTATAGACATGTTTACCTGATAAGACATAAGTCGGACTCTTTTGAAAAGTTCAAAGAGTACAAAGCTGAAATTGAAAAGCAATTAGGTAAACAAGTTAAGTTACTTCGATCAGATCGAGGTGGTGAATATCTTTCGGGTGAGTTTCTAGAATTCCTAATTGCAAATGGGATAAAATCTCAGCTTTCTGCTCCGAGTATGCCATAGTGGAATAGCTTGCAGAAAGAAAGAATAGAACATTGCAAGAGAAGGGAAGGTCCATGATGAGTCATGCTACCTTACAAATCTCTTTTTGGGGTTATCCCAAAGAAACAAAGGTAGTCTTCTCCATAGTCTTTCTGATCAAAAGGGTTTTTGTAAGTATACAAAATTTTTAAAGAAGGATTTTTGCAAGAAAAACTATAAAAACAAAAGCAAAGTATTATTATAAGAATTAAAACAAAAGGACACTAATTCTAAACAGCTAGACACAACTCAAGACGTAGTAAATGCATTAGATGCACGTACTGTTAGGATTGAGAATGTTCTAAGTACATGATAGCCTAGGTGTTGTTAAGGCACTTGACAGGTTCATGGTAGGAGCCTTAATGGTTGACCATGATATTGAATCTGATCCTCTCAGCTACAATGAGTTAGTTAAAGACAAGGATGCTGGCCAATAGGCCTTAGCAATGAAATCTGAGTTAGGATCTATGTATTTTAATCAGGTCTAGAATCCTGTAGAGGTGACTGTTGGCATTAAGCCCATTTGTTGTAAATGGGTCTACAATAGAAGAAGAGGAGTGGACTAGAAAGTAGAAGACCTTCATGGCAAGACTGGTTGCTAAGGGTTTTACCCAAAAGGAAGGAATTCATTATGATGAGGCCTTCTCACCAGTAGCCATACTAAAGTCAATAAGGATACTCCTATCCATTGCAGCTCATCATGAGATTTGGAAAATGGTAGTCAAAACGGCCCTTTTGAATGGTTGTCTTGAAGAAGACATCTATATGGTACAACCAGACAATTTCATTGGCAAAAATCAGAAGCATATGGTACGCAAACTAAAGAAGTCCATGTATGGATTAAAGCAAGCATCATGTGCATTGAATATTAGATTCAATGAAGCGATTATGTCTTATGGTTTTGAGCAATTGGTTGACAGACTAACCGTGTACAAACAGTATCAAGAAAAAGTAGTGAGTTTCTTAGTATTGTACGCTAACAGTATACTACTCATTAAGAATGATGTAGGGGTGTTATCAGCTGTAAAGATTCGGTGAGCTAGTTCTAGTGGGCTATACGGATTCAAACCTCCAGTCAGATAGATATGCCAGAAGTATGACATTTGGGTATGTTTTTTCCCTTGGAGTAGGAGCAATTAGTGGGAGGAAAGTCAAGCACTATTGTATTGCTGACTTCACCATAGAGGCTAAATATGTTGTAGCTTCAGAAGCTGTAAAGAGGGGCATGTAGGTTCAAATAAAGTAGTTGACTTTACTAAGACCTTGACTACGCTAGACCTTTGGTTCATACATAGAGAGGAAGAATATAAAGTTTATAACAAATTGGATTTAAGACAAGTGGAGATTGTTAGGAATTGTGTCCTAAAATTGAGCTTTATTCTGTTAATATTATTTTATTAAAGAATAAAATTAAAGTTCCAGTCATTTCCTTGTTAAATTTGTGTAAGCAAGCATTTATACTGTAGTTAATTTTCTTTTTAGAAACATCTATGAGATGGGTGTAGTTCTCAGACTATAATTTATATGTTTGTTCTAAGTGGTTTATGAGATTAACCCACAGATAGACTTGGAATAAATGGTATGGATTGTTGTTTGAAAGACTCGTAGTCGAAAACAAGTTTGGACCACTTGTATGCTAAGACTATAACGTGACACTTTAGATGACTTCTCTTGGTCATGTGGATGGTGGTCCAAAAGTGTTAGGTTGGTGTGTTTAATAAGATTGGCACACTAATTTGGACCATGTAGATTACTTGTTTGTAGACTACTATCAGAGATGAGTGATTCATATTGTACTATCTGAATGACAACTCTAAATCTTTAAAGTATTCTGGACTTGTGCACGGAGCGTTAGTTAGTTTGCTGTGCTATAAGTAAGGTCTAAAAGCATGAACGAATTCCCACGTACACTGGGTAGCGACATGAAGTGTGACAAAGATCAAGTATTCAATACGGAATCTACCGTCTCTTATGAGATACAGATGTCCCCTTAGTTGATTCACAAATACTTGAATAGTTCTGAATCTTTGGCCAAAGTATTCCAAGTGTTTGACATTTGAAATCTATACTGAGAATATGTTTAAGTATAAATGAATTATTCAGTGAAGGGCGAGTCAGTAACTAATGGAGAAGCTGTGAAAAGGATAATGGTAGTTGTTATACTTATTCTTTGTTATGGACATCTAGTGGAGGGTTAGGGAGATATCGAATAAATGGTTTTAGTCTAGAGTGCAGTGAGATTTATTTAGTGGAATTAAGTCTCATTAAATGGTAATTATTTCAAGAGATGATTAATTTAACCCATTTGGAGTTAGGTTTAAATTGTTCTTGAGGTCCCTACACAAGCTTCTGTATTTATTGCCATTGAAAAAATATTAAAAAATTCATGAGATGAATTATTTATCCAAGAGATGGGTAAATTAATTTTGCCAAATATTATTCACGAGATATATACAAAATAAAAATTATAAAATAAAATAATTTTGAAAATTAAAATTTATAAGATGAATTTTTTACACGTGGGAAACAAATAAAAAAGAGTTGAAAAACGCACAAGGTAGTGATCCGTGCATACCCCAGTGGATGAATCAGCACGTGACACTGGCTTGTCTCACTGGCTATCCGCGTGCCAATGCCCGGGCCAATCATGGCCCGACACGTGGCACACGGTATATTTTAAATAAGCTCGTTATTTGGGACTAAGATGAAACGCGTTGTTTTGTTCTTGTTTTAACTCGATAGGCTGCATTTTACATTTAAAATCTGCTCATCCTACATCGTTTATTTTTTAATTTTTTGCTCCGGTATACTACTATAAATAGAGGTACTTATTTCAAAGGTTTGGCATTCAATTGAAAATAAAAATTAAAATTTTCTGAAAGTATTGATTTTCGGTGACCAAGTGGGAGAGAGAAATTTCTTTTAAAAATTTTCTTTCTTCAAAATTTAATATTTTTTGGAGCCCACCCTCCGGGCATCTCGAGGTCATTGCATAGAAGATTGCGGGGTCTCGATTTTGGTATTATTCTAAAGATTATTATTCTTTTTGGTATCCTTATATTGGAGCAATTTCATGTATATTTTCTTTCCTTTACTTTTAGTTTTCACTTTTCTATTTATTTACAGTATTCATTATTACGCATGTCCAAGTTTATGTATTGTTATGAATATATTAGAGTAAAAGGCATGTAGATCTAAATTAATTTAGATCTATAGATTTAAATTATGAATTTAAATCTATAGATTTAAAATTAGGAATTTTAAATTAACTCTAGGTTTAGAATTACGAATTCTAAACCTCTTCCACTGCATAAACTTTATGAAATTAGGGAGAATTGTTGAAATTCGTCCCAACAACCGGTATTAGAGTAGAGGGATTTGTAGAGATAACCCTATTCCCGGGAGCTCTCACACATGGAGTGTCACAAAGCGTGACTTTCCGACCGGGTGCTTAGGTAGAGAGAAGAGTCTCCTACTCTAAGTACTCTAATAGATGCCTTTTGTTGTGACCATAGTTAAGAACTGTGAACCCAATAGTTGGCACCAGAGTTATTCTTTCCCAATAGCTCTAGAGGCACGCTACATGGTGGAGGACGCCACGAGTAAAAAATTTTTAGTTAATCAGTTTAATAATTACAAGATGGCTGACGATCGGTTGGTCCAAGAGCAATTCCATGAAATTAAAAGAATACAGAATAACTTTAAACAACATAAAATGAAATTGGATGATACCATAGTTGTCTCCTTCTTGATTGATAAACTTCCGTCCTCGTAGAGAGACATTAAGAAAAGTCTCAAACACAAAAAGGAAGACATGTCAATCAAGGAATTGGCTAACCATTTGCGTATTGAGAACGGGTACAGATTACAGGACGACAATAAAGATCGCCCCAGTGACATTGAGAAGATCAATGTCACAAAAGAAGGCCAATCAAGCAAGGACCTAAAAGAACCGGACACTACCAAAAGAAATGAAATGACAAGAGGCCGAAGTTGATCTGTTGGGAGCGTCAGAAACCCGGTCACCTAAGAAGGGACTGTTTCTGGCTTAAGAATAAGAAAGGCAAGGGGCTTGATCATCGTGCTAAAAATTCGAAAGACAGATTCGTGGCGATGATATCGGAGATCAACCTAGTTGAGAGTGATGAGTCTTGGTGGGTTAACTCGGGAGTCATGAAGCATGTATGTAAAGACAAGGGGTTCTTCAAGGATCTTGAACCCATAGACAACGGAACTGTGTTGTTTATAGGCAATGGAGCGAGTGTACCTATTAAGGGTAAGGAAAAAGTTGACTTACTTTTGACTCCGGGAAAACTCTTACCTTAACTGATGCATGCTACGCCCCGGATGTAAAGAAAAACCTCATGTCTGGCGGCCTATGGAATTAGTTGACAAGTTTGTTTTGTCGAAATGGGGTCTTTGTTGGTAAGGGATACCTATGTATCAAACTAAAAGTTTATAACAAAATTGTTAGTTCAATTTATATATTTGGCTCTTCATTTTTATGGCATCAAAGATTAGGGCATGTAAAATTTCGTAGGATGCATGAAATGGCTAACTCTTCGTTGATACCACATATTAATAAAGTGGATAACAAATGTAAAATGTGTATGTTAACATAAATGACGAAGTCGTCATTTCCATCGGTTCAAAGAGAAAGGAACTTACTTGACTTAGCACATACTGATTTATGTGATTTTAAAAGTACTCCGACCATAGAAGGAAAGAGCTACTTTATAACTTTCATTGATGATTGTTTGAGGTTTTGCTATGTGTATCTAATCAACCATAAAGACGAATAACTAGAGAGGTTTAAGGCATATAAAGCGGAAACCGAACTACACTGTGAGACCTTCCTTAAACGACTTAGATTGGACCATGTTGGGGAATATTATGATCTCAAATATTTTGAAACCACGGATATAGTGCACCTTATAGGCCACAACATGGCGTGGCTGAGCGGAAAAATTAGACTCTAATTGAGATGGTGAATTCCATGTTATTTTATTCAAGACTCAGTGATGGGTCTTAGGGTGAGGCCTTATTAATGGCCTGTCATATATTAAATCATATTCCAAACAAGAAACGTAAAATAAAACCATATGAACATTGGAACAAACGAGCCCCAAATTTGAATTATCTTGAAGTGCAGGGGTGTTGGGCAGTCGTTAAAGTCCTTGAACCTATACTTAAAAAGTTAGGTGAAAAAGGCATCGATTGTATATTTGTAGGATATGCGCCTCATAGTAAGGCGTATCGGTTCTATGTAATTGAATCTAATGACTATATAATAGAATCGAGAGATGCCATCTTTGATGAGAATCGGTTTACCTCTATCCCTAGACTGAGGGACTATATACCGGTTGACAATGTTATTCCAATGTCATATGATGAGGATTTTCATGAAAGGGAAGAAATCCCTAAGAATGTGCTAGAACTCCGAAGGAGTAAGAGAGCAAGGAAAGAGAAATCTTTCGATTCGGACTTCTACACGTTTTTGGTAGAAGGCACAAGGAATGATATGGACCATGTAACTCCATATGTTGTGTCATGGAAGCTGATCCCATGAAGTTTGATGAGGCTATGAGGTTTCATGATGCCTCCTTTTGGTGAGAGGCGGTGAATGATGAGATGGATTCCATCATGGGTAATAATACCTAGATCTTAATGGATCTTCCACGAGGTAACAAACCCATCGGGTGTAAGTGGATCTTAAGAAAGAAGATGATAATCGATGGAACAATAGATAAGTTCAAGGCCCAATTGGTGGCTAAAGGGTTCACCCAAAAACATGGGTTGGACTACTTAGACAAATATGCCTTGGTGGCAAGAATATCGACTATAAGAGCGTTAAAAGCTCTTGCCTCAGTTTTCAAGCTAGCAATTCACCAAATGGATGTCAAAATAGCATTCTTAAATGACAAGGTAGAAGAGGAGGCGTATATGGAACAAATGGAAGGTTTCATTGTTCCGGGTCAAGAGAGAAAATTATGTAAACTCATGTGTTCTCTGTATGGGCTAAAGCAAGCCCCAAAGTAATGGCAGTAGAAATTTGATCAAGTTGTTCTAAACAACAGATTCATTATAAATGAATCAGATAAATATATCTATAGCAAGTTCGATAATGGCAAAGGGGTCATTATATGTTTGTATGTCGATGACATGCTGATATTCAATATTGAGGTGGAACAAGTAGAGAAAACTAAATAGTTTCTCTTGAAGAACTTTGTTATGAAGGACATTGGTGAGGCGGTGGTAATCCTCGGTATAAGGATTGTAAGGAATGGTGATGCCATATCCTTGACGCAGTCTCAATACCTTAAAAGTGTGTTGAATAAATTCAACTTTTGGTGCTTGTGTATTGATGTCCATTCCGATGGATCCAAGTGTAAAGCTAGTACTGAATGAGGGAGCTCCAATGTCATGATTGAAGTATGCCCCAAGTCATTGGTTTTCTTATGTATGCCATGACTAGAACAAGGCCTGATATAGCCTTTGCTGTTGGAAAGCTAAGTAAGAATACTAGCAATCCTAGTAAGCTATATTGGCAAGCTGTAAATCATGTGCTGAAGTACCTTAAGAAGACCATGGATTGTGGTATTTCTTACATAGGGTATCCTCCTATTTTGGAAGGGTACTCTAATGCTAGTTGGATCTCCAGTACTCTAATGCTAGTTGGATCTCCAATGTGGAAGATCATGCATCCACAAGCAGATGGGTATTCCTGCTTGGTGGGGGTGCGGTTTCTTGGGGTTCCAAAAAACAAACGTGTATATCTGATTCCACTATGGCGGCATAGTTTATAGCTCTTGCGTCTGTGGCAAAAGAAGCCGAGTGGTTAAAGGATCTCTTGTATGAGATTCCTTTATGGTCTAAGCCGATCTCACTGATTTCTATCCATTGTAATTATCAGGCTACGCTCTCCAAGGCGTATAGTAAGGTATATAATAGAAAGTCCAAACACATTGGTGTAAGAAAAAGTACAGTGAGACAACTTATTCAAAAAGGTGTCATCACTGTGGGCTTTGTAAGAACAAGTCAGAATCTAGCGGATCCATTTACGAAAGGCCTAGCTAGAGACTTGGTTCTGAAAACTAGTGAAGGGATAGGGTTGAAACCTGTCATTATTAGTCGCCTATGATAGGCCCTCAATTCGGCGCCTAGTATAACGCTAGGTCTCAGGTTCAATGAGAGACTTATCATCTGTGTGACTGTAAGCACTAAATGAAAATTTTCCATCCCGTGTATGAAGTGCTTGGAACCTGCGTCTAAGATAGTAAGAGGATGAGCTATGCTCTTAATGGACTTGAGTTTAAATTATTATTGAATGTCACGTCGCAGGGACATGATCAATGAGGTCTACCTTAGTAAGTGTGAAGTTTGGCCACTTCAAGGAGTGATTTTTTGACTAGGGGTTTGGTTCTGAAACTCTCATGAAGGGTACAGGACACAAGGCCACAAATGTGTCAATTTGGGAGTTGTAGGGTGTGTACTGGGAGTACGCCTTGTGCGTGGAGGTATAATCAGTTAATCAAATGGGTTGTATCGTTCAATGCTTGGTCTACCATTTTTGATCCGATTAACTATATGGTACCTTCACTAGTTGGGGGTTCAATCGAAAGACACCCTCGTTGACGCGAAATAAGGTCTCCTTTTGTTATTCGAGAATGATTGTAATTTGAAAATGATGGGGAAATATTGATATATTTTCAAAATGTGTAATAAATAAAGTGTTAAAGATTGTCCCATTTTAAGAGTATATGGCTTGCATGGGGTGTGTGTCGACGCACAGGGCTAGTGTATTAACACACCATCCTACAGAACCGAGAAAATGCATCTATGTGTCGACACACAGGGCCCGTGTGTCAACACACATATCTTACAGAAGCGTAGGAAAGGCTCTGTTTATCAACACATAGGCTTATAGTATGGTGTGTGTTGAAGTGTGTTTCGACACACAACTTTACTGTGAGCTGTGTGTTGATGTTGTGTGTCGACACACAGCTTTAACACACAAGATATTTTTCACCGTTATTTGCGTGGTTTTTTCTAGTTTTTGGCGGTTCTTTTTGGGATGTTTTTGGGACGTTTTTCTTCATGTTTTACACATAAATATTCCCTTCATTGATTAGTTTAGATGCTTGAAAGATTTGTAAAAGAATTATGTGCAAGATCAAAAGATAAGACTTGTGTTTTGTGTGTGAAAGTCATGCAAACTTCATTTCTCTACATCTCACTCAATCTCTCCTCTTACACATCTTCACTTCATCATTTTTGATTGTCGTTGTATCCTCGAGACTATTTCATACGTTGAAATAGGCCTTAAGGAAAGTGATTACATGGCCTTGACACTTGAAATTTTAGGATACCTGATTTGAAAGGATTTGGAAGTATTTGAAGAGTTTGTACCAACAATCTTAAGATTTAGCTTCTGATTTGGATATGGCTTCATCACTTTGAGAAATGACAGCTAATTTCGTGAAGTTAGATCATTTTGATGGCAGTAATTTTTGCCGATGGTAGAGGAATCTTTTTCAGCATCATCAACTTTTCTTCAATCATAGAACGCAACTAATGATATCTCCCATCAATATGCTTTGTGCGAGCATGGTACATGGAATTCTTACTTCGATCCATCATGCTCTGACTATCACAGAATACCACATAATCTTTCTATTTTAGAACCAACTCTTCAAGAAACCTCTTCATCCACAACATTTCCTTCCCTGCTTCAATAGCAATAATGTATTCAGCTTCAGTAGTGGAGAAAGCAACACACTTCTACAACCTGGACTACTAAGACATAACTCTCCCTACAAAAGTGAACAAATCACCCGAAGTAGATTTTCTACCATCGAGACAACCCGCTATATCAGAATCAGTATACGCTTTAAGAATCCGTCCCGAGCCTCCAAAACTCAAGCACTGTTTCGAAATACCCTACAAATATTTGAAAATCCACTTCATTTCTTCCTAATGAACTTTCCCTGGATTTGATAGAAACCTACTAACACCCACAGCATGAGCAATATCTGGCCTGGTACAAAACATGGGATACTTCAAAGACCCAACAGCAGAGGAGTATGGAATGGAAGACATCTCTTCTTTCTCTTGCTTGGTAATAGGATAAGACTATTTGCTCAATTTAAAATGTGAGGCAAGAGGTGTGTTTTCTGGTTTAGCACTCCTCATGTTGAACCTTTTAAGCACTCGTTCAACATATTTTTCTTGTGACAACCACGACTTTCCAGCCTCTCCATCACGGGTAAACTCCATACCCAAAATCTGCTTTGGAGGACCAAAGTCTTTCATTTCAAAAAACTTCAGCAACTCCTCTTTAAGTCTTCGAATCATACCTGCATCTTGACCAACAATTAGCATATAATTAACATAATGTAGTAAATGATGTAACAACCTCTAGTAAATTTCCTTATGTATACACAATGATTTGCAGCTGTTCTCTTGTATCCTTGACCCACCATAAAGGAGTCAAATTTCTTGTACCACTGCCTAGAAACTTGTTTCAAGCCATACAAGCTCTTTTTCAATCTGCAAACTAAGTGCTCTTTACCCTGTACATAATATCCTTCAGGCTGCTTCATGTAGAGATCCTCTTGCAAGTCACCGTAAAGATAATTTAGTCTTCACATCTAACTGTTCAAGCTCAAATACATACTAGCTGCCATACCTAGTACCACTTAAATGGAACTCATCTTCACAACTGGAGCGCAGATCTCATCGAAATCAATCCCTTTCTTTTGATTGAAGCCTTTCACCACCAAATGAGCTTTATGTTTCACAACTTGGTCACCATTCTTTTTTAGCTTGAACACCCCTTTATTCTGAAGTGCTTTTTTGCCTTTATGATGATCAACCAGCTGATAGGTTCCATTCTTCTTTAAAAAATTCATCTTTTCATCAATTGCTTTCACCCAATTATCCTTGTCTTTATGAGTCAGCACCTCTGGCTACCCCTCATTAGTAAGACATATATAATTAGAACTCGAATACCTCGTAGATGGTCGACACTCTCTATCAGACCTCCTCACCTGAGGCTCAATAGTCACTGGTTGGGGGGCTAGCTCCCTCTGCTCAACACCATCTGTATCTGGAGCATCATCAACTGCAACGGGCTCAGTGTCATTCTCGAGTTTTGTCCCATCAGAAACCTGCTCTTCATCTGTGGCACACTAATGAAGATGAAATCAGTGTAGTATGAGCAACACCACTGGGAGCACATGTAGTCTTCTCTGACTTGTCAAAATCAGCCATATTCTCATGTTCATGAAACATGCCATCTCTGCTTCTCTCAGTCCTTTTCTTCACGGGATCCCATAATCTATAACCGAACTCCTCATCACCATATCCTAAAAATATGCACGAACTGGCTTTACATGCATGAAGGCTTTGCATCTAAACACTTTCAAGTGAGAATAAGAAATGTCTTTCCCAGTCCACACTCTCTCTGGAATGTCAAAATTCAAAGAAACTGATGGACCTCTGTTGATAATGTACACAGTAGTATTCACAGCTTCACCCAAAAATACCTTAGGCAGCTTCGACATTCTGACCAAACACCTGTTTTTCTCCATAATGGTTCTGTTCATCCTTTCTACAACACCATTGTGCTAAGTAGTACTTAGTTCTGTTCTTTCATGGCGAATCACATGCTTCTTCTAAAATCTCGGTTAACGTACTCTCTCCCATTATCAATTCAGAGATACTTCAGCAACATCCCTATCTGTCTCTCCACTATGGCGTGAAACTGTTGAAAGACATCAAGTACCTGGCTTTTGGATCTCAACAAAAATGCCCAAGTTTTTCATGAAGCATCATCTATAAAAGTAACAAAATATTGATTTCCTCCTAGAGACTCTACCTCTACCGGACCACATACATCAAAATGTATGAAGTCAAGCTTATTTTGCTTTTGTTTCAACTATTTACCAAAAATGATTCTAAGTTGCTTGCTTAATAAATAATCATCGCAAGGGTTCAGTAACTTACATTCAAGTGAAGGAATGAGGGACTATTTAGCCAATGTCTGCAACCCTTTCTCACTAGCATGAGTTAGCCATTTGCGCCGCAAATTTGGTGAAGTATTATCCTCGACCGCGTTCATTTCACCACCGCACACTGTAACAAGTGTGTTGTATAAAGAACAACTAAGCTTTCCTCTGGCTATTATCACTGACCCCTTGGTAAGCTTCCATTTTCCATTACCAAGGTGATGTGCTTAACCTTCTTTGTCTAGAACATTCATAGAAATCAGATTAAGGAGCAATTCTGGAATATGTCGCACATTTTCAGAGTAATGGTGCAACTAGTACTAGTCTGTATACGGATATCCCCGGTCCCAAAAATCTTAGTAACACTATTGTTGCCCATTTTCATAGTACCAAAGTTACCTGCTTCGTACATGGAAAAATATTCTCTCTTGGGAACAAAATGACAAGAAGCACCATAATCAACAATCCATTCAACATCAAGATCACTTATATATTTGCACTCACCTAAGCACAAAATAATGTTACCTGGCCATCATCAATCATTGTAGCTAGAATCTTCTTATCATTTGCCTTGTTCTAACTCGTTTCACCTTTCTATTATTTCTTTAGAAGAAAAACAATCTCTTCTCGGGTGTCCAGTTTTATGACAATGCCAAAACTCAGATTTTTCTCCTCTGAACTTAGACCTACCTTTGAACTTATCACACCCCTTAGGCCCTCTACTTCTACCTCGTTTTCAGTAACAAGTGTCTGAGCACCATCACCCATCTCTATTCTCCTCATCTCCTCATTAAACAAGCAATCTTTTATAGCACTCAAAGCTAGCTTTCCATCAAAATCCGAGTTACTAACAGTTACCACCAAGGCCTCCCAACTCTAAAGTAGAGAACTCAAAAGGAACAAAGCTTGCAACTCATCATCAAGAGTAATTTTCATAACAATCAACTGGTTAATAACATCCTGAAATTAATTCAAGTGTTCAGCCATTGATCGTCCCTCTTTTAATTTCAAGTTGACCAACTTCTTAATGAGAAAAGTCTAATTTCACGGAGTCTTTCTTTTATACCAACTCTCTAAACTTTTCCATAATGTCTCCTCATTGGTCTCCTCTGATATATGGTGAATGACACTGAAATCTACCCTCTATCTAATTTTCCCAACAATTTTTCTATTCATTTTCTTCCATTCTTCATCTGACTTTTTTTGGTCTACCACTAACACCTTCAATCGGGTCATGTAAATCTTTACAATAAAGTAGGACCTCCATCATTGGCTTCCAAATTGAATAATATTCACCTATCAATTTTATCATCATATATCATCCATTATTATTCACCTTAAAAATGAACCCTAGCTACCACTTTGTTGTGATCTAGAAACCTAAACTCAATTTAATTGACCACTCAAGCCAATATTAATAACAGATATAATCACAGGACACACCAATATGACCAAATATCAACGACGAAATAAATATGTGGAAATTAATTCAACACTAGATATAATGTGGAAAACCCTCCAGAGTAGAGGGAAAAACTACGGGGCAAACTGACAGCAAAATCCACTATGAAAAATAGCAACTACAACGTTTATGATTTCAAGATTAAAAAAATTGAGCAATACAAGGATTACCACCCTAGACCCAAGAATAATCGATTCACCTGAGCAATTCAGTCCAATCAATACCTAAAAATCCGCTCCAAATTGCTCCATGATTGATCCCTAATCTTCATCGAAATCTCAGAGTTTCACAAGCACTCTCTCTCGCTTGATTTTGTCTGTATTTTGCTGCTGCTGAACCTCACATTATTTTTGTTCTGCCGCACGCAGCCTCACATGCAGCCACTACAATTAACCCTCCAAACCATGTAAACCCTTTAAGGCTCACATTAAATTTACATGGGCCAACATGGGCCCACTAAAGCATATGGTTATAAGACAATATAAAATCATACTTTTTTACTTTTACAATGTAATGTGTAGCATCTAGACTAGACCATAGCGCATATTATCGTATCTCACATCTTTCAATATCCTATTGTATGTCAAGGCATATGGGCTTTTTTTTTTCCCCCCAAGAACTCAACAATACAAACGTAGTGCGATTACCATAAAGCAATTGTGTCATAATTTTTTTTAATTCCTTTTTTATTTTTGAGCAAAGACAATTCCTTTTGTTTTCCATCTTTACCATGAAGATTATGAAAATAATATAGTGATAGACACCTAAAATTTTAATCATTCAAGTAGTTCAATAAATCACATTTTCCTTTCTAAAATTGTTGGAAATATTATTTTAATATTCATAGAATAATACACTAATAACATGAAAAAAATATAAATAATAATATATATTAATTGAAAACTAACATCAGAGTATGGATAAATTATACAAACGAAATATAATACAACTTTGTCAAATTATACTGAATAATTCAATACTAACAACAACAATATAAAATAAATTGAAGAGAAAAGGGGTTTAGAAACATATCTTAGATTGGGTTGAGGCGCGTGAGAATGCTCTCCTTGGAAAGGAAACGACCCTCCTGCACGATATGCAGAAGTGCGGAATCCCAAGTACTTAATTCGATTCAAATACTACGACCAAACGAGAAGTAATACGGATAAAAGAGAACAAAAACAAGAACACAATGATTTACATGGAAACCCCTCTTCAATCGAAAGGGGAGAAAACCACGGGCAGAGATGGAGGCATTTACTGATTTGAGAATAGAAGAATTATAATTCACTTCTCTCTCTCTCTGTCAAGGATGACGGCGGTGCTCACTTTAATTGGATACCTTTCACGTGAACCCTAGGGTCATATATATACCCACGTGAAAATAGACTCCCAATCAATCGGCTAAGCCTGATTGATCGTTCCTGCCTCTGGTGCTTTCCTGCGTTTCTCTCCAGCATGCTTACCCGATCGATCGGCAAGCTCACGGCAACAATATCAATAGTAAAACACTAAATTTGAGGCATTTTCCTAACAAACCTCCACCTTGACTCAAATTTAACACCGAAATATAATACCTCCACCTGATCCACTAATAGCCCACAAATGGGGTTAATAGACAGAAATTGAGAGCCCAACCAAGTTCGAGCAATGCTTGAATTTCCTGCCGGAAAGAACTTTAGTGAACATGTCTGCTGGATTATCTTTAGTACCAATCTTCTTCAACTCCACCTTGCGCTCATCTATCATATCTTGAATAAAATGATGATTGACATCAATGTGCTTCGTCCTGTAATGATGCGTCATCTGATCTTTAGCTAGGTGAATTGCAGACTGGCTATCACAACAGACCCTAACTGTGCCCTGATCAACACTGAGTTCAGTAATCAAACCTCTCAACCAAACGGCTTCCTTGAGCGCTTCCGTCACTACGATATACTCTGCCTCTGTAGTTGACTGTGCGGTAATTGACTGTAGACATGCTCTCCAACCGATAGCACTATCACCCAAACAGAACACATAACCAGAAGTAGACTTCCGCTTATCGAGGTCTCCATCGTAGTCTGAGTCAACATACCCAACTAAACAGCATTTACTCCTCCCAAACTCCAAACAAACATCAGAAGTGCCACGTAAGTACCTGAGAATCCATTTAACTGTGTGCCAATGCTCTTTTCCTAGATTAGCCATGTATCTACTCACTTTGCTAACAGCATAAGCAATATCTGGACGAGTACATACCATAGCATACATAATACTACCAACTACACTAGAGTAAGGGACCTATAACACGTACCTGACATGCTCCTCCGTCTGAGGCGAATCCAATGCTGAAAGCCTGAAATGAGCTGCTAACGGAGTGCTAACAGGATTAGCATCCTTCATATGAAAATGATCCGGAACCTTCTCAATATACTTCTCTTGAGAAAAGTATAACTTTCCTGCTTTTCAGTTCCTACTGATTTCCATGCTGAGTATCTTCTTGGCTGCTCCCAAATCCTTCATCTCGAACTCGCTTTTCAACATTGTTTTCAAACTATTAACATCAGTCATGTCCTTAGCTGCAATCAACATAACGTCAACATATAACATAAGATAAATGAATGACCCTGAGTCTGTCTTCCGAAAGTATACACAACTGTCATATTTACTCCTGAAGAACCCATTACTATTTATAAACTGATCAAACCTTTTGTACCACTACCTAGGTGACTGCCTCAAACCATACAGAGATCTTTTCAACAAACAAACTTGATCTTCCTTACCCTCAAAAATGAAACCTTCTTGCTGATGCATGTAAATACTCTCCTCTAGCTCACCATGCAAAAATGCAGTTTTCACATCTAACTGCTCAAGCTCTAAATCATGCATAGCTGCTAAAGCATGTATCGCTCGTATGGAACTATGTCTAACAACAGGTAAGAAAATAACATGAAAATTGACACCATGTACCTGACTGTAGCCTTTAGCTACTAAACGAGCCTTATACCTTGCATCTTCCGCTCCAAGAATGCCTTCTTTTCATTTGAAGACCCATTTGCATCCTATAACTCTCTTTCTAGTTTGAGGCTTGACTAGTTGCCAAGTCTAGTTTTTCTGCAATGACTCCATTTCTTCATGCATGGCCATTAGCCACATCTCTGAGTCAGATCTAGATACAGCCCCTGAATATGTAGATGGTTCAGAATCTTCCACTGTCTCAGCTGTAGTAAGGGCATAGGCTATCATCTCCTCATACCCATATCTCAGTGGCGGCCTAATCTGTCTTTCTGCCTTCAGCCAGCAATATTATACTGTCCGATAAGCTGACTTGTTTCTATTTCATCATTCTTATCAGAAACCTATAATGGGGGTACCTGTAGACTCTCAATCTGAACTACATGCTGCTGATCCTAACTATCTGACTGTATCTGACTATCATCAGGCTTCTGCGCCTGACCCGAATCACGAACTAAGGAGGGCGTGTGTGGCGGATGTAGTAGGGTAGACTCATCAAATGTAACATCCCTACTAGTCAGAAATTTATGAGACTTTGGATCCCATAAGCGAAATCCCTTCATACCTGACGAACAACCAAGAATGATACACTTCTTGGCTCTGGGCTCTAGCTTCCCATCGTTCACATAAGCATAAGCAGGACAACCGAAAATTCTTAAATAAGAGTAATCAGTAGGAGATCCAGACCGTACCTCTTCTGGAGTCTTCAACTAAAGCGATGAATGCGGTGATCTGTTCACTAAGTAACATGTTATGTTAACTACCTCCGCCCACCATTCTCTCCCTAAACCTACGTTGGATAGCACACATCGAGCCTTCTCCAGTAATGTCCTGTTCAGTCTTTCTGCCACTCCGTTCTATTGAGGTCGACCTGTACAAGTCCTGTGCCTAACAATGCCTTGATTCTCTCAGAATTTGATGAAATCACCCACAACAAATTCAAAACTATTATCAATCCTCAACCTCTTTATCTGCTTCCATGTCCGTTTTTTGAGCAGTGCCTTCCACTTCTTGAAGACTTCATAAACTTCATTTTTCTACTTAAGAAAATGGACCCAAATTTTTCTTGAATAATCATCAATGAACATTAGAAGATACCTAAAAGCTCCTTTGGAAGCAACCCCGGACAGTCCCCGCAAATCTGAATGAACATAATCTAGCATTCCTATAGTCTGATGGACTGCCTACTTGAAGCTAACTTTCTTCTGCTTCCCGTAGATGCAATGCTCATGGAACTGCATCAGTCCTGTAGACTAACCACACAATAAACCCCTGGTGCTCAGCTTTGTCAAACCCTTATCACCCATATGTCCCAATCTCATGTGCCACATCTTGGTAATATCTGATTCTGACATAGATGTAGAAACAGCCACTGACCCTATCACGGTAGAACCTACAAGTTCATACAAGGTTCCTACCCTTCTGCCCTTCATCACAATCAATGCACCCTTACTAGCCCTCATAGCTCCACCTTCAGTTGCGTACTTGTACCCATGTGGCTCAAGGGTACCTAAAGAGATAAGGTTCTTTTTCAAGCCTGGAACGTGTCGCACGTCGCTAAGTGTCCTGATAGTACCATTGAACATCTTAACTTTGATTGTTCCTATACCCATAACCTTACAAGCGGCATCATTTCCCATCAAGACTACTCTATCCCTGAATTGACTTGTATGTGGTGAACCAGTCTCTATTAGGACAAACATGATTAGAACAACTTGAATCCAAGATCCACTTATCCTTGGATCTGGCCTGGGATTTGGTTACTAAAAGAACATCAGCATCACCCTCACCCTCATCTTCAACTATACTGGCCTCAGTGGACTTATCACCTCTATTATGGTCATTCATGTTATCTTCTTTCTGCTTATTCTTAAGCTTATAACAGTTTTTCTTTAAGTGCCCTTTCTTGTGACAAAAGTTACATGATAGATTATTATGTCTATACTCAGACCTTGACTTCTTTCCACCATCGAACCCTCTATTCTCAGTTCTACCTCTCACAAACAAACTATTACCAGAGTCATTCACAGAGTCAGACAATTCTTTATCTACTCGCTCTTTACTCACTAGGTTCCTCTTAACTTCATCAATTGTGATAGTTGACCTACCATCATATATCATGCTTTCTACAAACCCTTAATATGGATTAGAGAGTGAACATAATAACAACATGGCCTGATATTCATCTTTAGGGTTATCATCCAATTCTTCTAACTCTTGAATTATAGAGTTCAATTTATTAATATGGTTCTTAAGAGAAGTACCTTCCGACATACAAAACGTAAATAACTGGCACTTGAATGCGAGTTTATTAGAGACCGATTTGAAGCAGAACATCTCCTATAGCTTCTCCCACAACTCCTTAGTGGTTTTGACCTCCAAGACTTCTGTCTGTACATCATCTATAAGACACATCTGAATAACTGTGAGTGTCTTCTCATCTAACTCCTCCCATTGTGCATCGGATAGAATCTCCGATTTCTTCTCTTTTCCATCCAGTGCTTTCTTCAAGCCATTCTGTGCCAGGAGACCTTTAACGCGGACTTGCCACAAACTAAAACTCCCTTGACTACCAAACTTTTCTACTTCAGATTTAATCGCTGACGTCATAGTACCAAAACGAACAACAAGGGCTCTGATACCAATTTGTGCAGAATCCCAAGTACTTAATACGAATCAAATACTACGACCAAATGAGAAGTGATAAGGATAAAAGAGAACAAAAACAAGAACACAATGATTTACATGGAAACCCCTCTTCAATCGAGATGGGAGAAAACCATGGGTAGAGATGGAGACTTTTATTGATTTGAGAATAAAAGAATTACAATTCACTTCTCTCTCTCTTTCTTAAGGATGACAACGGCGTTCACTTTAATTGAATACCTTTCACATGAACCCTAGGGTCATATATATACCCACGTGAAAATAGACTTCTGATTGATTGGGGGGCCCGATAGATCGGCCCTGCCTCTGCTGCTTTCCTGTGTTTCTCTCCAGCACGCTTACCCGATCGATCGGCAAGCTCACGGCAACAACATCAATAGTAAAACACTAAATTTGAGGCATAATCCTAGCACACAAGTATTGATGTTAAGCTTAAACGCGCTCCTTTCCCATGATTCAATAACCCATCGGACCTCTATTAGTGCATCAATGAAAGATCCCCGAATTACAATTACCAAGCTCACAATTTTTTTTTTTTAAGAATAGGAAAATTTGCAAGAGAAAATATTTCTCATGTTCTACTACTTTTTTTCCTTCAACGACCATCTTATATATACAAAGAATATAAACTTAATTTTTTATTTCATGTAAAGCATTTAAAAAATGGATCTTGTCAATGAAATAAATCATCAACTGTGAGAAACGATTTACACAATCAATTGCCAATTCAATATGAATCATTTTTTTTCTTTTTTTTAATGCCTCTTAAATTTAGAAATTAAGCATTATAATAAAAATAAAATTCTTTGTGTAGAAAGTTTCTTTTCACACGAAAATAACGCGAACAAATAAATTTTGAATCAGTAAAATACATAATTTTCCAACATATTCATACGCGCCTAGTACCCACTCACCTTGTACTTACGCACTCGTTACCTACTCGTCCTATACTTATTCGTCCAATACCTACACGCCTGGTACTCATAGCCCCGTTGCTATAATTATAATAAGCAATTAATTAATATACAAAAATTAGATAATAATAAATTAGAATTAAATTAGAAAGTCGAATCCAAAAATAGCGAACTAACCGATCACCCCCAATTTCAAATTTGGGGTGGACGTGTAATACAAGGGAGGAGGGGATATGAGGGTATGGACAATAGGCATAGAAAAGGGGCATGAGGAAGAGGAGAAGGCATGAGAGTATGGTGACGATGTAAAGAGGAAGATGGTGATGTGAAGATGATGATGGCATATGATCGGTGGCAGATCTAGAATTTTGATTGAGGGTGTGTTTAAATTATAAATTACTTTCACATTTAATCATATATTGGTTCTATATTTTTATGAAGTCAAAATTTAGCTCTTAATCACTCTCAAATATAAAAAAAATTTGAAACAATTTTACTTAAGGAATCCTGCCAAACAAAAATACATATATATCAAAAAATAATAACTTTTCAAATTCAATTCACACTTAAGTTAGTGTCTTATCGTCATTTAAAATATTTTTATAAAATTTCTCAATGAATAACATACTTTTTTTATAGTTGTAATGAAAGAAAGATAATTTGAGATGAAAAATGCAAATTTGTGACTCTTGAGAGTTCAATAAACAATTTAAAAATTATTTAGAAAATTTATATTTATTTTTCAATTATTACGTGTCAGATATTACATATTTTTTTTCTACGAGTAAAATTTTGGCAATAAACTTAAACAAGAATCGATATATAAATATATAAGTATAAATATATAACTTATATGGTCTAAGTATAGAGTTAAAAAGGTTAAAAAGAATTTAAAGTAATTTGTATACAAACTAAAAATTTTAAAAAGTGTATATGGATAAATTATGTGTATAAGTATGACTAAACAAAAATTAGTAAGGCCATTGGCGTACAACAAAATGATTTATATTTAATTTCTGCCTAAAATATATTTATGTTTTATATACAAAAACTAGTGACACAAATCTTTCAAAATTGTGTTAAAAAAAAAAAAAAATTCTCCAAAATCAACGTTGCTTCACGTGGGAATGAACCCGCGTCATATATTTGATAACTAAGGTAAAGGACCACTTGGCCAGTGGTCCTAGAGTGATTATTATCCAGTCATATTATATTTATATAAAGTTAGGGTGGTCTGAGCCCACCCTAGCACCAACATAGATCCGCCGCTGCATATGATTATGGTGAGGATGTATGATGGTAAAGAAGAGTATGTGATCAGGGTGATGTATGGGCTTGCTCATCGAAGGGGTTATACACGCTACCCTTTCACTGTGGCTAAGAATCGACTCTCCGGAATAATCATTTAAGCCTCCTACTGCTCTTATGCTAAGTATTTTGAATCTACTATGTTTATTTATTACTTGCACTTATTCACTATTTTATTGGATTGATACTAACTTGAGCGTCGGGGGGTCTCCCGTGGGTTACCCCATGGACCCTTGTAACCCTTTGTTTGAATCTTGCAGGAAAAATCAAGCTGGGCGTGTAGCTAGAGCTTAAGTTCAGCTCATCCTAATGAACCGCACCTTATACAGAACTCCTATACGATGAATAAACAAGCTAACCCCAAACATCATAAACACCCATGCTAATACGGTAGCTTGCCACGTGGCATGTTGACTGGGCTTGTTGTTTTAGTAATTTAAAATTTTGTGTACTTTTTTATTAATTTAAAATTTTTTTGCGTAAAATATCAAATTGTGTTATTTTAAAAAAGCACCTGAATTAGGGTCTGAGAGTATAGATGGGTGACTTGACAAATAATTTTATCTCTTATATGTTATGTATACATACATTTACATTTTTTATAAAGGTAGTGAGAACATTGGACACAATGTTGATAGATAGCCTATCCCATTGTATCAATTTTAAAATCATACTCGAGCTCCGAAACAAACTATCTATAGTGATGCCAATACCTTGTACTACTAGAAAACATGAAATTTGTGACAATATTTACGTCATAATTTTTCCCGAAATCCGTTGCAAAAAGATCAACAACCAATTTGAAAAGGAAAAAACATGGCTACTAAAATCGTGGTCGCTAAAATATTCAGACGGTTTAGTAACAATATAGTGACTGCTTTTAAAGCGGTCACAGATTGTGACCGCAGACTCGGTCAGAAAATAGTGACAGCCTGCACCGTCACTAATTATGTGACCGTTGTAGCGGTCATAGATATAAATTAATATTTTATATAATACTTTATTTTATTATTTTATTCTAATAATGCATTATTTTATTTATTTATTATGTTACGTTTTGTTTTAATTTAATATTAATCTTTTATGCTTTAAATAATATGTAATATATTACATTTTAATCCTAATTTTATTTGTTTATAGAAAATATGTTAAAAATAAATATAAAAAGATAAAATAAAAAATTATAAATACATATAAAATATATATTTATATATGATCTTTTTTTTCATGTTTGACATTAAATAATAAGTATATATGGCATGTATCTAATAAAAAACAATTACATGTCCATCTAATAAAAAAGTGCATCTGCACAAATCATAAAAACAACCTTCAAATCATAAGCACAAGCATCAAACGGTTCATTTTCGAACACTATCATAGAAATTAACTAATGACAGTATTCATACAAAAATAAAAAATTAATAACAAAATATTCATCATGATCGCGATCATCAGAATGAGGAGGGTTCAGTGGTTGACCAGTGGGATCATCTCGGGGTCGCTGCCCTTGTCTCTCTCTCAAGAGCACTCTAACTGTCTCTTGCAACTCATTTACAATATTCCACAACTTAGAAACTTCAGTTTGGAATTGCGACATGTTAGGCCGATCATAGAACGGTGAATGTCCCCATTGAGAGGCCCGAAGCCTTTGCATGAGACCATAAATACAACCTCTAGAAGGTGCAGATCTAGTGGCAACTATCCAGGCATTCAAGTCAAAATAGGTTCGGGAGGAGCCTTCTCTATATTTTTGTCGCATTTCCTCTTCATATTTGCTCTATAAAAAGATAATAGTAAATATTAATTATATATATACAAATTGTTGAAAATAATATAAGATGTATATAATAGCATAATGCAATACAAGATCGCCACATAAAATGAGACTTGCATTTCTACCGAAGAAATCTAAACTTAGTCTTTTAATATTGGCTCAACTCGTTCACCCTATCTTTCAAGTACAATGATTATGATTAATATATATATATATATATATATATTAAACTTTACATCAACACAAACACCTCCAAAACACTAATCTCAAGAGCCCTAAACATAATAAATTCAGCATTTTGATTTCATAGTTGTATTAGATAAGCCATGTTTGATGAACATTAAATCCCAAAATTATGTATTTCTTACTAAGAAATAACCCAATCATGCCAAAATGCCAATGCCTTGGAAGTAATGACTTGGATCCGTCATCCAATTTTGCTACATGATTGTCTTCTCAAAAATATGACCAACTTGAAATGCCTTACAATGACTCAGCATCTGATCGATGTCTAGCATAATATTTCTAATTTGCTGCGGACATTAACTCTCAGTTCTTAATTCCTTAACCACCAATAAATATTCATTCTCAATTGGATTGGAGTAAAACCCATAGCAAAACACAGATGAATACCATCCTTGGTCGCAACTGCTTTTGTGACCATAATTGAAGCACTTCCTAGACTTTGACAAGTGGAAGCCACACATTGACCTAAGTGATTTTTAATGATATAACCACAAGCACTTGTTTCATTGTTTCTCAACCTATCAAAATTCACCTTGACCCATCCAACATTTGGGGAGTTCCATTGTACATCGCAATGCTTTCTCAATTCCTGTTGTACTTTGAATTTGATTTCTTCCCTACAGCTGCACATATCCCACTCAAATGTTTTAGCTTGCTTTTCCTTTAAAATTGTTGTCAGCATAGGCCATAAACCTTTAGAACCTTTTCTGATACGCACCCACATAGATGTGTGGAGATAACATTTCAATACGATTGTTGTACGTTCTGAAGCTTTGCAAGAGCCACTATGACTCCAACCCCATGTGCACTGCAAGGTTCAAGCATTACATTACAAAGGAGCATTCATCAATTGATGATTAGTGGTCACACAATATTCGAAGCATAAAG
Source organism: Simmondsia chinensis (assembly GCA_018398585.1). Lineage (NCBI taxonomy): Eukaryota > Viridiplantae > Streptophyta > Magnoliopsida > Caryophyllales > Simmondsiaceae > Simmondsia > Simmondsia chinensis. The sequence continues at coordinate 29,902,005 of JAGTTD010000007.1, read as the reverse complement.
GGAAAATATTATCAATTCGCATGCCTTGTTTAAAGAGGTTTAACCTACTCAGTTGGAATTATTAAGTAGTTATTAGGCGAATATTTTTATTTTGGATTATAGGCAAGGTTTCGGATCTATTTAAAAAGTCAATTATTTATGTTTGTCACTGATGTCCACGCACGACCCATGTGGAAGATTTAACAAAATAATGACCATCTGATGTGAGCCTCCAACAAAAACAAATTCTTTCAGTAGTGATAAGAAATAGAGATATATATAATGAGGGCAAAAACTTGTCTTGGAACTAATTTGATAAGTTTCATGCCATCCCATTCTTTATTTCAAATAACTGCTTCTACATTTAGAATCAGACCATTCAATATATGAGTGTCTCTAAGTAGTTCAATTAGAGGTTGTTCATCAATTATCATACCAAAATGATATAAACCTCCCATTCCTCAACAATTGTTGCACACCTGATAGACTGTGGTTCCTACACCAAAAATATATTTTCAAACCCATGAACCACAGGCGTAAAATAAGTGAGAAAAGTAGTAATGTGAAGATACCAACCCTTGATAATTGTTCCCACACATTGGTTAAACATTACTTTCCATTTTAGTTACATTGTACCATTAGTCTAATTAAATTAGACTAGATATTATTTTAATTAAAATTCGCTATCATTTCAATTAGGTTATAAATAAATTAATAAATTAATTGTCAGAAAAGGGTATAAAAATAATACTAATATATATATATATATATAAGAAAAAAAAAAGAAATATAAAACCCTCCAAAACCCCCAATGACACCCCAACTCTGCTGCAGACTCCCTCTCTTGCGGTAATTCTCTCAGCCTCACTTTTTTTTTTTTTTTGATAATTATCGGCAAAGCCGAAGAACAGACGGCCCTCGAAAAGACGAGGCCAAGGTCGCTCCGAAAACGGAGGGAGGAACAAGAAGGGCAACAAAAAACAAAGCCAAAACACCCAAAACCCAAAAGGACAGACAACAAGCACACGCAACCCAAAACACGCACAAACCAAACAAAAACTGGGAAACCAAAAGAAGAAGAACCAAACCACCCACGCAGGAGACCACAGCAAGACCGAGCCTCAACGACAAAAACATCTGCCTCATTTAGCCAACAGATCTGCCACCATGGGAGGGTCGAATCCATCGAAATTATATCCAATCCTTCTCCCCATGCCAATTACCCACTCCGCTTGAAGGATCATCTCATCATACTTTGCTTCCGAGATCAAATCGTATCTATTCTCCCTATTTCGTTTCTTCTTCCTCCGAGGTGCCTTTGACGATTTCCCCCATTTGACCTGCTTCCCCTTATTTCGTTTGCCTAATTCCTTGTTCTTTTCCGGCGTACTTTTCCTAGGCGACATGTCCTCAAGAAATTTCTGTAGCTCCCGCTTTTCACTCTCCTTTTTCTTTTGCTTCAACGCCTTTCTGTTCCTTTTTGTCAGTAAATCTTTTCCTTTTCTCATCCCATCTTCACTGGATCTCTCCACACAAGACTCTGACATGTACACCGTAAATGGCTCAAAACCTGGGGGAAATTCCGGTCCTGATGACACAGAATCATCCTCACTTGCGGAGTCACGAGTTAAATTCTCAAGATGCGATATCTGAGCGTGAGACTGATCTGAACTGGCTATGTCACTCTCCATCCATTGGAGCAGAGGAGGCATATGATAGTTTTCCAGCACAATCTGAACTGGATGGACACCACTTTGAGATGGCGGATGGAGAGGAGAAGAATGCGGCCAGCTGCATTCCACAGACCACCTACCAATATACTGAGCTTCAACGCAGATAGACAGCTGACCTTGTGACAGCTCATCAATGCTAACATCGGCATACACTGGCCTGATACTGTGACTTCCATGATCCCCTTCCCTCAACACTCCTATCCTATGAATAGGGGAATGTTGTGTCAGTGTTGCAGGGCGCACTAGGGTTGAGCATTGATGTTCCGGTTGCGGGCCCCATGTCGAAGAGGTCCGTTCTCTCGCTATTCTGGTCGATGCAGCTAAAGCAACAGCACTAGGAGAGTAATCTGAAATCAGCTATGTCCTGCCCTCCTTGACCAGGGCCAATCGGGTCACCCCATTAAAATGGACTTACACCATTTGATGAATCAGTGAAGGTGAGCATGTTTCGATGAGAAATCTGGCAGCATCAATGCATCTCATGGATCACATCCTAGAGTCCGCCCTGATAAACTTCCTCCATAATCCCGCGAGGTCAGAAAAGCATTCCTTTGTCCAACATTGGACAGGCAGACCAAAAACCTCAATCCATACTCTTCTGTTAAGTGAGCCAAGAATCTCGCCAGAGTATTTAGAAACCTTATTGAATTTCCTAAGCAGAACCTCGCGATGGGGGCCGAGGTAGAGCTCCACAGTCTCAACGGAATTACAGACCAGGACGAATGTGTTGGTGCTTAGCCCTTTAGGGGTTAAGCCGTGAAGGTCGTTCTCTGTGATAAAGGTGAGAATGCTATCCAGACTCGCCTTACCTGATGTGTGCGCAATAATAGACCGCTGAAGCCAATCCTCCACATTCTTGTTGGTGTTAGAAACCACGATCCTTGGAATGTCAGAACCCACATAGTCTCTAGTCTGAGTAGGAGGTGTCACATCCTGAACATGTAATCGGTCGGTGTCTCTGCTCTGCTGAAAGGCCCTAGAACGATACTGGCTTCGGCCTGATGACTCCGTTGATCTTCTTGGTGGGTTAGCCCATTCAACCCTAAGCTTAGCTTTCACCACCCATCTACCATTCATAATTGAAATTGCTCTTGCAGCTTCCCTCGGATTATGAAACCGGACAAAACCATACGAGCATCTAGACCGTAGCCTCTTCTTAGCAGGAACAAATACATCATAAACTGACCTGAAATTACGGAAGACATACTTGAGCCAGGAATTTGTTGTTCTCTCAGGTAAGCCATCAACGAAAATGGACACCGTTTCTCGGGGTATTGGCATTGGTCTTCTGGTTAAAATGAAAAATTGATGGAAGAAAAGGGGGGTGGTGGGTCTGTTGGTGGTGGTAGTAGGAGGAGGAATAGGGTTAATCTCTTCCTATAACTCCCCCTCCCTCGCTCATGTTTATCTCTTCCTCTCGCCAGCTCTAAATTTTGATTCCGGTCTTCATAGTTTTCGAGGCTTATTCACAATAGGAGTCCAATTTTTGGATTAGAAGGTAGTAAAGGTAAGTATATTACTTCCCTTACTTGTTTGTGAAATATAAAGATTGCTTTACATGATTTGATGTATAAGATTATTTTGAACAGTTTATTAGTTTGTTAAAAAACAGAATGAGGCATATGTGTCTAATTGATTATGTAATTTCTACTCTTATGATTTGAATTATATTGATTTTTTTTGTTCTTTTGATGTTGAAAAATGTCAGTTTTTGAAGAAATTTGTACTTGTGATTATGAGAAAAAAATTATTGTGAACTCGTATTTGAATTGAAAGGTTTTATGGGAAGAGCTCACAGATAACTACATGACCTTTAAGGGTCTATCAACGAAAGAATGTGAGAAATGTCAAAGTCGATATGTGACCTTGTCGTGGGAATAGTAGTGACACACAGTCTTCGATTCGTCTGTCAGTTCTTCTGAACTAACAGATACTATGTTGACCCTGATGGGTCTATCAACTTAGAATCATTTCGAATGTGAAAAATGTGAATGTCAATCTGTGACCCTATCGCGCGAATAATACCGGCCGTTGTCTCCAATTGATATGTGAGTTTTACCTAGAGCTCTTGTGAAATAAATTTAAGTATAAAGTGGTGATTTGTGCTTTTTTGTAACATGAAATTTTGTAGATAAATTGTGTTTTAAATAATATGCCTGATCAGGGTATGGTGTGTGGTGTACTTACTGAGTGTGTTGTTTGCTCACCCAATTCCTTGACTTTCTATATTAGTAGCTTACGGCAAATTCTTGAAGGACGAGGAAGATAGAGCAGATTCCTATTTCAATAATTACTTTAATTTTCGCATTTTTAGTATTGTAGCAGGATCTTATGGACTATTTGAGATATTGTAATTTGACCTTTCATACTATTAGTTTTAAATCATTGGTGACGATGTATTTGGATCCGGTTTCATATATGTATGGGAACTTTTAGGGAAATTTAACGAATTATGATTCAAAAGTTTTTGGCTTCGTACTTTGATGATATTTTTATTATAATACGGCCGTGTAGCACCCTTATTGACTTAAGCCTATTCGCTATAATGTTAGGGGGCGTTATATACTTGGTCTTAGTCAATGTAACCTCTAGGCTCGACAAATCTCGGTTGAGGAAGCAAATCAAGAAGATGACGACCTTTGACAAGGGCAAGCATGATTTCATCATTTTGTCCCTGAAAGCAACGAAGACAGTCCTTCAAACCAACAATTGACAGTAGAAGAATTACTCCTTTAAAATTTGCATTGAAAATCATGTTGCAATTGATGGATTTGTGTAGGAACTGAGGATTTTGTCTGGGCTTGGGTTTTAAAGGTAATAATTACACCTTTAAAATTTGCATTTAAAATTTTAAAATAAAAAATTTATATGGAATAACTGTTCCAATTAAATAAAGAGTATACCTAATTTTGGGATGAAGCTTGTGGTTTTCAATATCATTGGCAATGATGGATTGTGATTTGGCACATGGGTGACGCTTTGAAGCATTAGATTAAATATAACATCATTTAGTGCTGTATCTTAAAAAATTTATTAGAGCAGACATAAACGTTGTTAGGATCAAACTTTTACATTGGATCATTAGGTAGGTGTCTTCATGATAGAAATTGTAGGATCAAACAAGAATAGTACAATTCTACAAAATATGTAATATAAATAATTTTAATACTGCAGTTGGTTCTATAATATCATGAGAAAAACCTTCACAACCCAATCGAAAATTATACCGAGTAACGAAGTAGATAAATATTAGCATATAATATAAATGTGCTATTTAGTGTTTATATGATCACGTGGTTCTCATGACAACCATGATATAATGCCAATTAAATTTCAAACTAGCAAACTTATGGCTATAACTCAAAATAAACTTTAAATCATACACTAATAAACTACGCATCTTTAGGCCTTGTTTGGTATGTAGGAAGTAGATGCGGAAGTAAAAATTTATGGGAAGTCTAGATTTTGGCTCCTATTTGTTTGGCAAAAAGTAGTTAGAATAAGGAAAATGAAAATTTTCAATTCCTTCAAAATACTTGAAATGACTTACTTAACCTCCCCAAGTAAGTTCCAATTCCTTTATTCCAACTAGCCACCCGAAGGAAATTTATTTCTCAGTCTGATAACTAAACATGTTTTGTATACTTCATGAAAAGTTGATATAGGAATTAAATTCTTGGGAAGTATTACTTTCCGCAGTAATTCAATTCATGGGGCAGCCAAACGATGCCTTTGTAGGAAATATAGCTTGTAGAATGACAATACTGCGTATAATTGAGTGTATAATACTGTGTAAAATAATGTAATAAACACTGGTAAAAATTACAGTAAAATTAACCAAAAATTACTAGAAAAAAAAATAGTGCTGATGTTATCTGAAAAATACAGCGAATGTCAACCGAAAATTACAGTAACTTTTAACCGCAAAAAATAGTAAAACGCAGTGTGAAGATCCGGTATAACGCAGTAAAATAATATCGCAGCAAAATAAATCGAAAAGATGCAACCAAATAATGAACACGACAATCAAATAATACGGAAAGAGTGAGAGTAGGTTAGAAAATACCGAAGATACCATGCCGTGGGAAGTACCACTGTCCTAAATGATTATTTCGCCGCTGCTCCAGTGCATACAGTGGTGTCGGCGGCCGTTCTCCAGGGTTAACATGGTCCTACTATTAACGTGCACTCCTTAATCGTTGGGTAGGAGAGAATGAGAACTTTGCCCGGAATGCTCAAAAAAGACAAAGGCCAAGAGAAGAAGGAGGAAGAGAGAGCTTTTCTTTTTTAGAGATGATAATAAACTCAAGTTAAACAACCTATTTATATTAATTCTCAAGCTCAACGGTTATAAACACTGAAATAATGGTGATTAATGTGGTGCTCCCAATGACTTGAAACAGTTCATTTGCATTGATATGGATCCCAACGGCTATTAACATTTTCCGGGCATTAAAAACGAGCCCAACAGCTAGTTATTGTAAATTTCTGCAAAACAAATATACCCGATGAGAAAAATATCACCCACACCCTCGCCCGAGCACGGCGGCCGGTGCGCGCGTGCGCATGAGTGTGGTTCCCACCATTCCTCCACCCAAGACTTAATTCAAATAGATTAACATCATACACCCTTATAAACCCAACTTACCCCCTTTAAATTGTCAATGTGGGATTGGGGACCTTTAGTTTGTAATCACAAATATAACTTCCTACAAATCAAGATTTAGCTTGTATCATTTTTCCAACAGCCTTATCATAGTTCCATCTTTTATACCTTTGTTATAACTTCAAGAGTAACGTACGAAGTTTTAAAAGATATATTTAGCCAAAAAAAAAAAAAAAAAAACACCTCTAGCAGAATTTAAGTAGTACATTATTCTATCTTTGAAATTTTGTTGAATCTCATGGATCGTATGATCATAGGAAATCAAAATTTCACTAACACTCAGAATTGATTCATGTTGATATTGAAGAACTATAGTAGTTCTGTATTTACTTTGTATTTTGCTCGTACTTTTGCATTTAGTATTTGTTTAATTTCCTTAAATGTTATAGCAATTAGTGATTCTTGACCATGTATTCAAGAGAGCATTCAAGAGCGTCTTCATGGTGGCTCCTCCATAGTCGTGGCCAACGGGCCGGGTCGGCCCGGAAACCGGCTCGGCCCGGCCCGTTTATGGCCCGGCCCGACCCGCATGGCACTGTAGGGTGCCGGGCCGGGCCTCGGGCCTAATTTTTTCAGGGCCTGGGCCCGGCCCAAAAGAGCCGTTGGCTCTATTGTTGTACAGAGCCAACGGCCCTTTTTTTACAAAAAAAAAAAAAAAATTATATTTTTTTTTCTATAAATACTTAAACCTCCCCAACTCATTTTCTCACAAAATCTTCAATTCTCTCTTCTCTCTCTATACATTCATCATCTCCCATCTTCTCCAATTTGCTAATTACAAAATTGTGCTCTAAAGTTCGAAGTTCGTAAAGTATTTGGCTGAAGTGTGAATTTTATTGTTCTCTCGTTTCGGTAATTTTAGTATCGTAAATTTTTTTGATTCGCATTTTTAGTTATTTAATTTTCATTACTACTTACATTTTATAAATAATAATCATTTATACTAATATGGAACACAACTCTTCATCATCTGGAGCCGATCGTGCTAGTTCTAGCTCTTCTCGGCCACCCAGAATCCCTAAAAGGACTAGAATTGTCTTACTTGATACTGAAGAACGAGCTTTTATACAACCAGACCCAACACCCCAATACACTGATGATAACATAGATTATAACTTTTCACAACCACAAGATTATCATGAGTCAGGTAGTGGTGGGGTTGGAGACTCACAAACTGATGAGGAACCCACCCCCACCACCGATGCCCAGCCTGAAACTAGTAGGCGTATATCTAGTGGGGTATGGAAGCACTTTACCCTTAATAAGACAACTAATAAAGCAACCTGTAAATTATGTGACCCACCTAAGAATTTTAGCCATCAACCCGGCAGTGGGACGGGCACACTAAATAGACATATACTTAGGTGCCACCCCGAGCAATTCCCAGAAAAGAGCCAACAACGTTTAGTACAGCAAGTGACCAGTGCACTTGCTAATTTTAGGTTCTCTCAGGAGAGCAACCGTAGGGGGCTAGCTAAATATGTAATTTTGAGTGAAAGGCCTTTTAGTACTGGCGAAAACCCACATTTCGTCGACTACCTCCAACGAAATGTGAACCCCGCCATTGTGAGGATTCCTCAGAGTACCGTAAAGCGGGACGCTTTTACGTTGTACCACAATCTTAAAATTGGGATACATACACTTTTTGCGACGAACACGAGCATGTTCTCGTTGACGTCGGACGTATGGACGTCTAAACCCAGCCAACCTTATATGTGCATAACGGCACACTGGACCGATGAATCCTTCATCATCCAGAAGAGAAAAATTCATTTTGGGCTTTTAGATTGCCCCCATACTGGCGAGGTAATTACGGGTGCGATTATGTCGGCAGTCCGCGATTGGGGCATAGAACAACGTATCTTCAGTATTACGTTTGACAATGCTTCCAATAACACTGCATCCGTAGCACATTTAATTAGGAAATGAGACCCATGTTAGGTGGGAAGTGTTTTCATATTCGTTGCATCTGTCACATTTTGCATTTAATGGTAATGGATGGTTTAGATCTTATAGACGCATCCCTTGCCACCTTAAGATCTGTAATAATATCAATTAAAGCATCCGTCGCTAGGAAAAAAAGGTTTAAAAATGTATGTAGGTTGCATAAGATAGAATATAAACAATTTAAATTAGACTCCAAAACTAGGTGGTCGTCTACGTTAGTAATGTTAGAGCGCATTCTACCATACAAAGACGTTCTGATGGAATTCGCTCAGAAAAATCGTGTAGAATGGCGCGATTACAACCTGGACGGTATACATTGGAAGACAATAGATGAAATTTGTAAATTTTTTAGCATGTTTAAAGACGCGACAACATTTTTTTCGGGTTGCTACTATCCGACCATGCCTCAAGCAATATCAACATTACTTGATATTGTAAATTGAATGGTGGGTAATCAATCCAACCCCATTTTGTTCGGATCGATTATGGCAATGAAAGAAAAGTTTGCCAAATATTTTTCTGAACTACCTCTTACTTATTGCTTTGCAACTATTTTAGACCCTCGTTGTAAACGCGGGGGTTTTAACTTATTTTGCCAACATTTTTTTAAATATTTGCATCCTACTCTTAATGTCGACACTTTCATTGCCGATGTCGATAACGACTTGCATAATTTATTTTCAGAGTATTCTCGTAAATTATCATTTAATAATCCTAGTACTACTACAGTAGGATCTTCCACATCTAGTGGAAGTAGTTCACACATGTCATATTCGTGGAAGCTGTTGGAGCAATTTACGCGTGCAGTAGCCCCCACGTCATGTGACGAGCTAGATTATTACTTGCGGACACCGTTGGTCCATATTTTCGGGCCGCCAGCCAACCCGCATTTTGACCTTTTACAATGGTGGAACACAAACCAAACCCAATATCCCGTGCTTTCCACCATGGCACGTGATATACTAAGTTGTCCGGTGTCTTCAGTAGCATCGGAGTGTGCTTTTAGTCTTGGTGGCAGGTTGCTTGGAATGAAGAGGGCAAAGCTATCGCCGTCGAGCTTAGAGACGTCCGTGTGCTTGAAGGATTGGCTGCTAGCTGAGGCAAGAGATCAACAGAGAATGAAGATGGATTCATCGAGCGATGAAGAAGACGACCGCACAACTGATACGTCAAATGATGGCGTAGAAACCCCCCGATATGACTGATATCAAGATTCAAGACTTTTGTATGTTAATTATTTACTTTCAAATATTTACGTCAAAAGATGACCGCACACTCCATATGTCAAACTCTATATTTTTTGATAAATAAATTTGTATTTTTAAATATTAGGCCCCAACTTTGTATTTGTATTTGATACGTTATTTATTTACTGATATTTTTTTGATAATTACTTGTTGTATATTATATTTTATTTATTACATATATTTAATATTTTTTTTGAACATGTATACTTGGAAAGAAATATATTTGTATCTCATATTATTTATCAATGAATTACAATAATTTTAGTACAAAACGACTACATATTTTTTAAATTTTTTTTTAATTTAGTTAAAAAGGCCGGGCCTGGTCCCGGGCCGGTCCCGGCCCTGGAGGCCCTCGGGCCCGGCCCGTTTCTCTAGCTGGCCAGGCTTGGCCGAGCCCGGGCCCGGCCCGACCCGGCCCATGGCCACCACTATTCCTCCACCCCCATAACCGGCCATAATATTACAAGAAAAATAAATTAATCATCTATTAAATATGTGGTTATATAGTATTTTAGTAGGTAACTTTATTTTAGTGATAATGTAGATAATTTTCGTTTATTACGCAATTAAAATATTAGTTAGTTATTTCCTCCCAATTTTTATAAATAGGGGATTAGAGTTATAATCGAGAATATGAATTGAATATGAATGAAATCTCTCTCCCTATTCTCTCCTCTCTTTCTCTTTCTCTTTCTCTCTCTCTAAATTTCTTCTCTCCCTTTTCCCTAATTTTACTATTAAAACCTAGTTAAACTTCAAAGAGGGAAATCTAGCCACTCTTCCTAGTTTTAACTGTATCATTGGTGTCTGAGCTAAATGAACCTTTAGACTTGTGGAGCAGAGGTGTCATGCTATCAATATAAGTTCTGAGCTCAAAAACTGAGTAGTCGAAGAACTAAGATGACAAGGATCTAGAATGGCTGAGCAATTTCGGAAAATGGATTTCAAGGATCTAAAAGGGGCAAGGTCGTCAAGACTCCAATAATGGCTTGTCAAAAGAGGCTGCAAAGCTCTAAATCGCAGGAAAAAATAAAGGCAAACTAAGAGAGGTCTATAAGAACTTCTTAAAGATATGTCATCTGGAAGCAATGTGAAGAGGCTTCCTGAACCTTTGAGTAATGAAAGAAGAAAGACGAAGACCGGAAAAAGGGTCGACAAGGTTTTAATAGTTGAGAAACTTCTTCAGGGAGAGTGTACGTGGCAGACTGGGAGGAAGCTCGAGCTGAGCTTTGATGGTGACGATCGAGCAACTTGCAATGATGGATTATGATAGTTTTTGACTTGAGTACCTATCGTCCTTCTTCTCTTTGATTCTGTGATCTCATCTCCCAGCCTGATCCTGGCACTCCCTGTTTTATTTTTTAGTGTCTGTAGTCATCTAGCGTCTTGTGGTCCTATTTGTATTTCGTTTTGCTTTTCCTTTTTTTTAAGTTTTATTCTGTTATTTGTGCTTGTCCTTTTATGGTCCTCGTTTCCTTACGCGGGTGTCCTAGGCCTTGCCTTGGTCGAGTGGCCTGTTTTGTATCGAATTTGTCATTAATTATTGAAAAAAGCATCTAAAAATGGATGGAAAAGTTGCACAAATTTTCGAGAATAATTGATAAATTGGTTAGTAGAGGCAAATCCATGCACTCAACCCCCAAAAAAGTGGAAAATATAGAACCTATTAGCTTGGATGTTAATCAATTGAAATCTGCTATGTTGGAAATGCCGATGGAGAAGAACGAGTGCACGAAAGGTTTGGTGGAGAAGACGGAGGAGGAACGACCAGAAAAAAGCTCACCAAAGCTGCCATTGTTGTTTGGACCAAAGCCAAGCGAGTTAAAGCCACCACCATTACTAAGGCTCCGATTGACTTCAACCTACATAGTGACTGGGTGGTGGAGGACGACCAACAAAAGCCGGCGTGGCCAACGTAAACAGTGCCAGAGAGGGACACACGGCTGCAGAAGGTGCAGCCCAATGGGGGAACCCACATTTTAGGACTTTCCTTGAGAATGAAAAGGTCAAAAATACCAAATTACCAATATGTCCTTCAACTATTAAATAATGACCACCATATCCCTCCTGGTTATTTCCATTCAGGTGTTCCTATGGGCCTAATATTTACTTTTTATGGCCCAATTTTTACTTCTACTTGTTGGGTTAAATGCAGGGATGGTAATATTTTATTATGCCTGGTTTAAATTTTTCTCTTGCTTAACTTTATTTTATTTGTACATTTATAATTAGTATCCAGAGTACTCAATGCATATGGAGTAATGTTTCAACCTTTATCCTTGAGGACAAGAGTGGTTTTCAGAAGGGAAATATGTTACATAAAAAATAAACTAATCACGTATTAGATATGTGGTTAAATATTATTTTAGTAAGTAGCTTTATTTTAGTGACAATGTCGGTAATTATCCTTTCATTACACGATTAAGATATTAGCTAGTTATTTTCTCCCAATTTTTATAAATAAGGGATTAGAGTTATAATAGAGGATATGAATTGAATGTGAATGCAATTTCTTACTACTATTCTCTCCTCTCTCTCTATCTCTTTGACTTTCTTTCACTATCAAACCCTGTTAAACTTCAATTAGAGCAATCTAGCCACTCTTCCTAGTTTTAACTACATCGCATAATTATCATTTTCATCATGTAATTGCTCTTAGGCATCGGATTCTTTGCTTTCTAGATAGTGGCGGATCCACAATTTGTAACAACTAAGGGCACAATGCAAATGAATATATATATATATATATATATATATGTATGTGTTTGTGTAACCTAGTATGGCAACAACAAATGACGGATCCAAAAAATTCAAATAATGAAGGCAAATAACAATTTATAAATTATGCCCTAAACATAATAAATAAATTATAATCAGCTACTAAATTGCATATATTTACAAAATTAATCAAGATCAAAGAATATAAAAGCTAGTGTTCAAAAAAAGAATATAAAAACTAAAAATTAATTAATTACACAAAATAAAGCAAGTAGGACTAGAAATTAATAGAGTAAAATATTTATAACTTCACTGGAAATTTTATGAGTAATCATAAATAAAAAATTAATTGATTTGTCAATTAGATGCTATGATAGTGGGTGATCCTTTTGAACAATATGATAGTGGATGATGGGGAGTACTATTTAATGACAAAAAACAAAGGACGCCTAATTTCTTGAAAAGACTAATATGGAGAAATAAAATATTAAGATGGGATATGGGACGCTTAACATTTTCATTTAGGATGATGTTTAGCCAATGTATATACTCATATGTTATAACTAATATTCACTAAGAGAAGTAATGGATCTAACATTCTAATAATGTGGGGTTCATAATTGCTATAAAAATAAAAATAAATATTTTTTTACATAATTAATTAACTAAAATTAAATATATAATTATTAAAATAAGCTTATAATAAAATATTATTTAAAAAGTAGAGATACTAGCATAGAAAAAATATTAAATGATTATTATTTAATAAGTTAATAAGGATGAGCAAAATTCTGTTCAAAAAAATAAAAATAAAAAAAAGATGTGGAAAATGGAACTTTTCATGGAGGGGAATAGAGGACCCAAAAGTTTAAGAAAAAATGAACGGAAAAGGAGGCAAGATGAATCAAACCCGCAACCTAGTATAAAACATAACTATACAATATATTTGCCAAAACCACTAGACTGTCGGCCGCAATATAGCAACTATGAGTGCATTATTATAAAAATATACTAATAATCAACCATTCAATGGGGCACGTGCCCTCAAACCTCAAAGGATGGATACGCCTCTGTTTCTAGGGTTTCTAGTCCTTTGGTTCACTTTTTAGTTGTATTATAAATTGAGATCTCTTTGTTAATAATATTTATTCAAGTTTTCCCATCTCAAGAATTCATTTTCTAATATTTCACTTTTATTTGTGTTATTTTAATTTTTACATGATATTAAAGCAGGATTAGACCCAGATTAAGTCAAGGTGCTTCGGTCATTCCTCCCTATCCCTCAGTGAAACACACCATCTCTCATCTCTCTTGATTTTATTTGGGTAGATTTCGTATTTTTTTAATCACCTAATGGAAGGGGTGAATTCTAGTCCAATTGTTGTACTATTTGTTTCAAGGGAATTTCCTAATGTTAACTCGCCCTATTACGTTCATCCCTCGGATCACCCGGGTTTATTATTTGTTTCGGGATGTTTTAACAGGTCCCAATTTTCTAGCGTGGGGGCACTCAATTTATAAAGCTTTTAAGGCAAAACATAAGATTGGTCTGCTCGATGGAAAAATTGTGAAATCAAGCGAGACTCGCCGAATTTCGAAAATTGGAGTGCCTACGATTTAATGGTATCTTCATGGCTTTCAAATTTTGTTTCTAAGGAAATCAATGCTAGTATAGCTTATTTTGAAACTTCTCATGACATTTAGCTAGATTTTATTGTACATTCTCTCAAGGAAATGTGACTCATGTTTATAAAATTAAGCGCGGAATTTCACATGTAAAACAAGAAAATATGCCCATGTTCACATATTTTACCAAATTGAGATTGTTATGGAATGAACTTTACATATTAGTTGCCATTCCGCCTTGCATTGTGGCTCCTGTCAAACTTGTGTGGCTATTTGTGACATGGACAGGCTCCTAGATTTGTTGATGGGAGTAGACCCATCATTTGCCATCACACAATCCCAATTAATGAACACCAAACCCTAGGCCTCCATTGCTAGTGCTTATTCTACTCTTTGCAAGAGAAGAAGCAACAAATTATTGCTTTTGGTAGTGTTGTCCCAGAAGCGGCAACTCTCGTCGTTAAAGGGAATAATGTGACAATAGGAGGGAACTTGTCCGCTTCAAACGGACAATCTCCTAGACAGAATAATCAGTTGTCTTATTCTCATTGTAAAAGGCAGGCCCATACATGGGAACAATGCTACTAGCTTATTAGATATCTTGTCGGGTGGAAAAAATATGCTTTGGGTGGACCACAATGCGCAGCAACGGTTGTTACGTAGTCACAATACCACCCGCAGTAGCACGCGCCACAAAACATGTTAATGTAGCCGCCGATGCTGCTTCCCACACCTTATAGTCCAGTGGGTGTTGAACACGGTTCAGGTGAAAATCCTATTGTTGGGCTTTCGGGTCTTAATATTAGTAGTTGTTGGCTCTTCTTGAGAGTTAGCACTCCTTGTGTTAACTTAACAAGTCAGGCATCGTTTAGAAATAATATTTAGACTATTGACACTAGGTCTTCCAATCATATGGTCTCCTCTAATTTTGTTTTGGACAATGCTTGCGTTAATAATATGAATGGGTCCACTTTACCTGTTTCTTATGTTGCCCGCCCTGTTATATCAAACAATATTACCCTTGAGAATGTTTTACAGATACCTAATTTTAATTGCAATTTACTTTATGTAAGTGAGTTGGCTAGAGAGAGAAATTGTACATTAACTTTCTTTCAAAATTTTTGTGTAATACGGGACCTTCCATTTAGGAGGCTAACTAGATCGGTAGAGAGCGAGATCGGCTATATTTCTTGGAGTCACACTTAGTTCCAAGGGTTGCGCATGCTCGGGATTCTACTAAGAAGGCTATTTTCTAGCATCGTAGGTTGGGCCACATTCTGTTTACCAAGTAATGTAGTTTTAAGCATATAAGTTTTGGGATTGATGTTGATGTTGTTTATGGCTCGTGTTACCAAGCCAAACAATCTCGTTAATCGTTTCCTTTATCTGTTAGCAAAACTGTTGGTGGTTTTGATTTGATACACTATGATATTTGGGGACTGTATTGGACTTATCTATAATAGGAGCTCTTTTTTTCTTACTATTGCTGATAATTTTAGTAGATGTACTTGGTGTTTTTGATGCGAGATAAGTGATTCGTCTCATATTTACACATTTTTTAATTGTTATTTTAATTATTTTGCACCTATTTAATTATAATTCTACACTCATTATGACAATTTTTATGTTTAACAGGTTTGAAATTAAAGTTCCGAAAATTGTCAAATGTTGGTGCAAATAAGACAAATTCGATGCGGAAATAATTAAATCAAGACAAACGAGACTCGGGACAAGAATGTAAAAGCTCGACTCACACCGCTACAATACCCGAGCCGGCACTGTTCATCATCTTCATCCCCAAACTGCACCACTACAATAACCTCGTCACCACAAACAGCCCAGCCGAAGCAAGCCCATCAACCCCAAGCCCACGAGCAGGCCCAACCGGCCCACGACACCACCGACCGAACCCACACCGTCATCTTCCACCACCAACTCAGACCCATCTCCGGCCCAACACCAGCTCGACCCGCACCAGCACGGCCCAACAGCGCCGACTTAGGGTTAGTTTTGATTTAAAAGGAAGAGGGGGGCTCCGGGGTTGGGGGCTCGCTCTTCACCACCACTGCGCTCTTCTCTCTCTCTCTCCTTCGTCTGTTTCTTTCTTTTCTTTATTTTAATTTTTCGTTAAATTGGAACGAGAGTGAAATTAGCGTGGAGATCAACATGAGTTTGTTCAACTTCTTCTTCACCTGATCATCCTTGATGGAGAGCTAACTTGCTCTCTGGGGTTAGATGAAATCTTAGCCTTTACTTTTGTTTACTTTTAATTTGGGTTAATTTGATTGTTTACATGAATTATTTGGTTGAGATAAATACTTTGAAGTGTTATATTTTTATTGTTTATTCAATTGAGATGATTATTGAGTTTGTAACCTTTAATTGTTAATATTGATATTTATAAATTAATTCTTTGTGCTTGTAGCCTTAGGATTAATTAATCATGCAATAGTATTAATCGAATTGTTAATTAAAGCCTATCTTCCCTATGTTTTAGTTAGATAGGGTCAACACGTAATAATTAACAATACGTTAGGTAGAGCCTATTTTCCTTATGCTTTAGTTAGATAGGGTCAATACGCAATACTAACAACATTATCTTAGTAGGTTGAAGCTTGTAACCTAAACCACTACCCATGTGACAATTAATAATCACAAGTTAAAAGTTAACGCAAAAGTGATTGGCTAACGATGGATTCGAAACCCTAGATTCCAATTTAACACATTTTTCCGATTAGAAGTAGATTACCTTAGTTTAATTGTTGTTTCCTTAGCTTAATTAATACGAAAACCTCTCAATTTTATTCAAATCAATTTAAGTCATAGAATAAATTCACGCACTCTTTGTCCCTATGGCTGGACACCCTCTCGCCCTACACTTCAATTTAGGTGTGTTTAATAGATTGGGTTTTATATTAAATTTTGATAAACGTAAAGAAACACATCAAGATTTTGGCGCCGTTGCAGGGGACTAGGCAACGTTCGTGATTTTATTTTTGTGATTTTCTGTGATTTTTAACTTTCTATTTCTTGTTTAATTTTAAATTAATTTATTTTATATTTCAACCTAGGATTTGAAATCTTAATTTGATTCTTAATTTAGGATTTTTAATTTTTAATTCTCTTTAATTGTTATTGTCTCTTTTCTTAAAAAAAATAAAAATTCTTTTTATTTTTTTATTTTTCTTGAGATTTTCGCGCGTAAATAGATTTTAGGGTATTTTGTTATTAGTATTTTTTTTTTAGTATTTGTTTTTTCTGTTTTATTCGTTTTGCTTATTTAATTTTTAATTTATTTGATTTGTGTGGTTAATTGTTCATGCACGGTCGTCGCTCTTTGTCTCTGGACCTTACTAGATTCGACCCTGAAATTGAAAGAACTTTAAGAGACCTTAGAGCCCAACACCGAGCACAAACCATAATGATTGACGAGCAGCAACCACATACACTTATGGACTACTTTACTCCCACCATATATGCTTCACCCTCCTGCATTAGGTTGCCACCCGTAGCCCATCAGTTCGAGCTTAAGCCACATACAATACAAATGCTTCCTTCATTCCACGGCTTAGGTAATGAGAACCCATACACACACTTGGACAGTTTCATGGAGGTTTGCTCAACCTTTAGGATTCCTAACGTCAGTGATGACGTCATCTTGGTTTGCCTCTTTCCTTTCTCTTTAAAGGAAAAGGCTAAATATTGGTTAGGCACCTTACCTAGTGGGACGATTAGTACTTGGACTCAATTGCAACAAGAATTTCATAAGAAATTCTATCCTATTAGTAAGACTAACACCGCTAGAAGAGCCATTAACACCTTCGGCCAACTCCCTACTGAAGGGTTTCACGAAAGTTGGGATAGGTTTAGGGAACTTTTATGAGCCTGTCCGCATCATGCTATCCCTAAATGGCAACTAGTCCAAAATTTCTATTATGGGTTAAACGAGAAGGGTCAACGAACTGTTGATGCCTCGTGTGGTGGTCAGTTCCTTAGAAAGAATGAGGACGAGGCGTGGGAACTGTTTGAACTTTTGAATGAGAATTCACAACAATCTGCCGCACATGCACGTCTTAATGCTACTAGGTTAGATAGAGGAGTAAATGAGATTGCTCACAGCTCCATCTTAGATGAGAAAGTAGACTCTCTTGCCTCTTCCGTAGAGCAGTTAACTTCCCTATTTGGGATGACACTGATCCCCTCTACTGCACCTAATATGTCTCATGTTTCAAATGTGCAAATGGTTTTCCCTTCATGCTTTAGTGTCTCCCATTTTACACATGGCTGCCCCTCTGCTTCACCTCATGTGGAGTGGTCGGAGAAACATGTCAATGCAGCCCAAGGATTCCCACGAAACAACCCATACTCTAACACATACAATCCGTGCTGGAGAAACCATCCTAACTTCTCCTGGAGGCAAGGAGGAGAAGGACAGTTTATGCCACAACAACAGAACCCACGACCTCAACGACCTGGTATGACACGACCCATCGGTTTTCAACCGCAAGGGTATGCTTCCAACTACTCTCAACCTCCCAATTTGAGCACTAATTTGAATTTTGAAGAGAAGGTTTTGAGTGTGCTGAAAGGTTTGGAAGCTAATTCCCAACTCCTCCACTCCCATACAAAATCGATTGCAAAGCTAGAAACCCAAATAAGTCAACTAGCTAACACTCAGAGTAGGAGAGATGAGGGAAGACTCCCTAGCCAGGCTGTAGAGAACCCTAGGAAATTTGTAAGACAAGACAACTATCTTTCCCAGCAATAATAAGCAAAATCCATTACAGTGTTGAGAAATGGGAAGGAGGTTGACAATGGGGTGAGCGCTGAAAGTGAGTACCCATGAGTAGTGAGGAAGAAGAGAAGAGCAAGGAGAGAGAAAAGGAGACCGATGAGGTCAAGCACCCTTCTTCCACTCCTAAAGCCTCTGATCTTCCCTCGTCATATGGACCTAGAGTACCCTCCCCCCAAGCTTTAATTGCGCCACATCCAAATGGGAAGGACAAGAAGTGGGAAGATATTTTGGAGACATTTAGGCAAGAAAAGATAAGCATTCCCCTTCTTGATGGGATTAAAAAGATCCCGGCCTATGCAAGGTTTATTAAGGACCTTATGAACCAAAAGAGGCTATCTAGAGCACATCTGCCTAAAAAAGTGTTCTTATCCGAGCAAGTGAGCTCTATTCTGAAGTGTGACACTCCAGTTAAGTACAAAGACCCTGGTGTCCCCACCATCTCTTGTTCACTTGGGGACTACCAGATCGATAAAGCCCTACTGGACTTAGGAGCGAGTGTCAACATTATTCCTTACTCGGTTTATGAGAAGTTAGGCCTAAGAGAGTTGCAACCCACCACGGTGACCTTGCAATTAGCAGATAGATCAACTAGGATTCCCCATGGTGAGCTGATTAATGTGCTAGTGAGAGTAGACCTGCTGATTTTCTCGTGCTTGATATGGAACCTTCTAGCCATTCAAAAAACCATGTCCCTGTCATTCTAGGTCGGCCTTTCTTAGCGACGGCCAATGCTACCATTAATTGTAGATCTGGGGTAATGGATGTTAGCTTTGCCAATATGACTATTAGGTTAAATATATAAGGCTTTGATGTCACCGACTAGTGAGGATGAGTCGGAGTGTTGCTGGGTGGATGTTATTGATGATTTGGTGGACCAAACACTCCGTTCTATCCTAATTAGTGATTCCCTTGAGTGGGCACTAGTATATGATTGTTCTGATGATTTTGAGATTGAAAATGACATTGGAGAGATGAATGATTTGCTTGAGATATGTGCCCCTTTAGAGACTTGTCATTGGCTGTCAAAAGTGAAAGCTTTTACCTACGCTTTCGGATTCCCCTGCCTTGCCTTCCATAGTTTCACCACCCAAACTTGAACTTAAGTCGTTGCAGTCTACTCTTAAGTATGCTTTCTTAGGACCCGATAAGACTTTACCTGTGATTATCTCTTCTCAGTTGTCTAGGGAACATGAGGATGCTTTGATGATAGTGCTTAGTGATCATACGAGTACCATTGGGTGGTCTATGGCCAATTTGAAGGGTATAGACCCTTCCATTTGTATGCATAGGATATTTCTTGATGAGAATCCTAGGCCCATTAGAGAGATGCAATGGAGGTTAAACCCTTACATGAAAGAAGTGGTAAAGAAAGAGATTATGAAATTGCTTGATGCGGGTATCATTTACCCAATTTCTGATAGTAGGTGGGTTAGTCCTGTTCAAGTAGTCCCAAAGAAGTCGGGTATTACTGTGGTTAGGAGTAGTGATGGAGAGTTAGTGCCCACTAGAGAAACCACGGGTCGGAGAGTATGTATTGACTATAGGAAGCTTAACTCTGCCACTAGGAAGGACCATTTTCCTCTACCATTCATTGACCAGATTTTGGAGAAGTTAGCTGGTAAGAGCTTTTACTGTTTTCTTGATGGATATTCAGGATATAACCAGGTAGCAGTCTACCCAGAGGATCAGGAAAAAATGACTTTTACGTGCCCCTTCGGCACATTTGCCTATCGTAGGATGCCATTTTGTTTATGTAATGCACCCGCTACATTTCAAAGATGCATGATGTCTATCTTTTCTAACATGGTAGATAGATTTCTTGAGGTTTTTATGGATGATTGCTTTGTTTTTGGTTCTTCATTTGATGAATGTTTGCAGAATTTAAGACTTGTGCTAAAAAGATGTGAAGAGACCAATCTTGTTTTGAGTTAGGAAAAGAGTCACTTTATGGTTCAAGAGGGGATTGTATTGGGTCATAGAGTGTCTAAGAAGGGTATTGTGGTTGATAAGGCTAAGGTAGATCTGAATGCAAACTTACCCCCTCCCATAAACATGAAGCAAGTTAGATCCTTTCTAGGTCATGCGGGTTTCTATAGGAGATTCATTAAGGACTTTGGGATGTTAGCCAGACCATTAACTAGCCTGCTAGCTAAGGAGACATCATTTGAGTTTGATGAGTCTTACCTAGAAGCTTTTCAAAAACTACGGTCATTACTTGTTTCGGCCCCCATTATGCAGCCCCCAGATTATTCTCTTCCTTTTGAAATTATGTGTGACGCTTCTGATTTTTCTATAGGTGTTATCTTAGGTCAAAGAGTGAACAAAGTGTCTCATGTCATTTATTATGCTAGTAAAACTCCTAATGATGCCCAACGCCATTACACCACCACTGAAAAGGAGTTGCTAGCTGTTGTGTTTGCTCTTGAAAAGTTTTGTTCCTATCTTTTGAAATCAAAAGTCATTATCTATTCTGACCATGCTGCATTGAAATATTTGCTCTCAAAGAAAGAAATGAAACCTGGGCTCATTAGATGGATTCTTCTACTTCAAGAGTTTGACATTGAGATTAAAGATAAGAAAGGTGCAGAGAATGTGGTAGCTGACCATCTCTCTAGGATTTTCTTTGAGCATCATGATCCATCTATTTCAATGCATGACTCTTTTTCTGATGAGCAACTTTTTGTTGTCTCCCATTCACGTGGTCCTTGGTTCGCAGATATTGTTAACTTCCTCGCTACAGGTGTGATTGCATCTACTTGGTCTAAGCAAGAAAAGGATAGGTTTTACTCTCAAGTAAAGCACTTTTACTGGGATGACCCTGACTTGTTTAAACATTGCGTGGACCAAGTAATTCGTAGATGTGTTCCAGAGTGTGAGTATCATAGCATTTTATCTTTCTGTCACTCATATGCATGTGGAGAACACTTTGGAGGTCGTACGACTGTTGCAGAAGTCCTACAGTGTGGTTTTTATTTTCCTACTCTATTCAAGGATGCTCACAAGTTTTGTCTTGCATGTGAGCGTTGTCAGCGCACGGGCCTAATGACGTGTTGAGACATGATGCCTTTAAACCCCATTTTAACTATGGAAATATTTGATATTTGGGGTATTGACTTTATGGGACCATTTACCCCATCTTTTGGATTTGTTTACATACTTTTAGGGGTCGACTATGTGTCTAAATGGGCTAAGGCCATACCTACTAGGACCAATGACCACAAAGTGGTCATGCAATTTGTCAAGGACCACATTTTTAATCGCTTTGGTACCCCTAGAGCACTCATTAGTGATGGTGGCAGTCATTTCATTCATAGGGCATTCGAGGCACTTCTTAGGAAGTACTCAGTGCATCATAAGATTGCCGCCCCCTATCATCCCCAAACTAGTGGTCAAGTCAAGCTTTCAAACCGTGAGATCAAGTCTATACTTGAGAAAACAGTTGGTCCTGATGGGAAAGATTGATCCCTTGGGCTAAATGATGCTCTTTGGGCTTACCGCACTGCCTATAAAACCCCACTTGGTATGTCACCCTATAGGTTGGTCTTTGGTAAAGCATGTCATTTACCAGTTGAGCTAGAACACGGTGCTTATTAGGAAACTAGAGCTTTGAATTTTGACTTAGACCAAGCTGGATCTAACCGAAAGCTCCAATTGAGTGAACTTGAGGAGTTGAGAAATGAAGCTTATGAGAATGCAAAGATTTATAAAGCTAAAACCAAGGCTTTTCATGATAAACATATTTTGAGGAAAACATTTGCTCCTGATCAAAGGTTTGACTTTTTAATTCTAAATTGCGTCTTTTTCCTGGTAAGTTGAGGTCTAGATGGGATGGTCCTTTTGTGGTTAAGCAGGTATACCTCTCGGGTGCTATTGAGATATACCACCCTAAAGATGGTCATGCATTCACCGTAAATGGTCAAAGGCTTAAACCTGCAGTTGAGTTGGATGGCATTGCTGATGGACAGCTTGTTGAAGTTGTCTCTTTGATGGACACCATGACTGATACTTGATCTCTGCTTGATTCACTACGCCTGGCTGAAGGCATAAAACTTAGCGCTCCTAGGAGGCAACCTAGGTTTTCTATGTCTTGTTTTTAATTTCGTTTTTGAACTAATTAGTTGCTTCGAGGCTTGTTTTCTCTCTTTCAGGTTCTTGTCCCGTGTTGAAGGAGTCATATACACATGTACACACTGCCTTGTCAAGTTGTATTGCTCCATCTCACCTATCTCTTGTGCTTTAATGATTGATATTGTTGCATTGAGGACAATGCATGATTTAGGTGTGGGGGTGAGGCTCATTTGCATGTGCTTATTTTTGGTCAAATTTTTATAATTTTGAACATCTTTTTGTGCATTTTAAGCTTGCATTATGACCGTTTAGTTAAGTTTTCCTTGATCGACGCGTATGTTATGATGACAGTGGGATTAGTTGTTTATTTATTTCTCTTAATTCCATGAAATTAAATGATTCTACTTCATACTTGTTAATGAGTGTTGTTGATTATTGTTGATATTAATGGGTTCTACTCATGCCGCTCACATATTCATTGAGCACAGGACTTTCATATTGTAAAAAATCTGAAGAATTTGAGTAAACAACCTTATATATCTTGAGTTTTGCAAGCCTGCCCCATTGGCTTATCCTAATCCTTGCCCTTGATATAATGTAAAGTACTGGTTGGTCAATGTCAATTCTAATGATAAAGTACATGTTATTAAAAAAAATATAGAAGTCCAAAAATGGACAGAAAAGAAAGAGGAAACAAAAAGCAAAAGAAAAAAAGGGGTTTTCTCCAAAAGGAAAAAAAGAAAAAGAAAAAGAAAAATTAAAAATTGATGTATGTTCGTGAGAAAGTTTCTTTTGTGCTTTAGCAAGGTCAAAATGTTGTAAAGTGGTCACTCATATGCCACTTAAAATTTCTCTATGTATAGGCATGTGTTTAGGTGATTCAATGGTGCGGGTGCACAAAACCTTTATATATTTGTTTGGAAGCGAGAATTTGAGGAGATTATGTGGTATGAAATCCTATTCACTTTCACTTGTGCGTTGCTTGAGTAATTCCTATTAGTTGATACAAAGTTAATGAAATTCTATGACGAGTTTTGAAGTTTAATCATCTGAATTTATGGAATTGGAGAATGCTCTAAATGATTTAATCTTGTCTTGAATTGTAATATAGGTGTTAATCTCGGAAAACTTGGTAAAGATTGGGATGGTTGGGGCAGTTGGTCACTATAGTCTTTATGTTAAATAATATGCTTTGCTCGAGGACTAGCAATGGTTAGGTGCGGGGGTGTTGATGCATCTCATATTTATGCATCTTTTAATTGCTATTTTAATTATTTTGCACCTATTTAATTATAATTCTACACTCATTTTGGCAATTTTTATGTTTAACAGGTTTAAAATTAAAGTTCCAAAAATTGTCAAATGTTGGTGCAAATAAGACAAATTCGATGCGAAAATAATTAAATCAAGACAAATGAGATTCGGGACAAGAACGTAAAAGCTCAACCCACATCGCTATAGTACCTGTGCTGACACTATTCATCATCTTCATCCCCAAACTGCGCCGCTACAGTAACCTCGTCACCACCAACAGCCCAACCCAAGCAAGCCCATCAACCCCAAGCCCAAGAGCAGGCCCAACTGGCCCACGACACCACCGACCGAACCCACACCGTCATCTTCCACCACCATCTCCGGCCCAACGCTAGCCCGACCCGCACCAGCACGGCCCAACAGTGCTGACTTAGGTTTAGTTTTGATTTAAAAGGAAGAGGGGGGCTCGGGGGTTGGGGGTCTCGCTCTTCACTGCCGCTACGCTCTTCTCTCTCTCTCTCCTTCGTTTGGTTCTTTCTTTTCCTGTTTCTTTCTTTTCTTTATTTTAATTTTTCGTTAAATTGGAACGAGAGCGAAATTAGCGTGGAGATCAATATGAGTTAGTTCAACTTCTTCTTCACCTGATCATCCTTGATGGAGAGCTAACTTGCTCTCTGGGGTTAGATGAAATCTTAGCCTTTACTTTGGTTTACTTTTAATTCGGGTAAATTTGATTGTTGACATGAATTGTTTGGTTGAGATAAACACTTTGAAGTGTTATATTTTTATTGTTTATTCAATTGAGATGATTATTGAGTTTGTAATCTTTAATTGTTGATATTGATATTTATAAATTAATTCTTTGTGCTTGTAGCCTTAGGATTAATTAATCATGCAATAGTATTAACCGTATTGTTAATTAAAGCCTATCTCCCTATGCTTTAGCTAGATAGGGTCAATACGTAATAATTAACAATACGTTAGGTAGAGCCTATTTTCCTTATGCTTTAGTTAGATAGGGTCAGTATGCAATACTAACAACATTATCTTAGTAGGTTGAAGCTTGTAGCCTAAATCACTGCCCGTGTGACGATTAATGATCCCAAGTTAAAAGTTAACACAAAAGTAATTGGCTAACGATGGATTTGAAACCCTAGGTTCTTATTTAATACACTTTTCTGATTAGAAGTAGAGTACCTTAGTTTAATTATTGTTTCCTTAGGTTAATTAATACAAAAACCTCTCAATTTTATTCAAACCAATTAAAGTCATAGAATAAATTCACGCACCCTTAGTCCCTGTGGTTCGACATTCTCTCGCCCTACACTTCAATATAGGTGTGTTTAAAAGATAGGGTTTTATATTAAATTTTGATAAACATAGAGAAACACATCAATAAGATAAGTCTCAATCTCACAATATTCTTATGGATTTTTGTAGGCTAGTACAAACTTAGTTTGGCTTACAAGTTAAGCAAGCTAGAATTGATAATCGTGTAGATTTTCTTTTCGACCATTGCTAGAGTTTTATGCAGGGAGAGGAATTTAAATTCAAAATTCATGCAATAACACACCACAACAAAATAGAGTCCTAGAGAAAATGTTCGTCACTTGTTGGAGGTGGCTCGTGCACTTTGTTTTGAGGTAGGTCTACCTAAATAGTTTTGGAGAGAATGTGTTTTGACAGCCACTTACTTGATCAACCTCATGCCAACTCCTCGATTGCAAAATCGTTGTCCATATGAGGTATTGATGCAAAACGTTCCTTCTCATGGTCATTTATACGTCTTTGGTTCTTTATGTTATGTTCATTCGAAAGATTGTACAAAGGATAAGTTTGGAGATCATGTCAATCATTTTATTTTTGTTGGTTACCCTCATGGAAAGAAGGGTTATAAGGTGTACGATTTGGACAATAAGAAAATCGCCATTTCTCGTGTTATTATTTTCCATGAAGATAGATTTTTTTTTCTTGAAAATAAGGACAAAATTTTTCTCTTGACGAATAGGTAAATTTTACGAGATTTTTTCGATGATGTTGTTCCGGGAGAATTTCCTCCAGCTAATGCTGTTGCTGACCTACACTATCAGCCTAGTGGAGATCAGATAGGAGTTGACCGAGAAGGGGAGGAGGAAGAGAGTGTGGGTAGACCCATGCATGTTCATTCGATGCTGGTTAAGTATTAGGATTATGTATGTGATGTTCCACCTTCTATAGCCCGTCCGCATCCTACCAGTCTCACCCCCAACTCCGGTATAAATGCATGATTCTCTAACTCTCATTCAACTTTTCTTGGGGCTATCACTTATTATGATGAGCCAAAGTATTTTACAAAGGCAGTTCAGTCTCTACATTGGAGAGAGGCTATGGAAAAGGAAATCCTGGCACTGGAGCAAAATATGATGTGGAGTCTAGAAAAGCTTCCGCCTGGTAAACATGTCATTGATTCAAAATGGGTATACAAAGTGAAGTACAAATCCAATAGGTTGATAGAATGTTATAAGAGTCGGTTCCGAAAATAATGCTAAAAAATAAAAAAAATAATGCCAGAAAAAAAATAATTCCAAATCTACTGTTGAACCGCGTTTACAAAATGCGGTTATACTTAACCGCGTCAAAGAAATGCATTTATACTCGAAGAAAACCGTGTTGAATTTTTATAAATAAACCGCATCATAAAGACGCGGTTCTACTTAGTAAAACCGTGTCTTTACAATGCGGTTTATTATGACATAAACCGCGTTCCCCTATCTCGACTCTTACCGTCTCTCCGCTTCCTTCTCGTTAACTCACTGCCGGTCACGTCGTCTGCCGTCACCCTTCTTCTGTTTTATACACCGGAGATTTTTAAATACCATTGTCGTAGCTATTTGACCACGACTGAATTAATAGCCTTTTATTGATAACTTTTTCTGATTTTTTACCACCTACACTTATGATGTTGGAGCTTTATTGAGAGGAACATGGGATCAACGTAACGATCATCATGAATTGCGGCATAATGGCGACTATAAGTGATAAAAACTTTCACTGCTGATAAACCGCATTAATAAAATGCGGTTCACAGTAGTAAACAGCGTCTAGTAAACGCGGTTCACAGAGTAAACCGCGTCTAGTAAACGCGGTTCACATTAAAACCGCGTTTACTAGACGCGGTTTACTTTTTCTCGAACCGCATTTTATTAATGCGGTTTATTCTGCTGTGAACCATGTTATCCAAATGCCGTTTTTTTCTATTTTAAACGCTTCATGTTGATGCGGTTTACTATAACCTCGTTTTGTAAACGCGGTTCAGCAATAGATTTGGAATTTTTTTTTTTGGGCATTATTTTTGTATTTTTTTATTTTTCAGCATTATTTTTGGAACCGACTCATGTAATAAGGCCCGCCTTATTGCTAAAGGGTATACCTAAGTTGAAGATATAAATTATCATGACACTTTTGCCTCGATTGCAAAACTAGTTACTATTCGTTGTGTACTTGCAATTGCCGCAACTAAAAATTGGGTGATATATCAATTGGATGTTAATGATGCTTTTCTCCATGGTGATCTTGATAAGGAGGTATACATAAAATTACCTCATGGTTTTGAAAACCACCATATGGATAAAATGTGTCATATGAGTAAATCAGTTTGTGGGCTTAAGCAAGCCTATTGTAACTGAAATCAGAAATTTACAATTTTTCTAATTAACATTGGATTTAAACAGTCTAAGTCGAATTATCCATTGTTTACGTTTTGAAGTGGTACAACTCATATGGCAATTTTGGTGTATGTGGATAATGTTATTATAGCATGCAACAATTGGAACAAATAGAGAAGGTAAATCAATGCTTGATAAACAGTACAGAATAAAGAATTTAGGACCCGCTTAATATTTCCTCAAGATTAAAGTTGCTCATTCTCCTAAAGGATTGGTTTTGAGTCAACGAAAATATGAACTTGATATTTTGAGTGAAAGGACTGCTAGGAGCCAAACCTGTGTCCACACCACTAGTTTAAAACCATCCTTTGATTGATTAAGAAGGTGAACATGCAAAAGATCCCGGTTAGTATCATTGGTTAATAGGAAGATCGTTATATCTTAGTATTACACATCCTGATATATGTTACGTTGTTTGTGTTCTTAGTCATTTTAAGCATGATCATAGAATTCCCCACTTAGAAGTAGCTTATCAGGTTCTTCATTTCTTACAAAGGGCCTTGGGCCAAGGAATCTTTCTACTGACATAATTGTCATTTCAGTTGTTACGCACATTGGGAGGCTGACTGGGCAAGATGTCCCATTACTAGACGCTCTACCACGGGTTTTGTTGTGTTTCTAGGAGACACCCCCTGTTGCTTGGCATTCCAAGAAACAATCTGTCATTTCTTGCTCCTCCGTTGAATCAGAGTATCGTGCCATGGCTACAGTGACTAGTGAATTAGTGTGGTAACGACATCTATTATGTGATCTTATTTTTTTTTACTAAACCTGCAATTTTGTTCTGTGACAATCAAGCAGCTTTGCATACAACATCCAATCTGGTATTTTATGAAAGGACTAAACACATAGAAATTGATTGCCACTTTGTTCGAGAAAAGTTGATGGCCAAAGAGATCGTTAACTCATTTATTCAGTCTTCCGATCAAGTCACCGATATTTTTACTAAAGCTCTCAGTTATCCTTCTTTTCTTCTCTCCTCCGCAAGTTGGACATCATAAATTTACATGCTCCATCTTGAGGGAGAGAGTGTTGAAATTGAAGAATTCTAGTATTTTTTTATTTACTTTGTATTTTGCTTGTATTTTTTATTTAGTATTTGTTTATTTCCCTAGTTATGATAGCAATTAGTGATTTTTGACCATATATTCAAGAGGGCATTCAAGTGGGTCTTCATGGTGGCTCCTCCACTCCCCATGACCGCCCATAATGCCAATGAGGAAGACTAAGATAGGTTTTTATTGTTTTCTTCAAATAATTACTCTTTGGCATGCGATTCTTTGCCTTTTAGAGTTTCTAGTCCTTTGGTTCTCTTTTTAGTTGTATTATAAATTGAGATCTCTTTGTGAATAATATTCATTCAAGTTTTCCCATCTCAAGAGTCCATCTTCTAATGTTTCAATTTCATTTGTGTTATTTTAATTTTTACAATTCACAGTTTTATGTTCGTAGAATTTTAAGATTGTATTATCCGAGTATAAAGTTTAATAATAATTAAAAAAGAAAATATATTTGACACGAGTCTAAGTGTTTGACAAGGGTTTGACCTACTTGGACCTTACCCAATCTGACCCACTTAGAGCTGCATAGGTCCAATACGTGTCAAACCTATGACTCGAGTCACCCTGACCCTTACATGAGACAATTCAATGGATCATGTCAAAGGTTAGGGAATGTTTTCCCTTAACTGACTTGACCTAACTGTTCTTTATAAACGGGTCGACCCATTGGCCACCCTTATGTTGCAAAAAGACACAAATTAAAGTATTTTGAAACCTCATTTTTCATAACCCTCACATAAACTTGTTCCCATTAACCTCTTGTTGACCATAAAGCCATTTATATCGTAAGTTTGATGATAACAACCATTTAATGAGTCATAGTGTTTAAATTCTTGTAATCTTGTTTCCAAGTGACTCAAGAAAAATTAAGGTTAATCATATTGATACGAAGCTTTCTAAGACGTTGAATCAAGAGGAAAATAGATCAAAGTTGAAGAGAAGGTTCATCTAAATTGAAGAGAACGTGATCCGAGTCCAAGCGCCATAATGATATTTATTTTTATTTTCTAGGACTTAGGATCGGAATATATCAATTGAGTCCAAGTCTTAATATTGATATGTGAGACTCTAACAAAAATATTTTTGATATATTCTTGAAAATTAATTTTTAAATTTTATTTGAAATATATTCAAGTCAAAATTAAACCAATCTAGCTTATCAATTAAAATATTTTTTAAATTGGTATTTTATAAAAAAGTATGACCAAATCAATTAAAATTTAAATGGGTGATGATTTAGCTTGATGTATGCAATCAATTATTCTTATGATCAAAGAAAAGTGGGAAATAAATTCAAAAATTTGAATCAATGTGGAAATCAATCAATCAATTAATCATCTTAGCTAATATGGTAAAATTGTCCCATCAATCAAGCTAATTGATCAAAAATATGTAAATCCACCCAGGCAGGCTGAGCGTCGACACATAGAAGGTATGTGTTGACACAAAGGCTTACAGTAACCACCGGAGTTGTTGTGTGTTGACACACAGGTCTATGTGTCAACACACAGCCTTTGTATGTCAACACACGAACCAAAAAAGCTTAAAACAGCTACTTTTGACTATATTTTTTTCCTAATCTTTTTTCTAATCTTTTGAATGTCCCTTTGGCCCTCATTTGACTACAAAAAGAGCTTAAATACTTTGGCTCAAATCATCCAACACTCTCTAAGCATTCTTTAATAAAAGTTCTCTTACATTCTTGCGCTTTAACGGTTTGATTTTAAGTTTTGTTTAAAGTATTTATTTGAGCATCACTTGTTCTTTAATTGTTGATCATTGAGCTTAATTGGCATATCCTTAGCTTTGGCTAAACTTGATCAATTGTCAATTCACTCTTGAAAGAGTGAAAAGTCTCATTGCTTTAATTCTTTCATTACTTTATTTTTATTACTCATTGTAAAGGTTGGATATTGACCCTACGGTTACAAAAGGATCGGTTGTAAAGGTTAAGTCTTGAGCCTACGTACACAAAGACCTATTGTAAAGGTTGGATCACGAGCCTTTTTTAAAAAAAGGGTCATCAAGCTCAGTTAAAGGCTCAAGTGATAAAGAATAGTCACTTAAAAAGTGGACTAGCTTCCGATTTGGAAGTGAAACACTATAAAAATTTATGTGCATCACTTTTATTCTTGCCTTTGTTTCTGTCATTTCATATTTATTATCTATTTTTCAATTTAATTTTAGATTCTAAATTTAATTTTCATTTATTACTAAAGAACCTAATTCAGCCCCCTCTTAGATTGCTCTTTGGACCTTTAATTGGTATCAGAGCTAGTACTCTAAATTTTTTAGGTCTAACGACCATCTAGTGATCCTATGGCAACCTTCACTTCCATCTTAGCTGAGGGTCATTCGACCAAAAATCCTCTTTTTGATGGAAAAAATTTCCCCTGTTGAAATCTTAGAATGAGACTTTATATTACATCCATTCATTTTGATTCATGGCTTATAACAAAAAATGGTGATTATGTACCTTCAAAGAAGCAAGCTGAGAAAACTATTGAAAAAGAAGAAAATGAGCTTATACAAGATGATAAAGAAAAACTTGCAAAAAATGCAAAAGCTCATTATCAACTATTGTGTGCTATTGCCCAAATGTCTTTAATCATGTGTCTGGCTGTCAATCGGAAAAAGAGTTTTGGGATAAGCTAGAGGTCACCTATGACAGTATGGATCAAGTCAAGTCTTCAAAAATAAGCATGTTGGTAAGAGTTTACGGAATTTTTAAAATGAAAATGGAGGAATCAATAAAAGAGATGTATACTAGATTTTTCACTATTACTAACAAACCTCAAGCTCTTGGGAAAATGTATTCAAATTAGGAGCAAGTTTATAAAATTCATAGATGTCTTCCTATTTCGTGGCAAGGCAAAGTTACCACCATTTGAGAAGCTCATAACCTCTCCACTCATAAACTTGATCAACTAATTGGAAATCTCATAACCCATAAGATTGCCATGGAAGAATTTAAAGAAGAAGAAAAACAAAATAAAAATAAAGACATAGCATTTAAATCATCTCTAAGTGACGAAAGTGACAAAAGTGATGATGAAGTTATTACGTTGGCAAAAAGGTTTTACAAACGTCTTGAAAAGAAGAGTTAGGGTTCAACTAACTCCAAAGATAAACAAACTTTCTACGAGTGTAAAAAAATCGAACATCTCAAGAGAGATTGTCCCAAGCCAAAAAATAAGAAATTCTTCAACAAATTCGAAAAGGACAAAAAGGAAGAACGGAAGAAAGCATTTGTGGCCTGGGGAGATAGCGATGATGATTCTGATAAACAAAGTGAAGAGGAAGTGGCTAAATTTTGTCTCATGGCTATCGACGACAATAGCCTTGAAGAAGATGAGGTAACTGATATATCCTATGATGAACTTGTTGTTAGTTTTCAAGAATTGCATGAGAAATATAAAAAAATTAAAAAAACGACACAATGCTTTTGTAAAAGGTTTTGAAAAGACGGGATTGGAAAAGGATTCAAAACAACATTTATTGCTTGAGCTTGAAAATGAATCATTAAAGAAAAAGAATGAGTCCTTAAATGAAGAAATCATAGAACTAAATAATGAAAAAAAATCTTTGAAAGAAACACCTTATATTTTTAAGGAAAATAAAAAAGGAAAATCCAAGGAAGATGAATCACTCTTGAAGGAGAATGAATCTTTAAAAGGAAGAATGGAAGAACTTTGAAAAATCTCAAGCAAATTTTTCAAAGGGCAAGAAACACTTGACAAAATCCTTTCAGCTCAAACACCGGTCGATAACAAAGAAAGAATTGGTTATAATAGAAATTTCAAAAGAAAAGCTTGAATGTTCTTTTTGTTAAAGCCTCGTCACCTTCAATGAACTTTATAAGGTGCAACTGTTGGTGAACACGGGCACATCGTTCACCAATGTTCTTTGAAAAGAAATTTGAGAAAAACAAAGATGGTTTGGGTCCCAAAAGTATCTCAACCACCTAATGTAAAGGCTAACAACAAAGGAGCCGAGAAAATTTGGGTACCTAAACGTTTGAATTGTAATAGATGTGTATGAAAATCCAAAGCAAAAACCAAAAGTGGTACTTGGATAGTAGGTGCTCAAGACACATGATTGCAAATAAATCCAAGTTCACTTCACTAATGCCAAGAAAAGGAAATGTCGCTTTTGGCAACAATAAAAGAGGAAAAATAATAGGTATTGGTAATCTTACTTTTAACTCCTCTCCTTGCATTGAGGATGTCTTACTTGGTGAAGGTCTTGAGCACAATTTACTAAGCATTAGTTAATTATGCTATAAAGGCTATTGCGTGAACTTTGAATCATCTAGATGCATAGTTAAACATACTAAAACAAATGAAATTTTGCTTGTTGGTCTACAATGTGAAAATGTCTATATGATTAATCTTAATTGTGTAGATTCAGTAAAATATTTTAGTGTCTTGAATGAAAATAATCCTTGGATTTGGCATAGAAGATTTGGACATGCTAGTATGGATTTGATTTCAAAACTTTCAAAAAATGATCTTATTAGAGGATTACCAAAGCTAAAATTTGAAAAAGATCATATTTGTGA
Source organism: Simmondsia chinensis (assembly GCA_018398585.1). NCBI lineage: Eukaryota > Viridiplantae > Streptophyta > Magnoliopsida > Caryophyllales > Simmondsiaceae > Simmondsia > Simmondsia chinensis. Next base: position 29,868,643 of record JAGTTD010000007.1, on the reverse strand, counting down.
TGCATGTCAATGTGGCAAACAAACTAGATCTTCATTCAAACCCAAGAATGTAGTTTCAACATCAAGGCATCTTGAACTCTTACATATAGACTTGTTCGGTCCCACTCGTCATTTGAGCCTTGGTGGAAAGCTATATGAACTTGTAATTGTTGATGACTACTCCCATTTTACTTGGGTCCTATTCCTTTCTCATAACAGTGAAGTATTTGATAAATTTGAAAAATTTTGCAAAAAGATGCAAAATAAAAATGATTTGAAAATTATTTCATTTAGAAGTGATCATGGAAGAGAATTTGAAAATGATGACTTCGAAAATTATTGTGACTACTTTGAAATTGACCACAAGTTTTCGGCATCTAAAACTCCTCAAAAAAGAGGGGTTGAAAGGAAAAATAGAACACATGAAGAAATGGCAAGAACAATAATTTGTGAAAATAACTTGCCCAAATCATTTTGGGCCGAAGCCGTTAACACCACTTGCTACATCTCAAATCAAGCTTTAATAAGGCTAATTTTGAATAAAACACCATACTAACTTTATAAAGGTAGAAAACCAAACATTGCATATTTTAAACCTTTTGGGTGCAAATGCTTTATTCACAACAATGGCAAAACAAATCTTGGCAAATTTGATTCACAAGTTGATGACGGTATTTTCATTGAATACTCCCTAACAACCAAAGCATATAGAGTCTATAATAAAAAGACAAATGGTGTAGAAAAGTCTATACATGTAGTTTTTGATGAAACTAATGTCTTGTTCTCAAGAACTCCTTGTAATGATGATGATATAGTAATCAAACCAATAAGCATCACACACTCATCCGAGATGCAAGAAAAAGATACACTTAAAGCTCAAATGGATGAACAAAAAGGAGATAACCAAAATATAAAATCTAAAGAAGAAGACTTATCACGAGATTGAATTACTTGAAGTATCACCCAATAAATCAAATCATTGGTGATCCCTCTGATTTGAACACCATGCAATACTTTGAACCCGTACTTGTTGACAGCAAGCCTTTAGGGGTTGTCCCTGATGAGGTCCTTGACTCCGCCAATGATCTATGGGACCGTTAGGTAGGCTCATTGGCACAGGGTTGGCTTACTCTCGTGCCCAGGAGATTGCTAACTTTCTCTGGGGGAATAAGGGCCTTTAATGTGTCCTATCTGATGAAGAGGTTTATTACTTTCGGTTTCACACTAGGGCGCAAGCCGAGACCGTGTTGTTAGATGGTCCTTGGTTCTTCAAGGGTATTTGCATGTCCCTCCAGCTTTGGAAGGAGGGACTGACTGTGCGTAGGGATAGCCAAACTGCTCCTGTTTGGATCTGGATATTGGGTCTTCCTTTGTCTCTTTGGAAGCTCGCGGGGATTAGCTATGCTAGTAGCACCATTGGTAGGCCTTTATTCATGGACAAAGTCATGGCTGAGGGTACTCGTTTGGGACACATTTGGGTATGTGTTGAGGTGAAGGCCACGGCTCTTGTGCCGCGGGAGACCCTCATTCATGTGCCTGGTGCTCGGGTCCGCCTTGGTATCACGTGTGAAGGAGTGCCGAAGTGTTGTCCGACTTGTATGGTGTTCGGGCATGACTGCTCGCCTCCTGCTGCTCGGGAGGCTCCTAGTAACACCGCCCTAGTGCTAGGGCGTAGAAAGAAGAAAAAATATAAAAATAAAAATGGTGCTGAGACTTCGGGTGGCCTCACGGTGCCGGCACCGGTGCCAGTGGGTGTAACGGCGGTTGATAGGGGCAGAGCTGGTGGCGTGGCTATTGCCACTAGACCGATGGAGGAGTGGAGAGTTGTTGGTAGGGAGAGAGAGAGTGGGCCGCCTGTTGGTGGCAGTCCTCACCAGCCTGCGGCTCACACCGAGCCCAGTTTGGAGTCGGGTACTATCAGGCCCGTGCTGGGCCCTACACCGGCCCACACTTCTCATTCTGCTGCTGATTCGTCCGCTGATGGTGCGGAAGTTAGCTCGATGGAGGATCTGAGTTGGGCTCTTGTTCCTATGGAGGTTGAGGAGGCTCAGGGTGCTCTTTGGGGGATTGATGAGCCTCTTGCTTGTGTTGAGAGCCGGCCCATGGAGACAATTCCTAGTATCGTGTCTCAGAACCGGTTCGCTGTTCTGGCTGAGCGGAAGTCTGGGGAGGTGTCCACGTCGGATGCCCCTCCCAACCCTACTCCAGATGTCCATATTACGCTCTCTGCTGGAACTCTCATTGCTCAGGGTGTTCAGGCTACTCGGCGAGCTCAGGTTGCTCAGGGTACTTGTGGTGGCCGTAAAGGCCGTGGGGGTTCGCAATAGTTCTCCAGTTTCCTATGATAGGATGCTGGAATGTTAGGGGCTTTAATAACCCCAATACCATCAGTGCTGTGCGTCGCTGGATCTCTTCCAGTCGATTGAGTCTAGTTGGCTTGGTTGAGACCAAGACCAATCCTGCTTTTGTTGAGTCTGCTGTTACCCGCTGTGCTGAGGGGTGGCAGTTTCTGATCAGTGGGGTGCGACCCCGTGGGTGTCGCATCATCTTTTTATGGGATCCGACTTTCTACCGTGTAGTGAGAGTACAGGGTGGAAATCAGTATCTCACCTGTCAAGTTTCTGATATCCGAGGTGATGGACTTCACTGCTACATTTGTCTACGGCTTTAATGAGCCGGGCAGCGTCGGGAGCTATGGAGGTATATTCGAGGAGCCAGCGTGGGTCTTCAAGGGGAGCCTTGGATTCTCCTCGGGGACTTTAACGCTATCCTCAGTCCGAGTGACAGGAGAGGTGATCGGGACTCTTGGCCTGGCCACATGGATGACTTGAGGGACTGTGTTCATGATTCTGAGCTCACAGTTCTGCCGTTCTGTGGGCTACGTTACACGTGGTCCAATGGGTTAGATGGGGACGCTCTCATTCTGAAGCGTCTCGACTGGTGCATGGTGAGCGAGGGCTGGCTTCGCACTTATTCTTCCTAATCTACTGAGATCCTTCCACGGGAGTTATGTTCAGACCATTGTCCATTTGTAGTTAGAGGCCTTGGAGAGGGCCGCACATCGCAGCTCCCTTTCAAGTTCTTTAACTTTTGGGCAGACCATGACGAGTTTCTACCTACTGTGAGGAGGGTTTGGGAGACTAGCATTGAGGGCACGCCTATGTTTCATCTCACTCAGAAGCTGAAAAGGCTGAAGGGTGAGCTAAAGATCCTCAATGCTAGACATTATAGCCACATATCAGCTCGGGATGTGGTGGTGAGGGATGCCTAGACGGAGGCTCAGCTGGCTTTAGATGATGGGCCTGAGAGTTTGTTACTTCGTGAGGAGGAGCGTTGTTTGTCTCGGAAGGACTCGCAGTTATGTACGCGTGAGGAGGCTTTCTATCGTCAGAAGTCTCGCATCCAGTATCTCTCTTTAGGAGATCAGGGCACCCGATTTTTGCACAAGTCTGTCACGTGTAGGCAGGCTAGGAGCCGGATCTCTTCTATCATTCGCCCCGATGGCAGGAGGACATATGATAACAGTGAGATTTCTGAGGTAGAAATCTCCTACTTTCGAAACTTATTGACAAAGCCGAGTGGCCCACTTCGTGAGGATATTTCGGAGCTCTTTCAGACCCGTCTTTCTGAGGATCAGGCTCATCCGCTATCTGTTCTGGTTACTGATGTTGAGGTGAGAGATGCACTGTTCTCCACTGGTGATGATAGGGCGCCTGGCCCTGATGGTTATACCTCCCTCTTTTTTAAGAGGGCTTGGGACATGGTGGGGTGCGATGTTGTTTGGGCTGTTCGGTCTTTCTTTCAGTCAAGGCGCATGCTTGGCGCCCTGAACTCCACTCGTATCAGCTTGATCCCGAAGGTGGAGAATCCCTCCACTTTCGATGACTATCGCCCAATCTGCTGTTGCAATGTGATCTATAAGTGCATCACTAAGATCATTGCAAACAGACTGAAGGGGGTTCTTCCTTACCTCATTGATGACTCGCAGTCTGCTTTCGTTCCTGGGCGGAGGATATCTGATTGTATTATGTTGGCTCAGGAGCTTCTGCGTGACTATCACCTTCAGACGCCTTCGCCTTGATGCGCTCTGAAGGTTGATCTTCGCAAGGCTTTTGACAAGGTGCCCTGGGAGTTCATTCTCGCCGCTATGCGCTATATGGGTATTCCTAAGGTTATGATTCGATGGGTGCGGGAGTGTCTTTCCAAAGCCAGATTTTCAGTCGCCATTAACGGCTAGCGTCATGGCTTTTTCGGCGCGAGCAGGGGCATCATGCAGGGGTATCCTCTCCCGCCCTACCTCTTTGTTATTGCCATGGAGGGCTTACGGGGTTTGCTTCACCGTGCATCTTCTGATCCGAGGTTTCGCTTTCATCCCCATTGCCAGGGTACCTGCCTTACTCACTTATGCTTTGCTGATGACCTTATGATTTTTAGTGAGGCTGATGAGGGCAGTTTGTCAGTTATTCGTGAGACTTTAGATCATTTTGCTGCACTGTCGGGGTTGTCCTCGAATGCAGCAAAGAGCATCGTCTTCATTACTGGGGTTGACTTTGAGCTTCAGCAGACACTCCTTGATGTTTTGGGTTTCCGGTTGGGTCAGTGCCCGGTCAGGTATTTGGGGGCGCCGCTCATCACGTTGAGGCTTCGGTTCATCGATTGTAAGCCTCTTTTAGACCGCATCCTTGCTCGCATCCGGCTTTGGACATCTCGTGCTTTATCTTACGCTGGACGCTTGCAGCTTATCAGATCGGTCCTGTTCTCTATTCAGGTCTTCTGGTCATCTGTCTTCATTCTCTCGAAGCTGATGATCAAGAAGATTGAGTCGACTCTTGCAACCTTTCTCTGGAAGGGCGCTTCTCTGGGCCCGGGTGGGGCCAAGGTCTCCTGGGAGCATCTTTGTTACCCTCGCAGGGAGGGCGGTCTCGGGGTTTGGCGTCTGCATGAGTGGAACCAGGCTTCTCTCATGAAGCATATTTGGGTTCTACTCACCGATCGTGACTCTCTCTGGCCTCGGCGGATTCATGCCAACTGACTCAAGGAGAAGTCCTTCTGGGATATTCAGCCGAGAGGTTCGATTTCATGGTCTCGGAGGAGCATTCTTGGTGTTCGATCGCTTTGTGCAGAGGCTTTTCGGTATATCATTGGTGATGGCCAGGACACTGCTTTATGGTCCTATTATTGGCTGCCAACATCTGGAGGGACGGAGACCGCCTCCTCCATTCCATTGGTCATCGTTTGGGATCTCGAGTTTCAGATATTATATAGGGTGATCAGTGGTGTTTCCCATGGGATATTGAGGAGCTGCTTCCTATCTGCGATTCTGTTGACTTCAGGCCCCGACCAGGGGTAGCTGACAGTGTACGATGGGTGAGGGACCCATCAGGGGTTTTCGCCACTAGATCGGCATGGGAGACGATTCGCAGTCAGAGGGAGGAGGACTCCATCCATCATCTCCTTTGGTTTCAGCTTCACATCCCGAGGCACTCCTTCATTTTGTGGCTTGTCCCCTGCGAGCGTCTACAGACATTTGACAGACTGCTGAGACATCGAGTGTAGGATGTTCAGGCTACTTGCATATTGTGTGGGTCAGATGCTGAGTCGCATGACCATCTCTTCTTCACCTGCAGCTACTCTGCTACTGTTTGGTCCAGAGCGTCCTCTCGCACCTCTTTTTCTTGGCCCATGCTTCCATGGCGTAAGCTGGTTCAGTGGGTTGCTACCAGGCTTCGTGGCCGCGGGGTGGATCGGATTCTTTCCCGCCTTTGTTTCTCCGCTACGGTTTACGTCCTCTAGTACAAGCATAACCTAAGGATTCATCGGTCCCAGTCCAGGCCTTCTGCAGTCATCACTGAGGAGATCACTGGATTGCTCCGCAGTTGTCTGATTGCTGCCCCTACACTTCGCGGTGCTCATCGCCACTCGCAGCTTTTGCAGGAGTGGGGGATTGAGCATTAGCTTATTTGCCTTCATTTGCTTCGATTATATATTTCTTTGATTCATTCTTTGATTAATTCTTTGATGTAGGCCTTCTGGCCTTGGCTTGGGGTATGCCCCTCGTAGACTTGTACATATATTTTGATTATATATAGTATTTATCACTGATTTACCAAAAAAAAGTGTAAAAACAAGGCATGCATGACCTAAATATTTTCATTTAGCCACATTCATCTCTCTTGAAGAACCCAATAACATAAAAGAAGTTCTCAATGACGCAAATTAGATAATGGCAATGGAGGAAGAGCTAAACCTATTCAAGAGAAATGATGTGTGAGAACTTGTGGATAGACCTCAAGATCATCAAGTCATCGGTACCAAGTGGGTTTACCGCAACAAGAAGGATGAGGAAGGTAACGTGGTGAGAAACAAGGCAAGGTTAGTAGCTAAAGGCTAGAACCAAGAAAAAAGTATAGAATATGAGGAAACATTTGCTCCCGTTGCTAGCTATAAGCTATTAGACTCTTATGTGCATTTGCTTTATTTAAAGATTTCAAAGTTTTTCAAATGGATGTAAAAAGTTCATTTTTAAATGGTCTTATTGAAGAAGAGGTTTATGTTGAACAACTACCGAATTCGAGAATGAAAAATGTTTCAGCCATGTTTTCAAACTCAGAAAGGCTCTTTATGGATTAAAACAAGCTCCTAGAGCTTGGTATGAGAGGTTGAGTTCTTTTCTAATGCGAAATGGATTTTTAAGAGGAAATGTTGACACCACACTTTTTATTAAACAATCTAGACATGACATTCTTATTGTGAAAATCTATGTTGATAATATAGTGTTTGGTGCTATTAATCCATCTCTTTGTGAAGAATTTTCAAATCTTATGAGTAAGGAATTCGAAATGAGTATAATGGGAGAACTCAACTACTTCCTTAGATTACAAATCAAGCAAGGCAAGGAACTAATTTTCATCAACCAAGCCAAGTACATCAAGGAAATGCTTAAGAAATTTGGCGTGGAAAATTCCAAGGTAATAGAAACACCAATGAGCTCAACTCTTAAGTTAGATGTGGATGAAAAAGTTAAAAAGGTGGTCCAAAAGCTATATCGAGGTACGATTAGATCCCTTCTTTACCTTATAACTAGTAGGCCTGATATATTTTTCACTGTATGTTTATATTCTAGATTTCAAGCATGTCCTAAGGAATCTCATTTGTGTGCCCTGAAAAGAATATTCCGATACCTAGTTGGTACCCCTCCCTTAGGCATATTTTACCCTAAATGTGATTTCTTTGATTTAGTTGGATATAGTGATGCTGGTTTTGCCGGATACAAAGTGGACCGAAAATTGACTAGTGGTACTTGTCAATTTCTTGGTCACGCTTTGGTGTCATGGTCTAGCAAAAAGCAAAATTTCATTACTTTATCCACCGTCGAGGCCGAACACGTTGCATGTGGAAGTTGTTGTGCTCAAATGTTGTGGTTAATGCATCAATTAAATGACTATGGCATTCATATTGACCATGCTCCCATAATGTGTGATAACACTAAACATTCAAGAATAAAGCATATTGAGGTTAGACATTATTTCATTTGTGATCATGTACTTAAAGGAGGTGTCATTGTGAAATTTATTCCCACCAATGATCAATTTGCAGACATTTGCTTGTTTTTCTTCACTTTTCTTGCTTTTCTAAGTAAAAAAATCATCTATTTTCAAAAAATATTTCATTTTCTTGAATAATTTTGAACAAATCTCTATGTTTGTTATGAATATTTGGAATAATTTTGAACAAATATCTAAATTTAAAAAAATAAAAAAAAGACCCCCAACTCCTTAGATTTATTTTCTTTCAAAAATTTGGAGCTACATTTTTATTATTGCACAACATTCTACTTTAAGTATTGCAATGTCATGACTAATTGAATGTGTACCATTTTCTAGTGTTCATATATGCTCACATTGACATTTTCTATCCCTCATCTTGTGCTTTTTGTTGATGACAAAGGGGGAGAAAAATTAGTGTATAAAATTCATGTTTAGTTATATCATAAAGATGATGCAAGGTGTAAGTTAATTGAATATCTAATCCCAAGAATGCATCTACAATAGCATGAAGTATGTGTTTGATTGAGAAATGTTGGAAATGATGATGATGCTGATATATCGAATATATGATTCCTAAAATGCATCAACTTAGGTGGAACAATAGAGTTTGAACCTTAATCATGATATAAATTGCTCCATAAGTTCATGGTCATGTGCATGCTTTAGTAAGTCAATACTTTTATGATGAATTCTATGCTTTAACTTTCATATTTTCAAGACAAAACACCAAATGTTTGTCAGCATCAAAAAGGGGGAGATTGTTGGCTCTAAAGCCATTTATATTATAATTTTGATGATAACAATCATTTAGTGAATCATAGTGTTTAAATTCTTCTAATCTTGTTTCTAAGTGACTCATAAGAAAGCTAGAAAAATCAAGGTTAATCATGTTGATACGAAGCTTTCTAAGATGATGAACCAAGAGGAAAAGTGATCAAAGTTAAAGAGAAGATTCATCCAAATGGAAGAGAACGTGATATGAGTCCAAGAGCATTAACGATATTTATTTTTATTGTCTAGAACTTAGGATCAGGATATATCAATTAAGTCCAAGTTTCAATATTGATATGTGATGCTCTAATAAAACTATTTTTGAAATATTTTTAAAAATTGATTTTTAAATTTTATTTGAAAAATACTCAAGTTAAAATTAAACCAATCTAGCTTATCAATTAAAATATTTTTCAAGATTGGTATTTTAAAAAAAGCATGATCAAACCAATTAAAATTTGAATGGGTGATAATTTAGCTTGATTTATGCAATCAATTATTCTTATGATCAAATCAAGGTAGGAAATAAATTAAAAAATTTGAACCAATGTGGCACTCAATCTATCAATTAATCAACCTAACTAATATGGTAAATTTATCACCTCAATCAAGCTAATTGATTAAAAATGTGTAAAGCCACCCAGACAGGCTGAGTGTCGACGCACAGAAGGTATGTGTCGACACATAAGCTTACAGTAGCCACTGAGAGCTACTGTGTGTCAACACACAGCCCTTATGTGTCGACACACATATCGAAAAAGCTCAAAACGGCTACTTTTGACTTAATTTCTTTCCTAATCTTTTTTCCAACCTTTTGAATGTTCCCTTGGCCCTCATTTGCCTATAAATAGGGCTTGAATGCTTTGGTTCAAATCATCCAATACTCTCTGAGTATTCTTTGATAAAAGTTTTCTTACATTCTTGCGCTTTAACGGTTTGATTTTAAGTTTTGTTTAAACTTTTTATTTGAGCATCACTTGTTCTCTTATAATTGATCATTGAGCTTAATTGCCATATCCTTAACTTTGGCTAAGCTTGATCAATTGTCAATTCACTCTTGAAAGAGTGAAAAGTCTCATTGCTTTAATTCTTTCATTAGTTTATTTCTATTGCTCATTATAAAGGTTGGATCTTGACCCTACGGCTACAAAAGGATCTGTAAAAATAACTTAAAAATAAAGAAATATTAAGCTCAAGATAAGACTATGGGAAAAGACAATTGTATTGGATGATTAAGAAATGAAACAATACAACCTATTTATACTAGATGAAGGACAAACCCAATCATCTTCCCAAGCAAAGAGTTATCAAAGGAAAAACAAAATAAAAGCTAGTAGTAATGGCCATCAAGGGGCCGGTTGGGAGAGGGAGAAGAGGGAGAGCAAGTGACTAAATATCTAGAGGAATAAATATCTACCTACTCACTAATTACATAAAGAATATGCTAGGAATAAATACAAATGCTAAAGTATACAAATACAAATACGAAGACATGAATACAAAATACTAATTTCAACACTCCCCCTCGAGTTGAAGCATGCAAGTTCACGATGCCCAACTTGCCGAGAAATGAACCATGTGTCGAACTGCCAAGCGCTTTAGTGAAGATATCCGCTATTTGTCCCCCGGTGTGAACATAGGCTGTGGAGATCTCCTTGGTTAGCAATTTGTCTCGGACAAAGTGACAGTCAATTTCAATGTGCTTTGTTCTTTCGTGAAACACGGGATTAGAAGCAATATGGAGAGCTGCCTGATTATCACAAAAGAGCAAAACTGGTTCGTTAATGGGAACAACAAGATCATTTAACAGTCGACGTAACCGAGTTATTTCACTAGTTGTGGATGCCATGGATCGGTATTCGGCTTCTGCAGAAGAGCGGGAAACAACAGTTTGTTTCTTGGATCGCCATGAAATAGGCGCATTACCCAAGAAAACAACAAAACCTGTGGTAGACCGTCTGGTGGTGGGACAACCAGCCCAATCAGAATCACAGTAAGCACGGAGTTTAAGATCACAAGCAGATGGAAAAAAAAACTCCTTGACCCGGAGTCCCTTTCAGATAACGAAGGACCCTCATAACGGCATCAAGATGGGGTACACGAGGATCATGCATGAACTGACTCAAAATGCGAACAGCATAACAAATGTCAGGATGAGTGATCGTTAAGTACAGTAACCGCCCTACTAACCGCCTATACTGACCCCCGTCTTCCACGGGCTTGCCTACCCCATCTGCTAACCCATGATTATGCACTATCGATGTAAAAACAGGTTTTGCTCCTAGGAGTCCGGTCTCACTAATAATGTCAAGGGCATATTTTCTTTGACTTAACATCAACCCCCTTTTGGAACGAGCGACCTCAATCCCTAAAAAGTACTTTGCTGAACCCAAGTCTTTTATCCCAAATGTTTTATTCAAAACATTTTTGATTTCTGCAATATGATCCATGTCATTTCCAGTTATAAGGACATCGTCAACATAAATAAGAATAGCAGTGTATGCTGACCCACGCACAAAAGTGAATAAAGAATAGTCAGCTCGGGATTGTTGAAAACCAAGTTTAATTAAAGTTGAGGAGAATTTCTGATTCCAGTTTCGTGAGGCCTTTTTAAGTCCATAAAGGGGCTTACGAAGGCGACAAACCTTGCCTTCATGTTTACGCTCAAATCCCTGTGGTAATTTCATGTAAACCTCTTCATCCAAGTCCCCATGAAGAAAAGCGTTATTTACATCCAATTGTTGAATTATCCAACTACGAGCCGTGGCTACGGCTAAAACACAACGAACAGTAACGAGTTTAGCTACAGGAGCAAAAGTACCATGATAGTCTATACCTTCTACCTGAGTATAACCCTTTGCAACAAGACGAGCCTTGTACCTCTCAATCGTCCCATCTGACTTATATTTGACTTTGTAGACCCACTTTGAGTCTATAGCTCTCTTTCCAGTTGGCAAAGCCTCAAGCGTCCATGTGTTGTTTTGTTCAAGAGCTTTGATCTCCTTTTCCATGGCCTCTCTCCATTCCTCATATTGTACGGCCTGATTGAAATTTTTCGGCTCATCACATGAAGTGATGGCATTTAAAAGTGTCGAGTGAGCGTTAGAAAATTATACGTTAGAAACAAAGTTTGCGAGAGGATACAAAATACCAGAGTTGACTGACGGAGTGGGAGCGGGAGAATGGGCTATAGAAGGCGGAACCTCTGTTATATAGTCTTGATATTTGACGGGTATGGACCGAACCCTAGCACTTCTTCTTTCGCCCGTTCTTCATCGAGGGGAACACCCTCAATCGGTGCTGCAGGCCCCTCGGCCAGACTGTCATCCGGTCCTTCGAGGACTGGTTCTTGTTCTGTTCAGGCCGGTCTGCTGTTGCTGCTGCAGAACCGGTCCAGCAGGGACCGGTTCTGGCACACTCTGGTGCTGTTGCAGTACCGGTCCAGTCGGGACCAGTGCTGCCCCGTCGGTGGGCAAAAAATCATTTCGTAGGACCCTGTGATGTCCTCCATGTGTATGCCCCGAACATCCCTAGAAACAATGATTTTACGTTCATCCAAGTTATAAATTTTATACCCCTTTCGATCGTGGGGATACCCCACAAAAATTCCTAGTGAAGCACGTTTATCGAGTTTGTCATTGGTGCGATTTTTAACATGTTAATAACATAAGCATCCAAAAGTCCTCAAATGATTATAAGATGGGGGTTTGCCCATTAACAATTCGTAAAGACTCTTATGACCAAGCAATGAAGAAGGCATCAAATTAATCAAGTAGGCAGCCGTTAAAACACACTCACCCCAAAACCTCTTAGGAAGCCTGCCTGAAATCGAAGTGCTCGCCCAACTTCCAACAAATGCTTATGCTTGCGTTCAACAACTCCATTTTGCTGAGGTGTCCCGGTCAATGAAGTTTGATATTGGATTCCATGTCTCGCATAAACGTCTAACAACGGGCCATACTTAAACTCTTGGCCATTGTCACTTCTTACTTGTTTGACCTGCAAACCAAGCTGAGTATCCACCATATGACAAAAATTCATGAGAATCCCATGTGCTTGGGATTTCTCTTTCATAAGATACACCCACGTGCACCGGCTATAATCATCAACAATAGTAAGAAAAAAACGTGCACCACTCAAAGAAACCATTCTATAGGGCCCCCAAATATCACAGTGAATAAACTCAAAACAAACCCGAGTTTCAGAAACAGATAAAGGAAAAGGGGATCGTGCTTGTTTCGCACGATGACAAGTATCACAAATAACATAGTCCTTTTAATGTTTAAATGCGGAAAAAATGAAAGCTTGTTGAAAGGAACATGACCCAAACGGCAGTGCCACAAAACTGCCTCTTTATTATTCTGAACCACGTGAGCCGAGGGAGCAACCGGCTACGACTCGAGCAAATATAGCCCATTTCTCATTCTACCCACTCCAATCAGCCTCTTCGAGTGTCAGTCCTGACAGTAACAAAAATCAGGATAAATGGTTAACGTACAATTTTCATAACGTGCGAGTTTACTCACTGACAACAAGTTGCAATAAAAACCCGGCACGAATAACACATCATGGAGAATAAAATTATCAAAAATCAGAACTTTCCCAATGTGAGACACCGCCAGTGTTGTCTCGTTTGGCCATTATTTGCTTGAGTAGTCTCGTTATTGTTAACACCCGCCATATTCTACCAAACCAAAACACGAAAAACAAGCACAAGAAGCAAAGGGAAATGAACAACTCACAAAATAGCACTGCAACAGTGCTGCGGCAGCAAGAGGGGAAAAAAAAAACACCACTTAATGCAAGAACGAAACTTGCTCTGATACCATGTAAAAATAACTTAAAAATAAAGAAATATTAAGCTCAAGATAAGACTATGGGAAAAGACGATTGTATTGGATGATTAAGAAATGAAACAATACAACCTCTTTATACTAGATGAAGGACAAACCCAATCATCTTTCCAAGCAAAGAGTTATTAAAGGAAAAACAAAATAAAAGCCAGTAGTAATGGCCATCAAGGGGCCGGTTGGGAGAGGGAGAAGAGGGAGAGCAAGTGACTAAATATCTAGATTAATAAATATCTACCTACTCACTAATTACATAAAGAATATGCTAGAAATAAATACAGATGCTAAAGTATACAAATACAAATACGAAGACATGAATATGAAATACTAATTTCAACAGGATCGGCTGCAAACGTTGGGTCTAAAGCCTACGTACAAAAAGATCAGTTGTAAAGGTTGGAGCCTGAACCTATTTTTAAAAAGGATCATCAAACTTAGTTAAAGGCTGAAGTGACAAAGAGTTAGTCACTTGAGAAGTGGACCAATTTTCAGTTTGGAAGTGAACCACTATAAAAATCTTTGTGTATCGCTTTTATTCTTATCTTTATATTTGTCATTTTATATTTATTTTCAATCTTTTAATTTAATTTTAGGTTCTTAAATTTAATTTTTTATTTATTACTAAAGAATCTAATTCACCCCCTCCTAGGTTGTTATTTGGACCGTCACCTCTCACCCTTATCTTAATTCAAGAGATTATCTTATACTACTATATTTTGCTGGAAAAATTATGTATTTTATTCATTTAAAAATTATTTAGTATTTTCAAGGAAAATAATTTTTTGAGAGAGCTTTTGAAAAATATTTGATACTCAAAATGAACATGCTATTAAGATCAAATAGTTATTGACATGCTGCAATGAGAATTCAACCCTTTGCTTGGCATGCTGATTTCATCAATGAATACATTGAAATGGGGCAAATTGAAAGTCATTATAATTTTGGCTTGTCTGAAATGGTCAAGGAATTAAAATAATTAAGTACATTATTTTTATCTATGTAAACCTATGACCATGATGAGAAAAATACCCAACATGAAACTGTTTTATTCTTTCTATCTCTCTTATTGTTTAAAAAAAAAAAAAGTGAGTTTGCTAATTGTAGTTCGGGAACCTTTCATTCTTGTGCTGATAGTGGTCTAACGGATTGTTGAATCCTGGGAAAGGAGCGCATTCAAGTTAACAACAATACTCGTGTAAAAGGGGCGTTTCCTTTCTAATGGTAGCACTTTTGCATGTCTTAATCTAAGATATGTTTTTCTAAATCATTTCTCTACTTAGCTTGTTTTAAGTATATGATTGTTGTTTGTGTTGTCGATTCATGTTTCATGGAATTTTTAATAATGTCCCATCTTATTTTTGGTTATGTAATATTTATGATTTAATTTTATTTCCTGATTAAGTATGTTAATATATATTATTCTTTTAATATATATTTTATATGATGAATATTACATAATACTTTCCAATAGTCCTAGAAAGGAAAACTTGTCCTATTGAATTGGTTGAATTATTGAGTTTTTTTAGATGTCTGTGAATATGTTGTTTTTCATAATCTTCATAACAAATTTGAAAAAAAAATAAAAGAGATGGCTAATATAATTATATATACTTAGCTATTATATTAGCAATAGTCGGGTAAAGCAGAGGATCAATTTTGTTTAGGAGCTTACCTCATAATTACATCATTAGAAACGGAAAAGGAAGATATATATGATGCCATATACAGCTGTGACTAAAGAAACGTCTAAACACTATCGTTTTGCTTGGTCCTCGTCAAAAAAAAAAAAAAAACACTCATATGTGGTTGTACATATATAATATTATCAATCATTTATATTTTAATTTTTTTTGTTGTTTATGTGAAATGTTTTATATCATTACTTGAAATATTTGTTGAGTTGGTAATGATGAAGTTCTTGGTATACCTCATAAACCTAACTAAATGCATGGATATTTCTTAAAGAGGATGCAAAAACCATGCTAGCCATTTTGATGAGTTTGGTCAGTGATAAAAACTTAAACAAATATGATATACTCTGATACCAATTTGTTAGGAATAAATCTTAATGCGGAAACAAAAACCCTGATAACTTGAATCGATTCAAATAATATGATTCACGCAAAATGAGAAGTAAACAAATATGGAGAAAGAAACAACAAAACAAGAACACACAATATTTACGTGGAAACCCCTCTACAATCGAGAGGGGAGAAAACCACGGGCGGAGATGGAGATTCTTTATTAACTGAACCGAAGAATTACAACGACACTTCCCAAACGAGATATATGGAAGAATTACAATCACTCCCTCTGAACTCTCGTAGCACTCGAATATCTTGGAGGAATTACGAAGTCACCTCTTTTTTTTAATGGCGGCTCACACGCTCTTTGATTGGATACGTATGGGAGAAACCTCTCACCAAATACCGAAACCCTAAACCCTTATTTATAGAAAATAATTAGGGCCGGCTGAAAACAACTCCCGATCGGGAGGGAGGGACCCGATCAATCGGGGTCCCGATTGATCAGCCCCTTTACTGCCAAAAATCAGAATCCTTTCCTTAAATCACCCGATCGATCGGCTTTCCCTCCCGATCGATCAGTGACCACACGGCAGCCCCATATAAAATAAAACAAGTAATTTGAGACATAACCTAACAAATCTCCACCTTGGCTCAAATTACATTCATAAAAGAATTGCCTCCACCTTCTCCACAAAACCCCCACACACGGGGTTAATCCAATGAAGTATGAAACCTAACTGTGCGAAGCTTGAACTTCCTGTTAGGTAGAAACTGAGTGAACATATCTGAGAGGTTATCAGCAATGCCAATCTTCTTCTTTGAATTGGCTCTTGACACATCACCTGAAACACCCCCCCCCCCCCCCCCCCCCCCCGCTGCTGAACTGTGTTACTGAACTGAACTCCCTCTGGCCTACTCACCTGACCTGAATCACAAACAAGTAATGACATCTTCTGTGGAGATAACAATAATGAAGACTCACCAAACGTGACACGTCTTGTCAGGAATTGTTTGAAGGGAAAAACTTTCTACTTCACATAAAGCCCTTGTTCACGTACCAGCAGTCCTCTGGACTGACCACACAAAGAGCCCCTTACACTGTGCTCAGACAGACACCTATCACCTGAACGATCCAATCTCAAACGTCCTAAATTTGTGATCTCCGGTTCTGTCAACAACAAGGATGATGAAGATACTGCAACAGATCTAACAAATGTGGAACCGACAAGTTCATACAATGTCCCTGACCTTCTGCCCTTCATAACTGTCAATGCACCCTTAACATCTTTCAAAACTCCATCTTCAGCTGTGTACCTGTACCCTTTAGATTCAAGAGTACCCAAAGAGATGAGATTTTTCTTCAAATCAAAAACATGACGAACATCGCTCAAAACCCTGATAGTGCCATCGAACATCCTAAAACGAATTGTTCCTATACCCAGAACTTTGCATGGATTATCATTACCCATCAAAGCAACTCCACCTCGAACGGACTCGTATGTGGAAAACCAATCCCGGTTGGGACAGACATGATAGGAGCAAATCGAATCCAAAAACCAACTATCTTTCAAGTTGAACTGAGGTTCAGACAAAGACAAAAGAAGATCTTCACTCTCACCACCAACAACACTAGCTGCTATGGATCTCTGGTCAGACCTGTTATCTGCTTCTAATTTTCTCTTAAGCTTATAACAGTCTTTCTTAATGTGCCCTTTCTTATGACAGTAGTTACAGGTTAGGTCTTGATACCTAGACTTAGACTTGTTTTCACTACGATCATACTCGGTTCTCCCCCTCACAAATAAACCACTACTTGAGTTATACACAGAGTCAGATAATTCCCTATCTACTCATTCTTTACTCAGTAGGTTTCTCTTAACTTCATCAACATATATGGTTTGTCTACCCCCATAAATCATGCTTTCGACAAAACCCTTATATGAAGCACAGAGAAAACATAACAACAACATTGCCTGATCTTCATCCTTAGGAACATCATCCAATTCTTTCAAATCTTAAATAATTGAATTAAATTCATTGACGTGGTTCTTAAGTGACGTACTTTCTGACATACGAAACGTGAACAACCGGCGCTTAACTGCGAGTTTGATGGAGACAGACTTGAAACAAAACATATCCTGCAATTTCTCCCACAACTCCTTAGCAGTCTTCACTTCCAGAACTTCTGTCAAAACGTCATCAGTAAGACACATCTGAATTGCTATGAGCGCCTTCTCATCCAACTCCTCCCATTGTGCTTCTGTAAGATTCTCTGATTTCTTCTCTTTCCCATCTAAAGCTTTCTTCAAGCCATTATGAGTCAAGAGGCCCTTAACGCGAACCTGCCATAAGCTGAAGCTCCCTTGACCACCAAACTTCTCAATTTCGGATCTAATTGCGGACGTCATATTATCAAATCAAAATAAACAGGGCTCTGATGCCAATTTGATAAAAACTTAAACAAATATGATATGCTCTGATACCAATTTGTTAGGAATAAATCTTAATGCGGAAGCGAAAACCCTGATAACTTGAATCGATTCAAATAATATGACTCACGCAAAAAGAGAAGTAAACAAATATGGAGAAAGAAACAACAAAACAAGAGCACACAATATTTACGTGGAAACCCCTCTACAATCGAGAGGGGAGAAAACCACAAGCGGAGATGGAGATTCTTTATTAACTGATCGGAAGAATTACAACGACACTTCCCAAACGAGATATATGGAAGAATTACTATCACTCCCTCTGAACTCTCGTAGCACTCGAATATCTTGGAGGAATTACGAAATCACCTCTTTTTCTTAATGGCGGCTCACACGCTCTTTGATTGGATACGTATGGGAGAAACCTCTCACCAAATACCGAAACCCTAAACCCTTATTTATAGAAAATAATTAGGGCCGGCGGAAAATGACTCCCGATCGATCAGGGTCCCGATCGATCGGCCCCTTTACTGCCAAAAATCCGAATCCTTTCCTTAAAGCACCCGATCGATCGGCTTTCCCTCTCGATCGATCGGTGACCACACGGCAGCCCCATATAAAATAAAACAAGTAATTTGAGACATAACCTAACACTCAGAAATATGAGTTGGTTATTTTCATTCAATGTCTATAATTGCATACATTATACAACACGTGAAAGAGAGGTATGATTAATCCAAAATATGGTGTGAACATGTATTTGTAGGTATAGTCAAAGCAAGTCTGATATTTATGTAGATCTCGACATGATTACCAATATGTGGGGGTAGCTTACTTCTTTTAAAAAAAAAAAAAGCAAGAAGAAGAAGACAAAGGTGCGTCATATTGTCTAAAGATTTGAAATTAAGAACTAATTTTTATATTTTGAAAAAACAATTTGGTTCAAATTTCAATTAGGTTGCACACAAAATTGGCCGATTCTTTACATACAGGTATACAAATCATAATTTATGGTTCTATATTTAAATCGCTTGATAGATTGATAACCAAGTTAATATTGTGAACTCAAACCGGTCTTACTTATGCAAATTGATATGGACAAATTTGAATAGTACTTATTTGTTGTCTTTGTAAATTTTTTTTGAAAAATATTTTCTTACAAAATGCATCTATTAATGTACAAGATGCATTGAAAGGCTGAAAATGGAAGGAAAAAAATAAAAAGAAAGCAAGGAAAGAAAAGCACATGATATGTTAGTGCCACGTGGAGATGAAATGCCTTTGGGAAATGCAATTTGGTATTTCTTTGAGAAAATATTTTACTTAAAGTCATTTTTTATGAGGTTATGTTATATGAATTTCCTTATGTTGTTTGAACATTTAAAAGGCGTGATGAAATGACTTATATTTGGTGTTTATTATGCTTTGAAAGGTATAGCGTTCTAATTGATTTTTGATCCAAGTGAATAAGATGATTACATTCACAAATGGAAGTACTATGCCATGGAATTCTATTTGAGCGGAAGGATGATAAGCTTGCTCCATTATAAATCAAAGTTGAATGAGTTGGAGATAATAAGCAATAATGAAGAGTATCTAATATTAGAAGAAGAAAAAAGAAATTGTGGATCCATTCATAAAAGGGCAAACGTGCATATGAGTTAATTAAACGAGACTGATGGGTGGTTGAAAGAGCAAAAATTATATTATTTATAGTAGGGTATTCACAGGCTCCATTCCTAAGGTGATGTGCTCTTTACTGTGATGTTTAAGGTAGAGCTTTTAGACTCTAAATGAACCTGAAAGTATATTATTAGCAGCATATTAATCACAAATCGCCCTTGGAAGGTTTATCTACATGAGTGTGGTGGTGGGGTAGCCGCTGTGGGAAATGGACAATTCCTTAATGACACTCATGAGACTGGATTTGTGGACATGACTGCTGTTAGAAAAATTAGACTAATATTCAAGCATAGCAATAAAGTGAGGAGCAATTGGAAAGATCTTACAAAACAACGACACTACGCCGTGGCAAATACTACTGCCCTAAAAGACGATTTCGCCACTGCTCCGGTGCACACAGTATAACCGGCGGCCGTCTTCCAGGATTAATGCAATCTGACTCTTAACATGCATTCATTAATTGCCGGGTAGGAGTGCCACTCGAGCTTTGCCCAAGAAGAGAAAAGGGTAGAAAGGAAGAGAGAATTATTAAGAAGTAGGGCTCAATCCTAAATCACCTAGGATTGAGATTTTATAGTAGTGTATGCACCTCTTGGAAAGAGGTGCCTTATACACCAAAAGCCACCCATGGAAAAAGGTCTTCAAACGTCAACAAGGAAGACCACAGTTAGGAAACGGTGCCAAGATTAAATGACTTTTTATATATAAGAAAATGAAGCATTTTAATGGAGAGTGGTATAGAATTAATGTTTCGTTAAAACACTTTCTGAGATATATAGAAACACATGTTGAAAAGCGAAGCACCCATCTGAACCCGGCTAGTCGCGTCAGGGTGACTTGTTCCCATTAACCTCTAACATTTATCTTAGTTCAAGAGATTTTATTATACTACCATATTTAAGATGAGATGATTTTCCAATGTGGGACAAACCTTTTGAAATGGTTACGAAAAAGGAGGTTAAAAATATTTTAACTTCCGTCTTTTTCCAATAACCCCCCCCCCCCCCCCCCCCCCCCAAAGGACACAAGCCAGAGGGAGAGAAAAGGATCTGAGCAAAGAGAACTCAGTGTTTCAATGCCGATGTCTCGCGATTTGACTCGTCACCTAATCTAAACCAAGTTTAGGACTAACGGCTTGCAAGGTGACTTTCGTCTTGAACCTCACAAGTGGTTGTATAGTCTGCCACCTGGACACGCACCAATTTCAAAATCTTGGCAACTCCTGCACTTTGGCGTGTAGGCTGTCCTAGATTTTCATAGGTGGTCTAGAAGGCAAGTCTTCAAACTTTATAGGAAGCAACCACACTTCCACATCTACATAGGTGGATCCCATCAAGTATGTGTTACTGCACACCACCAAACATATGGTTATGGGTCCATTAAGAGCGAGAGCTCAACCTCACCACCTGGTAATATATTGACAGTATCCATCAAGTGTGAGCTTACTCACACCACCAAGCATATGGCTATGGACCCATCCTAACACTGCCGACATCATAGTGAGGGAAAAATAAAATACAATGCATTCCGTGAATTAAACTGTGACTTTTCACATTGAACATGTTAAAACCAAGTTGAATACATCACAGTTCATTCATTCAATAGACTTCAGCCCCATCTCCCTCGATGTATCCACAGTCATTTTATGACATAGGCCATTTGTTAATGGATCAGCAAGGTTCTTTTTCGGACCTTCCACAATCTAGTGATATAACTTTCTTTCTAGTAAATCTTTTATGATCTTATATGATCTTATCCCTAAGACGAGTAAGTCTCCTCTTGCCAAACCAATCAAGTGTGCAGTGCCCACACCATCCATTATAGACTATGACTTAGGTTAAAGCATTGCTCTTAACCTTCATAATGGCATTTTAGCACCGTATTAAAATAAAGCGGTACTTGAGGGTTGACCACTGCCAACATCAATCGTGATTTTCTCTTACAACCCCACCCCCCCCCCCCCCCCCCCACCCCCCACATTGAGGTATCTACAACGAGCTATTAAGCAACTAGCTCCATCTCCTACCAACCTTAACAATAATGAGTATAACGCAATAGTGGAACATACATTGAGTCATATCTCCACTTGAAGTACCCATATCTTACATATATCGTAGATAAAGTTAGCGTATATAAAGTTAGCATGAAGGACATGTAACATGTACTGCAAGTTTGGTATAAAACGTTATCATCTCAAATCAACCGGATGGCAATCAGTTTAGGCCACAAAAGGCCATAATCCACAAAGTGCCTTTTACAATTCAAATTAGAAAGTCACAGGGCTTTCAAGCCCCAAGTGCTAGCATCATCAGGCTATCCTCATTGACTTTGGACAATCATCAAAAGAGTATTTCTATCTCAATTAAAAATCGCGTATGCTAATAGTAAATAGCAAACACTAGCAAAATCATCATAATCATAATGATTATAGCCCGATAATATATAAAAAAGGGCCTTGGGTGCACAAAACATCCCCCAATGGAATGTCTCCCACTACATTCCTAAGTTATTCAACTTTTAAATTTGCCATTTCTAAAACAATAAACTCAAGTTTCAATGTCAATTCAACGCTGCTCATTTGAATGGAGGCTGCAAAAAAGGCGTTATAAGCCTACGCTATTGTTCCTAGTAGAAGAAATTCATCAATATTAAACATCCAATTGGCATCACAACGTCCCTCTAAAACACAGTGAGTGTATTGCAGCATAAACTCTAATCCACAATACTTTACTAATTTAATTAGAGAACTCTAGTGCTGCATCACATGAATCACGTGTATATAAACTGGTATACTAACGGAGTATGTTATATCAGAACAAGTGTAATTCATTATAACATTATGCTATCAAAAACCTTTGTGTATTTAGCATGTAATACACAATCAACTTTGTTCGGTTTTTAGGTGAACATGGGATCAAGTGGACTATGTCATCAAACTGACCAAAAGTTTCTAGGTATTTCCTCCACATAATATAGTTAACTAAGAGTTAAACCATGAGATGTGTAGTGATCTACCAAAACACATCAGCTTTACCAAAGCCTTTTATCGCAGAATAGAAATTAAAAGGCATTGTATCATTCCCTACATTCATACCCCTACCAAAATTAAGTATATTATTGAGGTATAAACGAATTATCTCACAATTGTCATACTTAGAATGCATGACAATGAATTCATCCATGGTCAGTGCTTTATCAAATATTTGATACGCTCTTTAGGAGCTTGTTAAAACCATGCTAGAGATTGACTATCTTACAAATTTTACTTTCCATACGAAGAGTGTCAAACCATTCTAGTAGTTGCATCTAAAGATTTTCTTTAAGTCACCATTCGAGAATTCAATGACATTTGATTCATCACAAGATCATGGATAGAAGTAAGATCTATCAATCTAAGGGTGCCTATTTTACTGATGAGTGAATTGTGGAGTTAATTGACCTTCTTTTCAAGCTACTAGTCTTGTCTTGGACTTATGCCGTTAACCTTTAGTTTATTTTGAAACCCATTTTTCTACAAATCAATTTACTCCCTTTAAGAATAGCTGCTAGTTTCCATATGTATCTATTGAGAATTGTCTCTATTCGTTGTTAGTGGTCTTTGAAATCAACATATTTCGTAACCGTCACACAGGTGATGGGTTATCATTCTAAAATGTAATACGCACATTATTATTATTATTATTTTTTTAGTATATTAACCATGTTCAATTTTAAACACACTGCCACCTTGAGTATACTTTTATCATACACTCAGTAACGAATTAAATGTTTCAAGATATGGTCTTTCACATACCAGTATTAGGGTGGAGCACTATCGCTAAGTATATTGACATAATCTACACCACCTTTTTTTTATGTTTTGGGAGTCAAAATTATAATATTATACGCAATGAACTCTTGCAAAATAATCATTATTGTTCTAATGTCAATACCACCACATTTCGTTAATTTATGTAATAAATTATATGAATGTGAGTTCATCTTAATAGCAAAAGCGACTTAAAACAAATACAACATTTTTCCATGCCACATGAAATTGAGTAATATTGTCCTAATCATAATATACATGCCAACAAATGTGACACATATTTAAATATTATAGTTCAAAGTACTAAATATATGCCTACTTGATTTAGATAATTTTTCTACGGTAAACTTTAAAAACATATACTTTCCTTGGCTACTTGGCTACTTGCCTACCTATCCTATCCATTGATTTCTGCTTGATGTGGCTTGCTTTGAGTTTGTTGTTTTGCTCGCCGTGTGTTTTGCCCTACTTATTCTTTAATGCTCTCCTACTGCCAGGTCACATGCTCTATACTGCGGACCAGTTTCTCAGGTTGGGGGTCCTCGGTAACAGCGTCTCTTCAGGGTAGCCCTCTAAAGGGGAAAGGCTGCGTACATCTACCCCCAGGCCCTGCTTTTGCGAGAGCCCTTGCAGGCACTGGGTTTGTTGTTGTTGTTGTTTTTGTGACTTTAAAAACATAGGCCCAAATGAATTTAGTACCAATTAATTTTTAGCCAAAATAGGACAGCCCCAATTTACACTGAGTGTTTTAGCTTTTTGCCATGTTGTAGGGGAAAAAAATTTAATTTTTGGAACATTTTAAAAATTATTTAGCAATTCGGCACCTTGTACTGTAGCAAAGTGGTTGCACGACGTACGGGACGTCGTACGACCACATCGTGCATGGTGCACAACGTACGGGATGTCTTGCAGCAGTGTTGCACGACGTCCCGTATGTCGTGCAACAGTACCCAATTGTTTTTAAAATTTTACATTTTTAAAATTTAAAAAAATTAATAAAATCTTTTTTTAATTTAAATTATTTTAATTTTTAATTTTATAATTAGAATCACTAAATACATATACATTTTAAATTAAAAGGTATATGTTTGAACTATTAATAAGGAATACATAAATGAGGACACATTTAAATGAGGAGAAGGTGATATGTATATTATTATTTAAACCATATCATACAGGAACTATGGTATTATAATACTATTAATAAGGAAGATATAAATGAGGGACACATTTAAATAAAGATATGTTGATGTTTCCAACAAAAAATCACGAGTTTACGCATTTGTATATTATTATTTGAATTGTTTTATTAGATACATGGAACTTAAAAACTAATATATATGAATTTTAAAAATATATTTTATAAACTATATGAAATGATCAAATAATGAATTGCTGACTTGAGTCACATGTAAGAGATAATGAATTGTTGACTTGAGTTACATGTATCTAATAAAATAGCTCAAATAATAATATACAAATGCGTAAACTTGTGATTTTTTGTTGAAAACATCAGCATCTCTTCATTTAAATATGTCCCTTATTCATATCTTTCTTATTAATAGTATTATAATAATGTAGTTCCTGTATGAGATAGTTTAAATAATAATATACTGTTGGTTTTTAATAAAAATTTATTTGTTTTATTTAAGATAATAAAGACACTTGAAATATAAATAATAATAAAAAAGGAAAAAAGAATTAAAGATTGAGAGATAATGCAACAAATCAATTGTATTGACTGCATGATAACGGTGTTAAGCATTGATATTGTGAACGTTGTGCCAACAGCTAAGCATATTAATTTGATGATATAATTTTTTATTATATTTTGGTACTTGTGACTCCACCCTACAAATAGAGGGTTGATGCATTTTATTTGACATACAAGAAAAAGTGTTTCTTATCTTAGTCTTCATCTCCTAAATTCTATAATTTTCCCCTTGAAAAATCTGGGTTAAAAGTGTTTGGTTGGTAGAGTTTTGGCCTCTTAGATTGGTGCAGGGTCTCAGAGTGATAGCGAGTACTGAGCATTGTATCCTGGGGATGGCGCGCTGTACACCTACTGCATTGAGTTTATCCATAGGAGCGTGGAAACCATCTTAAAAAGAGCATGATCCATGCCTCACTCAGCTCTACTTAATCAGTAATTCTTCATTTTCATGCTATATAGGTAATATTTTTATTTATTTTTCCAACAATTTTAAGACGGTTACATGGATGTGACTATTGCCAATACTACCTCTACCACACCTATCTCCAATGATCTTAACAAGCCTTTTTGCTTTGCCGGTAAACATTTCAAACGATGGGCGAAAAAGGTCCAATTTTATTTAAAAATCATGAAGGTAGTGCGGATTCTCAATAACGACGACCCTAATAAAAAAGATGTCAATAACATGAATGATGAGGGGAAAAAAAAAAAAAAAAAAAAAAAAAAAGGAACCTGCTGCTTTGGTAGAAAAATGGGAAAATGATGAAGATGATTGTAAAAATTATATTCTCAATTGTCTTTCCGATGATCTTTATGATTATTATTCCATTAACTACGAAAGTGCTAAAGAAATTTGGACGGAACTATTGGAAAAATATGATACTGAACTAGCTGGGGTGAAAAAGTATGCTTGTAGCGAATTTTTCCGCTTCCAAATGGTAGAGGATAAATCCATCCAAATACAAAGACGAGAACTTCTCAATCTTGTTAATGACATCAAAACTGAACGTGTCAAAATAGATGAGCAAATGCAAGTAGCTGCGATAATAGATAAACTCCTGAAGTCTTGGAAGGACTTTCAGAAAAGACTTCATCGCAAACAAAAGGAGCTAACAACAGAGAGACTCATGGTACAACTACAATGTGAAGAAGAAGCAAGAAAACAAGACAATAATTGGGTAACTAATGGAGATCGCAGTAAGGTAAATTTTATTTCTACACATGAAAACACTCCTAAGAGTCAAAATAACAAGTCCAATGCCTATCTTAAGCCTCGAGGAATGGAATGAAATATAATGGATCTCGTAAAAATGGTCCTAAAAATGGTTTTAAATTCTGTCAATAGTCCAAAAAACAAGGTAACCCTCCTAATGGTCAAGGACAACATAAACGTGTTAATGTCGCTTGTTTCAATTGTGGAAAAATGGGTCACTTTGCTAGAGATTGTTGATTTAGAAAAAATGAACCCACACCTCAAGCTAATGTGACCAAAGAGCCACTTGTGGCTATGCTAACAGAAGTCAATCTGTTAGAAAATTACGATGGACGGTGGGCTGATACGGGTGCCTCTAGACATGTTTGTCATGACCGAAATCTGTTTAAGACCTATTCCCCGGTAGAGGTTGAGAAAAAGGTGCTACTTGGTGATTCTCACACAACTAAAGTTTTAGGCATTGGTGAGATTGAAATTAAATTTACTTCTGGCCGTATTTTGACCCTCAAGGATGTGTTGCATACCCCTGAAATCCGCAAAAATTTAATATTTGGATATTTGCTAAATAAAGCAGGTTTCAAATAAACGATTGAGTTTGACCAATATGTGATCACCAAAAATAATGTCTTTGTTGGAAAGGAGTATGCATGTGATGGTATGTTTAAGTTAAACATTGAAATGAATAAAGATAACTTAGCTTCTGTTTATATTGTTTCTTGTGCAAATATTTGGCATGCTTGTCTTTGTCATGTTAACAGCAAGTATATGAACTCTATGTGCTTTCTTGGTTCAATTCCTAAACTTAGCAATAAGTTTGAAAAATGTGAGAATTGTAGCTTGACCAAGATTAGTAAAAGCCCTCACAAGTCTGTTTATAGGAGTACCGAATTATTAGAACTTATTCATTCTGACATATGCGAATTTGAAGGAATTTTAACTCGTAGTGGTAAAAGATACTTTACAACATTTATCGACGATTTCTCTAGATATACATATGTCTACTTAATTAAAAATAAAAGTGAAGCATTCGAAAAGTAAAAAATTTTTGTGAAAAAGTGGAAAATCATTTTAATAAAAAGATTAAAAGTTTTAGAACTGATAGAGGTAGGGAATATAAAACTTTGGGGCTAATAGATTTTATTCGATCGGAAGGGATAGTGCACGAAGTCACTCCCGGTTACTCCCCTCCCTCAAATGGGGTGGCTGAACATAAGAATAGGACATTAGTTGGCTACACCAATGCCATGATGGTTAGCGCTAGTGCACCTAAGAATTTATGGGGGGAAGCGATACTCACTACTAACTATGTTTTTAATAAAGTGCCTCAAAAAAAGATACTCCAACTGCCTTATGAATTATAGAAAGGGAGACAACCTAACTTGAATTACCAAAAGGTTTGGAGTTGTCTAGCCTTTGCTAGGAAAACAGACCCCAAAATTCCTAAATTAGGAGAAAGAGCTATTAGGTGTGTCTTTATAGGATATGCCTTTCATAGTAAAGCATATAGATTTTTGAAATTAGAGGATAATGTCGTTATAGAGACAATGGATGAAGACAAGTTTCCCTTTAAAACTAAAATTAATGGACATATTGAAAATTCCTCGGAGGTTGAACTTGATGGTACGTTTCCGGTTGATACTTCAACCTTAGAACCTAACCTAGAAGAAGTAAAAGGCCTAGGATTCAAAAGGATTTTAGCCCTGACTATTTTCTTTATAATATACAAGAATATCCTCTTATTATTGAAGATGTCATATGTCTAGTCGAGGATGAACTTAGGTCCATACAGGAAGCTCTCACCTCACCTGGTTCTGAATTTTGGAGAGAAGCAATTAATGACGAACTAGACTCATTACATGATAATAAAACATGGATATTAGTAGACCTACCCGAAAGCTGTAGAACTATAGGGTGTATGTGGGTACTTAGAAGAAAACGTAAACCTAATGGTCCTGTAGATAAATTCAAGGCTAGGTTGGTAGCAAAAGGTTTTACAAAAAAAGAAGATATTGACTTCTTTGATACGTATTCTCCTATAGCAAAAGTTTCTTCTATTCGGGTTTTAGTCGCCATAGCCGCTGTACTTAATTTAGAAATACATCAGATGGATGTAAAAACGGCCTTTTTAAATGGAGACTTAGTTGAGGAAATTTACATGGACCAACTTGAAGGATTTATAGAACCAGGTAACGAACAAAAAGTGTTCAAATTAACAAAATCTCTATATGGGCCTAAACAAGCCCCTCAACAATGGGACGAAAAATTCGATGCTTGTTTAGTAGATAATGGCTTTAGAATAAATGACAGTGACACGTGTATTTACTATAAGTCTGTTGGTGTTTCTCATGTGATGATTAGTTTGTATGTGGATGACTTACTTATTTTTGGCACTAATCTAGATATTATAAATTCTACTACGACTATGCTCAAAAAGAATTTTGGCATGAAGGATATGGGAGTAGCTAATATTATCCTTGGCATGAAATTAAATAAATTTAGCAATGGTATTTTACTTGATCAATCTCATTATGTGGAGAAGATTTTGAAAAAATTCAAATACTTTGATTATATGCCTGCTAGCACACCATTAGATCCAAATGTTAACCTAGTTCCACTGAAAAGATTGAAGATATCATTAATCAAAGTGAATATGCTAAAATTATTAGTAGCCTCAGCTATGCTGTTGATACATCATGTCCTGATATAGCGTATGCAGTTGGTGTTTTGGGTAGGTTCACGCAAAAACTGTCCTTCCATCATTGGACTGCTATTAATCATTTAATGAGATATCTAAAAGGGACTATGAATTATGCTTTATGTTATAACAGATTTCCAGTTATAGTTGAAGGCTTTTGTGATGCAGTTGGAACTCTCACACTAGAGACGCTATGTCTACTAGTGGTTATATATTCACCTTAGGTGGTAGTGCAATAAGTAGGAAATCAAAAAAGCAAACTATTATAGCAAAGTCCACAATAGAGGCAAAGCTTATTGCTTTATCTATAGCATGTGATGAGGCAAACTGGTTAAGAAACTTGTTGCATGATATCCCTATATGGGAGAAACCAGTGCCATCTATATTGTTGCATTGTGATAGCACCGCAGCGATTGGACGGGTGCATAAAAATAATATAATGGAAAATCCAGATCCGTGAGGAGAAAACATAGTATAGTAAGAGAACATCTTACTAATGGCGCCGTGAATATTGTTTATGTGAGGCCACACTATTATATTGCTGACTCGTTAACAAAAGTTCTAGCTAGAGATAAGATCTGGATGATATCGAGAGGGATAGGGCTGAAGTCCAAAGAGGAAAAAGTTGCTCATGAGGATACCCTGAAAAGGGACAAACGAATCATGGAGTAACTGGGGTAGCATTCCTTGTATTTGAAATTAATTGATAGCCCATCCCAATGGTGTTGAGCATGCTCACTTGTGGCCGTAATTGAGGTTGAGCTAATACAGCTCTTAATGTGGTCTGTAGCCCATACGGGTGAGATGTGTGGCCACAAGCACATCCTTGACAGATCCACCTATATGAGTGTAGAGGTAAAGGCCGGTTCTTATGAGAACTTGGGCAAGTTCTCTAGAGCACTCTTGAAATCCAGGTGATGCACAAGGCCATAATGTGCAAGCTTCTGATACTAATATAAACTATGAGCTTTCATACGTGTGATGCGTTCTACATGCCCTCAAGAGGTTAAAGTTTCAAGGCCAAGTCCACTCTAACTCTAGTACGAGAATTGTTGAAACACTAGTAAGGTTTTCAAGGCAAGGCCACTCTTATTATTTATGAAAGTTCTGCTTAATCCAAATTTTTATTAAAAGGTGGGGAATTGTTGGTTTTTAATAAAAAAATTATTTGTTTTATTTAAAATAATAATGACACTTAAAATATAAATAATAATTAAAAAAAGGAAAAAAGGAAAAAAGAATTAAAGATTGAGAGATAATGCAGCAAATCAATTGTATTGATTGCATGACAACAGTATTAAGTATTGATATTGTGAACGTTGTGCCAACAGCTAAGCATATTAATTTGATGATATATTTTTTTATTATATTGTGGTACTTGTGACTTCCACCCTACAAATAGAGGGTTGATGCATTGTATTTGACATACAAAAGAAAGTGTTTCTTATCTTAGTCTTCATCTCCTAAATTCTATAATTCCCCCTTGAAAAATCTGGGTTAAAAGTGTTTGTTTGGTAGAGTTTTGGCCTCCTCGATCGGTGCAGGGTCTAAGAGTGATAGCGAGTACTGAGCGTTGTATCCTTGGGACGGCCCGCTGCATACCTACTGCATCGGGTTTATCCGTAGGAGCGTGGAAACCATCTTAAAGAGTGCGTGATCCGTGCCTCACTCAGCTATACTTCATCGGTAATTCTTCATTTCCACGCTATAGAGGTAATATTTTTACTTATTTTTCCAACATATACATATCACCTTCTCCTCATTTAAATGTATCCCTCATTTATATCTTCCTTATTAATAGTTCAAATGTATACCTTTTAATTTAAAATATATATGTATTTCGTAATTCAAATTATAAAATTAAAAATTAAAATAATTTAAATTAAAAATAGATTTTATTAATTTTATTAAAATTTTAAAGATGTAAAACTTTAAAAAAAATTAGGTACTGTTGCACGACGTACGAGACATCGTGCACCGTGCACGACGTGGTTGCACGACATCTTGTACATCTTGCAACTATTTTGCTACAGTAAAAGCTGTCAAAATAGTTTTAAACTAACTTATATTGAAAGAGTGTATTATTGAACATTATTAAAGCCTAATATCCTTCTCATCGTCAAAATAGAAATCCCTGAACCCTATTCTTTGGATAAACATTCTAAGTTAACCTTAGAACCAACCTACAGTATGTAACAGAGAGTTCTACTTTAAAGAATCAACATTGGCAACCTGATAACATTATCTATGCAGCAAAACAATCAAAACCCATTTCTTTTGTTTTCTGGCCTTTTGAGCTAATTTCAGGGATATATTCTCATATAAACAACTTTAGACATATTAGGAAGAGGAATCTTTATTGCCATAATTGATTATAAAATTGTCTTTTAGGTTGTTAATAAAATTAGGCTAATATTCTGTTAGGATCTTAACTAGTAGTAGATAGAATATAACATGTTATGTAAGAATCTTGTAGATTGTGAGTTGGTTAAGTCTTGTAGAATGTGAGCAATTGAGTTGGTTAATTCTTGATTCTTGTATAAATAGCAAAGGCCATGTAAGAAAGAGGCATCCAAGAAATGAAATACAATTTTCCCTCCTTCTCTTACTAATTCTTCTTCTCCTTCTTCTCCTAACTAACATTCTTTACTTTTCAATTCAATTTTCAGTACTAATTCACAACTAAGAGCTGAACAATTTGGTACCTGAGTTGGTTCTTTCCCATTCAAAAGTATTCGACAACTGCATGGGTAAATCTAAGAAAAGTGCAGATATGGCAGACGAGCAGTAGCTGGAAGCATATGTGAAAGTTATGGTGGAGCGTTCCATGGATGCCATGAAGGAATCCATCATATCTTCTATTAAGGAGTCACTTCTTGCTTCGATCAAGGAGCCAATTGAGGTACTCTCAGCTAGAAATGTGCAGCACGATCAAGAATTAGCTAGCCTCAGGGATTTTGTGGCTGGAGTAACCCTGCAGTAGAATCAATTAGCTGCACAGGTCTAGAATCACCAGCAGCAAGGGGGTAACAACACGGCTTCAGGTGGGAGTAATGGAGGTTCATCTCATTTTGCCCCAAGATTCACAAAATTGGAGTTCCCTAAGTTCAGTGGGGAAGAAATCAGGGAATTGTTATACAAATGTGACCAATTCTTTGTGTTAGATCATACTACTGAGGACAAAAAGGTGCAAATTGCTTCAGTTCATTTGGATGGAGAGGCACTACAGTGGCACCAATCCTTCATGAAATCAAGACCAAAAGATGAGTGGCCAAGATGGGAAGAATACACTCGGGAGGCTGTTATGCAATTTGATGAAGCTCTATTTGATGATCCCCTACGTGAGCTGAAGGGTCTAACCCAAACCGGGAATGTTAAGCAGTTTAAAAAAGAATTTGATGCATTACTTACTAGAGTCTCCTTAACTGAAGCACAGAAACTAAGTTTTTTCTTAGGTGGGTTACAACCTAAGATAGCCATACAAGTAAGGATGTTTAGCCCCACTTCAATTGCACATGCCTATACGTTAGCAAGATCTCAAGAGTTTGCTCTAAGCTTGTCCCATGAAAAACCATCTATCACAAACAAACAAATGCCAATTTTACCAAACCCCAAACAACCATTAACTTCAAGTATGGGCAAAATTCCCAGTACAATTCACTGCATTCTTCTCAACCTACAAACAGAAAATACAAAAATCTCACGCAGGCTGAAATGGATGAAAGAAGAGCAAGGAATCTGTGTTTTTGGTGTGATGCTCGATTTACTCCTGGCCACAATTGCAAGAAAGCCAAGGCATATCGTTTGGAGGTGCTAGAAGAAGTAGGTGGGGATAATGTTGATGAGGAAGAGGATGAAATGGATGAGACAGCAAGTCTAGTTCAACCAAAGGATTCCATACATATCTCTGTCCATGCTCTTATGGGGATGCATTCCTATCAAACGTTAAGAGTGGTTGGAGTTTCAAAAAGAAGACCTATCCACATCTTGGTGGATACTGGAAGCACGCACGACTTCTTGGACCCCATGGTAGCAAAGCAGCTAGGGTGCAAGATCACACCAACATCTCCCTTACCAGTAGCATTGGCTGGTTGCACTCAAGTGGATAGTTATGCTATGTGTAAAGAGTTCAAATGGGCTCTACAAGGTGCTGAATTCACTTCAGATGTAAGGTAGCTTCCTCTTAGTGGCTGTGAAATGGTCCTCGCGGTGCAATGGCTGAAGTCTTTAGGCAGGGTCATATTTTATTTTGAGAAGCTACTGATGGAGTTCTCACATGAAGGAAGGTTGGTAATCCTACAAGGGACAACAGAGGCATCAGTGAGCTTGATTCAAGGGGAACAGCTTAAAAAGATGATTAAGAAACAATTCTCTGCACAAATTTGCTCCTTACAGCTGGTTGCAGTGAAGGTAGCCCCTATTACTTCCTCTTTTTCATATTATGCAGAAGCTCCAATGATGAATTATGCATTAGAGGGTACTTCCCAAGAATTGAACCCTCAAATAAAGAACCTATTGACTGAATTCCAAGAAGTATTTGATGAACCAAAAACACTACCACCATATAGAGCCCGTGATCACCAAATCCACTTAAAAGAAGGAACCCCTCCCATCAATGTGAGACCATATAGATATCCCTCATTACATAAGGATGCCATTGAAAAGATGATAGCTGAACTATTGGCATCCGGATTCATACAAAACAGTAATAGCCCATTCTCTTCACCCATTGTCTTAGTTAACAAGAAAGATGGTTCACTACGCATGTGTGTGGATTATAGAGAACTTAATAAGCATACTATAAAAGACAAATTTCCTATACCCATCATTGAAGAATTGTTGGATGAATTGTTTGGAGCCCATTATTTCTCAAAAATAGATCTCAGATCTGGTTACCATCAAATTAGAATGCATACTAATGACATACCGAAAACTGCCTTTAGAACCCATGAGGGTCACTATGAGTTCTTGGTTATGCCATTTGGGCTAACCAATGCACCTACCACCTTTCAAAGCTTGATGAACCATGTGTTTAAACCCTACCTAAGAAAGCATATCATTGTTTTCTTTGACGATATCCTCATTTATAGCCCTTCTTGGGAAGAACAAGTAATGCATTTGAGGAGCACTCTTGCTATATTGAAAGAGAATAACTTGTTTGCTAAGATGAGCAAGTGCAGCTTTGGTGAGCAACAAATTGATTACTTAGGCCGCCTAATTTCTGTTGAAGGGGTTTCTACAGACCCAAAGAAGGTGAATGTGATGGCTGAATGGCCCCAATCTCAATCAGTGAAGCAATTGAGAGGCTTTTTAGGCTTGATTGGCTATTATAGGAGGTTTATTAGACATTATAGTCTAATTGCTCATCCTCTTTTTGATATGTTGAAATGAGATGCATTTCAGTGGAGTGAAAAGGCTCAAGAAGCATTTGAGAAACTCAAACAACTTATGATCTCTGCACCTGTTTTAGCACTGCCTAATTTCAAAGAAGACTTTGTTGGGGAAACTCATGCATTTGGATGTGGTATTGGGCTAGTTCTAATGCAACATGGTCATCCTATCTCATTCATCAGTAAGTGTTGAGCTCCCAGACATCAAGCCCTTTCAATTTATGAGAAAGAATTATATGCAGTAGTGTTTGCTATGGAAAAGTGAAGGCCATACTTGATTGGAGTTCATTTTGTTGTTCTTACTGACCATTACAGCCTTAAGTATTTGTTGGAACAAAGAATCACTACTCCAACACAGTGCAAATTATTACCCAAGCTCTTTGGGTACAATTATAGCGTGTGCTATAGAAAAGGAAAAGAGAATAAAGTTGTAGATGCCTTATCAAGAATTACAGGGCCTCAATTGATGGGGATGTACTTATCTACAATCTCCACTGATATTATTGATCAAGTTGATTCGAGCGTGCAACAAGATGTTAATTTACAAAAGTTAATTCTGGAGCTGCAACAACAACCAGGCAAACATTCTCATTACTCTTTGGTACAAGGACATTTGTACAAAAAATGGAAATTAGTGGTGGGTGCTAATCAACAATTGCACGAGTTGTTGGTGAATAGCTTGCACAACTCAACTGAAGGAGGACACTCTGGTGTAAGAGTTACTCATAAAAGATTATGTAGTTCGTTTTACTGGAAGGGAATGAAAAAGCTGGTGAAGAATTTAATCCGTTCTTATGACATATGCCAGAGATTGAAGTACGAAACAGCAGCAGCACCTGGGCTATTACAACCAATGCCTATCCCTGAAAGAATTTGGGAAGATATTTCAATGGACTTCATTGATGCACTTCCTAACTCAATGGGCAAGACTGTGATTTTCGTAGTAGTGGATAGATTGTCCAAATATGCTCACTTTGTGGCACTTCCACATCCTTATTCAACGGAGACAGTGGCCAAGAGCTATTTAGACAATGTGTACAAGTTACATGGAATTCCGAAGTCTATTACAAGTGATAGAGATGCAGTGTTTATGAGCACGTTTTGGAAGGAGCTATTTGGACTGTTGAAGGTGCACTTACAGCCATCTACAGCTCACCACCCTTAAACAAATCGTCAAACAGAGGTGGTAAATAGATGCATTGAAGGATATTTGAGATGCATGTGTGGAGATAAGCCTGAAGAATGGGCAAAATGGCTAACACAAACCATCACACTACTATCAATATGTCCCCTTTTCAAGCAGTGTATGGTATTGAACCCCCAGCACATATTCCTTATACACACAAAGATTCATCAGTGGTAGCAGTTGATGAAATAATGAGCAGCAAGGAGGAAATGATACAGCTTCTGAAGCAGCATCTGATTAAAGCACAACAAAGGATGAAAACCCAGTATGACAGGCATCATTTTGAAAGGGAATTTGAGGTTGGTGATTGTGTTTACCTCAAGCTTAAACCTTATATTCAGCACTCAGTGATCAGAAGAAGAAATCAAAAGCTAGCAGCGAAGTATTTTGGGCCTTTTCAAGTAATAGCTCGAGTGGGCAAGGTGGCTTATACTCTTGGCTTGCCTTCCAAAGCTAGAATCCATAACACTTTTCATGTTTCATTGTTAAAAAAGAAGTTAGGCAACAAGCCTCTGCAACCACACTTGCCTGAATTCGTTGGGAATCAAAAGGATCAGTGGGAGCCAATTGCTATATTGGACAGGGTATTGGTAAACAAAGGGAACAAGGCAACTGTAAAGGTGCTGGTACAATGGGCTAATACCTTCCCTGAAGATGCTACTTGGGAAGATGGTGAGGAGATGCGCAAAAGATTCCCCACCCTTGGGGATAAGGGCCTTCTTTAAGGGGGAACGAATTGTTAGGATCTTAACTAGTAGTAGATAGAATATAACATGTGATGTAAGAATCTTGTAGATTGTGAGTTGGTTAGTTGGTTAAGTCTTGTAGAATGTGAGCAATTGAGTTGGTTAATTCTTGATTCTTGTATAAATAGCAAAGGCCATGTAAGAAAGAGGCATCCAAGAAATGAAATACAATTTCCCCTTCTTCTCTTACTAATTCTTCTTCTCCTAACTAACATTCTTTACTTCTCAATTCAATTTTCAGTCCTAATTCACAACTAAAAGCTTAACATATTCAAGCATAACAGTAATGGAAGAGCAATAGGAAATATCTTACAAAACAATGATACCACGCCATGGTAAAAACCACTGTCCTAAAAAATAATTTCGCCGCTGCTCCGGTGTACACAGTATAACCGGCGGTCGTCCTCTGGGATGAACGCGAAGGGACGCCTCCATATGGTCCTCTTTTCGTTCTAGGACTCACATCTTGCCTCCCTTCCTCAACTTTGACTTCATCGTGGTGCTTTGTTTAGAAAGTACATTCGGCAATGAAGTTGGCTAGCACTTGAGCTTTGACATCTGTTCGGGGTAGGTAATGAGTCAACTGGATTCAAACAAGCTGCACCGAAAATTAACTCAGTGCTCACCTCATCAAAGCGATTGTTAAGCTCACTTAGCTACACATCAATGACTGTATAAAATAGATCAATACAAAAATGATGCTCATTTGTAACCATAGACACTCTACGCTTTAACTTTCCTCAAATAACATATAAATCGTCCATGGTGGGGATTAAAATACCATGCTTCAAACAAAATGAACATATATCATCCATAAAAGATTCCCAACCATTCTCCCTAGTCACCTGCAAGCCTTTCTTAGCTACACCAAGAAATGTCATAGCATTGACAATATTTTGCTCCTTTCTTTGTAAAGCTGCATTTAGTTCATTTATAATTCCTGATATTTTTTTCATCAAGTGTAATAAGAAAACAAACTCAAACGATTGAAAACCATCTAAAAAGCACTGAGCTTTCAGTCTATCATCTGAATCAGAGGCATCATTTGCAATATCTTCAAGAACATCAATGATTGAAGAAAACATAGCAACCACATTCACAATTGTCTTGTAATGAGATCCCCAACGAGTATCACCTGGCCTTTTAAGACCAAGTTCTTGATTTAGCCTCGCCCTGTTTCTAGCTCACCCATACATAAAGCCTCTTTAACTCGCTCTATATGCTTCTCTCGAAGCATATCCCTACGCTTAAAGGAAGCTCCAACCACATTCATTAAATTGTTGAGCAAGCCAAAAAGCCAAGCCACATCATCCTATTTTTTTGCAGTTGCAACAAGAGCTAATTGAAGTTGATAAGCAAAGCAATGAATGCAATATGCTGAAGGAGTATCTCTCATAATCAAAGCTTTAAGGCTGTTGATATGTCCTTGCATATGACTAGCTACATCATAGCCTTGTCCACGTATTCGATGTGGACTCAATGAATATTGAGAAAGTAAATTATAAATTGCTTTCTTCAATGATAAAGCAGAAGTATCAAGAAGATGAACAAGACCAACAAATCGCTCCATCACAATCCCTTGTTTATCTATATATCGCAAAACAAGGGCCATTCGCTCCTTGTAAGATACATCACGTGACTCATCAACTAATATCCCAAAGACATCATGCCCAATCTCTTCAATAATAGCATTTACTATTTCTCTTACGCATGCATTCACAATGTCTTTTTGGATAGATGGTGAAATCATTTGTTGGTTCCTTGGAGCATTTCGCAAGACAACACTCCCCACATTATCAACACGCTCTGCATACCATGTTAAGATTCGAAGAAAATTTCCTCTATTTTTGGTTGTTTCACTTTCATCATTGCCCCGAAATGCTATCCCACCAGATAAAAGTAATCTAGCTACATCAATTGATGCATTTAAGCGAATTCGATACTCATTCTTCATTTGCTCCAATTGCTTCACAAAAGCGGCTTGGATTGATTGATTTTGCCTCATTAGATTTTCACATTTCTTAACACATTGATTGTGAGCACTATTAGGCCCACCAACATGCATATCAAATCTCTCTTTTTATTCCAACTCGTAAATCCTTTCTCTATAAATGAGTCTTCCCCACCATGACCCATATGCTCAATTTTATTAAGTAATAGCATAGACAAAAAGCAGAATCCAATTTGACACTATATTCTATCCAATTGCTATATTCATCAAACAAAGAAGAGTTAAATCGACGTAATCGTCCGCCGACATTTGTTTGGGGGAAATTATGGATTTTTGTTTGATAAGGGCCTCTTTGAAGATATGCTCTTCTTATTTCATCACGCTCATTTGGATGATAATCTAAAATTGCCTTTCTTTCTGCTGAATTGGCGAGAAGTGAATTCAAATCAATCCAACTCTGTATATAAGTCTGTTCATTGTTCACATTGAAGATGTTTTCTGTTTGATTACCACTTTCTTGAATCAGAGGTGATTCTTGGGTTGAAGAGCCAACATCAATGGATTGGGTGGCTATTTTTTTGAAATATCTTTCCATTTTAAACTGAAAAAAAAGGGTTATTAATTAGTTTTATAAATAATTATACAAATAAACTACAAAGTTTCATATAAAAATGTTGATTACATAATAATCATTAACTATAGAAAGTTGAAAATAAAAACAGGAAAGCTATTGAAATTTATAACTAAAAAAACTAGGGCTAGATTGAGAATGAGAAATATCTTGTGGGGAGAATAATAAATGAGAGAGTTTAATATTTAAAAAATTAGGGTTTGGATTTTAACTAATAAAATTAATTATATTAAAAAGCAAAATTGTAACTTAAATTTTGTAAGGGGAAGGATTCGAACCTCTGATGTGGAGAAGGAAAAGAAATTCGCGCATATACCACTAGGCCAATGGGTTATTACTACTATTTTACTCTTTAAAATTAATTATATAAAAATCAAAATTGTAACATAAATTTTGCAAGTGTAGTTATTCGAGCCCCTGACGTGAAGGAAGAAAATTGCGCGCTATACCACTAGTCTAAGGGATTATTATTGCTGCGGGTTCACTCTTCAATATTTATGTAGTATCTTAAATTGTTTTTCTACTAATTTATATATATTTCAAAGGGTCGGGTCATAAAGCTACGGTGTCCATGCATCCCGGTAGTCCTAACGTGCCCGAAGGCAGACTAGATTCTATTATAATCAGACAAAACAATAGAGTTTAGTACATGTGGAGGATGATAATTTTTATTTGACTTAGTAGGATCGCCAATTCTACCCGATCGTATCAAGTCAAATAAAAATTATAAAAATTTAAAATAATTAAAATACCCCCTATCTCTCTCCTCACCCCCCCAAAAAAAAAATACCTCTGCACACCCCCTTCCCTTTAATCCCAACTCCACCAGACACGAAGCAACGCCACCCGACTACCGCCAGCCACGTCACCAGCCAAGTTCTAACACCAATGTAAGGGCCACACATAACATAACCATCTTTTTGGGTAAAAATTTCTAATTTTTGTTTAATTTTTTATTCTTCTAGTATACGTATATTATTGAGTTACTTAGGTAATTGTTTTGATTTATATTTTGTTTATTTTAAGCTTGGTTTTATTTTGCTTTTTTTAATTTCTAATTTTTTAAAAAACGTTTTGCTTTGTTTATCTAAGTATACCCATTTGAATTTTTCTGTTGAATTGTTGATTACTGGATTGTAGTCAATTTTATGAATTTTTTTTGTTTTTCTTCAACTTTATAATGCAATATATTGTTCCCTAGTTTTAATGTTAACTTGATTGTTGATTCATATTATGTGTTGAACTAAAAAATTTTTGAACTTACTAATATCATATTTAGTAATTATAAATGCCCTCTTTTTTTAATTTTAGTCTTTAAGTTGTACTTGTGTTATTCATATATATTTAACTTATACTTTTCATATTTATCTATTATATTTAATTTTGGTACTTATGAAATTAAAATTAATTTGTTGGTATACTTTAAATGGCGTCTTCTGGTGCAAGTTCTAAATCGTCCAGTTCAGGAAAATCTAAGAAAAAGAATGCTCCAGGTCAAATATTAGATCTAGATTGGGAGTATGGAATTGAGGTTCTTTATTGTATATTTAAGGCTTATAATGCTATTTTTATGAATACAAGTTAGTGTTTTACACAAAAAGTAGAATCTTACGATACTCGATCCGATTCTACGATCCCGATCCTGAGGACTCCTCACCAATCCTACGTAGAATCCCGATTTTAACAACCTTGCTCTGGATATACCTTACTTCTCTCTTCCTTTTTATTTTTTGATAAGTCGTTTTCTTCTCTCTTGCTCCCTCTTATTCCGTTACGGGGTCATTAGTCGGGCCTGTCAGAACATCTTGATCATATATGCAACAAAGTTTTTTCCAATGAATTTAAAACTTTCTTACTTTTCCTTGGTGTAATCAAAAGATTCTTCATGATGAATGCATCAGGTGAACGTGTAGAAGCCCAAGGGGGTAATAAGTGACGCATGAAAGCAAATAGAAGAAAACGAATATTTATACGTTTCTTACGACCTGTTTATATAATGGATTTGAGGAATATTACATGTGTATTGTATTGTACTCAAATTGAGATAGAGAGGGCGGACCTGCGTGGAATCGATAAGTTTGTTGCAAGTTCAAATCTGGGCGAATAACCACTTACATAAATGGAAACAAAGTTGTATTCATGTGACTCTTCCCGACCTCACTTATGTTAGAGCCTTCTGCACTGGACTTCTCTTGTTTTGGGGGTTTTTTTTTTTGGG
Organism: Simmondsia chinensis; assembly: GCA_018398585.1. NCBI lineage: Eukaryota > Viridiplantae > Streptophyta > Magnoliopsida > Caryophyllales > Simmondsiaceae > Simmondsia > Simmondsia chinensis. The sequence continues at coordinate 29,827,805 of JAGTTD010000007.1, read as the reverse complement.
CGGCCGGGGGGGGGGGGGGGGGGGGGGGAAGTGGCAGTTGGATATTCTAGTAGTTAAAACCATGAAAAATTAGGTCCACAAAATAAATGACTCAGATCTTTCCTTTTCCTTTACTTTTTTGAAAGCCATCCTTTGTTGGCAGCACATGCTTTCTTTCTGTTTCCCTCACTTGCCTGCACTTCTTTCAACTCTTTGGCTTTTGTTTTATTTGTTATTGATAGGGGAAAAAAAATTTTATCACCAAACCAATGATGTGACTTACAAATAATGAGAACCCCAAAATTATTTTAAAAACTACGATCTTGCTTTGGCCATAACAATTTTGCCCTGACAATAATATTAGCCCTTTTTTATTGTTCTCTTAACTGTTAGATGCCAGTTAATAGAAACTTTCTTCTATTGGACTATCATCCTATCCTAAAAGCAATATACCCAGTGTCGTAAGGGCTCCCACTTAAGCAGGGTCTGGGGGGACGGATATATGCAGCCTTCCCCTTTCAGGGTATTACCCTTGAAGAGAGGCTGTTTCTGACTGTCCCCAACCTGAGGGTGAGGACTTCCTAAAAGGTCACCCATCTTGGTACTGCTCTCGCCGAAGCACACTTAACTTTGGAGTTCTAATGGGATCCAGTGACGGCGTGTTGGTACGTCTTTGGTACTATCATCCTATCCTATTCATCAAAAATAATCAAAATACCATGAAGAAGATTCCCAGTGTCAAACTAAGCCATAACCATTCAACTTCCACGTATAATATAATATTCCAATGCTTGCTGCAAAAAAAATTTATTGGCTTCCATTGAGTGTAAGCATCCCTAGTCTTTACACTATAATAGAATGAAACCTATTATTACGCTTCACTCCTAAAAGTGCAACTAGCCTTCCATTGCAGCCTTAGCAGCTCCTGTTCCCAGCCCAATCCATTCCTAAATCACCCTGTACATAACTCATTTCTCGTCCGGATGACATTTTGCAAATCTAAGCCAATACCCCTATAGTTCTACCTATACTTATGATAGTGCATGGCCTATTAATCAACTCTCTTCAAGTTTCCAACTTTGCTACTTCATCTTTTGGTTGCTAGCTTCTTTTTTATGGTGTTTTTATTAGAGGTCGATTTTACAGCAACAGCAACTGTGTAGCCAGAAGTCAACGGTCTATTTTTTGCCACTGACATGAGCCCTTGTTGAAATTTGGTTGTTGCCTTGGATCTTCTGATCTAAGATATTAGAGAAGAACAACCATAACATGAAATTTCCTGGTTGTAACTGCTGAGAGCCTATCTTTTCACGGTACATTTGTGGTCAGGTATTGTTTTCCTTTTCTCTGTCAGGCTATCAGCTACATAGCCTGGAGTCAAGGGGCAACTCTAAGAGATGTTATATGGAAAGTCTACTATTTCTTAAGGAGTGCTTAATGAGCTCTTCCTTCATTTTGGTAATTTTAATAGAAGCCCTAATGGCAATAGATGTGCAATGTAAGGCCCAAATGCAAGTGAACTAGACAAAGCAATTGACAAAAGCGAGAAACAAAAGCTGAAAGAAATGTGCTGAGGCTAATTCTTTTCCTGTTGGCTATTGTTTTTGGGTGGGGTTGATTTGATCTTATCATATCAAAGTACATCCCATTGCTGAGGCATCTGATTTAGATCAATTAGCATGAAAATCCATTGTTAGTGATGAATTGCAGTCTGATAGATGTGGGTATTTTATACTTATTGGCCCATTTTAGCTCATTTATCGCCTTCCATAGTCTCGCCCTTTCTAACACTAAACATGTTGGTTCACCCTGGTTGATGCACTTCTTATATTCTTCAAATGCAGAAATCCCTAGGCAAACTAAGCATTGAATGCATTTTTAGTTTCTCTTTAGTTGATGGAATTTTCATTCAATAGATTTTGGCAATGCATATTGTGACACAAAATCTATTAATGTACAGGTGATGTGAATACCGTAAGTATTGGGTCAAGAACTAATATTCAGGACAACTCTCCCTAGTGCACATTGCTAAATCAAATATCAGTGGCAATGTGCTGCCGACTATTATTGGTGATAATGTTACCATAGGTAGGTAATATGAACACTTCAGAGATTTATCTGTTGCTTGACCCCTTTTGCTTGATTTTTTACCGAGTTCAGTTGCTTAGGACACAGCGCTGTTCTGCACGGATGCACTGTTAGGAAAATAACAATTAAAAAAAAAAAAACAACGAAACAATACGAAATTTTTACGTGGAAAACCCTCTCTCAACTAAAGGGAAAACCACAAACCCTAGTGCTAATGAGGACAAATTAGGACGACCTAGAAAACCCTAGATTATTCTAAAAATGTCCACCTAATCTAAATGCATAATTTGAAATCTGAAAATACAAGGGAAAATCTGAAAATATTATCTAAATAACTAAAATACTAAATAAAAGATAAATACAAAGGAAAATGACAAAACAAGGACGGTACAATTGATGAGCTGGCTGATAAGGGCTGTCAAGGGACAGCTGGATGCTTCTGGATGGTTCTGGAAGGTCCTAGAACGTTGGGCACGGCTGGGGCGTCCTGGGCGCGGCCTGGGCACTGTCATGACACTGTCTGGGCACTGCCGAGGCACTTTCGTGGGCACTGTCGTGACATTGTCGTGGGCACTGTTGGGCGCGAGCCAGGCCCTCGTCTACTCGGTCCTGTGACACTGTCTGGACACAGTCTGGGACCCTGCTGGGGCACGAATCCTGACACTGTCTTGACACCGTCTGGGCCCTACTGGGGCACGGTCTGGCACTGGCTTGACACGGGCCTGAGGCACGAATCTCGGTCCTGTCGTGAAGTTGTCACGGGTGCTCACCCATGCGCACCCAATGCACAAGTCATGTGCACTCTCTACCAAGTCGTGCTCATGACATTCCCAACCCCTTGAATCCATCCTTGTCCTCAAGGATGGAGTGGCGGTGCAACCTCTTGGCCTTGTCGTGACGACGTCCCATGAGTCTTGCGCACTCTCTACCCGGTCGTGCTCATGACATTGCATTGTGCGGTTCTCTGATGACCGCATAAATCGTAGTCATAAACAGTCTTTGCTCGACCGTGGTAACTATTTCAGAAAGGGTGATCTTTGCAATAGACTATTGTTGGTTAAACTATAAAAGAGCTGGTTTTGTTTATTTATTTTTTTTCCCTGAAGTGCTTTTTAAAAAAAAAAGCTTTTGATCTGGGTATTTTGTCTAAAAACACTGTTCATTTTAGGTTACACAATCTCAAACCTGAAGGAGGTGCATTTTTTGGGAAAAAAAGTGTTCTTTTTTTTTTTTTCCCAAAAAAAGATCGGGCCAAACAAACTCTTGCGCTAGTTTTTGGCCTCTAGTTTTTCATTATGAAAACTAAAGAGCCTTTTTTGAGGCCTTTGGGGAAATGATAGTAAGTTCAAATTTCAAATCCCCCTTACCTATAAAAGAAAGGGTTTTCATAGTATTATATAATGTGCCCCTGGACATAATGGTTATTCTTGGGCAGGGTTCCGTTCCATTGATTTGCCATCATTTGGGTTTACTACTGTAGGCTAACTTTTGGCATGATTCGAAGGAAAACGCCTGGCGTTTTTGTCACAAACTTGGTGCGACAGTAGGAGATAGGGGATAAGAGAGAGAGATAAGGAGTTAGGAGATGAGAGAGAGAGAGAGAGAATTAGGAGATGAGGGAGAATTGAGAATTTCTTTCATTAGTTTTTGGCTACAACCGTGCGTAGGTTATGCCCCTATTTATACATTCTCTTGAATAGAAGAACTAAACCAACAACGCATCAACAATCATAACTAATTAGGTCTCATCATGTAACACCCATAATAACCCACAACTAAGGCTGGCAAATGTGTCTTGTTTGTGTTTGTGTTTGTGTTTGTGTTAGTGTTATATGTGGGGTCTTAGAAATGGAGTCAACCCGAACCGAACTTATTTATTAAATTGCTTAGAAACTCTCAACCCTTACCCAACCCAATTATTAAACGGGTAACCTACGAGTTACCAATTTAATTGTATTTTTTTTTTTGCATTAAATGCTAGTTTGCCAATTTAGAAACATATTAATAATACATCTTATAGTCGATACTAGCCATGAATACATGACATATTTATGAGTGAACTTGACCACTTCACGCTGAGGTTCATAAAGGTAAATCGTGCTTCCTTGATCCTTGCCCCTTGCTGAGTCATAGGTAGTGAATTGTGAAGGTGAACGGCCAAAACTAGAATGAGAACGAAAAGGCATAATTCAGAACTCCATTTGTTAGCCTCACGGATAATCTCATTACTCTCATGAGCAAGATCACATCCCTCATTACAAGCTTGTACACACCGCTTCTAGAGCTACTTGATTTGCTACCGCACCTGGCAAACTATTATAGATTACTCATTTGTATCCGTGTCGTGATAGATTTTGTCGACCATGCTAATAACAATCAAAGTTAACTACCCATAATGCTTCCTAAGTACGGTAACTGACTTCCAAGGTAGATGACATTATTCGGTGAAATTGTGTTACTTGCTATGCTTAATAGAGTTAATTTATGTGACATGTTTTATGCCATTTGCACAACGCTCTTATCAAAGTCGAGTTTGTCAAGGTTGCATGGGGACTGTAGAACTAGAAAAATAACTACGTGGTAGTTGGGTTACAGACTTTGAATTAGTTGTACAATTGGTCATTACTTAATAATACATTGTACTGGCTACGTTATGCACATATTTTGCTTTCTCTATTTTATCCAAATGTATTTATGAATGTATTTACATGTTAAAATCTATCAAAAGGATTTAAAATTTGGGTTAGTCAAAATTTGAGTCCATTGAAGAAAAACTTTTTGATTTATCATGCAATGGTAGCCATAGTGTTGATAAATGTGGTTTAGTGACTTTACATACTCATCAAACAAGGACATGTCTTATTGCTCATTTCTTGCATTTGCAATTTGCAGGTAGGGGGAGGAAACCCAGCCAAGTTCCTGAGAAAGCTCACGGTTGAAGAGAGAGAGTTCATAGCTCAGTCAGCTACCAACTATGTCAACCTTGCTAACGTCCACGCTACAGAGAACGTGAAATCCTTTGACGAGATCGAGTTTGAGAGGATGCTTCGCGAAGAATATGATTCCATGATAGGAGTTGTTCGTGAGATTCCCCCTGAACTTGTTCTTCCAGATAATGTTTCACCAGAAAAAGCACAAAAGAGTGCCTAGAAATCAGAATCATACGAGGCCCATGCTTGGCATTGAATTTAGAGTAGTTTCAGAAGAGACGGGATTGGAGGCTAAAGAATGATCAACTGAATCAAAAGCGAGTTTTTTTTCTTTTTTACTGTCACAACTAATGCTATAGACATTTTTAGGCCATGGCGGTTGTTTACCTTTTGGCTCATTCATTTCTGACATGGGTAAGGATCTAGGTGCATTTACTAATAACAAATGTATCATACATTTTTTCATGTTAAGTTCGTTTTTAACAAATGCATGGTAATATGAAATGATATATAAAGGATCATGTATTTGTTTTTAACAAATGCATACGATTCTTGCCCTTTTGATGTTTCTTTTCCTTTCTGCAAATTTGATGTTCACCAAGAGGATGATAGTGCACTAGAGTTGTATATTCATACTATTTTTAAAATTTTTGTTTTTGCTTTTTTTTTTTTTTGTTCAATCTCTTTTGAGATGGTGTTTCTAATTGTACAATTTTGCTGGAGATTTATTGGCTTATTAGCCTATTGTGCTGTTTCACATGATTATCAATAGTTCAAATATAATAAATTTTACTTCATAACTAGATAGACTTCAAAGATCAAATATGTTGATTCAAATTGACCCAAATGTGACCCATGACCCAAAAAGGCGTGGATTTGCTTGAGCTCATTCACTGAACTAGGTCAAGTTCATGCCCAACTCATTTGTAACTGACCAAACATTAGTTGGTCCATCTTGGCTACTGATGTGATCTTAGAGGTTGTTTTAAAACCGTCTACTTACAAGCGTACGAGATCGTCCTAGCTTTGTCGAGTATATAGGTCGTGTACACAGAGAAGACTTAGTGACTAACGAGCGATTGAAAATTCGGTTTTTGATTGGTTTCAATGGTTTGTTTACTAAAAAAGTAAAATTAAGTATAAATTAATATTAAATATAAATTAAAGGTATTAATTCAGTTAAGGTTAGTTTATGAACTGAATTCAGGATAGTTCTACTCGTATTTTGTAATTATATTCTACTTAGGACGATAATTTGAAAGACTTAGGCTATAAGCTCTAACCCTGGGTTAATATATAAATTGGGGCTTAGGGTTATGAACTAATTTAAAGGTATAACCTATTTTATCACTCCAAGTGTAGCATAGGTTATCTCATTAGCACTACTTAATTTCTTCGTTACTCCTAATTCAATATTAACTATATAAAAGATTGTGCTCAAGATTGAGTACAACCTCAACCCTGATTACGCGTGAAAACTTGTTATGTTATAGTTTAATTTACAAGCTCAAGACTAATCGTGAAAAAGCTGGAGATCTAAACATGGCTACAAGCAGACATACAGAAATACTAGGCAATCATGAATAATTCCCCACAGGGGTGCAAATATAACATAACTAAATCATCATCAAAGGTACAATATAAATCTGGGATACGAGTGGCTACCCGCCCTTCATCCCTAAACTACAAGTCCACTCTTCTATAGGAGTTATACACATCGTCAAATCAAACAAAGATAAAATAATCAATAAAAACTAAGGACTTGAAGACTTCCTCAATTGACGTTGACATTGATCCTTGCTTTGATCCTTCTAGTACTCCGACCATCTGTGCTTTGGCGTTTGAGAACTCCTTGGATCTCATAGCAGTTTTGGGAAGAAAAGGAGGAGAGGGGACGTGCGGCAAAAGATGCGAAATTAGGCCTTTCTCTCTCTATTTATATCAGCGGCGTGACCTACTGGTACACCACAGAAGCAGCTGCGGTTGATCGTCCAAGTGGACCAATCGATCGGCTCATCGATCGATCGATGATCAAGCCGATCGATCAGCCCCCCCCTGTTGACAGCTTGCGCAGTTAACTTAAAACGAGCATAACTTTTGATCCATAAAGAGTTATGGGCCAAATTGTGCACCAAATCGAAGTTCTCGAAGAGATCTACGTGACCCAAGTGATTTCATTGGTGGATTGGCAAATTATTAGGTCATAAATACTCTTCTTTTAACCTTTTGCTAGTTTTAAGCTTGACCGATTGCCCAAAATGCACGATCAATAGATCCATGCGCCCAAGGAAAGATTCTTTTCGATCTAATCCTGACCCGATGGGTACATCTTTTGCACAGGTGGTTAGATTTCTCAAAGTAGTCTTCAATTATGCTTGATTCCGCCACTTTTCAACCTTTGTTTGCTCCGTTGCACTCTAAACCAAAATATACCAAGATTACAACCAAAACACACATGTAAAGGCCAAATATGTCGTGGGAATGAAGAATAAAATATATAAATATAAGGCATGTCAGCTACTTTAGTACACTGATACTTAGAGGTAGCAATTGGGCCATCTGATCGTGTTTGAGTTTGGATCATTTTAGATTTATAATAAACTCAGGTCGGGTTGGGACTTGCTTGATCCAATCAGGTTTGGGTCAATTTTGGTTTTTACCAGTACTCAAGTTTGGTTGGGTCAAGGTCAAGTTATTTCATGTTCGGGTCATTTTAATTTCAGGTCATCTTGGGTTCTAGTCGATCACAAGTCGGGGTTGTATGGATTTCGGGCCATCATAATTCTATTATTTGGTGCCGCCATGTCATGAACTATTTACAAAAACTTAAATCACATTTCAAATAATTCATATTTTAACCATTATATTAATTGTATTACCGATATATGTGTTTAATAATTGCTTATGAAGTTTAGCTGTACTCAAGACAAGTAATAATTACCACTGTGTTGAAAAACCTTGGGTTAGTTTGGGCTTCATGTTGCGTTGGGTTAAAATTGGGTCATTTTGGTCAGGTTGGTTTGGGTTAATGGTGAGTCGGTTGGGGTCAAAATTGATTATTGAGTCATTTTTGGATCAAGCAAAGAACGGATAGGGTTAGTTTCAAGTCAATTCATTTCAATTTCAGGTTCAATTATCAAAGAAATTTTTTTGGTTCAAATCGGGTCAATTTACTTTGCTTTCAGGTTAGTTATTGGAGTCGGGTTGGATTTGCCATATCTATTAATTTTAGTCAAGCTTCTTTTCTTAAAAAAAAAATATAAAAAAAACAATAGTACTTTCCTTTGAAAGCAAAGGAAAAAATTTTCAAATAAAAACATCCATGTTATTGAAAGTATTTATTTCAAGAGCGCTTTTCCATAATCAACTATTTTACAGTTAGCTAAACAGGCACCCCTCTGAGGTAACCTATTGATCATTTTTGTCAAGTTTCTTTGACCAAGCTATCAAAGGGGAGATGAGCGAGGGAATTTAAAGCACTTGATAAGCAATAAATTCTAGGATATGTTTGGCACCTAAAATTGAAATTGAACTATAAATTTGTAATTTTCATTCCAATTCTAGTGGAATTAGAATTCTAATAGAATTGAAAACTGTTTGGTCATCAAAGGAATTGGATATCGGAATTATACTCCCATAATGATTCGAGTCATCGCGTGGTTTTCAGTGAATCGAGTTGGAATACTTTGAATTTTAAATAAGCTACGATCAAATTTTGGTTGGAGTGGTTCACATTGTGTTCGAGTTATTATGATTGGAGTGATTCAATTTGATTTCGAGTTTCAAGTCAAACGGGATTGAGTATCACGTCGGATCGTTTAGTGTTCAAGTTATCTCGGTTTTTAGTTAATCAGGTTACACCTTTTTGGGATTCAAGTTAGAATCGATCATGTTTGAGTTGAATTAGGTCATTTCGAACTCAAGATATCTTAGTTTTGGATCAAACATGTTGTATCTTTTCAAATTTAGAGTCATCTTAAACTAAGTTTGAAATGGGTCGTGTCGTTTTGGGTTTTAGTCATTTAGTTTTGGGCTAACTCAGTCGGATCATTTCCACTTCAGTCCTATTTACATCACATTCAAGTCGGGTAGTCTCATTTTTTGGATTTGAGTTCCCTCAAGTTTCGGGTCAATCGGGTTGGGTCACTTTGAACTTTGAGTTATTCAAGTTGGGTTATTTCAGGGATTGGGTCAAATTATAGGTTGACGTCTTAGTCTTTCGATTTTGAATCATTTTGTGTTTGGGTTAATCAAGTGGAGTTATTTTGGGTTTTAATTCAATGCAGTTAATATTGAATTGTAATTTCTTATCCTCACATTGAGGAATTAGAAAGTGTGAATTTCAATTAAAATCCAATCCATGAAATAGAGCAATAGAATTGTAATTCCAATTCTAGCAAGTGAACTAAACGGCGAATTAGAATTCTAAGCATCAATTCTAGTCTCAATTCCAGTTCTATGCTCCAAAGATGACTTTAAGGCTTTGTTTGGAACATGAAATTGAAATTGAATTGTGGAATTATAATTACAATTCTAATTCTGGTGCGATTAAAATTCTATTGTTTGGTTCATAAAGGAAAAGAAAGTCGGAATTAATAATTACATAACGATTTGATTCATCATAGGTTTTAGGTCAATCGAGTAGGAGTATTTCGAGCCTCAAATCAACTACGGTCAGATTAAAATCAGCTATAGCCAAATTTTGATTAGACTAGTTCACATTGTATTCGAATTATTATGGTTGGAGCGATTCACTTTTAATTCGAGTTAGAGTTTGGAGTCAAATCAGGTCAAGTATCCCATTGGGTCATTTACTGTTCCCATTATATTGGATTTTTAGTTAATCGGGTTAGGTCTTTTCAGGATTTGGGCTAGAATTGATGAGGTTAGTTGATTTAGGCCATTTCAAGCTCGAGTCATCTTAGCCTTAGGACAAACAAGCTATATCATTTCAAATTTCGAGTCATCTTAGGTTGAGTTTGAGATGGGTCGGGTCATTTTAGATTTGGGTCGTATTAAGTTTTGAGTCCATTTGATGAGATCATTTCCACTTCGACTTATTTTGTTTATATCACATTCAAGTCAAGTAGGTTTTATTTTTTGAATTTGAGTCATCTCAAGCTTCAGGTCAATCAGGTTGGATCACATAAAATATTGAGCTACAATAATTTTGGTTATTTCAAATTCAAGTCATTTGAGCTGAATATTTTATGTGATCCAAGTATTTTACCCCCACCCCAAAGAAGTAAAAAGTATAATTTTCAGTTAAAATATTAAAAAATATGAGTTACAGTTTAAATCCAATTTCATAAAATTAAGCAGTAAAATTTCTAATTTCAGCAGGTAAACCAAACAACAAAATTGAAATCCAATTGCATTAAATTGAGCGATAGAATTGCAACTCCAATTTCAGCAGGTAAACTAAATAGCAAAATTAGAATTCTGAGCCTCAATTTCAGTTTCAATCCCAATTCTAGGCTCCAAAGATAACATTAAGTAGATTTACAGGGATCCAGTAAGGTAAAATTCCCTTTTAAATAAGCTAGTTATTTCTAGTTACCCTCTGGACATAGCCCGAACGGAATGATCTTGAATTGATTTTGATAGAAAATAGCCCAAATGGTAACAGGACTCACTAGTAGTCACTAGCAAACAGAATCCAGCTGCCAATCTTACCATAAAATCATTTGAACCAGAAAGAGCAACAGAAACACAGGTATGCATATCCACTGAAAAACTGACCATTGTATTAGAAAACAACGAATCCAACACAAGCAATCTTAATGGCAAAATCAAGATAATGGGCCACTACTGATCAGATTAAAGCAAGAAACGTAAACAATTATCCAACAAGTCGATATTTAGACAATTAACACATCCAAGTTCCTTCTTTCTCAGTTTTAAGGTCAATTTCCAATAACCTCCCATTGTTTGTGATCATAGAAACATGTGCTCATTCTTCCATCGGAGCTGCAACCTCATCAACACCACCCTCCTGGGTTGGTGGGGCTGCCGCCTCAGAACCACCAGCACCAGGCTCAACAGGAGTCTCTTCCTCCACCGTCTCGAACGAGTTGATCAACTCTTGTACTTTCTGCTGGTCTAATACCTGGAATGGTTCACCTACTCCCAGCACAGCAATTGTGCATATGGAGCTCTTAAGCTTCTCGCCTTGCAAGGTTTCTCTTATGGCGAAGAGGGCGTGCTTGATAAGCTCTTCCCTGGAAGCATCCATGAAAGTCTCGAATCTGCGTTCGAGGTATGTCTTCGCAGCTTGTGAGCGTGACCCAATGGCAAAAGCCTGGTACTCGAAGTAGTTTCCACTTGGACAGTTGTAATAGAGGTGGGCTCCAGATTCATCCAAACCACCTACCAATAAACCGACTCCATAAGGCCGCTTCCATGACCGCTGTGTGCAAACCTGTCACCCATAAATTCATGTCATAATCTCACATTTCCTAAGGTTTATGTCACTTGGACAACGGTCCCATGAACTGTGTTTCAAATGAGGATTGAAGGCTGCGTAATGTCAACAAGGGCCAGTACATGTGATTAAAGGATGACCATTGAATAGCTGTTCCATCACTTGTGCAAATTACAAATAATTACTCAATTAACTTTTAACTTACACAATGGATTAGAAACCAAAATTAACTATTCTCAAACCGGGCAATTTTATTCCGAAAAATGAAGACGACAGGTGTAGTGGCATAAAGTTACAAGGTTGACCCTGGACACCATAGCTAATTTCTTGTGATAGGACAATATTCAAATTATCAGAGCCTCAGTAATGCCTTTCAAACAGAGATGAACAAACGTAACTGAGCACTATTAGAACTTCACTTTCATGGGTTACTCATTTGCTTATCCACTTTGAATATGCCGATCAACACAATTTCATTCATGTCTTCCACTATCAACCTGACCCTTCTTGCTTGGAGAAAGGCATACTTCCATCATACAAGAAACAACATACTAAAATTGGGATATTACAATCCAGATACCAGCATGTGCGACCTTTATGACATGGGAATTTGTAGCAACACAAGATTGATAGCCTCCGGGGAATTATGGGATTCTAATGCCTCATGTGATCCAAAGTTTAACCCATTAAAGGGAATTTTATTTCCCATCAGAAGTCGGGGCAACAAAAGGCGCTGGAAGTTGAGGAATGAGTAGTCATTGAAGTTTCCAAGATCGGGAGAGTGAATTTGGACAGAGCATTTACTATGGAACATGTTAGATACAGATAGAAAATTATTGAAATGAACTGAACTATTATCATATTTTGAAACAAAGTCAATACTATGCAATAACGAAGAAAATTGTGTTCTATACTTCTTCCTAAAGACTATTAAACAAGAATCGCATGGGAAAGTCTCTTCTTCAAGTGATATAATTGGCCAACAAGTCATTGGATAAGGCTAGAAAAGTGAATCAGCTTAAGAAAAAGCACTTTCTTATCCGAATGATTCAAACATTGGCTAAATCGTGTTTCTCTTAAGTTTGAAATACACTTCAAACAAGAATCCGGCTTCAAAATGTTGAATTGAGTTTTGAGTATGATACTTTAGCGTTTTACGCATTTCCTATAACTATGGGGAAATACATTATCATCAAGGAGATGCCAGTTCTCCAATTCTCAGCTGCCTGAGAAATCACATCAGACAAAACCAACCCCCTACATGCCTTAACATGATACAACTGGACTCTGGTCTTATCAGGAATTTCTTATACGGTGTCACACATGCCACGGCAATTGTGGCCTATTATCAATAGCAATAGGGGTCAAGACACCAGAGTATTGTTGTTATTAAGTCAGAATGTTAAAGAGCACATAGTAGAATGTCATATTCACAAGTGATGAGAGCAAAGAGAACAGCAACAACTCGGAGAGCAGAGGCAATGCATGGTTAAACATGACACCACCGACTATGGCAATAGCAAGTAGTCCTGTAAAGCTGACAATAACCAGCCATCAAAATTCTTACTTTCTGGGTGGACTTCCATAATTCTTTCTTCATGTCAAAAGAGGCCAATGGATAAAAGCACTCCACAAGAAAAGACAAAGAAAAGAGGGAGACAGAAGCTTTACACCATCACGATTTACAACATAAAATAAATGCTGCAAGATGGTTTAAACGATCGTAATTCGAGTATTGCCCAACTAATACTTGAGTTCTTTAAACTAAAATTATACTCAAAGATATATAAGAAAGCTGTATAAAAAATTTTGATGTATAACATGAGTATAAAGAGGAATCAGATATCCAAGAACGCAGAACAGTTGGATGTTCTCCAGTATTCAGAAATAGTGATGAGATGTTTGAGATAGGATGCACAAATCCAGCAAGCTTCCTTTCAGAAGAACAGAAGCACCAAATCCATATGTAAGTCCACCTAGTCACTCAGTGTTCCTTAATATCGTCTACACTTAAACTGGGCAATAGAAGACATTAGACCTCGCAAAATCTGACACGACATGACAACATGATACGAACACGACACTAAGATAGAGGGTTTGGTTGGGGTTTTTGAAGTCAGATTGAATTTGGGTTGACTGATTTAACCAGTTTAGGTATTTAGATTGAATTTGGGTTTGACCAACTAACCCATTTTCAACACACTCAACACATTTATATAGTTATGTTAGGTATTTGAGTGGTATACAATTGTTATTATATATAGAATTTTGGTTGCGTATCCCATATAAGATAATTTAAACTATATTTAATAGTGTTAATTTAACAGTTTATTCTAACACTTATAAGTACGTCATGTATTTATTGCTAGTATCAGCCATTAGGTCTACTATTGACATGCTTGGAAGTTGATATACTAGCATTAAATGGAAAAGAAATAATCAATATAATTAAATGGGTAACCTGCAGGCTGCCCGTTTAATAATTGGGTTGGGTAAGGATTGGGAGTTCCTAACCTGTTTAATAAACGGGTCGGGTTCGGGTTGACTCCATTTCTAAGGCCCCTCTTATAACACAAACACGAAAACGACACATTTGCCAGCCCCACAAGACATATAAGGAACAAAGGGAGCTAAAGGCTAGACCTTTTTCTTCTTGTCCTCTCCCCTAGTTGGGCCAAGAGAGGGATGTAAGCTGTGGGAAAATTCGGTAAAAAAGCTCAGATCAGACTGGCCATGCTTAAGGGAAAGTAGATTTGAGATGATAAAATACTACCTTCCACTCAACATGTCATATCAACATATTATATAGAACTCAGTTTTCTGAGGACGAACATCCTATCCGCAATTTTAAAGCTTGCATCAGCTATTTATCATGGAGCAGCAAACATGACATCAGGAAAATTTTGTTACAGTAACCTGTCAGTAACAGTTAATGTGCATATATGCTGTCTAACTTTACTCTCCTGACACTCTTTTTTCGGGCTTTTATCCAATAATTTCCGTCATTGATTTATGAATCATGTGTCCTTAAACTTTATATGCCCCCACACACAAGTTATAGCCAAGTTGGGGCTCACGAACACAGCCTCTCTTCAGGGTAGCACCCTAAAAGGGTAAGGTTGCGTACATCTCAACACCCCCCTCCCTCGGCGCAGGGGGACGGGACCGTACTCAGACAAGAGCACTTGAGGCACTGAGTGGTTGTTGTAGTTCATAAGTCATAGCAATCAAAATAATTGGTAAAACAAGTGCAAGATGGATGTCAAGGTTTTAGGCACGACCACTGGACAATATAACGTTGTCCTTCACTGTCCATAGGATTGGAGTGGTTTTACCATCGAAACAATTGTTCACTAACAGAAACAACATCGTGAGCTAGCTATTACGGGATGACCATTTTGTATGGTACCTTAGATTATTAAGCATATTTATAAATGTAATTATTTGTGATAAAACTATGAGAAATGCATTAAATTAATGATTATATAGCTTCACAAAATTATAATGTTTGCAAATATAAAGCTTAGAAACGATTATTGTTTCCCATAGAACCCCAACATTATAACTGCAATCCACTACACCTACTTCTGGTTTTGAGCTGCAATTTGATTGCATACATGTAACGCATAACCAAATGAGCATAAAGGAACATACCCAGTGCCTCAAAGGCTCCCGCCTACGTAGGGTTGGGGGAGGGGGATGTACGCAGCCTTCCCCCTTCAGAGTGTTAACCTGAAGAGAGGCTGTTTCCCAGTGCCCCCAACCTGAGGGTGAGGACTTCCCAGGAGGTCACCCATCCTGGTACTACTCTCCCCCAAGCACGCTTAACTTCAGAGTTCTAATGGGATCCAGTGGCGGCGTGTTGGTGCCCTCTTTGGTGCATAACCAAATGAGCATATTGTCCACAAATTGTGTCACCATGAAAAAGTTTCCCTTTGATTCAATTTATCTTGCTTTACACATGTCAATTGATTTATTCTTTTTGAGTAAACACCACAATACCAATAAAGAGGACAAGAAAGGAACCTAAGGTCTATCTCTTCAAACATTAAATGGCAAATAAACCCTTGCAACAACAAATGAACACTCGAAAATCAATTTGCCAACTCATTCACCAAGAGTACCGAGCAAACAGCCTTTCATCTAACCAATATGTGGGGCAGCACCTTCAATCAATCACTCAATTGTTCCCAACTCTAATCCTTTGCTTCAATCATTATATCGTGGCAATGCAAATCCCTCAGCACAACAAAACCCAACGCGTCCCCAAAAGGAAATGATCTCCAATAACTGTTCGTAATAAAAAACATGAACATTCACAACATATACTCCTTTCTTTTCATCGATAATTAATGAGACAACTAGCAATACAAAAGTCGGGGTGCACATATACTCCTAAATATCAAACATTGTAGTTCAAAAGCAAACTTTTTTCCTTTTCCTAAACCATTACTCCAACCACATATCACAAAATTGCCAACAGCCAACCCTCACTCAAAGCCTCAATCCCACCCCCCACTCCTCAATGGGGAACCCATTCAATCAACCACAAAACAAACACGAAAGCTCATATAACTAGAAATTCTAATACTAAATACAAGTAGGATCAATCCAGAACAACTAAGAATCAACTAACAGGCACGGCCCTTGTCAGCCAGTTAATCTGACGATCCCTCACTCCCGTAATCCTCCCCCTCCCCCAATCCAAACAAAATGTACTATAAAATTCATCAATCAAAGCCCCCTATAAGCGGTATTATATAATTACCAATGGAATAAAAAAGCTTTCACCAAACGAACTCAATTCTCAATCAACAACCAAACTACGTTACGGCAAAAATGCCCGTAACTCAACCTTAATTTTATTTCTTTCCAAACATACCTAAACCCAAATCGCCCCTCATCGCCATCCAGAAAAAACTCTCACCCCAACAACCCAAATCAAATTCTTATTGAAAAAACAAATACCATTAAGATGGAAAGAATGTACGAAGAACTAAATACAAAATGTCCCCAGTCATCAAACAAAATCCCAAAAAGAATTAATAACATAAGATCCTCTAATCCCTCTACAAATCTGACAACACTATGATTGAAAAACTCCCAAAGCTCTTAATGCAAAGAGAACCTAAAAAGACCACCTTATTACACTAATAAAATCCCACACTAGAGTTCTAAGAGTAAAGAAATCAATATATAAGCTAGTGGGCTACTCTATTTAATGCTAATTGATTTTAGGAACCCGCTTGAGCTTATATATGGATCCTATACCTAGTATTCCTTTCTACCAAATCCATTAATATCAAACACCCACAAAACAAATCACACATTTAACCTAAAACATCAATCAGAACAACACCCAAATCAAATCAAACCAAACCCCCAACTCACCTGCGCCTTATCAGCCAACTGCACAACAAGCCGCCCAACAGGAAGGGCCGTTTCATAAGTAAACGAGTAGTTAATACACTCAGACCGCATATACCGAGAAAGCACGCGCCCATCAGCAGTGAGTCCAGCAATAGCAACCCCGATGTGATCATCAACCTTGAAGATCTTGCGCTGGTGCGAGGAGAGGTCAGACTGGGCCTTGTTGACGCACGCTAGCACCACATGAGACTTCGATCGAAGCCCAATCGCAGCGGACCCTTGCTTGACGGCTTCCATGGCGTATTCTACCTGGAAAAGCCGCCCCGCTGGGCTCCATGTTGTGACGTCAGTGTCGTACTGGTTCCTGAACATCTTTGGTGAAGAAGGAGAAATGGAGAGGAGAGAGAGACAATTGGAGGTGGATTTGGGTGGTCTCCCTCTGTGCTGTGGGGTTTTTGAAGAGAGGGGACGAGAGAGAGAGAGGGAGGTGCTTGTGAGGTTTTCTTTTTGGGCAAGGCACAACAATGGGGGGATTTTTTGCATTAGAAAAAGTTTATATAGATTTATCAATTTAATTTATCTAATTATTAAATTATAAAATATATAGAAATTATTACTCAGATGTCTTAAGATTTGACTATCTATAACTTAGATATTTTGATATTTTAATATACATAATAAGATATTATAAAGTTTGAATATTTTATCACTTAGGTACCTTATATTAAAATTTAATAAACTTTTATAAAAATATGACCAATTTTATACATAAAATGCTAATAGTGTATATAATTATGATAACATAATATAGTTATGCCAATGTTGTGTGAAAAAAATTCAGCAAATTACAATAAAAAATTTATTGAATGTTGATTTAACCTAAATATTGTTGAAATAATGTGTTAAGTTAATATTTTTGGCAAAAAAATCATCAATTTCTAATGAAGATACTAATATATTTTAGGAACATCTTCACTTTTAGTATTTTTCAACAAAAATCTATCGAACTTGAATAAAATGAGATCTGATTGAAAAAAGTTTTAAATTTAAGGATATCTAAACTATAAACTGTTTAAAATTTACAGTAGCTTATTTTTCTAAAATATAATATATAAAATTTAATTAACTATTTCAAAGAAATAAATAGACATCTTTTTAATTATATTAAGTATATAGTACAGTGCTCAAACAAAAAGGTATATAGTACAAGTTTGGTTTATGTATCCTAAGGAACATACTCAGTGCCTCAAGGGCTCCCGCCTACCCAGGGTCTGGGGGGTGGATATAGGCAGTCTTTCCCTTTCAAGGTATTAACCTGAAGAGAGGCTGTTTTCCAGTGTCCCAACCTGAGGGTGGGGATTTCTCAGAAGGTCACCCATCCTGGTACTACTCTCGTCCAAGTACGCTTAACTTCGAAGTTCTCGTGGGATCCGGTGACGGCGTGTTGGTGCTTTGATAATTTTTATTCATGGAGTACTGTAAGATTTAAAATGTTTTAACAATACTCGGGCTTTCTTAATACATTTCATGTACTTTCACCATAGTCCATCATTGTCAAAGGTCACCAACGATGCTAGTGGAATATCTCGTTGGGCACTCCCCGCTACTGATGCCACCCACACCATTTTTGCTGATGTCCCATGTGTATGCTTACTGTCTGCCCTCAGCGTGCTTGCCACCTTCACCCCCTCAACCCACGTCTGACCACCCCTACCACGCACTGTCATACGGTGTGGCTGCCTCCGGAACCCCTCCCCTTACACCATGCGATTTTGACTCCCTCGTGCCCCGCCCCCCCCCCCCCCCCCAACCAAGCCACCTCCCCCAGCCCTTAGTTGTTGTTCTAGGATGGCGGTTTTACTACGGGAAGCCCTCAAAGCTCCGTATATGAAGCCTTAGCCAAGATCCAGGCATTTTGAAACATATGGTCACAAATGGAGCGATACACCGCTCACGTAAAGTTGAGGGAGGTTGTTTCGCGCTTTGCCAAGAGTGGGGGGTAGGCCAAGGTGAGGGATGCTTTTGTCACACTTTAGTGATGGGACGAAAAGCATCCTCAACATTGCAAGAGGGTGGAGGAAGCCGAGCGACATGACCGAGGAGTAGGAGGTGGTGACACCTTGTGGTAAGAAGGTTGAGGGTGTTGGACTTCGATTGAGGAGGTAAGCAATAGCCTGCATTGTGGTTGAGGGACAGGGGTGGTCGATGCTGAGGTGGAGGGGATGTCGGCAAGGGTGGTGGGTGGCGGGTGGCATGTGGCATTGCAGCGGGAGTGGTTGGCAGCCTGTGCCGTCGACAGTGGTGGCATCTTCCGGCATCAGCTAGGGGTTTTGATGCTTATTAAAAATTAAGAGTATTTTGGGCCTTTTGTCTACATACATTATTTTTAAACATTTTCTCGTTTTTCTTAGGTGCCATATTAACATTAGCTGACAGCTGTCTAATGGACTTATGTGAAAGGGGTACTAAGTAATTCTCTTACTCTCTCTCTCTCTCTGTGTCTCTCAATATTCCCCGCCTTCTATAATTTTCACAGATTTTCGATCAATGCTTATCATTCTTGTGTTTTGTCATTTTAGGTCAGTTTTTCTCCATTTTCTTTTTTGTCCCCCTCATGTTGTTTTGAAGTGTTTCAAGTCTTCAATAAGCTGTGGGAGATTTAGCAAGACTGATCTAGTGGCGAGGGCACAACTCAAAGGTTCTCAGGTGTCGTTGGCATCTCAAGTGCAATATTGGGTCACTTTCTTTTCCCATATACATTGCTCAAAAATGGTGAGTGTGGGTACATTTTGCTTCATTAGGGTTCATAGAGGTTTCATTGACTTGTCTAAGTAAGGTGAGAGTTGCTTTTATTCATGGGCTGCTTGAAGAGGGGGCGATGAGAGTTACTTCTATTCATGGGTTGCTTGAAGAAGGGGCGTGCCTGTTATTATATATGTGATTGTTTTAGGTCAAGAGGCGTCGGTGGCACGATTGGTTGTGGATTGGGGTGGGGGGAGATTAGGGTTCGAGTCTATGATGGCTGTTATGGATGCCTGTTTTTTCGAGGGTAGTCATCCGTATTGCTGTTTCCAGGAAGGTTCGGTTGCTAGTTTAAAATGTTTGGATGGGGCTAGAGGGGTTATTACTTCAAGAGTGTCGCATGGACGTGTGGTGGCCATGGATTGGATGATAATGGCTCATTTAGTGTTCGGTGTTGTTTGTTGGATGGATGTGGCAGTCTTGGATCTTGGTGGTTCTAAAGGAGTCAAGTGTGGGAGTCGATTGGGTGTCGTGGTCAAGGTTAGGTGCCGATGGAAAATTTAGGCATCAAGTGCAGGTTGGACGTGGTGGTCATGAGTCTCAATGGTTCAAAAAGGATCAGGATGGTGTTAGATGTCTGAGTGTAGTGATTATGTGTGGATTTCAATGGTACAGGTAGGTGTCAAGTTACATTAAAGAGTGGCAGTTATGGTGTTTATGGTCTAGGATGGGTTGGCAACTTGAGGCACAAGGGTTTGGGTGGACGGTGTGTTGGGTCTGAATAATGTTGGGCATACTAGGTTAAGCTGCTGCTTCAATGGTGTGTAGGGTGTCTCCATGCGTTTTGCCTCTTCTTGATGATGTGCTTCTGATGGCATGTTTGTGTCTTGGTGGTGTTGGAGCTTCACTAGTGTTTGTTTGCTAGCAACATGTGGGTCTCTTGGTGGTGTTGGGCATGTTTGAGGTTTCAGTGGTGACCCGTGATTGGATGAGAGGTTTGAGGAGGTGGGTGAGGTATGGATAGTATGTTGGTCATCATGTGCTGTAGGGCTTCTTGACGCGGTTTTGATGATCTCATGTCCCATAGGTCATAGAGGATGTTTGGTTCTTGTCCAAACTATCGACTTCATAAGTATTTTGCGTTTGTACTCCTACCAACTTGATTTTTAACCTCAAAAAATTAGTTTCCATCCCTTTCACTAACTTTAATTCTGTAAGTTTTTGTCTTACCCTTTTCGATGTATGTGGGTTTAGCAAACACTATTTGACTTACAATTCTCACTTTGTATGATGTTGCACATCAACAACCAATTATAAAAAAAAGGTTATGTAGGATATTTGCCCCAGGTATATTATAAAATATTATCAAACTCTTGTATTGCTCTCTTTAAAAGAATTTTTCAATAGGTTTCTCGTGTGATGTCTTTTTATATCTTTTTCCTATTCCTATTATATTTTCGGCTATTACATATGTATTATAGTATATATCTTTTTATATTTAGGCTTGGTACGTGTTAGAGCAAGGATAACTTAAAAAGCAATGAAAAAGGACATAAATGGACAAATTCGAAGATTACATTGAGAAACCCGACTGTTAGGACCAAAAAATTGCATCCGGAAAAACTGACACGTGGCCCCCATGAACCACAATGAAGGGATGACATGTGGCCTCTAGGCGCCGCGATGATGAAGTGACACGTGGCTCCTAGGCATCGTAAGCATCTCGCCCCGAGAGGCCCCCCTCCGAAAGCTGGTCGAGCAATAACGGCTACATGGCATCACGACTAGGGTGGATGATGATTCGATGCTCGGAACCCAAATAATCTTGCCGGAAGACAGCTCTTGACGAGGAACACCTTTTCCGAGGGTCCCGAACACAACTCTTGCCGAAGGACACCTTTTCCGAGAAACACCTTTTCCGAAGGTCCCGGACGCAGCTCTTACCGAACACTTTTTCCGAAGGACGCTGCTGACACACCTTTCAAGGCCCCGAACATGGCTCTTGTCAGCCACATCTTCCGAAGTTTCGAACCCGGCTTCCGTCAAACACACTGACATGCCCTCCGGGGCCTCGGAGACTGCTGTTGTCGGCCACGCCTTCCGAAGCCTTAAACGCGGTACGTCACTCATAGCTAGCTCCATGAGCTTTGTACGCTCATCATACAACTCGCCGATCAGGATGACTCCTCCGAGGCCTCACTGCGTCCTGCATCGCCAAACCCGGAGGCGGCCGTAGAGTTCTTTGCCTCCAAGGAGTGCGGAAGCCACCAAAACCGGCAAGAAGGCGAAAGGGAGAAGGCCTCTTGCCACCCTGACGGACCTGGAGATGCCCCCGCGGGCGCGCCCTGCTCCTAACCAAGGCAAGCTCCGACACCAACTCACACAATGTGGTGCATAGGCACATGGGGGAAATTCCTATCACCCATTCTCCCTTCACTCCCCCATGGGGAAGTGAAGATGCCAAACTTGGAGTTGTTTGACGAAGCAAGACACTGATGATCACATCTCTAGGTTCGTGGCACGCATGTACATACAAGACGCCTCCAAAGACATGTGGTGCAAATGCTTCTCGGCCACTCTCAACGGCATGGCCTGGGCTTGGTTTGCATCACTTCCCAACGGATCCATTCACGGCTTCAAAGAACTATCCGAAATGTTTACTCGCCACTTCCTCAGCAACAAGAGGAGAAAAAAGACTGCCACCCAGTTGATCCAACTACAACAGGCCAAGGGCGAGTCCTTGAAGGCATTTGTGCGGCGGTTTTCAAAGGCAATGATCAGCATCCTGCACTTGGCTGATCAAACCGCCATCACCACCTTCATCAACGGCTTCCAAAACAGTGACTTTAAGTTCTCTCTCGCCAAGGCTCTCCCCACAACCGTGGACACACTCTGGGCCAAAGCCGATTAATACAGCATTGCCGAAGATGTGATGGATAAAACGGAACCTCCTCGGCGCGACTACCAAAAGCACGAGGCTCGCGCCCCGAGCTTCAACCTAAAAAACAAATGAGTCGTGAAGAACATGAGGGGAACTTGCAACGCCAGACGGAGAAGACCCCCAGGCTCCTCTTGGAAGTTTAAAAAGCCGGAAACAGGGCAAAATCAAGTCCCTACAGGACTAGTGGAGCGACACGGTCCAACCCCGTGGTGCGAGTACCATGGAACCACTAGGCACGACATCAAGGATTGTCTGATACTTCAAGATCGGTTGGATGAGGTGGAGAAAAAAGGGGACCTCTAGAGATTCGTGGACATAAAAGCGCTCAAAAGCGGAGCTTTCGGCCCCGCTTGTGAGGAGGCAGGCAGCGCCGCTCATGCAACGAGGCACGTAATTTCTGCCATAAAACAAAAGTGGGAGAGCACGAGTCTCGCCACCATGAGGAGAGAAGAAAGCGGGTTTAAAAGATGTCGACCTTTAACCTTCTCCCAAGAAGACTTGGAGAACGTTTGCACTCCGCACGAGGATCCCATGGTCATCACCATGGACGTCCTTGAATGCTCCCTCCGAAGGGTCCTGGTGGATCAATTGTTAGAAATATTATCTTAAAATCCAGACTTATTATGTTAATATCATTTTATTAAAGAATGAAATTGTAGTTCCAATCGTTTCCTTGTTAAATTTGTGTAAGCGAACATTTATACTGCATGTGATTTTCTTTTTAGAAACATCCATGAGATGGGTGTAGTCCTCAACTACAATTTTCATATTTGTTTTAAGTGGTTTATGAGATTAACCCACCGATAGACTTGGAACAAATGGTATGGATTGTTGTTTGAAAGACTCGTAGTCGAAGACAAGTTTGGACCACTTGTATGCTAAGACTATAACGTGACACTTTGGATGACTTGTCTTGGTCATATGGATGGTAATCCAAAAGTGTTATATTGATGTGTTTAATAAGATTAGCACACTAAGTTGTACCACGTGGATTACTTGTTTCTAAACTACTATTGAAGATGAGTGATTCATGTTGCACTATTTGAATGACGACTCTAAATACTAAGAGTATTTTGGACTTGTGCATGGAGCGTTAGTTACTTTGGTGTACTATAAGTAAGGTCTAAACGCATGATTGAATTCCCATGTACACTGGGTAGCGGCATGAAGTATGATAAGGATCAGGTATTCAATAAGAAATCTACAGTCTCTTATGAAATACATATGTCTCCTTAGTTGATTCGCAAATATTTGAATGGTTTGGAATCTTTGGCCAAAGTATTCCAAGTGTTTGACATTTGGAATTTATACTTTGACTACTGCCAACAACAGGATTGTTGTTGGTAATGGCATTTTTTCTGGTTGCAAAGGCTTTACCAACAGAAGTTGGTCTATTGGTAAGCTGTTGGTATAGCCACTGTTGGTAAATATTTTACCAAAAGAAATTTTAAATTGTTGGTAAGAGCTTGTCATTCGCCATAATTGTTCATTTGCTGGTAAAAGTTGTACCAACAAAGGTTTCTGTTGGTAAAAGTTACTACCATCAACAAATTCTCTATTGGTAAAGAGTATACCAACAATAAGTTCTTTATTGATAAAAGTTATACTAATAAAAATTGTTTTTTGGTAAAGGATTATACCAATACAAATTTTTTGTTGGTAAAAGATTTTTACCAACAACAAATTCTTTGTTAGTAAAAGTTATACCAATAAAAACTGTATGTTGGCAAAGGGTATTCCAACGAAAAAAATTTTCAATTGCTAAAGACTATTCCTACAATCGGCATATAGTAGTAGAAGATATACCAACAAAGACTTTCTGTATATACCAATAAAAAATTTTCATTGGTAAGGATTTGCCATCAATTTCATACAACTAGTCCCTTCATTAATACATATACATTCATCAACAAGCAAATCCCCCACAACATCCAAAATACATCCTTAATAGCATGTCTAATTCTAAACAACAACAACAACAACAACAACAAAAAACCCAGTGCCTCCAAGGGCTCCCGCATAAGCAGGTCTAAGGGGGTAGATGTATACAGCCTTCCCCCTTCAGGGGGAAGAGAGGATGTTTCCGAGGACCCCCAACCTGAGAATCAAGTCCGCAGCATAGAGCAAAAGACCTGGCAGTAGGAGAGCATCAAGCATGAGATCATGTCTAATTTTATGCTCAAAAAAAAAAAAAAAAAAAAAAAACCTTGTCTAATTTAATCCCCAACAAAAGTAAACAATCCAAAATAAATCATAAAAATTCATGTAGCAAAAAGGATAAATTCATGATATATATGCAAAAAAGACATCCTCCTGTATGTCATCTTCATCTGTGTATTCATGGTCTCCATGCTCTTGATTAAGCTCATCATCAACTGACATGCCATTTTCTTATAACAACGATTAACAATGACGTCAAATGTACCACTTAAACTCAATCCCAATCTTTTAGCACATAAGTCAATTATACATGAGAGTTAGCAATCAAGTCCTAGCATTTGCACCACCATATTTTAGAATATTTATCTTTGTAATTCATATTCACTATTGCAAAGTCAAAATAGATATATTATGTCACAAGTAAATGATCAATAATCAATTAGGTTCAATAAGAAACAACGCTAATTAACATACTATCTAGAACTACATTAGCCTAACTTCAAACTAATAAAATGTTGCTCTACTACTATATGTTGAACAATTACCTTTCCTATAAATTTCAGAAGAGTGAACTTGAGAAAGTTTATCTTTTCCCATAATTTCTTTAAAATCTCATATGAATTAGACAACTTATCATTCATAATTTTCAACTCCTCCTCAAACTTTCTGGTCTTAGCCTGTTCCTGAGCTAGAGTGGCACATTCATCACTAGAACGAGGAGCCTTAACACATAAGTTGTAGGTTTTTGCGTATCCATTATTGTTCTCTCCCACAACTTCAAAAAATATCTTCCTTCGTTTTTCTTTAATGAATGCTTCATCTGCATCATTTGGAAGTTCTGATAGTCTCCTATCAATCTCCATCTATAAAAAGTAGTATTTTAATATATTAGAATGGGTATTGGAATGCATAATTACTAAACAAATTTAGAATGATCTAATAAATATAGTAATCATCAGACCAAGGCAGTAGAAGTATCATCATCAAGCGCGGTGCGATGCTTTGGAATATGGATTTCCTTATAGATATCAATCTTATCGGGTTTTTTACCATCTTGTTTCCTCTATTCAAACAAGAATGTATATGTTACGTAACATAAAAATTTAGTGTATAAAAAGTATTGAAATATGAAACTCAAAAGAGCTTCAATTACCTTAGCTTTCCGTACTCTGGCAAAACTCTTGCTACCTGCATAGTGTCTCGATTTTGATTCTTTTTGATTGGCTATGGCTCTTTGGCGGTGTTTCTATATCAAAAATTATGACACTATGAGAATAATTAATAAAACAGTGGGAACCACAACCATTATCAATATAAAAATATTAGATCTATTATTACTATTACAATCACATTGATATGCCTGCCCTTTTTTTAGAAAAGCAAAATTCTGCAAACTTTCTCCAAGGTAAGTCAGGTACAACGTCAAGTTTAGTGCTCAAAGCTCTCTCTTTCGAGAAACCTTCAATAAGGTCGTTTCTCCACCCGCTTTTATTTTCCCTCCAGCTAGAATTCATTTTTGAATGGACCCACATGTATGGCTCCCTTCTTTTGGGGAAGTAGTACTCTTCCTAAAATATAAATACAACAATCACTTAGAACTCAAGCAATGTAACTAAAAATCTATTTCATTTTTTACATAATAAGAAATAAGTTACATTTATGATTTTCCATATGTGGTCTATTCTCCACTCTGGCATTTCTGACCAATACTCTAGATCAATTGGCAACTTTCGAGGATTTCTAGCATGAATCCCGATCGAAGTTGACATTTTCCTTTGATTGTCATCGTCAGGTTGACCTTCAGAATTAACGTCAATAAAAACTTTGTCCTTCAATCTCTTTAATTTATTTGGTCCCCTCTTTTTCTTTTGAGGCTCCAATCCTACAACACCAAATAAATTCCAATAGTATATATTAAGGGTGTTAATTTTAAGGCAAAAAAATGCAATTGAGTACTAACTTTACCAAATTAAAGTCTTTGCTATATCACTAATATATTAAATACAATAATGCAATTCAAATCCTAAAAATATTATAACACAACCTGATTGAGTGCTACTAGACTGTTGTGCTTGCCCTTGAGGTTAAGATGATGTACCAGATGTATTACCAGTTCCAGACCCTAAACAAATTCACATGACATCAAAACATCGAACATAAGTGTGTACTTGATATAATGCCCACAATTACAAAATTAATATAATTAATTCACAACCTTGTCTTTCATTACTTCTAGCTGTATCAAGCCTTTTCTCCTTTCATTACTTCTAGCTGTATCAAGCATTTTCTCCCGCAATGGACAATTAGGATTACCTTTAGTACCTTTTCAAATGGAAACAGTAAAAAAATAAAATAAAATAAAAAAAGCAAGAAAGGGTTAAGAGTACCCCATAACTAGTACACAATTATAAGATAAAATATAATATAATATGAAAAAATAGACTCACGAATCATATTTTCTCCTTCATCGGGAATGATATTTTCTGCAACATGCTCTACTTTTGCTTCAACTTATGGCAGATTATCATGCCTATGATCAGTAGGAAGTAAAGTACATCGTACTTTTTGAAAGGATGTCTCATCATCACTCTGCTTTTGAGGTAGTGGACGATGAGCCAACCTAGGGTTGCGACGTGATTGATGAAGAATATGTTGCAGTTATACTGTTTGATGATCATTTCTACGAGATGCCAATTTCTACATAGAAAATAGGAATGACAACATAGCAAAAATATAATCAAGATATATTAACAAATAACAATATAGCAATAAGATGTTTGGAAAACCTGCAAATCCGATGACTTCACTAGCCTTCTCTTCATTCCAGTAAATGCCACGAAAACCTTCAACATTTAAGATTAGCAAACAAATACAATACAACAATATTCTTAAGATCATGGCATATTATGTTAAACAAGCATAATGCTATAATCAACCACAATACCAGCACTCCCATTTAATAAAATTCAAAAATCAATGTCTCCATGTTACAATTACAAAAAAAAATGACTATCAACTCTAATCATAATCGTAATCATTCACATCACTATAGTAGAAATATTCATCATCAACTTCCACACTAATAAGTTCATTCAAGGGTTTGTCAACCATAACCCCTTCCACATCTTCTCTAACAATGTTTATCTCGTCCATGTTAACATCTTCTCGTATCTCATTGGATGGATGCCTGTCAATATCTGGTATGTTATCTTCCTCCATGTCAAACAAATCCCTTGGTTTTGTACAAGTCACAAAATGCCAATCCTTTTCTCTACTGTCAAATGTATAGAAAACTTGTTGGACTTAGTCAGTCATAACAAAAAGCTCGTCTGTTTTCATTAATGTCTTTAGGTTTACTAAACTAAAACCAAGTCAATCTTTCTTAATACCCCTATTAGGCTCTACCCAATCGCATCGAAACAAGATAACCTTTCCATCATAATGATAGTCTAGCTCAAGAATTTCTGTTAGCACGCCATAAAAGGTGATAGTCCCTATAGGTGTAGTTGCCTGGACAAGAACACCTGAATTCTGAGTTACTTCTTTCTTGTCAACACTTGGAACTAAAAACCATTGCGTGTGATCCTTGTCATGTTCCTTATCCAATTGCTAGGCCATTTACTCAACCATCGTAGGTCCTCTGCTTTGTTAGAGTTAGCAGGTACATATCGCTCAACCTACAAAAGTAAACAATTGTTAGAAAAATAAATATGTTAAAATTATTTATCAAGAACTACATCATGATGCCTACATTATACACAACTTGAACTTACATTGCATGGAAACCAAGTAAGAAACTCTACTTTGTGGATCTCCTCAATTTCTTTTTCAGTCATGTGGCTGTTTTGAGCAGTAATAAGATCATGATGCTCACTGTAAATAGAAAAGTTGTGAGCTTACATTTGAAATATAAACTTTACATCATCAACGAAGAAACAAATGAAATAAAAGTCTTTGTTAAAGAATATACTTAATGCAGTCTTGAATGTCTTCACAGTTGAACAAGATATATCCATGCGCTTGTTGTAAAAGAACACATCCATACGGTAAATCCTACACTTACCAATATTCACAAATCAATTACAAAAGATAGTAAAATATCAACTCATAACATATAACCACTATGTTCTAAGCTTGAATACTAGAATGGTGACTATATGAGGAAATAATACAATTGATAAAAATAGATCAACTGATCAAATTCTTTCAGTTCTAAGTCTGGAAATATTTTTCCATGTTTATTGGTCATATATGTTTGCTAACTATTCTAAAACGTCAAGTAGGTTTTGCAGTTTTGAAGTAATTTTTTGTTCGTTTCTTCATTGATTTACGTCATATAACTAGCTTATGCAATGTTTTAGTTCAACTTTTGGAGATGTTATCATAGATTCCTTGAGACAAACTAAGTCAAGTACAGTAGTTTTAGTTCTATATAATTTTCTAACTTCTACATGGTGTAACTTTTTTTGTAGTGTTTAATTTAGTAGGTTTGATCTCGTATTATGCACAATCTTTGTAGTATAACTTCTAGGTTTGGTCTAAATCATTTATGGACATGAACATTAACATATGGCTCTCCTTGAACTTGAATCAGACATAGCTCTAAATCACTAAAGCACACAAATTTTCATAAATCAAATAGTACAATCAGTACAAGATAACCTAATTACCCCATCTTACTCACAATTAAAAGTAAGAAAACAGTAAAACTAATCAATATATCAACAAACATAAGATTTCAGTTAAACAGTTTAAGACAAAACTAGTTACCTTATCCACACTAAAATCAAACTACTTGCCTTATCCACACTAAAATCAAACCAAATATACATGTTAATATCAACAAAACTAATGAATACAAACCTCAAATTGCATGAAAAATAGATTAAAATCAGAAAAATCAAAAGTACCACTACAATCTAAGCCCAAGAGTTGATAGAACCTCTTCAATATCCAAACCCGACAACCTCCCGCCGCAAAACTACTCAACAACTATCAACGACCAACATAAATTTTAGCAAAATTCATGTCTCATACAACAAATTCAAATGTTTTAAACAAAATAAAATGTAAAAAGTATATAAACGCTCATGTTTACACCATAACTTTAGGGCACCGAGCCTGGCGTGAGGGCTGTCGTGTCAAGCCGGAAGACCAAACAGCGGTGGCCGGCGTGGTGGCGGTTGAGTCGTCGTCACCGGCGTGGTGGTGTGTTGGAGAGATTTTGGGGGTGTGTGGGTGAAATGAATTGAAGAGTAGTGGGGTGTGCGAGTGAAATTTAGGCTCTTTTTGCTTTACTACCTTTTTTTTTTTGAATCAATTACTGAATTTATTTAACTATTAAATTAATTTTGGATTAGAATTGGAAGTAATAGGGGGAAATTTGAGAGGAAAAATAAAAATTTGAGAGAAAAGGGGAAAAATTAAAGAGGGAAATGAAAAATAAGAAGGGAATAAAAAATTGAGTAAAAAAGAATTAAGTACTATTAATATTTTTAAATTTAAAACTAGTGACTTTGTTTATTGATAATAATTCTTTTAATATTATAAGAATAATACTAACAATATATTTGTCTATTAGTAAATGTCTTTATCAGTATTGGTCCAATACTAAAAATTTATTTGTTGATAATATGATTCTGTCCTTTAGTAATAGTTATTGGTAATGAGTGAAGTACAAATATAAAAATGAGCTCAACATGCTCAAGCTCAACATACCCAGTGCCTCAAGGGCTCCCGCTTACTTAGGGTCTGGGATAAAAAAAATAAAATAAAAAAATGGAGGGAAAATAAAAGTGAAAAGGAAAAGTAAAAATTTTTGAAAACATTATTATTATTATTATTATTTTATTATTTAAAGACAATACTATTTAAATACATCTTCAGTTATAACTTATTATTATTATGAGGTTTAGTGTACTAAGTTTTTAGTTCATAAATTTTGTGAAATAATATTTTAATACAGCAAGTTACATATATTTTATAAAATGGTCCAAATGACAGTAAGAAAGAATAAAAATGGGGCATAGTTACACCAATACAGATGGTTATTTAAACTACTTTTTAATTGTGTTTTTGACTAAAAAGTTATTTCACACAAGGCACTATAAAATTGATATATCAAACTTCATGGCATTAATATCTAAATTGCTCTAATAAATTTTTTTTTATAATTACTAATTCTACCGAAATATTTGTTTATTGATAAATATATCTATTGGTATACCAATTAAATTTATTTTATTTGGCAATGATCTAGTCAATACCAACAAAATTTATTTTTGCAGACATTAAGCTAGTCAGTACCAACAACACTATTTCTATTGGCATTAAGTTAGTCAATACCAACAGTACTTATTTCTATTGGGATTAAGCTAGTCAATACCAACATCACTTATTTATGTTGGCATTGAGGTAGTTAATACTAACAGAAATCTATTCTGTTGGGATCGACAACATCAATACCGACAGAAATCTTTCTGTTGGGATTGATTATATCAATACCAGCAGAAATTTATTTTTGTTGGGACTAAGTCTTTATTATTTTTACTTTTTACTCCTTCTAAGTCATTACCAACAATAACATTTTGCTATTGGTAATACACAACCATTACCAATAGAACTTGAAATACTACTGTTGGTAATGGTCACTTTTTTTGAAGTGTCAGGTGTCGTTGGCATCCCAAGTGCAATATTGGGTCACCTTCTTTTCCCATATACACTGCTCAAAAGTGGTGAGTGTGGGTACATTTTGCTTCATCAGGGTTCATAGAGGTTTCATTGACTTGTCTAAGTGAGGTGAGAGTTGCTTCTATTCATGGGATGCTTGAAGAGTGGGTGTGCCTATTATTATATATGTGATCATTTTAGGTCTAGAGGCTTCGGTGGCAAGATTGGTTGTGGATTGGGGTGGCAGGAGATTAGGGTTCGAGTCAATGTTGGCTGTTATGGATGCCTGCTTTTTCGTGGGTAGTCATCCGTATTGTTGTTTCCAGGAAGGTTCGGTTGCTAGTTTAAAATGTTTGGATGGCGCTAGAGGGGTGATTACTTCAAGAGTGTCGCATAGACGTGTGGGGGCAATGGATTGGATGATAATGGCTCAAATACTGTTTGGTGTTGATTGTTGGATGGGTGTGGCATTCTTGGATCTTGGTGGTTCTAAAGGAGTAGGGTGTGGGAGTCGATTGGGTGTCATGGTCAAGGGTAGGTGTTAATGGAAAATTTAGGCATCAAGTGCAGGTTGGACGTGGTGGTCATGAGTCTCAATGGTTCAAAAAGGATCAGGATGGTGTTAGATGTCTGAGTGTAGTGAGGTAGGCATCAAGTTACATTAAGAAGTGGCAGATATGGTATTTATGGTCAAGGATGGGTTGGCAACTTGAGGCACAGGGGTTTGGGTGGATGGTGTGTTGGGTCTCAATAATGTTGGCCATACTAGGTTAAGCTGCTACTTCAATGGTGTGTTGGGCATCTCCATGCGTTGGGCCTCATCTTGATGATGTGCTTCTGATGGCATGTTTGTGTCTTGGTGGTGTTAGAGCTTGTCTAGTGTTTGTTTGCTAGCAACATGTGGGTCTCTCGGCGGTATGATTGGATGAGAGATTTGAGGACGTGGGTGAGGTATGGATAGTATGTTGGTCGTCACGTGCTATAGGGCTTCTTGACGCAGTTTTGATGATCTCATGTCCCATAGGTCATAGAGGATGTTTGGCTCTTGTCCATACTATCGACTTCATAAGTAGTTTGGGTTTGTACTCCTACCAACATGATGTTCAACCTCCAAAAATTAGTTTCCATCCCTTTCACTAACTTTAATTCTGTAAGTTTTTATCTTACCCTTTTCGATGTATGTGGGTTTAGCAAACACCATTTGACTTACAATTCTCACTTTGTATGATGTTGCACATCAACAACCAATTATAAAAAAAAGGTTATGTAGGATATTTGCTCCATGTATGTTATAAAATATTATCAAACTCTTGTATTGCTCTCTTTAAAAGAATTTTTTCAGTAGGTTTCTCATGTGATGTCTTTTTATATCTTTTATATCCCATTCTTATTATATTAATGGCTATTACATGTGTGTTATAGTATAATCTTTATCTATTTAGGCTTGGTACGTGTTGGAGCAAGGACAACTTAAAAAGCAATGAAAAAGGACAAAATGGACAAATTCAAAGACTACATTGAGAAACCTAACTGTTAGGACCAAAAACTCGCATCCGGAAGAAGCTGACACGTGGCCTCCATGAACCGCCACGAAGGGATGACATGTGGCCTCCGGGCACGGCGATGATGAGGTTACACGTGGCTCTTGGCCACGGCAAGCATCTGACCCCAAGAGGCCCCCCTTCGGAAGCCGGCTGAGCAATAAAGGCCACACGGCATCCCGACTCGGGTGGACGACGATTCGATGCTCGGAACCCAAAGAGTCTTGCCGGAAGACAGCTCTTGCTGAGGAACACCTCTTTCGAGGGTCCCGGACACAGCTCTTGCCGAGGAACACCTTTTCCGAGGGTCCCGGACACAGCTCTTGCCGAAGGACACATTTTTTGAGAAACACATCTTCCGACATAGCTCTTGCCGAACACTTTTTCTGAAGGACGCAGCTTTCACGCCTTTCGAGGCCCCGGACACGGCTCTTGTCGGCCACGCCTTCCGAAGCCTCAGGGGCAGCTTCCGTCAGACGCACCCCCGAAATCCATTGGACACATCTTCGGAGACCCGCTCTCTGAAGTGTAGCCCCCTATAAATAGGGCCCTAGCCCCCCATACTTCCACACACATTCACATACGCCTGCCATCATACCCATTCCCACTCTTGGACGTCCTCCCAACCCCTCCTTTGGGACTCAGTCGAAGGACCCCAAGAGTGGCAGAACCCCCCTCGTTTTTCTTTTATTTTCTTGTACCCCATCAAAAATCCTTGTAATAAAAATATTTATAATTATTAAAAATTTAAATAAAGATAAATGGCTTGTATTATCGCCCTCCATAAAATAACCCCTATTACTGTTACCAAAGCAGCTGGCACCATCCCTCAAAACAACACGGCAGGATCTCCCCCTCCCGGAGGCAGTCCGGAGATCGGTACGTCACTCATAGCCAGCTCCATGAGCTCCGTACACTCATCATGTAACTCGCCGATCAGGACGACTCTTCTGAGGCCTCACCGCGTCCTGCATTGCCAAACCCAACCGAAACTAGCATGAAGGCAAGAGGGAGAGGGCCTCTCGCCACCCTGACCGACCTGGAGACGCCCCTCACGCGCGCCCCACTCCCGATCGAGGCAAGCTCCGACACCGACTCACACAATGTGGTGCATGGGTGTATGAGGAAAAGTCCCATCACCCATTGCCCTTCACCCCTCATATCCTCGCTGCCCCCATGGGGAAAGTGAAGATGCCAAACTTGGAGTTTTTTGATGAAGCAAGACTCTGATGACCACATTTCCGGGTTCACGGCACACATGTACATACAAGACGCTTCCGAAGATGTGTGGTGCAAATGCTTCCTGGCCACTCTGAAGGGCATGGCCCGGGCTTGGTTCACATCACTCCCCAATGGATCCATTCACAGCTTCAAAGAACTGTCCGAAAGTTCACTCGCCGCTTCCTCAGCAACAAGAGGAGAAAGAAGGCTGCCGCCCAGTTGATCCAACTACAACAGGCCGAGGACAAGTCCTTGAGGGAGTTTGTGAGGTCACTTTCAAAGGTAATGATCAGCATCCTGCACTTGGTTGATCAAACCAGCATCACTTCCTTCATCAACGGCCTTTGGACCAGCGACTTTAAGTTCTCTCTCTCCAAGGCTCTCCGCACAACCGTGGACACACTCTAGGCCAAAGCCAATAAATACAACATTGCCGAAGATGTGATGGATAAAATGGGGCGTCCTTCGCGTGACTACCAAAAGCCCGAGGCATGCGCCCCGAGCTTCAACCTAAAAAACAAAAGAGTCATGAAGAACACGCAGGGAACTCACAACTCCAGACCGAGAAGACCCCTGGGCTCCTCTTGGAAGTTAAAAAGCCGAAAACGGGGTGAAATTAAGTCTCTGACGGACCGATGGAGCGACGTGGTCCAACCCCGTGGCGCGAGTACCGTGGAACCACCGGGCAAGACACCAAGGACTGTCAGATACTTCAAGATTGGCTGGACAAGGTGGAGAAAAAAGGGGACCTTCAGAGATTCGTGGACGTAAAAAAGCTCAAAAGCGAAGCTTCCAGCCCTGCTCGTGAGGAGCCTGAAAGCGCGGCTCATGTAGCGAGGCACATAATTTCTGCCATAAAATAAAAGCGGGAGAACACGAGTCTCGCCATCGTGAGGAGAGAAGAAGGCCGGTTTAAAAGATGTCGACCCTTAACCTTCTCCCAAGAAAACTTAGAGAACGTTCGCACTCCGCACGAGGATCCCATGGTCATCACCATGGACGTCCATGAATGCTCCCTTCAAAGTGTCTTGATGGATCAATTGTGAGGAATAGTATCTTGAAATCCAGATTTATTATGTTAATATCATTTTATTAAAGAATAAAATTTAATTTCCGCTCATTTCCTTGTTAAATTTGTGTAAGCGAGCATTTATACTACATGCAATTTTCTTTTTTGAAACATCCATGAGATGGGTGTAGTCCTCAAACTAAAATTTACATGTTTGTTCTAAGTGGTTTATGAGATTAACCCACCGATAGACTTGGAACAAATGGTATGGATTGCTGTTTGAAAGAATCGTAGTTGAAGACAAGTTTGGACCACTTGTATGCTAAAAGTATAACGTGACACTTTAGATGACTTGTCTTGGTCATGTGGATGGTGATCTAAAAGTGTTATATTGGTGTGTTTAATAAGATTAGCACACTAAGTTGGACCATGTGGATTACTTGTTTCTAGATTACTAGCAGAGATGAGTGATTCATGTTGCACTGTTTGAACGATAACTCTAAATTCTAAGAGCATTATGGACTTGCGCATGGAACGTTATTACTTTGGTGTACTATAAGTAAGATCTAAACACATGACTGAGTTCCCACGTACACTGGGTAGCGGCGTGAAGTATGATAAGGATCAGGTATTTAACAAGGAATCTACAGTCTCTTATGAGATACATATATCTAAATTCTAAGAGCATTATGGACTTGTGCATGGAACGTTATTACTTTGGTGTACTATAAGTAAGATCTAAATGCATGACTGAGTTCCCACGTACACTGGGTAGCGGTGTGAAGTATGATAAGGATCAGGTATTTAACAGGGAATCTACAGTCTCTTATGAGATACATATATCCCGTTAGTTGATTTGCAAATATTTGAATAGTTTGGAATCTTTGGCCAAAGTATTCCAAGTGTTTGACATTTGAATTTATACTGTGAATTTGTTAAAGTATAAATGAATTATTCAGTGAAGGGCAAGTCGGTAACTATTGGAGAAGCTATGAGAAGAATAATGGTAGTAGTTATACTTATTCTTCGTCATGGACATCTAGTGGAGGGGTTGTTGTCATCAATGCAGTCTATTATGAAAATATCAAATAAATGGTTTAAGTTTGGACTGCAGTGTAATTTATTTAGTGGAGTTAAGTCTCATTAAATATTAATTAAATTATTTCAAGAGATGATTAATTTAACCGATTTGGAGCTAGATTTAAATTGTCCCTAAGGTCCCCACGCATGCCTCTATATTTATTACCATCAGTAAAATATTAAAGAATTCATGAGATGAGTAAATTTAATTTTGCCAAATAATATTTATGAGATGAATAAAAATTAAGAATTATAAAATAAAATAATTTTTGAAAATTAAAATTTATAAGATGAAATTTTACATGTGGGAAACAAAGCAAAATAATAAAAAATCGTGTCTAACTGGTGATAATCCGTGTGATTCGAATCGGACAAACCAGCGCTAGGACATCCTTTGGCTATCCACACCCCCGTGTGGAGACGAATCAGCTACCGCCACGTGGCACACTGAATCGAAAATAAGGGCATTTTTTCCTGGGATCAAAATCACACATTTTGGCTCAATTTTAATTAAAACGATGTGTTTTGTTAGTTGTACGCAAATCCCACGTCGAATTTTTAGCTGATTTTCGTTCTAGTAGCCTGTTATAAATAGAGGTACCTATTCCAAGGGTTTGGCATTCAATTGAAATTAAATTTTTGGGTTTCTGAAAATTATTTCAGAGACCTAATTGGAGAGAAAAATGTCCGTTGAAATTTTTCTTTCCTCGGTTTAATATTTTTCGGAGCCCACTCTTCGGACAATTTGAGGTCACTGCGTAGAAGATCGCGGAGTGTCGATTTACTTGGCATTCTTTATTGTTGTAGCAATTTCATGTATGTTCTTCTTTTAGTTTTGCTTTTCTATTCATTTACAGTATTCATTATTATGCTTGTTTAAGTTTATGTATTATAATGAATGTATTAGAGTAAAATGCCAGAATATCTAAATTAAGAATTTAGACCTGTAGATTTAAATTATGAATTTAAATCTATAAATTTAAAATTAGAAATTTTAAATCAACCGCAAGTTTAGAATTATAAATTCTAAACCCCTTCCACTGCATAAATTTTATAAAATTAGGGAGAATTTTTTAAATTCGTCCCAACAACTGGTATTAGGGCAAAAGGTTTATAGAGATAATCATATTCCCATGAACTCTCGCGCGTGACGTGTCATGAAGCGTGACTCTTCGACCGATGGCTTAGGTAAAGATAATAATGTCCTACTTTAAGTGCTATAATAGGTACCCCTTGTTGTGATCGCAGTTGAAAAATTGGGAACCCAACGATTGTTTTCAGAGTTTATTTTTCCAACAAAAGTTTTACTTTTTTCCAACAATTGGTATCAGAGTCAATCTCTGATTACATTCATAATATACATAAATAGGTATAATAAGATCAAAATAAATAGATCTACAATTTAATAAAATAGAGATTTTATTAATAAGGAAAGGTGCTTTAAAGTAGTGATTTATTTTATTAACAAGGAAAGATTCTTTAAAGTAGTGATTTACATTGTTTAAATCATTAGAGAATAAATTGTTAATTAAATTATTTCTTTTACTGTAACGATTTAAATTATTTAAATCAGTTAAAAGAATTAATATTTAACTAAGTTATTTAAAGTAATGACTTAAATTGTCTAAATCGTCAAAAGAGTTAATAGTTAACTAGGTTATTTAAAGTAAATGTTTAAACTGTTTAGATTGTTAAAGACAACAACAATAATAATAACAGTCCCGCGTACGCAGAGTCTGGGAGGTGTAGGATGTATGCAGCCTTACCCCATCAGGGCGGGACTCTAATGAGAGGCTGTTTATGAGGAGTTTAAACTGTTAAAGAATTACTCCTTAATTCGGATCTAACAACCTATAATTTTTCGAGTACATAATTTGTATAATGAGATTATGATTGTTTGGTTAGGATTTGTGAAATCAGATAAAATTAATCTAATAATATTAGATTTATTTTTTTATTAAGTTATTTTTATTAAAAAATAATAAAATAAAATTTTGTCGGCATGCGCTGACGTCAACAATAAAAATAAAAATAATAAAATATAAGAAAATTTGTTATTTTATTTTTTGGGATGTGTAGACGTTAGTACTGGTTTACATAATAATTATAAATTAATTATTTTATTAATTAATTTTCTTTTAGATTGAGATTATAAATTAGATTATAAGATAATCGAAGTCGTGAATCAGTATTATTTTAAATGAAAGTTATTTTTAAATTAGTTTTGGAATAATATTCTAAAATAGTCTATGAGAGAGTCTAAATTGTTATTATTTTAAAATAAAATAAAATTTTATTGAGTTTATTTAATATTAGAATAAGATTCTAAACAAAACTATTGGATAGTTTAAGCTTATTTAATTTTAGAATGAGATTTTAAATAAGACTAAGGGATAGTTTAAGTTCTAATCACTATTGTTTTTAAATAAAATAGATTTTTATTAATTAATTAGTTTTAAAATTAGATTCTAAAAATAGATTATGAGATAATTTAAATTACGGAATTATTTTGTATTAAAAATTAATTTCTATTAATTGATTTAGTTTTAGAATGGGATTCTTAAAGTAGATTATTAGATGATCTCAATAATATTATGGTACTGTTTTAAATTAAAATTAATTAATTAATTTTATTGATTAAATTTAGAATGAGATTCTAAAGTTAGTTTATTAGATAATCTATATTGTAAAAT
Source organism: Simmondsia chinensis (assembly GCA_018398585.1). Lineage (NCBI taxonomy): Eukaryota > Viridiplantae > Streptophyta > Magnoliopsida > Caryophyllales > Simmondsiaceae > Simmondsia > Simmondsia chinensis. Next base: position 29,788,958 of record JAGTTD010000007.1, on the reverse strand, counting down.
GATAATGTTTTAAACAAATAAATAAATTAATTTTTGTTAATTTTAGAATGAGATTCTAAAGGGGCCTATGATATAATCCAAGTTATAAATGCAAGTTAATTAAATACCACTAGTTTAAAAAATCAAGTGGGAGTGAGGTTTCAGTTGTTGTAACCTCACGGTCTCCATTACTGGTCTAGCAGTATAGTAGATCGATAGACCTCTTTGAGGAGGATGTCGGTTTGCAGATTACAGGGTTAGACTTCTATTGGGATAAACCAAAGTCCAAAGAAGCGATGCGATCACGATACCGTGGAGTATTACATGTATTTGTATGGAGGTTTAGGTTTTTTACACTTGACTAGTGTGATGCATTAGCCTCCCCAAGGAGCTCTGTTGTATTATGTGAGAGAGTAAGGTAAAGTCGTGACTTAATCATGTTTAGTAAGAGTTACAGGAAAATATATTAATTGAGAATAGTTCTCATCCGAACTAACTTCATACGACCCCGCTGCCGGGGAGTAAGGAGTGGTGTGTTTGGGACATCATTGTATGCATGATAGTACAGTTTGGTGGATATCTGACTCATTGTGTATGCTAAATTGAAAGAATAGATATCATTGCTTTATACATGAGTCTTGTTACACAGTTACACGAATGTTTGCATTTATAGTATTTTGAAGGGGATATGACTGGTGAACTTCACTTGTTTTTTGATGCATAATGGACTCATTGGACCAAATTACTTTGCCTACAAAAACCAAGTTGGACTTAGTTATTACTCACAAGGGACCTACTGGAAAGAAAGGAAAGGCCATGGTTGCTATAGTAGCAACGAAGTTCATAAAGAAGTTGGCAAATGGAAAGTGTTTCTTTTGCGGGAAGACTGGCCACTTGATGAAAAACTGCACTAAGTACTTAGCTTCTCTTCTTAGAAAGACTATTAAGTCATCTCGTAAAGATATGTTAATATCTCACTAAGTTCAGCCATGCACAATTAAGAGTCCACTAGGTTACTGGTGTGTAGGCTCAGGTTCAACTGACCATGTCTGTAATATGTTACAAGGGCTCAGGCTAACCAAAAGGCTGCATGATGCGGGGCTATACCTGATGGTCAGGAACAGTACAAGACTAGTGGTCTTAAGTGTAGGAGATGCTAGCTTAGTCTTGAGTGTTCGAGTTTTTAATTTTAAAAGATTGTTTATTTATAGCTACTTTGCCCAGGAATTTAATTTTTGTATCTCATTTTATGAATAATTTTTATTCAGTTGATTTTGATTATGAACCTTTTAATATAAGAAATAAATTTGCAAAATATATGTATAAATGATTTATTCATGTTGTTTATTGATCAAAACTCTCATATTTGTTTAAAAGAATCTAACACAAGCTTACTTGTTCGATCTCCTAAAAGAAAACACCTTGAAAGGGATTTGCCTATACATGGCACCAACATTTAGGTCACACTAATTCGAACAAGATCCAAGGACCAGTAAAAATGGACTAATAGAGGCTTTAGACTTGAGGTCATTACCAATCTGCGAATCCTGCATGGAAAGAGAGATGACCAAGTCTATCTTAAGAGTAAAGGAAACAGAGTTGGTGACTTGCTTGAGCTGGTTCACATAGATGTATATGGACCAATACATGTTCATGTAATATGTGGGTATGGGTACTTAATCACATTAGTGATGATTACTCAAGGCAACAACAACAACAACAATATTCTCAGTGCCACAAGGGCTTCCGCTCGCGTAGGATCTTGGGGGGTATGATGTACCCGGCCTTACCCCATCAGGGTGAGACCCTAACGAGGGGTTGTTTCTGAGGACCCCTAACCTGATAGTTGAAAGTTATGAGCACCTGAATACAGAGCATGTAAGGCAATAAGAGATGCGAAGCATGTATGTGTGTAAGCACGTAAAAATGTAATCGAAGTAGGCAAAATAATCATGTAAGCATTTAAGCATGTACACATAGGGGCATAGCAGCCCGAGCAGAAGGTAAGAGCAAGCATGCATCTAGGGGGGAGATCGTACTAGTGAAAGAGTAGAGAAAGACAGAAAGGGAGCGAGAGAGAGGGAGAGAGGGGGAGGGAGAGAAAGTAGAGAGACGGAGAAAAAGAGAAATTAGAGAAAGTAGTGAATGTGAGTCCTATATTGCTAAATCATTTACTCCTAAAACCCCTATACCCCAATGACTAATCCTTCACTGAGCTCTTACCTAGGGCCATCTCTTAATTTAGGTTGAGGTAGGCGGTGTCGTATTGAATTATCTTCAATCCATTCTTCTTCTTTGGCCGGCCTCTTCCACTCTTCCTGACTGTGCTATGAGGTTGTTTGCTTCCCCTTACATGGGCAGCGGTGGGTCCCCATCCAACTAGTCTTTGACCAGCCTCTTCCTCTCTTTTTGTCTGTGGAATTGTGTCCAGCCGACCTTATGGGCATTAATCGCTCAACAAATGCCATAACTACGTATAACTAGCTAGGCATACTCGATGGTATCTTTCGAGTGCTGGAGTTATTTGCAAATTTGGTGATCCTACCCCCCTAAATAGAATATACCTATACTAATCCTCCACAAAGCTCTATCTAGGGCTTAGGTCGAGATAAGTGAGGTCTTGTCGAATTGTGTCCATCCATCTCTTCTTCGGCTGTCCTCTCCCTGTCTTCTCTTTTGTTACCTGGAGTTGTTCACATCTCCTGACCAGGGCAGTGGTGGGTCTCCTCCTAACATGACCGAACCACCATAGACGTTGCTCCCTCAGCTTAACCTTGTTGGGGCGACGCCTAATTTACCTCTTATAACGTCATTTCTGATTTTATCTTTTCTTATGTGCCCACACATCCACCTTAACATTACTCAAGGCATGGACATGTTTACCTAATGGTACATTAGTCGGACATTTTAAAAAATTCAAAGACTAGAAAGTTGAAGTTTAAAAGCTATTAGGTAAACAAGTTAAGTCACTTCGATCAGATCGAGGTGGTGAATATTTTTCGGGTGAATTTTTGGATTTCCAAACTGTAAATGAGATAAGATCTCAGCTTTCTGCTCTAGGTACACCGCAGCAGAATGGTGTTGTAAATAAAAGGAACAGGGAAGGTCTTTTCTATAGTTTTTGATTAAAAAGGTTTTTGTAAATACAATGCAAAATACTTAAAGAAGGACTTTGCAAGTAAACTACAAAAACAAAAATAAAATAGTATCATAAGAATTAAAAGAAAGTGACACTAATTCTGAACGGCTAGACATAACTCAAGACATAGTAAATGCATTAGATGCACCTACTAATAGGAATGAGAATGTTCCAGGTACACGAGAGTTTCGGTGTGGTGGGAGGATTATTAGGACACCTGATAGGTTCATAGCGGGAACTTTTAGTGGTTGACAGTTGCATTGAATCTGATCCTTTTAGTCACAAAGAAGCAATTAAGTCTTATAGTTTTGAGCAATTGGTTGAATGAACCATGCGTGTACAAACGACTTTAAGAGAAAGTAGTTTCTTTCTTGGTATTGTATGTCAACAATACACTACTTATTAGGATGATGTGGGGGTGTCAGTCGCCGTAAAGACTTGGTTATCATGATAGCTCAATATGAAGGACATAGGAGAAGTTAGCTCTACTCTTAGGATTAAGCTTATGTGAGGTTGTACGAGCATGATGTTGGGTCTTTCTCTAGCCACTAATATTGACAAAATGTTGTCAATGTATTGTATGGAGGACACTAAGAAAGGTTTTTTAGCTTTCAGGGATGGTGTTCCTTTTCCTCTTTAGAGCAGTGTTCTATGGCACCTCAAGAGAAAGAACAGTCGAGGAATATTCCATATGCTTTGGTAGTGGGAGCCTAATGTATATCATGCAATGCACTAGACCAGATATTTGCTATGCTGTGGTATAGTAAGCAGGTGTCAGTCTAACTCGGGTTCGATGCACTAGGTGGCAATGAAGCGTTTTCTTTAGTACTTAATAAGGACTAGAGATTATATGCTGGCCTTTCAAAGTGACGAGCTGGTTCTAGTTATAGTTTTAAGACTTCCAATCAAATATATATACCAGATGTTTGATGTTTGGGCATGACTTTAGCCTTGGAGTAGGGGCCATTAGTGGGAGGAATGTCAAGCAGTATTGTATTGCTGACTTCACCATAGAGACTAAATACGTTGTAGCTTCAGAAGCTACATAGAGGGCATGCTGGTTCAGATAGAATAATTGACCTAGTAGAGTTTTGGTTCATACACAAAAGAGATGCGTATAAAACTTGTCATAATCTGGATTAAGGACAAGTGGGAGATTGTTAGGAATAATGTCCTAAAACCCAGATTTATTATGTTAGTATCATCTTATTAAAGAATAAAATTGAAGTTCCACTCCTTTCCTTGTTAAATTTGTGTAAAAGAGCATTTATACTGCATGTGATTTTCTTTTTAGAAACATCCATGAGATAAGTGTAGCCCTCAAACTATAATTTACATGTTTGTTCTAAGTGGTTTATAAGATTAATCCCCTGATAGACTAGGAACAAATGATATGGATTGTTGTTTAAAAGACTCAAAGTCGAAGATAAGTTTGGACCGCCTATATGCTAAGATTATAACGTGACAATTTAGATGACTTGTCTTGGTCATGTGGATGGAGATCCCAAAGTGTTGGGTTGGTGTGTTTAATAAGACTAGCACACTGAGTTTGACCATGTGGATTACTTGTTTTTAGACTACTATCGGAGATGAGTGATTCATGTTGGACTATTTGAATGACGATTCTAAATCCTGAGAGTATTATAGACTTGTGCATGGAGCGTTAGTTACTTTGGTGTACTATAAGTAAGGTCTAAATGCATGATTGAATTTTCACATACACTGGGAAGCGGCTTAAAGTGTGATAAGGATCGTGTATTCATTAGGGAATCTACAGTCTCTTACGAGAAACATACGTCCCCTTAGTTGATTCGCAAATATTTGAATAGTTCAGAATCTTTGGCCGAAGTATTCCAAGTGTTTAACATTTGGAATTTATACTGTGAATTTGTTCAAGTATAAATGAATTATTCAGTGAAGGGCGAGTCGATAACTAACGGAGAAGCTATGAGAAGAATAATGGTAGTAGTTATACTTATTCTTTGTCATGGACATCTAGTGGAGGGGTTGTTGTCATCAATGCAGTCTATTAGGAAAATATCAAATAATTGGTTTAAGTCTGGAATGCAGTGTAATTTATTTAGTGGAGTTAAGTCTCATTAAATTGTAATTAAATTATTTCATGAAATGATTAATTTAACCGATTTGGAGCTAAATTTAAATTGTTCTTTAGGTCCTTGCACATGCCTCTGTAGTTATTGCCGTCGAAAAAATATTAAAGAATTTATGAGATTAATTAATTTACTCATGAGATGAGTAAATTTAATTTTCTCAAATATTATTTATGAGATGAATAAAAATTAGAATTATAAAATAAAATAATTTTTTAAAATTAACATTCATAAGATAAATTTTTACATGTGGGAAACAAAGCAAAACCAAACAAATTGTGTTTAACCGGTGATAATTAGCGTGATTCGAATCGGATGAACCGGTCGCATGCTGGGATGTCCTTTGGCTATCCACGTCCTCGCACGGGGACGAATCAGCTACCGCCACATGGCACAATGAATTGAAAATGAGGGCGTTTTTTTCTTGGGATCAAAATGATATGTTTTGGCTCGTTTTTAATTAAAACGATGCATTTTGTTAGTTGTATGCAAATCCCACATCGAATTTCCAGCTTATTTTCATTTCGATAGCCTACTATAAATAGAGGTACCAATTCCAAAGGTTTGGCAATCAATTCATATTAAATTTTTGGGTTTCTGAAAATTGTTTTGGAGACCTAATTGGAGAGAAAAATTTCCGTTGAAAATTTTCTTTCCTCCGTTTAATATTTTTCGGAGCCCACCCTCCGGGCAGTTTGAGGTCATTGCGTAGAAGATCGTGGGGTCTCGATTTTCTTGGTATTCTCAATTATTGTAGCAATTTCAGGTATGTTCTTCTTTCCTTCTTTGTTTAGTTTCGCTTTTCTATTTATTTACAGTAGTCATTATTATGCCTATTCAAGTTTATGTATTATTATGCATATATTAGAGTAAAAGGCCTGAAGCTCTAAATTAAGAATTTAGGTCTTTAGATTTAAATTTTGAATTTAAATCTATAGATTTAAAATTAGAAATTTTATATCAACCCTAGGTTTATAATTATGAATTCTAAACCCCTTCCACTGCGTAAATTTCATAAAATTTGGGAAACTTTTTGTAATTCGTCTTAACAACCAGTATTAGGGCAAAAGGTTTATAGAGATAAATCTATTCCCGGGAACTCTCGAACATGAGGTGTCACGAAGCGTGATCTCCAATTGGGGGCTTAGGTAGAAAGAAGAGTCTCCTACTTTAAGTGCTCTAATAGGTACCCCTTGTTGTGACCACAGTTGAAAAATTGTGAACCCAACAATCAGTATCAGAGTTTATTTTTCCAACAAAAGTCATATTTTCCTAACATCAAGGAAGTTCGGCCAACATATTGTTCCTCCACTGCTTCGAACAGATGGGCATACTGCCCATGGAACTACTCCTATGATTAGGACCCTCGCGGGATTTTCTGGCGAGGTAGTCAATCCACTAGGCACCATAAAACTTGACATCCTCTTGGGAGGCGGAGGGCAAAAGCACATGCTTAGAGCACCGAGTTCTATGTCGTGGCGGCCCGCTCATCGTTTAACGCCATCCTAGGTCGTCCGGCGCTGAACTCATTAGGGGTTCTGGTGTCAACATACCACCTCGCCATGAAGTTCGAGACGGACAAAGGGAGCATCATGACCGTGAGAGGTTGTCAACAAATCGCTCGCAGATGCTCCTATGTCTAGGACGTTCTTGAAGTAAGAGAGGTGGAAAATAGCGAAAATGCAAGCCAAGGACATGGAGAAATCACCGAAGTCGAGATAGCATCGGGAAAGACAGTCCGAGTAGGGACGAAGCTAGGCACGGTCGAAAGGGATAAAATCCAGTAAGTGCTTCGACAATATCAAGAAATCTTCGCATACTCCATATACGAGATGCCGGGAATAGATTGCTGCATCATCCGCCATCGTCTCAATGTCTCGCCCTAGACAAAACCAGTAAAACAAAGGAAGTGCAATTTTTGTGTTCAAATGAAACTAGGTCATAAGCAAAGAAATACAGAAACGCCTAAAAGTCGGCTTCATACATGAGGTGTCCTACCCAGATTGGCTAGCAAACGTGGTCCTGGTAAAGAAGCCGAATGGAAATTATGGATGTGCATAGACTTCACCGACCTCAATAAAGTCTACCTGAAAGATTCGTTTCCTCTCCCTAAGATCGATCAGTTGGTCGACTCCACGGCAAGGAATGCATTGTTCAGCTTTCTAGATGCCTTCTCCGGGTACCATCAAATCGCAATAGACCTAGAGGATGAGGAAAAGACGTCTTTCATTACCCACGAATGAACTTATTGTTTCTGAGTCATGCTGTTCGAGTTGAAGAACGCCGGATCCATCTACCAGCGCTTGGTAAACCGTATCTTCCAGCAGTAGTTAGGGAGAAACGTGGGGGCATATGTCAATGATATGATCATAAAAAGTAAGGAGGCCACCAATCATGTGAACGACCTAAGGGCGACCCTAGAAACACTTAGGGCTCACGGGATGCGCCTCAATCAGGACAAGTGCATGCTCGCAGTCCCGGAAGGGAAATTCTTAGGCTTCATTGTCAGCGCAGGAGAAATAGTGGCCAATCTTGCCAAGGTGGATGCCATGCTCCGGATGGAAACTCCAAAGTCCCCGAGGGACATTCAATAGCTGACTGGATGTCTCGCCATGCTCAACAGGTTCATCATCCGATTGGCAAATCGGTCACTCCCCTTCTTTAAAGTATTGCGAAGAAGAGAAGCCTTCAATTGGGACGAATCCTACGAGCAAGCACTTCGAGAGCTCAAGGAATACTTGGCTAAGCTTCCAATCATGATCAAGCCCATCTGGGGGGAGAATTTAATTCTCTATGCCTCTGCATTCGATGACACCGTAAGTGCCGTGTCGACGTCTGAGAGGGAAGGCCCCCAGCTGCTGATTTATTTCGTCAGTCACATATTAAAGGACGTCGAGACGCGGTACCCCCCACATCAAGAAACTCACCTATGTTGTCGTCATAGCCACACGGAAGCTCCGACCTTGCTTCCAGGAGCACCATATTCTGATACGAACCAATTAGCCCTTGCAGAAATCCCTCTAACGCCTGAAGTGTTCTGAAAGAATGCTAGGCGGTCCAACTTTCCGAGTATGACCTCCTGTTCGAGTCACGGACAACGATTAAGGCACAGGCCCTGGAAGACTTCTTGGTGGAATGCTTGTTCACTACTGTGGCATCACCGAGCTCTGAACCGCAAGATACTTCGGAAGGTTCGTGGAAGCTATATCTAGATAGATCTTCCAACGACCAAGGAAACGGGGCCGGTATTCTGCTCCTCTCACCCGAGAAGTAACACTTTCTCTAAAGCCTTAAGGTTCAAGCTCGGGACCAATAAAAACGAGGCTGAGTTGCCCGAAAGGCAGGCGCACGCCAAGTGGAGGTATTCAGCGACTCTCAGTTAATCATCAAGGAGGTATAAGGGATTTAAGGAGCAAAAAGGGCGGGCATGAAGGAATACTTGGAGGTGGTAAGACAAAAAGCGAAAACCTTCTCTTTCTTCAGAATCCACCTCATTCTGAGAGCCGAAAATGTCAAAGCTGACGAGCTTAGCCAGATCACCAGTTCGATAACAGAGGAGATAGAACTGGAACCCGCCGCTCGGATAGAGGAAATTTAGACACCATGTTGACACTTACCTCAGCCCGCGGGGATCGCCCACGCCCAGTCTTTGAACGTCTGCCGGCAACCCATCATCAAGTTCGTAAAAATGGAACTCTGCCCGAGGATCAGCTGGAAGCAAGACACATCCGAAGACATGCACCGTGGTTTGTCATAATTGATGAAGACCTCTACCAAAGATCATTTGTACGCCCCCTGCTAAAGTGCGTTGGAGGGGAAGAGGGGAAGTACGTCTTATGGGAAATTCATGAAGGTATTTGTGGACAACATCTCAGCCATCCTTAACCAACAAGGCCCTGCGATTGGGTTATTATTGGCCTACCATGAAAAAAGACGAGCAAGACCTCATCCAGAAGTGCGAAAGGTGCCAGAAACATGCTCCGATAATCCACGTGCCCGTGACCTTATTGCAACCTATACTTAGTCCTATTCCTTTCGCTTAATAGGGAATGGACATCTTGGGACCATATCCCAAAGCGACTAGACAATGGAGGTACATCATAGTAGCCATAGATTACTTCAGCAAATTGATAGAGGCGGATCCCGTCGCACTGATCACGGATCAAGCCATCCAGCGTTTCCTCTAGAAAGGGCTCATCACCCGATACGGACCCTCAAGTCCTAGTCATGGATAACGGCACTCAATTTAGCATACGAAGGTTCTGTGACCATGTGAGAGCTTGGGAATCAAGATACACTATGCTTTCGTAGCGCACCCTCATAGCAACAGACAAGCAAAATCTGCAAACAAGCACATATTGACAGGTTTGAAGCGGCGCTTGGATGAAGCCAAGGGTAATTGGGCGAAGGATTTACCAAGCATATTGTGGGCCTACCAGAAGAAAATTCAGAACGCCACAGTAGAGATCCCCTACAACCTAATATATGGCATAGAGGCAGCACTGTCGGTGGTGATAAGAGAATCTAGCCTTCGTGTTCAAAGCTATGACCAAGCACGCAACGAAGAAGCACTAAGGCAGTTGTTAGATGAAGGAGAAGAGACCCGCGAGAAAACACTTATTAGGATGGTCAAACCTTATGAAATGGAGAGTTGGTACTACGACGGGCCGAGTCAGCCGAGCACCACCCCAGAAAGCTATCCGGTAACTGGGAAGGGCCTTACCAAGCCTCTTGGACCGCCCGAGAAGGAGCGTATTGCCTACGACAACTAGACGTGACCCTGCTCCCACGAACATGGAACATTTTGGACTTAAAAAAAATTTTGTATGAATAACTGGTCAAGTTAATCAAGGAAAATGCCACACCCTTTGCTGAAACATTTCTTCCCTGAAACATGATAAAAACATATAATAATGCACGTACAAAAAAAAAAAAGAGACCAAAAAATCGAATCTCCAAAAAATCGGACGGAACAGTAACAAAACATAAGTACGAAGTATATATACATAAGTGATCAAACCAACGATCATGGTCAGCAAATACTTTAAAAAGCCAAAAACAAACGTAAACATTTATGCCGTAGGACCTTCCAAAACCCTCAGCGTGAACACCTAAATCGTGAGGGCCGGCCACAATGAGCTCACCTCATCGGTCTCGCCAACGGCCCACAAAAACTGTAAGCGTTTATGTTATAAGTCCTACCAAAAAAGATGGAAGTTCCTATACACTTAAGCCGTAAGGGTAGGTTCGCTTCGGGCAAACAAACCCGTCAGACTCGTCCACGGCCCCAAAAAGCCCATGGGAACGCCCGTGGCAAACCAAGCCTGCGGGACCGCTGACGGCAAATCATGCCTGTTAAATCAAGGCCCCTTAAGCCCGTGGTCTGAGCCTGTTGTTCTGTCCACAGCAAAAATATGTGCTCTTCCAACACGGGCATACCAGAACTTGGTCGGATTTCGAAATAGCTTAGCTACTATATGCGCCCTTTCGAAGCTAGTCAAATTATAAGCACGTTGGTCCATCCGCGGCACATTAAGCCATGAGGGAGGTCCACATCGAGTGTGTGCACCTCGCCGGTCTCGCCAATGGCCCCTTAAATCCCGAGGACCAGTCCTCGGCACATAGACTATAAGCCTGTAGGTGCGTCCGTGGCAGGCTAAAGTCCAGATGGCTCTGTACATCGGCTTGAAAAAGCCTATGGATCTGTTTTCGGAAACAAACCGTAAGTCCATAAGATCCGTCTATGACAGGGCTAAAGTCCGTAGATCCATCTGCAGCAAACGATGATCACATAAGCCCTCTTCAGGCCGGGTGGCATTCTTTACCTAGTAACCCCTCTTCAGGCCGAGGGACGCACCATAATGTAAGTCCATGGATTTGTCCACGGCAATAGACCATAAGTTCGTAGATCCGTTTACAACAGGCTAAAGCTTGTGGATTCGACCGCGACAAATAGACCGTAAGTCTGTAAATTCGTTTACGGCAGGATAAGCCCGTGGATCTGTTTGTGGCAATAGACCCTAAGTCCGTAGATCCGTCTACGGCAGGCTAAAGTCCGTGGATCTGTCCGCAGCAACAAACCCTAAGTTCGTAGATTTGTCTACAGCAGGCTAAACTCCATGGATCCATCCGCGGTGATAGACCCTTAATCCGTAGATCCGTCTACGACCGGCACAAAGCCCCCGGGTCCGCTTACGGCAAGCTAAGCCATTTTTTGATAGGGAACACACCCGGGCTTGAAAACAAGAGCCCCCTCAAAGCGGAAAAGACACGCAAGCCGTAAGCCCAAACATGGCAGGTAAAGGATCAAACGGCCCTCCCCTCGGGACGAGAAAAAATCAAAACAAGTCACAAGCCTCTATAAAGCACGACAAGTACCTGTACATAGTCGAAAAGAGAGGCTGAAAGAAGAAGAAAAAGATGGATGCCAATGCATTAAGCAAACAGGCTCGGGCACAACCATTCTTCCCATGTTCAAAAGACCATCCAAGATAAGGACCGGACAAACAGAGCAAAATTACAACCAAGTGCTCGACAAGCTAGCCTAATTCGCCACCTCCAGCAAAAACAAAAGTGAGGAACTTAGGGGACAAAAGCGGAACAAGATCCTACTGAGAAGGAGCAGCAGGACCGATCTTTGAATGGTCCCAGAACCCTGGACCCTTCCTATACTTGGTCACTGCCTAGACAACTTGATAAGAAAAGTGAGAGACGACAGCATCTTGCTCCAACACACGAAACTCCTGCTCTTGAATCCAGGAACCCTGCGCCGCGACTTGGGCCTGTAGTGCCGAGTTAGCCATACGAAGCTCCTTGCTTTCCCGCTCACTCTGCCTCCAGCTTGAAGTACCAAACACCGACCGCGCAACAAGCTGACAAGAACGAAAGTGTGTCAAGGAAAAATTTGCGAGAAAGGTGACTTAAAGTAAATGCAAAAGAATGATAAAAGTGTAGTAACCTGAGATAAAAGGGTCGGTGCACCCTCAAAGGTCACCTCCATCAAACGCGCTCTGTCAGTAGGTGAAAGGAGCCATGAGCACATCTCCCAGCCCATTTTGGCATCACCCGAATGGGCTGCACCTTGAAGAACCATTGGAGAGACAGCTCTCCCAAGACCCGGTATGTACGGCTCAAAGACTTTCGCACCTAACGACGGGTCCAGAATCATTGCCATCGTCCCTCCTGGAATCAAAGGAGACAACAACTCCTCCAAATCATGAAAAGTGCCAACGGGGCGCCTCGCCTCGAGAAAATGCACTCCCGGGCCTCCAGAGGAAGGAGGCATAAGCTCTATCGCCCTCGAGCCGGAAGATCCCATGACCTCAATAGCCACTGTTATCCTCACAGTCTCGCCAGGAACAGAAGGTCCCCCCCGCGGCTACTGTCACGCCCACAGGGAGGACGGACTCCAATACCGGCTCTCAGTCAACCGAGTTCGGGGTTGTTTTCCGTGGAGCCCTTGTCAAAATAATAAACAATCCGTTTTTTGTGGGAAGTTAGAACGCCTCCCTTCGTAGGATGTGGACGTTGCAGCATACCCCATGTCATCAAATACAGGGCCAAGGGAGGCTTAATCCAAATGAATTTGCGCTCCCAATTCCTCGCGTTAGTAGGGTTATTCTTCACAAACGCTAACCCCCTCCGTCTCTCAAAGCCGGCCATACGCCTAGAATACCTAATCTTAAAAAGAATGTCAAAAACCCACGAGGAAGGAGTAAAACCCTTTACATAACACGTAAGTAAAAAGCTGCGCACGTTCCTAAACCCATTAGGGGTAATTTGCCCCGGGCACACATTGCAACGAATAAGCAATTCTTCCACTAAGGAAGGTAAGGGAAAACGAACCCCCGCCTCTAAAGAATCTATAGAAATGCAAAAACAACCCGCTTTCGGAGGGAAAAATGGACAATCATTGGGCTAAGGACCCCACACCTTGTAATCCTCCGGGAAATAACACTTAGAGCGAATTTTAGAGACACCGCTCTCACTTGAAATACTCGACACGAATGTCCCTAACGGACGGATGTGGGCAATCTCCGGAAACATAAGACTTAAGGGTGCACTTTCGCCCAGAAAACGCCGACTTAGCGGCAACTCGGCTATACCCTTAGCCTTGAGAGACGAGCTGCCCTGGCTTCGAACCTCTGAACCCCAGGCCTCCAAAAAATTTCACTTGCATTCCATCAAAGAGGGAAAACTGTAACAGGCAAGTAAAATAAAATTATATACGTCCAAAGAAATTTTACAAACTTACTTGTATACAAAAAATCAGGACAAATGGTAGTAAAAGCAGACGCGGCCAACGAGGAGGGGTTCCCGACCTTCAAGGACCCCTCATTTCCCCTCGTTACTGCAACGTCCCCAATCCAGAGAAGGACCTCATCCGACATCTTCCCTCTCGGTCTTCTTATCACTACTAGTCAAGAGAAAGGGGAAGACGGTGGCGCGTCCATTACAACCCAACTCGCCCGGATTCCAGACAAATGAGAAAAACCCGCCTTATCCTTGGCCCACTTTCGCAAAAACACTAAACACAGTAACCTGAAAACTTGCCTAAAGTGAAAAAGAAAACCACGCCAAAAAGAGCCGCCTAGACACCAAAAATATGCTGATCATATACTTAAACCCAAAGAGTAAAAATATTACAAAGGTGGAAATGTGGCTCCATCTCACCCCAGGACACCCCCCCCCCCCCCAAAAAAAAACTTTCTTAACCAAAAACTTAAAAACGAAACAAAAATCGAACAAAGCTCGGAACGGGGCCTAACTTACCCCCGGTTCAAAAAGATAATAAAAATAAATAATAATAATAATAATAATATAAATTCCTACAAAATTTAAGAAACCGTTAATAAACTAGGACAGTACAAAGCTCAAAACGAGTCTCTCTCTCACTCTCTCTCCTACTCGCCCCTCTAGCCCAGCCAAAAAAAAAATATTACTATTACATGCAAACGCCATGCATGCACCCGGAAGTCGAGCCTCCTCAAAAAAGTCCCATAACAGGACCGTGAACTCGATAACACTTCCTTGAGGGAAGTGCCCAGGACAAGACACCATCTTTCCCCAAAAAACAAGTTCGTTTCAACTCTAAAAAAGGCAAAGTAAGGAAGAATGCACCTTAGAACCAAGCTCACCCGAAACCCGAGCTTAAATTGTCACAAAGCAATGCAAAAATTATGCCAAAAGAAGAGAGAGAGGGACGGTTGAGAGAGAGAGAGAGAGAGAAAAATGGTAGAGTGAGGGAGAGAAGAAAAGTAAGTTATAAACTTTATGGGACACATCTAGTCCCATCAAATGTGAAACAAAGTTTACGAATCAAACCAAGTCCGAATGTTTTTCAAACGACCGGCTCCTATAAAACGCAATGAATTAAACACAGTCACGGCAAAGAAAAATGACACACAATAAAATAAAATAAAATCGACTAATTCAAACCGAGAACCTCTCGGGTTCGAAAAATACCCACGCAATAAAAATAAAATTAAATATAAACAATAATAACAACGAAAAATAAACCCCAGAATAACAAAAGAACTCGTAGACCAGAAGTTCATTAAAAGGTTCGTCATAACATGCACCCCCTCCAGGAACAAAAACAACAATTACAACAACAGCGGTAAAAACCATTAAAAGAGCCAAACAACATTACCACTAAGCCGTTCTCAGTAGCTCAGGAGAAAGGGTTCCCACATATGGGAACAAAGAGAGCAAACCGCAGTATGGGAAGGCTCCCCGAAGCTGCAACATCCCGATTCGGTCCATCCGTACAACAACGATAAAGTCCGCACCACAGGCCACGATCAAATACAGGCCCGAGACATAGAACCCGGGCACTCGAAGACCACCAAGCTCGCCGGACCCTGGGAACCAGTACTCGATATTCCGATACAGAAGCCATGAGGAAAAGTCGCTTTGATCATGAAGCAACCATATCCTGAAGAAAGAACCGCCAACCAAAACCAGACATAATGACGTCCCGACGGTCGAAGGGCCATCCCAGCGAAATAGTCCCGCATCCTCACACTCTGTGATGCTCTGGTGAACTTGTGTCGGGATGAAAAGGAACGCCATCATGCTCGAGGTCGTATTCCAGCAGACTACGTGTGAATAGTAGAAGGGGGAACGAATCGAGAGATAAGAAACCTAGTCCGACATCAAGAAGATCAAGTCGTCGATACAGGCAAGAAAGTGGAACGACAGGTTCCGACCCCCGGCGTCAAGCTCACCTTTGTAGACCCGGTTTTCTTCCCATGCAAAAACCTTATGGGAATTCGACCACGTGCCACTGTCAATCTTTAAGGCAGAATCGTAGACTAGCAAGTGCACCTGAAAGCTGAATGACTTGCCCAAGCCCCGACATCCAATGATGGCCATCATAGGACATTGGGACAATGGAGCCAGAGCTCCCTTAGTCAGGGAACCCAACGGAAGTCAGAAACGGGTAGTCGAATTGAAGATAGAGAGACATGAAGGACTACCCAGGCTAAATTCACGTCACATGACCAATCCCCCATTGCATCCAAGTATCTGTCAGTAACCAGAGAGGAACTCCACAAAAAACTGAGGAATCACTTGCCCCATCTCAGGTGTACCAGAAAAAATGGAAATGTCATCCGGGTCCACGTAACACTGAGACTGGACCAACACGCTGACAACATACCGAGGTAAAGAATGGCACGCCTGAGCCTCGATAAAGCGACGTGAGCTGATAAGTTCGGCATGAAATCGAGATAGGGTTTGGAACCGTAGAAGAGATTTGGCTGGTAGACGTGAAAAAATGTCATAAGTAACGCCGTCCTAATCAACCATTGGACTATCAAACAATAGAAGCACAAAGGAAATATGATATGGGAATTAGGAGATAAGAGAAGAATGTTTGGTGGGAGTAAAGCAAGACTTAGCCCCCATACTTATAAGGGAGAAGACCTTCGCAAACCGAATCACAAATGAGAATCATTTGCGTAGCGACGGGGGACTAACGGTTAGGACCAAAAAAATTGCACCCGAAAAAAACCGACACGTGGCTCCCATGAACCGCAACGAAGGGATGACATGAGGCCTCTGAGCGCCACAATGACGAGGTGATGCGGAGCTCCTGCATCTCGCCCTGAGAGGCCCCCCCTCTGGAAGCCAGCGGAGCAATAATGGCTACACGGCGTCACGGCTCGGGTGGACGACGATTCGATGCTCGGAACCTGAAGAGTCTTGCCAGAAGACATCTCTTTCCAAGGAACACCTTTTTCGAGGGTCCCAGACATAGCTCTTGCTGAGGAACACCTTTTCTAAAGGTTCCAAACACGGCTCTTGCCCTGGAACACCTTTCTCGAGGGTCTCGGACACAGCTCTTACCGTGGAACACATTTTCCAGGGGTCCCGAACACAGCACTTGCCAAGGAACACCTTTTCTGAGGGTTCCGGACACAGCTCTTGCTGAAGGACCCCTTTTCCGGGAAACACCTTTTTCGAAGGTCCCGGACGCAGCCCTTGTCGAACACCTTTTCTGAAGGATGCAGCCCTCGTCTGACACGCTTTCTGAGGCCCCGGACACAGCTCTCGTCGGCCACATCTTCCGAAGCTTCGGACGCAGCTTTAGTTAGACATACCGACAGGCCCTCCGAGGCCTCGGACACAGCTCTTGTCGGCCGCGCCTTCCGAAGCCTCGGAAGCAGCTTTCGTCAGACGCACCCCTGAAGACCTGTTGGACACATCTCCGGAGACCAGCTCTTCAAGGCCAAGCCACCCTATAAATAGGACCGTAGCCCCTCATACTTCCATACATATTCACACACACCTACCATCATACCCACTCCCACTATTGCACGTCCTCTTGAACTCTCCTCCGGGACTCGGCCGAAGGACACTGGGAGCAGCAGAACCCCCTCGTTTTTCTTTTATTTTCTTGTACCCCATCAAAAATCCTTGTAATAAAAACGTTTATATTTAATAAAAATTTAATTAAAGATAAAGGGCCTGTATTATTGCTCTCCATAAAAGAACCTCTATTACTGTTACCAAAACACGGACCATGCATGAGAAAAAGACAACCGGGTAAAAATTTAGCCAAGAAAATTCTTCCCTCAGGTGTGTGGATCAATCTGCCATGCATTGTGGCAATTGGTCAAGCTTAAATCAAGCAAAAGGCTAGAAGAACAGTATTCATGACCCAATAATATTAAATGGCGCGCATGATATCACTTGGATCATGTTGACCTCGTCGAAGCTTTATTTTGATATAAAATTTGACCCGTAACTCCTTACAGATAAAAAGTTACGCGTTTTTTAAGTTAACTGCACAAGCTACCTATTCAGGTGCTGTAAAGAGCCGATCGATCGGCTAGACACAGCGTGCAAGCATGCCGCCTCTATATAAAGGGTAGGGGGACCTATTGTCTTCCTAATTTTTGCTCCCGATGCCCTTCTCCTCGTTCCTCGAGATGCCAAGAGAGACCCGATTCTCATGAAGTCAAAGTGCAGGCGGTCGAAATACGAGGGGATTGAAGCAAGAGTGAAGTCAACACCGATCAAGGGAGTTCATCGATCCACGAGTTTTTTTTTTTCCCTTTTCCCTTTTGAATTAGTGATTTGTAAAACTGCCATGGAAGAGTAAATTCATAATTTAGGGGCGAAGGATTGGTAGGCATTCGGATCTCTGATTTATATTTTATTTTCGATAATAACTTTTGGTATACTATTTTTTGCACCCCAGTGGAGAATTCTATATTTTAGATTGATTTTTCTTTTATGTTCTTGTAGCCATGATTTGAATTATTGAAGTTTCAGAATCAAACAAATTTGACAAACTTACAAGATCTACAATAATGGTGATGTACTAGATGAGAGAGAAGAAGAGTATTGTAGAGGAAGCTTTCCTCTGATTTCATTGAAAAGTGAAAAAAAATTGTACAAGTAAAGAAAAAGATAACCGTATATATAAGAGGCCCAGTAACATGTGAATGGCCCAACAAAAAAGAAAAAATAATAAAAGTCCGAAAACCCGATAACAGAAAAGTAAAATGTAATAAATAAAGTATTCTATAATACGCCCCCTCAAGTTGGAGTGCATATGTTGAGTGCACCCAACTTAAGGAGGAGAGGTAACAAAGAAGAAGCAGAAAGCGGCTTTGTAAGGCAGTCAGCTAATTGGTGATGAGGAGATACTTTAAGCACTTTAAGAACCCCATCGTAAATCGTGTCACGAACAAACTATAAATCAATCTCAATGAGTTTAGTGCGCTAACAATACATCGGATTTTGAGCAATATACATGACAAACTAGTTGTCACAAAATAAGACAAAGGGAGACCGAAACAAAATTGGAAATGAGCGCAGTAAACTAGTAAGCCATATAAGCTCACAAGTAGTTATGCTTCGGTACTCCAGCTTAGCAAAGGATCTAGGAAAAGTATGCTGCTTCTTGAATTTCCATGATATAAGCGAGGAGCCGAGAAGATAGCAAAACTCGTGATTGAGTGATGTGAAGCAGGACAACTTGCCCAATTGGCATAAAAAAAAGCAGTTAGATGTACGGTGGAGGAGGCAGGACAAAAGAGACCTAGGCCAGGACTAGCTTGAACATATTTGAGAATATGAAAAGCAGTAAGAAGGTGAGAAGTGCGAGGCGAAGCGAGATACTGATTGAGTTTATTAATAGAAAACGATATATCGGGCCGAATAAATGTTAAGTAGAGCAGTTTTGCAATGAGTTGACGATAATAGGCTAGGGGGATCAGAAAGAAGTTCCCCATCAAACTAAGTAAGTTGCTCGTTAGGATCCATGAGGGAAGATACTGGCTGAGCACAAGAAGGCCATAGGACTCAAGAAGTGTCAAGGTATAGTGTCGTTGACAAAGATATATATCGCTAGTTGATCGAGCAACCTCAAGGTCAAGAAAATAACGCAAAGGTCCAAGATCCTTAAGATGAAAATGAGAATTAAGCAGCTCCTTTAGAGTAGTGGCCAAGGGGAGGTCATTGCTAGCAATAATTATATGATCAACGAATATAAGAATTGCCAAAAAAAAAGAAAAAAAGAAAAAATATTCAAAGTCCAACAACCCAATAACATAAAAGAAAAATATAATAAATAAAATATACTGTGATATGAATTACCAATTTATTTATGTGTTGTCATTGCGTGTAGCCTAGACTATAGTATAACAGGTTCTTCGTTAATGGTTAGGGTTGATGTTGTATCCAACCCTGAACAAAATCTTTATACAAATTAATACTTAATTAGGAGTGACAAAGGAATTTGTTAGTACTATTGAGATAATCCATTATACTTCTGGAGTGATAAGATGGGTTGTGCTTTTAGGCTAGTTCATTATCATAAGCCCTAACTCAAGTATTAATCCAAGTTTAACATGAAATCAAGTGTGATAAAGGAATTTACTAGTACTAGTGAGATAATTTATGCTACACCTAGAGTGATCAAATGTGTTATGTTCTTAGACTAGTTCATTATCCTAAACCCTAATTTAGTGTTAATCTAGGTTTACAACTTGTAGCCTAATCCTTTATAGTCATTATTGTGATGAGATATAATGAAAAGGATCCAAGTTAGACTAACCCTAATTTATACCCTAAATTACCCTTGATCGATAGACAAAAATACTTATTGATTAATTCCTTTTATTTAGTCAACCACTCACATTCTCCACAAAACCCCAGTTTTTAACCACTTGGTAGCTACCAAGTTTAACTGTATACTTGTTCTCTATGGACACAACAACTCTATACCCCCACAGCTACAACTTGCTTGTACACTTACGAGTGCACATTTTACATACTTTTTAGGGAAATGAACTAGTTTAAGGGGATAACCCATCTTATCACTCTAGGTGTAGCATGGATTATCTCATAGCACTATTAAATTCCTTTATTACACCTAATTTCATGTTAAACCTGGATTAATACTTAAGTTAGGGCTTAGTGAGCGTATAACTCATCTTATCACTCTAGATGTAGCATTGATTATCTCAATAGATGTTGGAGTATAAAACCATTCCTGCACCTTCACCCATCAGCTTAAGCTTTTGGGACAGATGGTCTCTTGACATGGCATTAGAGCATTGTTAACCAAGAGGTCACGATATGTGTTTTTCTATGTCAATCAAAATTTAATATAAAATCCCATGCAATAAACACACCTTAATTGAAGTCTAGGGCGAGTGGGTGTCGATCTACATGGACTAAGAGTACGTGAATCTATTATATGACTTAGATTGATTCGAGGACGATTGAGAATTTATGTGTTATCTATTCCAAGGAAACGATAACTAAACTAAGAGATTCGACTTCTAAAGGGGAAAGAACGTGGATTTGGATCCTAGGGTTTTGAATCCATTATCCGCCAATTATTCATGCGTTAATTCTTAAATTGGAATTATTGATTGTCACATGGGTAGAGGCTTAGGGAACAAGCTTCAACCTACCAAGATAATATTGTTCGTATCACGTATTGACCCCAACTAACTAAAGCACAAGAAAAATAGGCTCTACTTAACGTACGGTTAATTATAACATATTGACCCAACTAACTAAAGCGTACGGAAGATAGGTTCCAGTGAACTATTTAGTAACAACTATTGCCTGATTAATTAATCCTAAGGCTACAAGCACAAAGAATTAATTTATAAGTATCAATATCAACGATCAAAAGTTACAAACTCAATCATCATTTCTATTGAAAATCAATAAGAACATAATACCTCAAGTATTTTTCATAATCAAGCAATTCATATGACATAATCAATTATCTCAAAATTAAAAGCAATACAAGAATAAAAAGACTAAGACTTCATCTAGCCTAGAGAGCAAGTTAGCTCCAATCAAGGATGAATTGGTGAAGGAGGGGATGAATGAGCCCATGTCGATCTTGTTGATGTATTTTCACAATGTTTGAATAATATGTTATATATTGTTTAATATGTGTATAAGATGTATTTGAGATTGTCCAAATACTTGTTTTAAATGTTTAAACCTTGATAGGGGTGTGTGTCGACACATGGGCCATGTGTGTCGACACACAATCCAACAGAACAATGTGGAAACAGCTATGTGTCGACACACATGGCCCGTGTGTCGACACACAACCCTTTTCTTGAAGCGCATGAAAGTATTATGTGTGCCGACACACACGAACTTTGTGTCAACACACAGATCTGTAATGAACCTGTGTTTCGATGTGTGTGTCGACACACAGCTTTGACACACAGGTCTGTTTTGACGATTTTTTCGGGTGGTTTTTTCCCGGCAGGTCGTGGCTATTTGGGCTTTGGATTTGGGACGCCTCTCTTCATCACATATATATATGTATTCTCCTAGATTTCATGTGATTAAAATATGAATTGAATTGACATAAAACACAAGAGGAAAAAAGATATTGAAAGAGCATTGTGTTCAAGTGTTTTTGTGTGATCTTGTGTTGTGTGTTTTGAATAATAAACTTCAATCTCATCACATCTATCTCCATCTCTCCCTTTGCACATCTTCACTTCATATTTGGTTGTTATTGTATCCCCGAGGATAATTCATATACCAAAATAAATTATGAGGAAAGTGATTATAGAGCCTCAACACCAGAGATCTTTTGGTTACCTGTTTTCAAGGATTTTGCAAGTAAGGTGCTAGGTCTCGGGTTCAATGAGAGAGACTTGTATTTGTGTGACTGCAAGCACTAAATGAGAATTTTTCCATCCTGAGTGTGAAGTGCTTGATACCTGCATCAGAGATTCTAAGAGGATGAGCCTATGCTCTTAATGGACCTGGTTTAAGAACTTATTAAATGTCGGGTCGCAGGGACATGATCACTGAGGTCCACCTTAGTGTGTGTTGAAGTTTGGATGCTTCAAGGGTGATTTTTTGACTAAGGGTTTGGCCCTGAAACACTCACGAAGATTACAGGACATAAGGCCACAAATGTGTTGATCTGGGAGTTGTAGGATGTGTATGGGGAGTACGTCTTGTGCATGATTGGATAGTCGGTTACTCAAATGGGTTGAATGGCTCAAAACTTGGTCTATCATTTTCAATCCGATTAACTGTATGGTCCTTTCACTAGCCAGGGGTTCAATCGGGAGATCGTTGATGTACAATAAGACGTCCTTTATTTGAGATGTTATTTTGAGATTGATGGTATTTTGAAAATGGTGGGGAAATATTAATGTATTTTGAAAATGTATATTGAATAATATGTTATATATTGTTTAATGTGTGTATAAGATGTATTTAAGATTGTCCCGATACTTGTTTTAAATGTTTAAAGCTTGATAGGGGTGTGTGTTGACACATGGGCCATGTGTGTCGACACACAATCCAACAGAACGATGTCGGAACAGCTGTGTGTCGATGCAAATGGCCAGTGTGTCGACACACAGCCATTTTCTAGAAATGCACGAAGTCAATATGTGTGTCGACACACAGGAACTCTGTGTCAACACACAGATCTGCAGTGAGCCTGTGTGTCGATGTGTGTGTCGACACACAGGTCTGTTTTGACGGTTTGTTCGCTCGGTTTTTTCCTGGTTCGTCATGGCTCTTTTGGCTTTGGATTTGGAACGTCTTTCTTCATCACATACATCTTCCAGATTTCATGTGATTAAAATATGAATCGGATTGACATAAAACACAAGAGGAAAAAAGAGATTGAAAGAACATTGTGTTAAGTGTTCTTGTGTGATCTTGTGTTGTGTATTTTGAATAACAAACTTCAATCTCGTCACATCTCTCTCGATATCTCCCTTTACACATCTTCACTTCATATTTGATTCTTGTTGTATCCCTGAGGATATTTCCTATACCAAAATAAACCTTAATAAAAGTGACTACATGTTAGAGTATAAAACCAATCCTGGGCCTTCACCTATCAACTTAAGCTTTTGGGAAAGGTGGTTCCTTGACATGGTACCAGAGCCTTGATGACCAAGAGGTCGAGAGTTCGAATCTCAACAGCCCCCACTCTCAATATTAAAATAGTTTAAGCAGTAGGTATGAGGTAGGCCTATACATTATCCACACTTCAAGCCTAAACGGGCATTTGCATGAGGGGACATGTTAGAGTATAAAACCAATCCTGGGCTTTCACCTATCAGCTTAAGCTTTTAGAAAAGATGGTTCCTTGACACTATATAACCTCAACACCTGAGATCTTTTTGGTTACCCATTTGCATGAATTTTGCAAGTATTTTTTAGATTTGCACTACCAGATCTTATGCCAATTACTCACGTCCAATTTGTGGATGAAAAGGAACAGGAAAAAATGGAGAGAAAGTAGAATTGAAAAAAAGGTCCTGTTAAAGTATAAAACCAATCCTGGACCTTCACCCATCAGCTTAAGCTTTTGGGAAAGATGGTTCCTTGACATGGTATCAGAGCCTTGATGATCGAGAGGTAAGGAGTTCGAATCTCAACAGCCCCACTTTCAATATTAAAACAATTAAGCACAAGGTATGAGGTGGGCTTGTGCATTGTCCACGCTTCAAGCCCAAACGGGCATTTGCGTGAGGGAGCATGTTAGAGTATAAAACCAATCCTGGACCTTCACCCATCAGCTTAAGCTTTTGAAAAAGATGATTTCTTAGCAGGTCCAACTGTGAATACCCAAACAACAAAGAATAAACAGTGATTATAAATTAGAGGATGAATTCCACGATACTGCTGCTACGAAACCCTATGTGCGTTGGAGCTGGGCTGCGTACTATTGGTGTTGGGCTGGGACGGTAGGCTGGACCTGATAGAGATGTGGGCAGAGGCGTACTGGGCCAGAGCAGGACACAAGTGAGCTGGGCTGGTGGTGTCGCTGATGCTGTTGAGCTCACAGGAGGTGGGTTGGATAGCAGCGGGTGAACTCAGGTGGTGCTGGGGTGCTTGGACTAGACGCCAGGCAAGCTGGGCAGTGGCGGGTGTCAGGGAAGGTGAGCTGAGCTGTTGGGTACTGGGCTGTGGGCTGAGATGCTGGGCCGAGCTAGAGGTCTGGGCTAGAGGTTGACGTTGGTGAGCTGGTGGGTTGGGCTTGGAGACTGGCGATATTGGGTTTGATTGAATAGGTAGATGTTGTGAGCACTGGGCTCGACTAGAGCTGGGGTTCCTGTTGGGCTGAGCAGAGGAGTGATGGGCTGTGCTCACTATGGAAGCTTGGCTGGAAGTTGACGTTGGGCCTGAGCTGGACTAAGTGTCGGTGTTGGGCTGGCTGTGCGGACAGGAGTTTCTATGGGCTCGTAGATCTTCGCCATTCTCTGGTTGACTTGATTTAGTTACCCACGCATCAAATTTTGTCTACCATTTAAGAAACTTTAATTTTTAAACCTATGAAACGTAAACACGGCCAAAGTAAGGATACAATGATAACTGAACATGTGCAAAATAACTAAAGTAGCATTAAAAAGATGCGTAAACATGGGATGTATCAACACCTCCACGCCTAAGCTCTGCTAGCCCTCGAGCAAAGCAAGGAAGAGACACAATGACTCAAGATTCCAACTATCCCAACCTTCACAAAGTCTTCCAAGATTACACATACATTAAAATTCAAGACAAGATACAATCACCTAAAGCATTCTCTAATTTCATGAATTCAAATGATTCAACTTCAAAACTCATCATAGAATTTCATTTACCATGTATCAACTAATGGAAACTACTCAAGCATTTTATGCATACAAATGAAATTGAATGGGAGCTCATACTATGGAATCTCCTCAAATTCTTACATCCAACCCAATATATCAAGGTTTTGTACAATCACACCATTGAATCACCTAAACACAAGCCCATACATAGATAATTCTACGTGGTATATGAGTGACCATTTTACAGCATTTGAATCTCAATATAGCACAAAAGAAAAACAATTTAAGCATGAATACACATCAATTCCCAATTTCTTCGTTTTCTTTTTCCTTGGAAGAATCTCTTTTTTTTTCCCTTCTTCTTTGTTTTCTTTTGTTTTTCTTTTGTTTCCTTTTTATTTTTTCTATCCAACTTTTGGACTTGCAAATAAAAAGTACCTCAACATTACAATTAACATTGATCAACAAGTACTTTACATAGCATCAAGGGGCAAGGATCAAGATAAGACAATAGGGCAAGCATACAAAATAGGAGACATACAAGATTGTTTATATAAATTTTTTTCGATTTCCCACAACAAGAAGGTCCAGTGTATAGTAAATACTTGTGCGATAAGAGTAGTAACTATTAGTATCAGTGTTCACTAACAAGCATAACGAAGAATCATTTAAATCAAGAAAAAACTTGGCTAAAAGGGTATAATACACGTTCAAAATGCACAAAAAAGTTCAAAATTCGACCAAAAATAAGCACATGCAAATGGGCCTCACCCACACCTAAATGATGCATTATCCTCGGTGTTATTTATATAAAACATTAAAGCTCAAAAAAGATGTGATATAGGGCGATATGGCCTGAAAGGCAATGATCGTGGAACGGGAAGGGCGTGAACGAGTACGTATGGCTCCTCAAACATGGGATAAGAACCTGAAAAAAGAGAAACAAACCTCCAAGCAACTAACTAGTTCAAAACCAAAACTATAAGTAAGAAGCAACAAACCTAGGTTGCCTCTAAGTAGTGCTAAGTTTTACTCCTGCAGCCTGGCGCCATGGGTCTAGAAAAGATCAAGTAATAACATCAATCAAAGAAACCACTTCAACAAGCTCACCTAAGATAGCACCTAAAGCAAAATCTGAAGTATTGTACATGATTTCAGAAGGGAGAGAGTAGTCTGGTGGCTGTGGCAACAAGCATAGACCGAAGCCTTTGAAAAGCTTTTAAGCAAGACTCATCAAACTCAAATGATATGTACTTAGCTAGCAAACCAGTCAGTAGTCTGGTTAATTTGCTAAAGTCCTTAATGAATTTTCTATAAAAACTCGCATTACTTAGGAACGATCTAACTTGTTTCACATTTAAGGAAGGAAACCAGTTAGCAATCAAATCTGACTTAGCCTTATCAACCTCAATACCCTTCTCAGACACCTTATGACCTAATACAATTCCATCTTGAACCATAAAGTGCCTTCTCCCAACCTAAAATTTCTTTCATAGTAGGGTTCAACCTTCGTTGCATCACTCTAGAAGATTTAGCATTCTCATCAAGAAAGCTCATATGTATGCAAACGGAAGGGTCTTTACCCTTCAAATCAACCACATGCCACCCGATGGCACTCTTATGATTATTAAGCACTACCATCAATGCATCCTTTTGTTCCCCAAATAATTGAAAAGAGATAATCATAGATAAAGTAGCATCGGGTCCTAGGAAAGCATACTTAAGAGTAGATGGCAAGGGCTTGAGCTCAAATTTGGGAGGTGTGACTATGGAGGGTAAAGATGGAGAATCGGGGAGCATAGGCAAGGGTTTCACTTTTGACAACCAATGACAAGTCTCTAAGGGAGCACATAACTCAACAAATCATTCATCTCCCCAAAGTAACTCTCAACCTCAAAATCATAAATAGAATCATTTGCTAGTGCTCTCAAGGGGGTCACTAACTAGGATAGAGGGGAGTGTTTGGTGAATCAAATTAGTAATAATATCCACATAGAAACACTCCAACTCATCCTCACTAGTGGGTAACGAAGAAGCCTTAAAAATGTTCAACCTAATAGTCATGTTTGCAAAACTAACATCCATTACCCGGATCTACAATTAATGGTAGCATTGGCCTTTGCTAAGAAAGGCCGACCTAGAATGATAGGGACATGTTTTTTTTTGAATGACTAGAAGGTTCTATATCAAGCACAAGGAAATCAGTAGGAAACAAGGCTTTATCTATCTTCACTAGCATATTAATAAGCTCACCACTGAGGGACTCTAGTCGAGCTATCTACTAATTGCAAGGTCACCATGGTGGGTTGCATCTTTCCTAGGCCTAACTTCTCATAAACTGAGTAAGGAATAAGGTTAACACTCGCTCCTAAGTCCAATAAAGCCTTATCAATCGGGCAGTTTCTAAGTGAACAAGAGATGGTAGGGATACTAGGGTCTTTGTACATAATAGGAGCATCACACATCAAGACAAAACTCACTTGCTCGACTAAAAACACTTTCTTAGGCAGATGTGCTCTAGATCTTTTATTTTGGTTAATTAACTTTGTAGAGGCCGAGATTTGTTTGATTGCATCAAGAAGGGAAATGTTAATCTTTACCTACCTAAAAGTCTCCAAAATGTCTTCCCGCTTCTTATCGTTCCCATGTGGATGTGGCGTAACTAAAGCTTGGGGGAAGGGCACTCTAAGTTCATATGAGGAAAGAGGCATTAGAAATGGAAGAAGGGCGCATGACCTTATCAGTCTCCTTCTTTCTTTTCTTGCTCTTCTCTTCTCCTTCACCATTCATGGGTACTTCACTCTCAACACTCATCCCGTTATCAACTTCCTTCCCACTTCTCAACACTGCAATAGACCTTGCTTGCTGTTGATGGAGAGGACAGTATTCTTTTTTCACATGGCTCCTAGGATTCTCTACGGCTTGGCTAGGGAGTATTCCCTCATATCTCCTACTCAAAGCATTAGCTAGTTGACCTATTTGGATATCTAGCTTAGAGATCGATTGTGTATGGGAGTAGGAGTTGGGAATTAACTTCTAAACTCTTAAGTGCACTCAAGACCTTCTCTTCAAAATTCAAATTAAAGCTCAAATTAGAAGGCTGAGAATGGTTAGAAACATACCCTTGCAATTGAAAACCAAGAGGTCCTAATGTACCAGACTGGTGAGGTTGTGGTGGATTTGGTTGTTGTAGATGACCGAATTGCTCTTACAGTTGAAAATCGAATGTGCCATGATGATGTGCAAATTTCCCTTCACCTCCTTGCCTTCTCTAGCCCGAATTGTATGTATTCGGGTACGGATCATTCCTTGAGAATCACTGGGTTGCATTAATCTACTCCTACGAACACTCAATGAAAGGTGAAGTAAAGGGGCAATCAAGTTTGGAATGAGAAACACTAGAACACATAGAACACACGCCATGTGTATTTGGAAAATTAACCACAATAGGCAAAGTGGAGGGAGTCAATGTCATCTTAAGTAAAGAAGTAAGTTGCTCCATAGAAGATACAAGAGAATCTACTTTCTTATCTAAGATGAAAGTCTGTGCTATTTCATGTATTCCTCTATTTAGCCTAGCAGCATTCAAACGTGCATTTGCAACATTTTGCTGTGAATTCTCATTCAATTGTTCAAAAAGTTCCCACACCTTATCCCCATTTTTCCTAAGGAATTGATCACTACATGAAGCATCGATAGTTTATTGTTCTTTCTCATTCAACCCATAGTAAAAAATTTGGGAAAGTTGCCACTTAGGGATAGTATGATATGGACAAACTCGTAAAAGTTCCCTAAACCTAGCCCAATTCTCATGGAACTCTTCACTAGGAAGTTGGGAGAAGGTGTTAGTGGCTCTCCTAGCAGTGTTGGTTTTACTAATGGGATATATTTCTCAGGAAACTCTTTTTGCATTTTAGCCTATGTACTAATCATTCCACTGAATCAGATTTCTAACCAATACTTGGCCTTATCCTTCAAAGAGAAAGGAAAAAGGTGGAGTAGGATGGCGTTATTACTACATTAGGAATCTTGAAGGTAGAGCAAACCTTCATGAAACTATCCAAATGATTATACAAGTTTTCACTGCCTAAGCCTTAGAATTAAGGGAGCATCTGCACGGTGGTTGGCTTAAGCTCAAACTATTCAGCAATGGGGAGCATCCGAATGCATAAAGGTGAAGTGTGTGTAATAGGAGTAAAATACTCCATAAGGGCACAGGGTTGTTGTTCATGCACCATTACTAAATCAGGGCTAGCATTAGCAGTTTGTGCTTGATGTTGGGCTCTAAAGTATCTTAAGGCCGTTTAATTTATGGATCGAGAATGGTAAGGTCAAGAGAAACAGAACGATGATCGTGTATAAACAAAGAACAACAAGAAGCAAGTAAAGCTAAGTAAGAAAAACTAGCCAAGAACAAAAAAAATCCTACATCAAAAATCAAAACTAAGAGTAAGACAATTAAACCTCTAAAATAAACCACTAAATAGCAATCAAAATCCTACGCTAAAAAGAATACCTAAATCAAAACGAAAAATCCACACTAAAAAGCTATGTGTAAAAAAAAGTGAAAGAAAGTCATGAAAATAAAATCACGCATGTTACCTAGTCCTTGTGGCAATAGCGCCAAAATCTTGGTGTGTTTTTCTTTATCAATCAAAATTTAATATAAAACCCCAAGCACTAAACACACCTTAACTAATGTCTGGGGCGAGAGGATATCGAACCACATAAACTAAGAGTATGCGAATCTATTCTGTGACTTAGATTGATTCGAGGAAAATTGAGAATTTGTGTGTTATCTATTCCAAGAAAATGGACTAAACTAAGGGATTTGACTTCTAAAAGGGAAAGGATGTGGAATTGGAACCTTGGGTTTTCAATCCATCAATAGCCAATTATTCTCACTTTAAATCTTAAATTGGGATTATTGATTGTTACATAGATAGAGGTTTAAGCAACAAGCTTCAACGTACTAAGATTATGTTGTTAGTATTACGTATTGACCCCATATAACTAAAGCATATAAAAAATAGGCTCTATTTAAAGTATTGTTAATTATTATATATTGACTCTATCTAACCAAAGCATAGGAAAACTAAGCTCTAATTAACAATTCAGTGAAAACTATAGCCTGATTGATTAATCCTAAGGCTACAAGTACAAAGAATTAATTTATAAATATCAATATTAACGATCATAGGTTACAAACCCAATCATCATCTCAATTGAATAATCGATAAAAACGTAATACTTCAAGTATCTCTCACAATCAAAAAATTCATGTAACATAATAAATTATCCCAAAATTAAAAGCAATACAAGAATAAAAGGACTAAGACTTCATCTAATCCTAGGGAGCAAGTTAGCTCTCCATTAAGGATGAATCGGTGAAGAAGAAGATGAACGAGCCCATGTCAATCTTCACGTTAAAATTGTTCACGCCCAATTTTTGGGTGAAAAGGAACAGGAAAAAAAATGAAAGAAACAATTGAGAACAGGTCCAATGGTGAATACCCAAAAACAGAGAATTATGAGAGTATAGGTTAGTGAAGCATACCCAATAGGGTTGCTGAGGCATATATTTATAGAGAAACCCAACATGGGAAAATTACAAAAGAGCCTTTGGGCAATATAAACAGAAATACATGAATATATAAAATATATCTCTAATACGCCCCCTTCAATCTGTGTGAGGGGGTCTTACGTGTAGATTGACTTTATGGAAGCGAAAGTGATTAGTAGCCAACCCTTTGGTGAATATGTCAGCAACCTGTTTGGTAGTAGGTGTGTATCAAACTTGGATATCACCCTTGGCAACCTTCTCACGAACATAATGAAAATCAATATCAACATGCTTACTACGGTCATTAGAGATAGGGTTGGCAGCAAAGTAGGTAGCGGAGACATTGTCACAGTACACAACAATCAGGCCAGTGTGGCGCAGGCCCAAGTCACCTATAAGGTATCTGATCTAATCACATTTAGCGACAACCTTAGCTACAACATGATATTCAGACTCAGTGGAAGATTTAGCAACCATAAGCTGCTTCTTCGCATGCGACGAGACGAGGTTAGGGCCGAGGAACAATGCGAAGCCCGTGGTGGAGCAACGAGTATCAGCACAACCACCCCTGTCAGCATCAAGATAAGCAGTAACAGATGTGCATGACCCCGGGGCGATGATGAGGCCATGATCAGGCGTGAGCTTAAGGTATCAAAGGATGCGTTTAACCATCTGCCAATGGGAAGTAGTGGGAGAGTGAATGAACTGAGACACATGATTGACCGCATATGCTATATCCGGATGAGTCATGGCGAGGTGCTGGAGGGCACCCACCGCATTGCGAAACTCGGTCGAATTGGATAAGAAAGACCCATCAGACACAGACGATTGAGCCCGGGCCGGTAAGGGAGTTTGCACAAGTTTAGCCTCAAGCATGCCATGCTTACCCCATAGGTCCAGGGTGTATTTGTGTTGGGAAAGAAATAAGCCATGTCTAGTGAGTTTAGCCTCTATACCATGAAATTAATGCAGAGGGATAAGGTCTTTCAAGGCAAATTGAGTGGAGAGAGATGCAGTGAGCTGTGTAAGAAGAGATGAGTCAAAGCCAGTAAGGATGATGCCATCCACATACAAAAGTAGGCAAACGATGCTACTAGGGGAGCGATGTATAAATAAAGAGGGATCAACCTTACTGCACTAGAACCCAAGTTTGTATAAAAATGTGCTACACCTATGAAACCAAACTTAAGGGGCCTGTTTGAGGCCATATAAGGCCTTATGCAGGCGGCATACATAAGTCAGGAATTTCGGGTGAATGAACGGTGGAGGCTGATGCATGTATACTTCCTCTTTGAGAAATCCATGTAAAAATGCGTTTTTAACATCAAGTTGGCGAATGGACCACTAATGAGTGACAACAAGAGCAAGTAGGAACCTAATGGTGGTAGGTTTGACAACAGGGCTAAAAGTTTCAAAGTAGTCAAGGCCCTCACACTGATGAAAGCCTTAAGCGACAAGGTGAGCCTTGAATCGATCAACAGAGCCATCAGGTTTACATTTGACCTTGTACTTCCAAGTACTACCGACCACATTTTGAGAAGATGATGCAGGAACTAAGTCTGGTTTTGAATAAGAGCATTGAACTCCTTAGCCATGGCTTCCTGCCACTGAGAGTTTTTAACTGCCTGTGAAAAACATATAGGTTCCTGGACCACAACAATGGAGCTAAGTGACAGTATGTGCTTGGACTTGCGTATCCCATTTTTGAGATGGGTGCGCATGGGGTGGACAATCAAAGTGGTAGGTGTGGCAGTGGTTGTAGAGGGGGACCCGGGGTGACCATCCAAGGGGGCTGGGAAAAACCCAAGTCCAACACGTCCGTAGGCCATGCTGCAGCACCAGATGTGAGCATTTGTTGAGAGTGAGCTAGAATAGGACTTGGTAAAGGAACGTCCACAACGGCTTGGCTTTGCGGCACCTGCAAACTAGAAACTAGGTCGGGATAGGGGAACAAATGCTCGACAAAGTGAACATGATGACTGGTATAGACATGGCCAGTGGCGGGGTCTAGACAACAAAACCCCTTGTAGCGAGCCGCATAGTCGATAACGATGCATGGGACAGAACGGGGGCCAATTTATGAGGGGTACGGGATGAGATGTTGGGATAACATGCACACCCAAAGAACCAAAAAAATTATAGTCAGATGCCTTTTTAAACAGTTTTTTGAAAGGAGAAATATTTTGTAAGTTCGGAGTAGGCAACCAGTTTATAATGTAACAAGCAGTGCAAGTAATATTAGCCCAAAATTTAGGTGGAAGACGACCTAAAAGAGTAGGGTTCGTACCATATTGCTGAGATGTTGATGCTTTCGTTCTATCACCCCATTTTGTTGTGGGGTATCAGGACATGAGAGGCGAAAGTGAATGCCATGGGTGCGACAAAGGGTAGCCATGGGCCTATTGTCAAACTCACGGCCTCCATCACTTTGAAAACATTTAATTTTAAGATTGAACTAGTTTTCGACAAGGACCTTAAAATTAGAAAAGATGGAGTAGACTCGTCCTTCCTTTGCATCGGATAAAGCCAGGTAAAGCGAGTATAATCATTAACAAATAGCACATAATAGCGAAAAGCAGAATCAGACACAGCAAGCGATTGCCAAAAATCTGAATATATTAATTGCAAAGGCATAGTAGTAGTATGTAACACACATGAAAACGGTAAACGACGCAACTTCCCTAAACAACATGCATGGCAATGTTTTATTGAGCTAGTACTAGAAACAGAAGTAATCAAAGAATGGGTGCGTAAAGTATCCAAAACAGAGTTTCCTAAATGACCTAAGCGCCTGTGCCAGAGTTCAGCTAGAACGGTCCGTGCTACGAGTCCAGTAGGGTGCGGAGAAAACCCGTAGCCTTGTCCTTTACACAAAAAGAAGAGGAATCAAATTCTACGCACAGTTATTATCACGACAAAACTGGTTAATAGAAAATAGATTGTATGAGAGACCAGGAACCAACATAACGTTAGAAAGTGACAGGTCACGAGTTTTAGTGCAAATTTGAGAAAAACCGACGTGGGTGACTAGTAACAGAGAGCCATTGCAAACTTGAATTAATTTTGAACCACGATAAACAGTGTGTTTAGTTAAAATACCTGAGTTGGAAGTCATATGATTAGACGCCCTGGAGTCAGGGTACCATTTAGGATCAGCAGAGTCATGGACAGACATGGCCGATAGGGCTTGAGAGAGGTTATAGTTAACATTACGGTGAGGGCAAAGAGAGGTAGCATGACCGGCTTGATGACAAATCTGACAAACTAATAGACCAGCACCGAGAATACCATCATATAGCTGATGAGAATTCATACCTGAGTTGCGACCCCAGTTCTGCGGAGGGGGAGGAGGACTGCCAGTAGGAGCCATACCTGTGTCGGGTGACTGTTGTTGAGGTTGACCATGTGGAGCACGACCCCCAGAGTTCCCATTGCGATTGTTGTTGTTGGCTCCACAACCCTTGGAACCACGCCCTGCGCGACCCTAACCAGAACCGGTGGGGTCCGCAGGAGCACTAGCAGCGACGAGCGCATGACCATGGTCCAGTGGGGAGTGAGCGTGAATGAGAGAGAGAGCAGCTTCCCTATCGAACAGTGCAATCTTGAGTTGTTCGAAGGGAAGATCACGAGATGATTGGTGAGTGAACGTGTTAAAGGCGACATACTCTAGAGGTAGATCGAAAAGTGTGTAGTGCATAAGCTCACGGTTAGAGATCAGTGAGTCTATGGCTGCTAGGTCATCAGCTATAGTTTTCAGTTCGGTTAGGTAGGTGGTCATGGGTTTGTTGTCTTTTCGTAACATAACAAGTTGAGATCCAAGGTCGAATTCCTTAGTAAGTGAGTGGTCACGGAACCGTTTGGCTAGGGCATTCCACATATCCCGGGATGTGGGATGATGAATAACGTCATTAAGGACTGGGCGCGCAAGAGAAGCCGACAAGCATGCCCTAATGCTTTGGTCTATGCAAGACCAAGTCACAACATCAGGGTTAGGAATTGACCCGTGGGAGATTGAATTTGATTGGAAGGACAGGGATTTGAGCCATCGACGAAACCCATAAGTCGGTGGGCACGCAGAACCATAGAGACTTGTTCCTGTCACGTACTATAACCAGTGGGGGGGTCTCCAATTTTATGGTAATTAGGCTTGTAATTGAAGAGAGGGGAAGAGGACTCATATGGGAAGGGAAGACCGAGGGAGTCGGCGATCCTGCCATAAGAGGGGAAGAGTAATTCGAAAAATTAATTGAGGATAAAGCGAGACCAATATTATATCCGGAGGAGAGAAAATGGCCAGTCACTAGTGGCAATGGAGGATCGGCAAGGGAGGAGTGGAGAGAAGGGAGAGAGAAGCCACGTACAAGCCCGGAGGAGAGAGACACTGAAGAGGGAAGGGGGGGCGGTGGCTAGGTGTGGGCGGCCAGCGAGCGAGAGACGGCAAGGGCTGGAGATAGCGGAGGGAAAGCTTTCGTGCTGGAGAGAGAGGCAGAGGAGGAGGAAGCAACCATGGACAACACCGGAAACCATCGTGGGCAGGGCGAGCACCTTGATCGCAGACACCGGAGGGTGGTGGTGCCGCAAGGGAGGGGCACGGGTGAAGGATTAGGGTTTCTTGGAGAAGGAATTGAATTTAGGGTTTAGTATGCTCTGATACCATGTAAGAATATGGGTTAGTGAAGCATAACTAATAGGATTGATGAGACATATATTTATAGAAAAATCCAACAAGAAAAATTACAAAAGAGCCCTTGGACAACATAAATAGAAATACATGAATATATAAAATATATCTCTAATAAGAATAAACGGTGATTATAAATCACAGGATGAATTCCACGATATTGCTGCTGCGAAACCCTATGTGCGCTGGAGCTGGGCTGTATGCTGCTGGTGTTGGGCTGGGACGGTGGGCTGGACCTGATTGAGCTGCGGCCAGAGGCATACTGGGCCAGAGCAGGAAGTAGGTGAGCTGGGCTGGTGGTATCACTGGTGCTGTTAAGCTGACTGGAGGTGGGCTGGGCAGCAGTGGGTGAACGCAGGTGGTGCTGGTGTGCTTGGACTGGACGATGCAAGCTGGGTTGTGGCAGGGCTGTGCACAGGTGAGGTAAGCTACGATAATTGGCTGTGGGCTGAGGTGCTCGGCCGAACTGGAGGTCTGGGCTAGAGGTTGACGTTGGTGAGCTGGTGCGCTGGGCTTGGAGACTGGCGATGTTGGGTTTGACTGAATAGGTGGAGGTCTTGAGTGTTGGGCTGGACTAGAGCTGGGGTTGCTGTTGGGCTCGGCAAAGGAGTGATGGGCTGTGCTGGTCACTGGCAGGAGCATGGCTGAGCGTGGGTATGGAGGCTAGGATGGAAGTTGATGTCGGGCCTACGCTGGACTTAGGCTCCGTTTGTTTCAACAGAAGTACTTTTTCCACGGAAAATATTTTCCTTTGGAAAAGGTTTTCTATGGAAAATGCTATTCCCGTTGAGATTTTCCGTTGTTTATTTTAACGGAAAATATGTTTTCACCTTTCGATATTCTTTGCTTGTTTTAAAGGAATCATCTTTTACCAATCGTCTTATTCCTAGTTATAGAACAATATAAATAGTAATACAGGAAAGGAAAGGAAAGGAAAGGAACATACCCAGTGCCTCAAGGGCTCCCGCCTACGCAGGGTCTGGAGGGCGGATGTACGCAGCCTTCCCCCTTCAGGATGTTAACCTGAAGAGAGGCTGTTATAAATAGTAATACAATATATTTGAAATTATTTAGACTCTATGGGGTTATAGAGTTATTACTAAGATACCACGAGGTTTGAACATTTGTTACATATACTGATATTTAAATGTATATAATGACATACCCTGAAGTTGAATATTTTATCACTCAAGTACCATACATCAAAATTTGACGAATTTTTGTAAGAATCTGACCAAATATAAAAATGCTAATATAATACATAATTACGATAATATTTACAAGTCATATCAATGTTGTTAGCAAATTATGATAAAAAGTTCATTATATATTGATGTAAAAATTGCCTAAATATGGCAGAAATCATATGCTGTATTAGCATTTTTTAGGAAAAATCTAATGAGAATACTTATATATTGTTGGAATTATGCTTCTAGATCACTCAGAATGATAATTTTCCTTCTTTTAAAAGGGAAGTCATTTTCCCCCATTTGAAGGAAAAGGTTTTGCTTCGGGAAAACCTTTTCCGTCACCAATCTTGCGCAAAACAACGAAAAAGGGAAAAACCACTTCCTAGAATGTGGTTTTCCCCCCAAACAAACGGAGCCTTAGTGTCAGTGTTGGGCAAGCTGTGCAAGCCGGAGTTACTACTGCCTGGTGTGATCTTCTCTTGATCTTTGGTTAACTTGATTTAATTGCCCATGCATTGAATTTTGTCTCGTTTGCACCAAAATTTGACCATTTAAGAAACTTTAACTTTAAACCTATAAAACATGAACACGGCAAAAGTAAGGATACAACAATAATTGAACATGTGCAAAATAGCTAAAGTATCAATAAAACAATGCGTAAATATGAGACTCATCAACTATCAACGCTTCAATCCTATTGACATTCGTGTGAGAGGGCATTTTAGAATATAAAACCCTTTTTGGGCCTTCACCTATCAGCTTAAACTTTTAGAAAATTTGGTCCCTTGATATGTAAAATAATGAGGAACCTTACAACTAAGGGTGCCCTCTCGTATATTTACAATAAAAGATGAATACATATAAAAGAAGGCCAAGCTGAACAGGGCCATGTATACATATTATCATGATGACCTGTACATATAGTCTTACGGCTGGCAAAATCTAACATGACACAATAGCACGACATGAACACGATACGAAGATAGTAGGTTTGGTCAAGGGTCTTAAAGCTAGGTTCAATTTGGGTTGACCCATATAACCCATTTAGATAATTGGGTTGAATTTAGGTTTAACCCGTATAACCTATTTTAAACACGATTGACTCATTTATAAAAATATATTAGGTATTTGAGTAGTATACTATTGTTATTATACATTTAAAGTTAAGATAATTTGAACTATATTTAGTAATAGTTATTTGATAGTTTATTTTAATAATTATAAATATGACAAGTATTTATTGCTAATATCAAACATAAAGTGGAGTTATTAGCAAGTTTGTAAGTTGAAAGCCAAGCATTTAAAGAAAACAAGTAACCAATATAATTGGATAGGTAACCCATGGGTTACTCATTTATTAATTGAGCTGGATAAAGATTGAAAGTACCTAACCCGTCCAATAACGGGTCAGATTCGGGTTGACTCTATTTCTAAGACCCATCGCATAACATGAACACGAATACAACATAACACGGCATATTTGCCACCTCTATATAGTTGAACCCTCCCCATCAATCTTTGCAGGAGGAAACTGGATGCGAAGATTGTATTTGAACTATTAAAACAAATGTCGGGGAATACTCTTTGTGAAGATATCTACAATCTGGTGAGACGAAGGGATGTGGAGAACATGTTAGGCCCATATGAACACGCTTATGAACAAAGTAAATGTCAATCTCCACATGTTTGGTAGGAACATGTTAAACCAGGTTAGTAGACAAATAAGTGGTAGAAGTGTTATTACAATATAGTACAACAGCTCTAGGAAGGCAAACACCCAATTCATCAAGAAGAGATCACAAGCAACAACACTCTGAAACAACATTTGCCACATCACGGTATTTAGCCTCCACAGTAGAACACAAAACATTGGGTTGTGGTTTCCAAGAATATGAAATAATATTATCACCAAGAAATACACAGAAATCCAATATAGAGCGATGGACACCTAAATATGTAATAAGTAGATTAATACTAGGGGGAGAAATGAATAAACCATGATTCAAGGTACCGTTAATTTGCAAATAATGTGCTTGATAACTATCTAGTGAGAGTCTCGTGGGGCATACATAAAAATACACACCTGCTGAACTATATAAGAGATGTTGGAGCGGCTGAAAGTGAGATACTGCAATGCACCAACCACACTATGATATAGAGAAGGATCATACATAGATGCACCATCTTCACTAACGAGCTTGGATTTAGAATATGTCGTTGTTGCCACATGTTTACACCCAAGCATATCACTCTTATTGAGTAAGTCGTGAGCATACTTAGCTTGAGAAACTAACAATCCAGGTGAAGAATGAGTAAAAAAAATCCTAAGAAAATAGTTAAGACGACCCAAGTCTATCATATCAAACTCACACTATAAAGAACCCAATAAATCATGAAGCAAAGCAGATGAAGAAGTTGTTAGAACAATGTCATCCACATATACGAGTAAAATGGCCATGTCAGCTCCTTTGTGAAGTATAAACAACGATGAGTCAGATTTGCAACTAGTAAAATTAAGTTGTAACAGAAAAGATGCAAATCGATTACCATGCGCGAGGTGCCTACTTAAGCCCATACAATGCCCTATTAAGCTTGCATACATAATTAGAAAATGTAGAATAAAAAAACCCCGATGCATGCTTCATATAAATTTCCTCAGTTAAATATCCATTTAGAAAAGCATTCTTTACATCAAGTTGGTGAATAGGCCAATGTTGTGAAGTAGTAATAGATAAAACAATACGAACAATGGCAGGCTTAGCAAAAGGCTGAAAGTTTCGTCATAATCAACGCCATAACTCTTAGTGAAACCCTAAGCTACCAAATGGTCTTTGTAGCATTCTACTTCACCTGCGGAAGTTTGCTTAAGATGAAACAACCACCTTGAACCAATAACATTACCATGATTAGGTCGCAAAATAAGAGTCCACATATTATTACATAGAAGTGTGTTATACTCGTCAGTCATAGCACCACGCAAATTTTAAGAGGACGGAGTATCCTATAAATCATAATGAGCAAGCATAGAGGACTTAAACAAAGGCTTAATAATACCAACTCATAAGCTTGTCACCATAGGATGTTGTAAAATATAGATCAGACCAGGCGTAGCTAGAGTGTAAACAAAGCAACCGGGTGAGGGTTGTGCAAGACACTCAAAATGGGCGACTGTGCGGATTACTGCTGCTAGTGTTTCCATCGGCACGACTGAGGTCCTTGGTGATGGGTATGGTGCAGCGGGTGGTGTAGCGACAGTGAAAGGAGATATATTTAGTGGACTGCATAATATGTTATGATTCTCATAATAGGGGGCATATGAAATAAAGTATAAATGTAATAAGGCGTGGAATCGAGCCTATTGAGTTGTAATAGATAGTTGATATTGTAATAGCTAGTTGATATTGTAATTAGTAGCTTAAGCTTTGGTGAAGTCATGTAATAAGTGAGGTCTAGAGCTCAGGTGGTCAATGCCGGTCAATAGTGGCGGCTTAGTGGGTGCTTGGTGGTTATAGTATGAGTTAGATACAATGTAATAGATCATATCATGTAAGTAGTATAAATAGTAAGGCTTAGGCTTATAATCTCATAACTTTGATGAATGAATTGATATCTTTGATATCCTCTCTAATTTCTCATCTCCTTTCACTTCTCTCTCTCATCTAAACTCTATATTCTTTTTCATCTCATACTCTCTTATCCTAGCTTACATTGTGAATTAATCACAAACGTAACTATTGGTACCAGCGCCTTGATTTGGCTTCCGAATTAAGCTCATATCCGGAAAGAAATTACAATATCAACTAGCTATTACAACTCAATAGGCTCGATTACGAGTGTATAGTGGCTGAAATGTACTATCGGCAAGTTCGGCATGATCTATTCCTTCTTTTGAGTAGAATTGTGACTTATCCAAGCGCAAAATATTGTGATAAGTTGCCTCCTGATCCGGAAGAAGGCTCTCAAGACTATATGAAGCTGAGAGGAGTCGAATTTTTGTTGAAAAGAAGCACTCAAGCTGCAAGGCTGCATTTCAAGGTTCATGGCACCCAAAATCTGGTTCGTATGCAAACAATTGAGCTGAGGGATGTGTACACATGCTGTAATGTGGGAAGACAGACTTTTGATCTGATCCACATTAGTTCAAGGGGTGATTTAGGTGATGTAATTGGTGCTGGCAGACCGTTTGATCCAGGAAAGAATAAATTACAGGTTTTGGAGGATGCAGAACATTCTTGGGGAGATTCTTCACTGTCAGTTTTGAATGAGCTGTTCAGATTTGGTTTGATTGGTGCTATTATGTCTTTTAGAAGATGTAATAACTTGTTCACTTCAAGTAGCTTCCACATGGACATACACCGAGCTGTAATATGTGGTTATGGATTGCATCAGGTTTGTGCTGCTGAGCTTCTAGATTCTGCAGCAATTTCGGTGCAATTGGAAAGCAATCAAGGATGTTTTGAGCATGTCATGAGTTGGTTCAGTAAGTGGTTGTGTAAGCTGAATAAGTTGGAAGTTACTGCTGCAGAGCATGTTAAATCAGCAAGAAATCAGATCCCAGTAGCTAATATGCACTTTAGGCATGCCGATCGGCAAGTTCGGGATGATATAATTCTTCTTTTGAGTGGAGTCTTGATCAATAGGGTCTCCTACATGAAGCTATGCTATTGGGAGGACATTTGTAAGTCGTTTGTCTCCATGGTTTTAGCTGAGGACAAAGTAACCACTAAAGTTATGGGGTTACAGCTGCATCCTTATGGACCTGCATTGTGTTCGATTACCATGATCAAGAAATGGGGCTGTTTGAGCTGCAATGGAAAATGCCTACAAGCTGATTTTGATGTTTGGTTTTCTTGGTTTGAGTTGGGAAGGCCTCCCGAGGTGTTAAAGGACTTCAAATGCATTTTTGTGGGATCAATGACATACAAAACCTGTTGTACAGCATCCTACAAGTGGAAATTCAGAAGTTCTGAGGCGTGGGGTGATTCTCTACAGCAAGAAAGAAGTTTGGGCTGTGTTAACTGCTTCATGATGTGTTGTGATGTTTGGTTTGATCTGTTTGACCATCGGAAGGGTACAATACATCCCAAATGCTAACAATGTGCAAAAACAAGAATCATGCTCAACTGCAGCTGCGAATCACAACAAGGTTTCAGCACCCAGAGTTCCTTAATTGCAGACTTCAGCATGAGTTCATCAATTACAGCTCTCCCTTCCACAACAATAAGTAATAGCAAGTTTCCAGCTTAAAATTCAGATTCAGATGTGCTCTTGCTGTTGATGATGTTCTATTGCTGTCATGCTACTGGTGTGTTTAGGCTACTTCAGATGTTGCTGCATTTCTGGCTGCAGCTCTACATCCAAGTTGGCTTCATGTTTAGCTCGTTTTTCCTATTGTGGCATTTGTTCTTCAAGCTTCAACCTTCTTCTTGATTCTTGGGGACAAGAATCTTTTAAAGGGGGGAGTATTGTTATGATTCTCATAATAGGGGGCATATGAAATAAAGTATAAATGTAATAAGGCGTGGAATCGAGCCTATTGAGTTGTAATAGCTAGTTGATATTGTAATAGCTAGTTGATATTGTAATCAGTAGTTTAAGCTTTGGTGAAGTCATGTAATAAGTGAGGTCTAGAACTTAGGTGGTCAATGCCGGTCCATTGTGGCGGCTTAGTGGGTGCTTGGTGGTTATAGTATGAGTTAGATGCAATGTAATAGATTATATCATGTAAGTAGTATAAATAGTAAGGCTTAGGCTTGTAATCTCATAACTTTGATGAATGAATTGATATCTTTGATATCCTCTCTAATTTCTCATCTCCTTTCACTTCTCTCTCTCATCTAAACTCTATATTCTTTCTCATCTCATACTCTCTTATCCTAGCTTACGTTGTGAATTAACCACAAATGTAACATAATATTTCATGAAGCCTTTTCATGGTGTGTTGAGAAAATGTGCCCCGCAATGCGAAGGGAAAATCCATCTCATGAAAAGTCGCATGTCTGGAGATGATAACCTTGTTAGTAGCCAATTCAAGACATTTATAACCCTCGTGACTAGACGAATGGCCCAAAAAGACACATAAGGATGAATGAGCAGCAAACTTATGTGGAGCCGTAGCACTCCAGTATGGATAGCAAGCACACCAAAATACACATAAATGTCAAATGTAGCTTTCCTTTTTTAAGGACATGGATAAGGAATCTTTTTCTTTACAGTTGTAGAAGGTAAAAGGCTAAGTATGTGGATGACAAAAGAAACAGCTTCAACCCAGAACTCTAATGGCATGCATGCTTGAAATAGTAATGCTCGCATCATATTATCAACAGTTTGATGCATACGCTAGACCTTTCCATTTTGTTGAGGAGTGTGGGGACACAATACCCTACTATATGAATACCTCTTGCAGAAAAGAGGGCATTGCAATCACGATTTATATACTCAGTGCCATTATCACATTGAAATTGCTTAGTTTCAGTTCCAAATTGATTCAATATGAGATTTCAAAATTGGAAAAATAAATTAAAACACCTCAGACTTGGTGCATATGGGATAAATCCACATATAATGAGAGTAATCATTCAAAAGAAGTAAATAATATTTATAGCCACTAAAACTTAAAACAAGAGATGTTTGTACTTCAGAATGGATGATATAAAAGGGCTTACAAGTACTTGACACTGATTTCTGAAAAGGTAAACGATTATGCTTGCCTAATTGACATGCATGACAGAGACTAACTTCCGAAGTAAAACTAGAATAGGAAATAAACTTGTGCTCAACTAAAGATGACAAAACTGGCTGCTTAGGATGACCAAGATAGCGATGCCAAAGGGATGGCGTGACTTTGGAGGCAATGAGTGAAACATGAGTAGGGGATGACCTAGGAACTGAGAAAAGAGGCCCCATACTAATACAACGGATTATGATAGACATGGTCTTATGATTCTTATTAGAAAAGCAACTCAAGTCAAATTCCAAAAGACAATGATTATCTCGGCAAAACTGATGAACAAATAGTAAATTGGTAGGAAGACTAGGGACATAAAGAACATTTTGTAAATTAAAACTACCAATAGGAGTAGTGTGAGAACCAGAACAAACCCCAACGATCCATTATCCAGGGAGAATCAAGTATAGGAGTGGAGTAGACATTAAAGGATTGAAAAATAGGCAGAGAAGATGCAAATCTAAATAGAAATTATAGCTAGTAGCATAAGTATTATTTGCAGGATGAAATTGTGGAGTAGAGAAATACATTACCACCATGGGAAGGTGCATCGATGTAGGGTGGCCAGGGTTGCAAAGCAGAACAAAACAATGGAGCAATAGACCATGAACATCGATACTCAAAAAACATATTCAA
Organism: Simmondsia chinensis; assembly: GCA_018398585.1. Lineage (NCBI taxonomy): Eukaryota > Viridiplantae > Streptophyta > Magnoliopsida > Caryophyllales > Simmondsiaceae > Simmondsia > Simmondsia chinensis. The sequence goes on along the minus strand of JAGTTD010000007.1, from coordinate 29,745,361 downwards.
GACCTTGATTGTAACCTTGCATGTTATTTTTTTAAAATCATGAGTAACTAGCAAAAATAATGCTAAAATAATTGGCCTCAGTGATTAGAGAGGGAGAACAAATATGAGATTGATTGATCTGTTACAGCATGTGAGTGAGCCTAAATGATGATAATTGGACCCTGATTTCAATATCGTTAGTAGCAACACCTCAAACACATAATGGGAGAGGCTAGTGGTGCTCAAGTATGTGAATAGAGGCGATGCCAGTGGCTAGGGTTTGAATTGAGTGACTAGGGTTTGACTTTGGAAGAGAGAGAATACGAGAGGGCTAATTTGGCTTTGATACCATGTAAAATAATGAGGAACCCAACAATTAAGGGCGCCCTCTTGCATGTTTTTAATAAAAGATGACATACATATAAATGGAAGGCCAGCCCAACGGGTCCATATATACATATTATCATGATAACTTATACATATAGCACTTGCAAATTTAATTTTCACTCCTAATTAAGTATTGATTTGTACAAATATTGTGTTAAGGTTCGGTATAAACTCAACCCCGACCACTTATGAAAAACCTATTTTACTATAGTCTCGGCTACAAGAACAAAACAATACGCGAATATATTGGTAATTCAAATTATGGCTACAAGCACATAAAAGGAAAACAATCTAAAATATATAATTCTCCACAGGGATGAGGAAAATAGTATAACAAAAGTCATTATCGAAAATAAAATATAAATTCGGGATCCGGATGGCTACCTGCCCTTCACCCCAAAACTATGAGTTTACACCTCCTTGGAAGTTTTAAAAATCTAATTCAAAAGGGAAAATGCAAAGAAAACTCATGGATTGATGAACTCCTTTGACCGATGTTGACTTGACTCTTCCTTCGATTCTCTCGTACTTCGACCACTTGCACTGCGACCTTTGTGAGAATTGGGTCTCTCTTGGTAGCTCAAGGACGTAAGAGAAGTGAATGGAGAGCAAAAAGTAGGGAATAAATTAGGTCCCCCTCCCCTTTATATAGAGGCAGTGTGCTTTGGCCGATCGATCAGCTCATTATGGCACCAAAATCGGTAGCTTGCGTAGTTAGCTTAAAACACATGTTACTTTTGATCCGTAAGGAGTTACGAGTCAAATTGTATATCAAAATGAAGCTCTTGAATATATCTACATGATCCAAGTGATCTTATAAGTGGTATTGAATATTATTGGTTCATGAATTCTCTTCTTTTAACCGTTTGCTCAATTTAAACTTGACCGGTTACCAAAATGCATGGCTGATCAATCCGCACATTGAAGGGAAGAATTTTCTTGGACGAATTTTAACCTAGTTGTATTTTTCTCATACATGGTTGGGTTTTTGAATATAGTCTTCGAACTTTTCCATTTATGCCCCTTTTCTCCGTTTTCCAAGTTATCCTTATACCAACATGTGCGAAGCCAAAATATACAAAGATTATATATAACACACATATAATAGCTGAAAATATCGTAGAAATGGGGTATAAAAGCTCTAAAATATACGACACATTGGCTTCACTTTAGAAGATGCCTTTACATTTCCAATATAAATTACTTAGTTCATTATATAATAGAAATATCAAACAGGAAACATTAGACGACTTCATTATATAATAAAAATATCAAAGAGAAAACATTACATGAAACCAAATAAGGTGGTGGGAGAAGAGAGAGAGAGAGAGAGAGGAGAGGGGGGGGGGGGGGGGGGGGTGCAAAAGGAGAGGGAACCCTAGATTTTCACAATATGTCCAAAAATCAAGCAAGAAAACGCTTGAAACTCTCCAATTTGAAGCTTTGGTTGACTGATTATGGTTGTTCCTCCCTCATTAAGTAAAAAGGAGGTCTAGATATGGTAGGAGTAGGCATGATGTTAAAACTGCAATTTTGTTTCCAAAAGCAAGAATCAAATCAAATGATAAAGTAGACTTTCTTATCTTTCCCATACCTTGGATAGGACATGAGGGGTCTTATTTCCTTCTAATTAATGCCCCTTTTCAAGTTTCCTCTACTGAAGCTATCTTTACTAAAAACCTTAAGCTTGGTAATTATGAGAAACAAGTTAAAGTCAACCTTAATGACTTGGAAGTTACAATTCTAGATCTATTTAACCCTGGTTTCACTTCCCTGGATCAGGTGGAGAATATGTCTAACCTTTATCTATTAGGAAAAGTTTAGGGGGAGGCTATTCCTATATCCACCATTGAGTTTAAAATGTCGAGGTCGTGGTCTACGGCCAAGGGTCTACTTAGGTTTTGTTGAACTTTGTAATGATTTGACCCTTGTCAATTTCTCCATAAAAATGGACAAGCAGCTAGTTTGGGACGGGCGTCCTTGGTTTTCTCAAGGTCTGCATTTTGTCCTAACTCCTTGGGTTCTTTTTATTATCATCTTTTGACTATTATAACATCCATAAACCAATGTATTATAATTAATAGGCTCCCTTTGGAATTTTGGAACATGAATTTATTAGGGAATAGTCTTAGTTTTGCTGAAGTTGTATGATTATACTATTGCCAAGATGAGGGGTACGTTTGTTAGAATCTGTCTTAATGTCAGTAATCCCTTCCTTGAGTCGTTTATTGTAGAAATTAAGGATGAGTCAACAAGTTTCCATGAACCTATAAGGGACTCCATGAGGTATGAGCATTACGTGGTATGTATTATCGTGCTATTGAGTCTTGCCTTAACTATATTCCTCATCAAAAGGTTAGTAGTTGAAAAGTTCTCAAGAGGTCTATCTTTTCAAAGCAAGTTCGAAGAGAAATCTCCTATCAAAAATCCAAAGGAGAGATGGATTTATGTTCAACTAGAAAAATGAACTAAAATAAACCCTAGGGGTAAGTGTAAAAATGACATGAAGACTACGACAAGTGAGGATATGTTTGATGTGCTTGCTAACAACGCTAACTCTGATTTTCATAAAAACACCCCTACTCCGTTTCCAATTGAGGGAGAGGGTAATACAGGGAGGAAATGTGATGTTTTACTAAAAGTAAATGAACCAGTTCCTCTGGCTATGATAATCCCTGATGTGGATGATTAAGATAATGGTTCTGAGGATTTGAAAGCTGTGGGGTCGCATGATCCCACACTCTCTTAAGTAGATTGAAAATCTTATTGATGTCCCTCAACCATAGCATGCTAGGATGAAGGTGGCCCCCTTTACTCCTCCCATTGACTCTTCATCTTTTGAATCAGTTAACAATTTAGACTTTGTGTTGAAGGATGATGAAGAGTGGAACTTAGATAAGATTTCCACATCCCCCTCTACTGAATTCGGGAAGCGTTGACTTGAAGAGGAGAAGGAAGGATCCCAAGCTACTAAGAAGACCAGAAAGGGTGTTGTAGGTGGCTTAAAGCCTTGAAACCTAATGGTTTTTTAAATATATTTATATAGTTTAATGAAGGATCCTTTTATAATGTTGATCCTCTTCTTTTGGGGATTTTTTCCCCCCCTTAAGGTTTTCTGGCTAGTATGTAACTATATCCTTTTGGCGGGACTCGGGTTGGAACTTTTTGTTCATAACAATTTAGTTCCGCCCCGATTCTCATGGACTATTACTTATGGTGGATTTTGGTTGTCGATACGTGGGTGTAAAAGTTGGGTATGGCCTAATAGGTATGGTTGTCCTATAGTTAAATCAAGTTGTAACTTAGAAATCTTATATGTTAAATATTAAAGTTAATATTATATTGTATTGTTCTTAATAGTATGATTTATGTATCTATGTCTATGGGAGATTGTTTTTGCTTGAGTTTCCACTTCGTGGGCTTGGGACAAGCTCCACGCCTTGCTCGGAATTGCAGCTGAGTCTCAAGACTCTTGGACTATCTTTATGGAAAAATATTGGAGTGATGACTCTTTTATGTTTGAGTCTGGCAAGGATTGACATGTGTTTACTTATGTTGGTTGGATTTTGTGTTGTTCTTTCTTATGCATATATATCTCATGCTTTTTACATGTGGTTGGTTTGGCCTAACTGAGATGAGCATAATTAATGTTAATGTGACTATTTGGATGTTGATGTGGATTAAGCATGGGTTTCTGGAGGGACATTGTTTCGTTATAAGTCAGGACTTCATTTTTGCTGTTCTTTGTAAGGGTGGACTGTGGGATGATGGGGCATACCCATGTAGTTATTTGTTTCAAAAAGCTAACGTGTATTTGTTCTTAAATGTTGTGATATGAATGGGATTTTATTAGTATGAAAATAGGATGTGATTGATGGAGATGTTTTTGTTAATTTAATTTATTATGTGATAACAGCAATGAAACAACATCCGAGTAAGAACATGGAAAGCAACGAAGATCTTCGAGGGGCGAAACACATATCGGTACTGAGATATAAACTACCCATGTCCACATATGACAACTGCTTGCAAACACGGACAATGAAGCAGCCACTCGAAATCAAGTATCTTGGACCTAGGGGCGATCACGCCCTGAGTTACGATAGGGCGAAATGATTCCCTTGTTGAAAAAATGATATAAGTTAAACTTAAGTATTATGTGCAAATCCTATCCAACATTAGAAAAATAGTAAAGAATTTTCTTGATTTTTATGGGGAAGGTGTATTCTACATTGAAAAAATAAGAGAGGATTTCCTAGTTTAGATATAGATATATTGCCCTTCCTCTTGAATTAAGTTAGGGGTGAGAGAGTGGTGGGGACCACATGTGCGTCCTTCACCCACCCACCATGCCGTGCTCTATCCTGAGTGATCGTTTTCTTAACGGGTATATTTATTTTTCGGAAAATAATTTTTTAAAGACCCGTTATTGAAAGTTTACCCATACCCATTGGAGATTTATTGATAATTAACCATATAGCTGTTGGAATTAATTTTGTGGCCGTTTATAGCTGTTGTGTCTTCCACATTTTAATGCCAACACTCGTATAAAAACTGGTACCCTACACCACTTCAAATTCATAAAAAAACAACAACAGTCTTGTGCATCTCTTCCCCTTCTTTTCGGTTCTTCCTCCCTCAAAAATACTTGGGAAACGTTCTTGGCTCTCCTGCCCAACGATTATCGAGTGCACGTTAACAGTTAGATCATGTTAATCTTGGAGGATGGCCGCTGATACTACTGTTTGCATCGAAGCAGTGGCGAAATCGTCATTTAGGACAATGTTTATTTGCCACGGTGCAGTATCTTTGGATTCTAATCAATTTCTCCACTTTTCGGTATTATTTATTTGATTGCTGTGTTTAGATATTTTTTGTTGTTTTCTGCTGATTTTTTTACTGCCATTTTGCTTCAATTTTAACTGCAATTGTTTACTACATTTTCATTGAAGTATTTTACTACAATTTTACAACAGTATTACAACAGTATTTTACTGTAGTTTTATAATGCAACATTTTACTGCAATTTTAACTGTAATTTCCACTTCAATATTGCTCTTTTCATTGTTTTATTTCCACAACTTAGCATGGGGATACATGCCAAAGTCGTGAGAAAAGGAAAGTCATTAAAGTCATCCACTCTTGTATTGAAACAAAAAAGCAATAAAAGAGGTTTAAGACTAGCCTTCCATTAAAAGAACCTATACCCAAAATAATTGGAGCCATCTGTGGGAAATAGAAAACTTTCCCCCTAACAAATCACTAGAATCACATTCTTCAATAAAGAAGTGGGGATACCAATATGTCACTCAAAGTCAACTCCATGAAATCTGTATGTTGATAATGCAACTCACCGATCATAATCCACCAAACAAATCTCCATCCCATTCCTCGAAGCTGAACCCGAAAATTGTTGTCGAATCTTTCGCTTCAACGGAGCACAGTGGCAAAAGCAGCAAATGAGAAGCCGAAAAAGACGAGGCACAAGGCACATTGCCGCCATTGGGAGCAAAAAGACATGGCAGGAAGGACCCAGTCCCCGTCAAATCGGACGCAAACACCAGCTTCGAAGGAATGACGTCTAAGGCATTAGAAAGGATACCCATTACCCACTCACCCTTCATGCCCCGAGTATTGTCCACCCCCATGGGGAAAGTGAAGGTGCCGAACTTGGAATTGTTCGATGGGACCCAAGACCCAGACGGCCACAACTCTGAATTTGCGGCATGGATGTGCATTCAAGATGCCCCGAAAGACGTATTGTGTAAGTGTTTCCCAGCCACCCCAAAGGGCATAGCCCAAGCCTGGTTCGCCTCTCCCTAATGGATCGATACGTAGCTTCTTGGAACTTTCAAAGATATTTACTCGCTCCTTCTTAGGTAATAAAACCACAACCCAGTTAATATGACTTTTACATACTGAAGGCGAATCTTTAAGGGGATTCTTTCGGCGTTTCTCCCAAGCAATGACCAACATTCAAATCTCGTGGGCGAAATGGGCATCATTGTGTTATGCACCGAGGCAAATTGTAATAGAATTGGTTTATTGTTTTGATTTATGAGTTAAAGGTTGTAAGTCATGTTGTTGGGCTTAGGCCCAAAGTGAGTTAGTTATGTTTAGCTTAATCTTTCATACTTAGGTATACTATATAAGCATAAGGATGTTAGTTGCAGCCGGTATAAAAAAAAAATACAAACACACATATCTCATTGAGATATTTTCTTCTCTCATCTTAATTCTTCTTCAATTCTCATCCCCAATTCCCTTCTTTCTCATCTTAACTCTATTCTATCACTAGGATAAGATTCAAGATCATCTTGAAGCTTAACAATTGGTATCAGAGCTCATTACTGTTGGGTTGATTCTGACCATTGAGTAACATTCATCCATGTCCGGACGAGTAACCACAAGAGCTGGATCAGCCAACGCAGCAGCAGCAGCAGCAGCAGCTGCTGCTGCTAATGTGGATCCAAATGTTTCTTATGCAGCAGTAGTGGAAGGAGCAGCAACTCCTAATCCGGAGCAACTCACTATCTCCCAATTCAGAGAGGAAATGAAGGCACTGCTTCAAACGCAAATGGAACAGATGTTTGCCCAGGTGAAAGTAATGCAATCAGAGCATGATCAGAAGCTGTCTGATCAAATGCAACAGCAGAGCAGGAGGTTTGACGAACAGATTGCTGGTCTTCAAGCTCAAATCGGTAGACAGCAGGCATCATCCAGTGCTGGGGTATTATTGTTTGCTAGTCAATTGCGCCAACCTCCAAGAGGGGAGCCACCCCTCATTCCTAATGTAGGTGTGGGGCCACTAGCTCGTCCCCCAGAGCACAGACGTGTTCTTGCTGCTAACTTACCAATGGGACAGAATGATCAATCCGCTAATCAACCACAACCACAAGACTCTGTGGACGATGACAACTCATCCGGCAGTAAGGCTAGTGGCTTCAGATAGCCACGAATCTAGTTAGAGCCCTTTGAAGGGAAGCAACTACAATGTGAACGCTATTTCCATTTCTACCACATTGATGATGATCAGAGAGTTGAGCTGGCTTCTGTCTACCTCCATGGTGATAATGAGGTATGGCTTTATAGCCTCTTGAAAAGCAACCCTTCCGTGACTTGGGATGAATTTGTGATGGAATTGTGTGAGAGATATGGAGATGAGGATTCTAGTGATATTGTTGATAATTTTAGCAAAGTAATTCAAGTTACTTCTATGAAGGAATACATGGTTAGATTTGAAAACCTTAGAGTAAGCATGATAGCGGCCTACCCATAAGCAACTGAGGCCTATTATGTGTCCAGTTTCATCAGCGGTTTGAAACCAAAGATAAAGAACTTGGTGAAGGCCGTAGGACCCAGAACTTTGTCTAAGGCTTATGCCAAGGCCAAGCTGTTTGAGGCTACTGCCTTAGCTACAAGTGAAGGGGGTAGGAACAGATCCAGTGGAGCTTCTTCACAACTAAAGAACTGTGGGAAAATGAAACAGGGGCGTACTGATGATAGGAAGGATAAGAGGACGTGTTTTAAATGCAACCAACCTTACTTCTTTGGACATAAGTGTAATGCTAAGTACCTCATGTCTGCAAGAGGTGCTGCAGCTGAGGATGATTCTGATAGTGAAAAGGCTAGTTCTAAAGCAGACAGTGCAGAGGAAGTCCTGGAGGATGAAATGGAAATTTCAATGAAGGCACTACTAGGCAGTGGGGCTCACAATACCATAAGGATCAAGGGACAAGCTAGCAGAAAGTCCATTATGATCCTGATTGATAGTGGTAGCACGCATAGTTTCATTGATCCTAATATAGTTAGGAAGGTGGGACATGAGATCATCAGAACACACCCATTAGCTGTGACCGTAGCTGATAGCAATTCAATCCTCACTCAAACTAAGTGCCAGAACTTCAATTGGAATATACAAAACCATAAGTTCACATATGATTTCAAAATTCTTCCCCTAGGAGGATGTGAGATGGTCCTTGGGGTGGATTGGATGAGGACCTTTAGCCCCGTGGTCGCTCAGTTGGCAGTCTCTTTTGATATGCATGGTTCCACGGTTAAGCTGTAGGGCATGGCGGATCAAGGCCAGATTCAGCTGATAAGTGGCAAAGGTTTAAGTGAGGGAATCAGGAAGAAGGCCTACCAGTGGGTTAGGCAATTGTTTGCTGTCTCTCCTTCTAAAGTGTAGATTCAGACTCACTCAGTAGTACATGATCTAATTGAAGAGTTCAAGGACTTGTTTGAAGTGCCAACAGCCTTACCTTCCAAGAGGAACTTAGAGCATGCAATTCCATTAAAGATGAATTCAGAACCTGTGAAACTCCAGCCTTCCAAATGTCCTCATTCACAAAGAACAGAGATAGAGAGGCAAGTGGAAGAGCTACTCAAGTCATGCTTCATCTGACCCAGCCATAGTCCTTTTGCATCTCCTGTCATCTTAGTGAAGAAGAAGGATGGATCAGCTAGAATGTGTATTGACTACAGATAGCTGAACTCCATGACCATTAAGGACAAGTTTCCAATCCCCGTTACTGATGACCTCCTTGATGAGTTGAGAGGAGCTTGCTTCTTCTCCAAGTTGGACTTGAGGCAAGGTTACCATTAGATCAGAGTCTTAGAACTAGATATCTACAAGACAGCATTGAAGACTCACCATGGACATTTTGAGTTCGTAGTCATGCCTTTTGGTTTGACAAATGCTCCAGCTACGTTCCAAGCAATCATGAATGAAGTTTTGTAACCGCTATTTAGAAGATTTGTTCTAGTATTCTTCGATGACATACTCATCTGTAGCTCTTCACTGGAAGAACATGTGTGTCACTTGAAGGATGTATTCCTGCTGATGAGAAGTCACAAGCTGTACGCCAAGCTATCCAAGTGCTCTTTTGCGCAGCCTCAAATTGAGTATCTGGGTCATGTCATCTCCCAAGAAGGAGTTGTCACTGATCCTTCTAAAGTAAATGCTACGAGGGAGTGGCCAATCGCCACTACCTTGAAGCAATTAAGAGGGTTCTTGGGTTTAACAGGCTACTACAGGAAATTCATAGCTGGTTATGGATCCATTGCCAAACCACCGACAGACCTCCTGAAGAAAGATGCTTTCCTATGGACGGCTAAGCCTCAAAGTGCTTTTGAAGCCTTGAAGGAAGCAATGTATGCAACGCCTGTCTTAGCTATGCCTAAATTTGGTGAGGAGTTCATCTCAGAAACAGATGCAAGTGGTAGTGGCATTGGGGCTGTTCTGTCATCGGGAGGAAGACCAATTGCTTATCTCAGCCAGTCTCTTAGTGCAAAACATCAGGAATTATCAACGTATGAGAAGGAATTTTTGGCAATACTGCTAGCGGTAGACAAGTGGAGGCATTACTTGGAGGGTCATCGATTCATCATAAGGACAGACCATCAGAGTCTGAAATATCTGCTGGAGCAAAAGATCATCACCAGGATTCAGAAAAAAGGTCAGATGAGGATGTTGGGGCTGACTTATGCTATAAAGTACAAGAAAGGGAAAGAAAATCAGGCGGCGGATGCTCTATCAAGGAGATTTGAGGAAGCTGAACATGGCTCAAGTGGGGTTGTGTCCATCATCTTACCAGCCTAGATGGATGAAGTACCAAGTCTTATGAAGGGGATGAATTTGCACAAGAATGTATCACTGCATTCTCCATTAAAGGGCAGGACAAGGCAACTTCTAGCTTAGATGTCATAGTTGTTCAAGGAATTATCCGGTTGCAAGGGAAGCTTTACATTAGAGTCTCTACTGAACTAAGGCATCAGATCATTGCTGCAGGCCACGACTCTGCTTGGGGAGGACACTCTGGGGTAGCAGGTACCTACCAGAGATTGAAGGCTCACTTTGACTGGAATGGACTGAAGAAGGAGGTGAAAGAGTTTGTGCAAGGTTGTAAGGTTTGTCAGCAAACCAAGCTGGGGCATCATAAGTACCAAGGCCTCCTTAAACCCCTACCAATTCCTGAAGGCTCTTGGCAACACATCAGCATGGATTTCATAGAAGGCTTGCCAAAGTCTGAAGGGAAGGAGGTAATTTGGGTAGTGGTGGACAGATTTATTAAATTCAGCCACTTTTTTTGCACTTGCTAGACCAATTACAGTAGAAAAACTTGCTAGGATCTTCCTTGACAACATATACAAGCTACATGGTTTGCCACAGACCATAGTCTCTGATCGTGACAAGTTGTTGACCAGCCACTTCTGGAGGGAGCTATTCAGCTTGTTAGGCACCAACTTGGTTCTAAGCTCTTCATACCACCCACAAACTGATGGGCAAACAGAAAGGGTTAATCAATACTTGGAGCAGTACTTAAGAAGTATGGTGTTCTGTCATCCTAAGCAGTGGGGTACAATACTCACTTTCATACTTCCATTGGCACCACCCCTTTTCAAGCTCTTTATGGCTATGCACCACCCTCTCCTCTGATGTTGCAGAAATTTGTGTCCTCCACACCTGAAGTTGGGGATTTGCTGCAACAGAGAAGACAATTGCTGCAGCTCCTTAAGGACAACCTCCACCTTGCTCAAGCCAGAATGAAACATTATGCCAACAAGAAGCATGTAGATAAGGCCTTTGAAGTGGGAGATATGGTCTACCTTAAGCTCCAACCTTACAGACAAGTGACCATGGCAGTGAGGAAAAATGTGAAGCTCAGTGCAACATTCTTTGGGCCTTACAGAATTGCTAAAAGAATAGGACAAGTGGCTTACCGGCTTGACCATATGCATCCTGTTTTTCATGTATCTCTTCAGAAAAAGCAAGTTAAGAAAGGCATGAGGAGTACATAACAACCACCAGAGACTGGATCTAATGGAGCCATCAAGCTAGGACTAGCTGCTATCCTGGGAACCAGGTTGCTGAAGACTGCACCCTAAGGACACAAGAAGCTGCTGATACAATGGACAACTTGGAGGAGGAGAAGACCACTTGGGAGTACAATGGACAAACTTGGAGGAGGAGAAGACCACTTGGGAGGCAGAACACTTTATCAGAAGCCAATTCCCAACTTTTTCTTTCTTGAGTCAAGAAAGCTCTTAAGAGGGAACCCGCCTAGGTTACTCTTGGAAGTTAAGAAAATCGAGACAAGAAAGAGCATAGCTCAAGTAGTCCCGGAATCGAGAATAGACCAAAAGAAATGGAGTGAGTATCAGGAAGCACTAAGACATGACACTAAAGAATGGCGAGCGCTCAGGTATGGAATGGATGAATTAGAGAAAAGAGGTGACAATGGGAAATTTATAGACATAAAGAAAATCAAGCCCGGAACCTCAAGACCTACCCATGAGGAACACAAAGCTATGACAAGCACCTTGAGACATGTGATTGGGATGATAAAACAAAAGCGGAAGAACACGAATGACAAAACTCTTGAAAAAGACGAAAACAAAGTCAGACAATCTCATCATTCAATGCCATCTTAAGATGCTTGGTGCTGAACTCATTGAAAGCAGTTGTATTAACCTACCACCTGGTCATGAAATTTGAAACAAATGAAGGGAACATCTTGACCATCAGAGGGTGTCAACGGATAGCCCACAACTGCTGCTATGCCTAAAATACCCCAGAACAGGAGAAAAAGGAAGTGAGAAGGAAAAGAAGCAAAGCCTAGAAGAAACCATTGAGAATGAGCTCGAGCTCGAGAAAATGGCCCGAATTGGAGCACAAATAAGCTTAGATATATTGGACCAAATCCGACAAGTACTATGTCAATATTGAGAAGTCTTTTCTTACTTAGTGGAGGAAACGTTGGGAATAGATAGCAAAATCATTAGCCACCATCTGAACGTCCAGCCTAAAAGAAGCTAGTGAAGCAGAAGAAGCACAGCTTTTGAGTGGAGCGAAATAGAATCATAAGCGAGGAAGTTCAGAAGCTCCTGAAAGCGAACTTGATACGAGAAGTCCTGTACCTTGAATGGCTGGTGAATGTTGTCCTAGTGAAGAAACAAAATGGAAATTGGCGGATGTGTGTAGACTTCACCGACTTAAACAAAGCTTGTCCTGAGGATTCATTTCCCCTTGCTACGATAGATCAGCTAGTTGACTCCACTGCAGGACATGCACTATTCAACTTCCTAGATGCCTTCTCCGGATATCATCAAATCACAATGGACCCAAAGGACGAGGAAAAGACGTCCTTCATCACTCATGAAGGCATGTGTTGCTTTCGAGTCATGTCATTCGGATTGAAAAATGCAGGTGTTGCGTACTAGCAGCTAGTAAATCATGTCTTCTGACAACAGATAAGAAAGAATTTGGAGATATATGTTAACGATATGATAGTAAAAACCAAGGAATCCCCGACTCACATAGGCAATTTAAGAGAGACCCTAGAAACACTCAGAAGGCACATAATACACTTGAACCTGAGCAAATGCATATTCGCCATTCCAGAAGGGAAGTTCTTAGGGTTTATCATAAGTGCAAGGGGGATAGAAGCTAACGCCTCTAAAGTGGAAGCGATACTAGGAATGGAAACTCCAAAAACATCAATGGACATCCAGAAGTTAACGGGCTGCCTGGCCACCCCAACAAATTCATCAGTCGGCTAACCAATAGATCCCTCCCCTTCTTCAAGATCCTACGCAGAAGAGAGGCCTTCGAACGAGGCAAGTCTTGTGAAAAAGCCTTCTTAGTGCTTAAAGAGCATCTGGTGAGACTTCCAACTATGTCCAAACCCATCCCATGGGAGGAATTAGTCCTCTACACTTCAACATCCGATGACACGATAAGCGCCATGTCAATATCTGAGAAAGAGAATGTCCAAACGCCAATTTACTTCGTTAATCAAATATTGAGAGATGTCGAGACACGGTATCCCCACATTGAGAAGCTAGCCTACGCTGTCATTATGGCCTCTCGAAAACTTTTGCCCTGCTTCCAAGCACACCGCATTCGAGTACGAGTTGACCAACCTTTTCAAAAATTGCTCCAACGGCTGGAGTGCCGGAGAAGAATGTTGACCTAGGCAGTCGAACTTTCTGAACATGATATCTGCTTTGAACCATGGACCGCAATCAAGGAATAAGTGCTAGCTGACTTCTTAGCAGAATGCTCATTCACCAACCACACATCACCAAGCTCAAAACTGGCAGATACCTTGAAAATTTCATGGAAATTATATGTTGACGAATCCTCCAACAATCATAGAAGCGGGCAGGAATCTTGGTATCTCGCCAGAAAAGCAACACTTTCTGTATGCACTAAAATTTAAATTCAAGGCTAGTAGCAACGAAGCCAAATATGAAGCGCTCTTTCATAGACTAAGAATAACACTAAAAGGAGGAGCACAACAGATAGAAGTATTTAGTGATTCTCAGCTGGTCGTCAAGCAAGTCTAGGGGATTTATGGGGTGAGAAGCACCATCATGAAAGAATATCTGGAAAAAGTAAATGAGATAGCAAAAACATTTTCTTACTTTAGGATCCACCTCACACCTCGAACCAAGAACGTAAAAGCAGATAAGTTAAGCCGAGTTGGTAGCTCGAAACGTGAAGAAAAACGCTCAGAACACACTATTACGATTGAAGAAAGCTAGATTTCATGCTAAGATTCCACTTTCAAGACAGAGGTCATACAAATCTGGACCACCGATGATTGGCAAAACCCGCTCACTGAATTCATAAAAATTGGGGTCACACCTAATGATCCGCCAGGAGCAAAGCAGATCCAAAAGAGGGCCCCCGGTTCATATTGGTCGATGAAAACCTATATAAAAGATCTTTTGTATACCCTTTGTTACAATGCACTAGCACAGAAGAAGGAGGGTATGTTCTACGTGAAATTCATGAAGGCATCTACGTGCAACACCTTGGAAGCTAGGCACTGACGAACAAAGCATTATAATCTGGATATTATTAGCCCACTATAAAGAAGGATGTGCAAGACCTCGTCCAGAAATGCGAGACATGCTAGAAACACGCCCTGGTAATCTACATGCCCTCCTCATTACTTCAACCCATACTTAGCCCAATCCCTTTTGCACAATAGGTGATAGACATCTCAGGACAGTAACCCAAAGTGACTAGACAAACACATCACTGTAGCCATAGACTACTTCAGCAAATGAATAGAGGCCAACTTGTGGCCCGGATTGCGGACCGTGCTGCTCAACATTTCTTTGGAATGGGATCATAACCCACTTTGGAATTCCATGGATATCAATCACCAAAAATGGAACCCAATTCAGCTCATGAAGACTCAGCGACTACTATGAAAACTTGGGGATCAGAATCAACTACGCCTCAGTAGCACACCCACAAAGCAATGGAGAAACGGAGTTCGCCAACAAACATATCCTTTCAGGATTAAAATGTCGGTTGGACCACGCTAATGAGAATTGGGCAGAAGAGTTATCCAGCATATTATGGGCCTACAGGACCATGGTACGAAATGCTACAAAAGAAACCCCGTACAACCTTGTGTATGGCGCAAAGGTAGTACTGCAAATAGAGGTAGTAGAACCCAATCTACAAATTCAAGACTACCATCAAAAACACAACGAGGATGCATTAAGACAATCATTGGATAAGATAGAAGAGACACGTGAAAACGCATTAGTCAGAATGATCTCCAAAAGAGAATGACGAAATACTTTAACTTCAAAATAAAAAATAAATGGAGCTTTAAGGAGGGAGAATTGGTGTTAAGATGAACAGAAGCCTCGAGGCACCACCATGGCAAGCTATCAACTAATTAGAAAGGACCCTATAGGGTCTCTCGAGTTACTCAGGATGGAACCTACCATTTACAGTAGCTGAACAGAACCTTGGTCCCAAGGACATGGAATGTGCTAAACTTAAGGAAATACTATGTATAAGATCATGATAAGAATATGAATGCATCCACTCTTTTTGAAATTGTCTTCCAGAAAAGTAAAAATGCATTCAAAGCCATAAGCCCTTCTTGGGTAGGCAACACCTAGAAACCATAAATCCTTCACAGGCAGGAAACATACAAGAGTTGTAACCCTTCTCAAGAATGCGACAATTAAAATCATAAGCCCTTCTCAGGCAGGTTACTTACGTCAAAGCTGTAAGCCATTCTCAGGAAGGCGAAATAACTCAGAGCTATAAGCCCTTGTTGTTTATAATGCTAGCCCGGTATTTACTCGCCCAGAGGCGGCCGTCTATATACTGGAGAGCCCAAAGACGGTAGCCCAGAGATGGGCGCCTAGAGACGGGACGCCCAGTGAACAGTTGACCAACATCCCCGAACCTGACTTCTAAGCTCTATATAAAAGAAATGACCTTTCATTCTCTCCTCAATCCCCATCCTTGGAGATACCACTCTCTCTCTAACTGTCCCTCTACCACTCTCTGTTTACCACTCCTTCTCCCTATCACTCTCTCTCTAACCCTCTCTCGCACTCTCTCTCTATCACTCTTTCTCCCCCACTCCACTGCAGGCCTCGTCTAAGGCTAGGAGATATTAGGCCGAGCATGTAGCCAGAGCTTGAGTCCTTATGAACCCCATCTCATATCGAACTCCAATATGATGAATAAGCTCACTAACCAAATTCGTCGTAAACACTTCTCAGGCAGGTGAAATATGTCAGAGCCATAAGTCCTTCTCAAGCAGGTGAAATACGTCAGAGTCATAAGCCCTTCTCAGGCAGACGAAATACGTCAAAGTCATAAGCCCTTCTCAGGTAGGTAACAAAACACGTTTGAGCCATAAGCCCTCAGCAGGATGGCGAAATACGTCCAAAATCGTAAGCCCTTCTCAGGCAGGCCAAATACGTCAAAGCCGTAAGCCCTTCTCAAGCAGGTGGAAAAACAAGTTTGAGCCATAAGCACTCAGCAGGCTGGCAGAATATGTCCAAAGCCGTAAACCCTTCTCAAGCAAGTGAAAAAACATGTTTGAACTGTAAGCCCTTAGTAGGCCAGCGAAATACATCCAAATCCGTAAGCCCCTCTCAAGCAGGTAAAAAACACGTGAAAGCCATAAATCCCCTTTTAGAAAGGAAAAACACATAAAAAACATAAAGCCTTTTTCCGAAAGGCGAGATACATCTAAAACATAAACCCCCTTTTAGAAAGGCAAAATATGTTCAAACCATAGGCCCTCTCGAGGTAAGCGAAATACATCCAAATTCATAAAATTACTAATAAGACATCATTTCCAAACAGATCAAGACAAGAAAAATAAAAGAAGGGGCAAAAAGTCACACAATCCATTCCACGCCAAGTATTCCTTTTGGAATCTACAAAGCACATCGGGAAAATAATGGAAAAGATGCCTAATAGTTAACACAAAAAACAAAAAACATCGCTATTTAAACCTCCGAAAAACAAAAGGGAGGAATAACAAGACAAACGAAACAAGCCCAACTAACATGGGGCAACTTTCATGGAATCCGTGGAGGTCATTGCACTTGATCTTCACGCCTTCACATCCTGGAAGACGGAGCGATAGACATCCTGATGGAAAGGAACCCCCAAATTCAGATCCAAGTACTTCGCCTTCTTCACCGCAGAACTTCGGTATCAAAACCCTTCCGGTATTGGGCAACTCCATGGTCTAGGAATTCTGGGCTCCCCTTAAAATCAGAAATAGCTCGAGAAATCTAGTTAGAAACCTCCAAGATACGGGTATTCAACTTTGAAACGGTGGAATGAAACTCAAATATGGAAAAACTAGACTTAGACAATCGAGGCTCATGTTTTCCGTTTAGCCGACACAATTCCTTCACCTCCTGGGCGCATTGTTTTCAAAAGGAGAAGGGCAAAAGCTAATCGTGCAAAGAACTAAGACAAAAAAAACAAAAAGAGAAAGGAGTTCGAAAAGGCTACTTTTAAATGAACATCCATAAGATGCAATAGTTACTTGAGACAAAAAAAGTAGATGCATTCTCCAGAGACATCTCAATCAAACGAGCAGAATCCTCGGGAAGAATATGACATGAACATATCTCCCAATAGGCATCAGTGTTATACGAAAATGCAGAGACAAAGGAGAATATCAGAGAATTGGCCTTCTTTGGGCCCAAGACATAAGAATCAAAATCCTTCTGGGCAGAGGAAGGACCCGCCATAGTTACATCCTTCCCCTCCTTAGCGGCCTGAGAATGAGACCCGCCCTAATATTGGAGAACATCAAAGCCCTCTTCAAGAATAGGCATGGATGAAGGATGCTGATCCTTGGGAGCATACATGGGAAGACCCTCGAAAAAGGACGGTGAAGACTTCATCAAATTTCAACCCGAGGAACCCAGAGCCTTCGAGGTGCTAGTAGTCTCGCCTATCGTTTCCCGATCAACGGGACCCACAGCTGTAGAAGGAACTCCCACCGGGATAGCAAACTCGAGAGAAGCCTTGTCACTACCTTTAGCATCGGGGTGAGTAAAGTCGTCACTAACAGTGTCGGGGTAGGACCCTCAAAGGCGAATATGGAGCTATTTAGTAGCTCTCTCAATGGTAGACCAAGCTGGGGCTTTAGGGGCGGGAATTGCCATGACGACCCCTCGATTCTCGGGCTAACTCCTTCCGTGCACTAGCTAGAGATGCGATTACAATTGGAACATACCGAGAACCATGCTCTTCGGAAGACTCCACCTGGAAAGACATGTTGGCAATATCAACACCTGCTAATTTGTCGGTTGGAAAAAGAGAAAGACAAGGCTCAACAAGATTTTCCAATAACAAATAAAACATTTGCAAATGCACATAACAGCTAACGAAATACAAAAGCTGACAACAATTACCTGAGAAAGGCTTTTAAGAAAGCCCAGCCTTAAGAAGCACTAATTCTTATTCAAGTAACTCCTTAGAAACTAAAAATCTCTCGCCCATAAAATTTTTGTCGAAATAGCAGATTTGAGAAGTCAGAAGACTCCTCTTTACTAGACAGGGATGTTGCATTGTACCCCATGACGTCAAAAATGGAGGAGAAGAGGGAGGTTTTACCTAGAGAACATTTTTTCCCAGTTTTTTAGATTAGAGGGATTATGTTTTATAAAAACGAAACCTCTCTGACTCTCGAAAGCATCCATGTGCTTAAAATACCTAATCTTAAAAAGAATATTAAAAATCCTAAAGGAAGGAATAAAACTATGAACATAACATGTAGGCAAAAAACCATACACATTCCTAAATCCGTTAGGAGAAACCTGACCAGGACAAACATTATAGCATTGGAGTAATTGCTCCACAAAAGGGGGTAGAGAAAAACAAACACCCGGCTCTAAAGAATCTATAGGGATGGAAAAACTCCCCTCCTTTGGAGGGAACAAAGGACAATCACTCGTTGGGGTCCCCACACCTCATAAGCATCCTAAAAGAAGTACTTAGAACGGACCATAGAAACATCGTTTTCGCCCAAAGTACTTCACACAAAAGTTCCTAAGGGGAAAATTTGGCAAAACTCATGAACCTAACTACCAAGGGAGAGCTTTCATCTTGAGGACACTGATTTAATGGATACGAGGCAATACCCTTCATCTTAAGAGATGATCCATCCTCACTCTGAACCTCGGAAGAAGAGGCCTCAACATGGCTCTACTTATGTACCATCGAGAAGACATGAAGAAAGCTGTGCTAAAAAATAAGAAAAGGAGAAGAAAATATTGTAAAAATTAAAGAAGTTACTTGTATTCAAAATTCTGCTATTCACAATAGTAACAGATGACGCTACCATCGGAGAGGAGAGCCTGGCTTCCAAAATCCTTTCATCCCCTACGATTAACGCATCGCTTGTCTACCCACAAGAGAATTTTGTTGAGCGTCCCCTCACTCAACTCCCTCTCCTTGAACATCTAGGAGAGAAGAGAGACGGACAGTGCAGAAATGAAAAGAGCTACGTAAAACAAAGAAAAAGGAGAAGAACAATAAAAAAAATCGGCCCCAAAATCCGTCATTAATAAAAAAAAAGCTTAAAGAGAAGAATCAGGGACAAAGTTGAGAAGCACAAAGAAGTAAAAGCCCCTCCGAAACTATGCTGAGGAAGCCTAATTTAAGAAAAGGGAGATTTAGAGCTCTTTCGCAACAAAAACATAGAAAGGGAAGAAAACCTCTAAATCAACCCTAAAACCTACCCACAAACGAGGAAGAGCTTAAAGGAGAGAAAAAGAAGGCTCACTTGCGATGTGTGAGGAAGTAAAAGCCGCTTTGATTTGGCACCGAGAAAACCTAATTCACGCAAAAAAAAAAAAACCTTAGGGTTTTTCGGATAAAACCACGAAAGAAAGAAGATAGAAAAAAGAAAGAAGAAAACTTAAAGAGGAAAAAAAATGAAAACTTGTGAAAGAGAAGGAAACGAAACCCTCTTGAAATTGGTGCCAAAAAGAGCCTGAGAGGAGGGGGGGGGGGGGGGGGGGGGGGGGGGGGGGGGGAGCTCGAAACCCTTCGCTAGGTGGGGGCAAGACGAAAATGAGGAGCGCACTATAAAATAAACAACTATATATATATATATATATATATATATATATATATATATATATATATATATATATATATATATAATGCCAAAAACACAAACACCAATCCGGGCTGAGAATGCCAAGAAACACAAATAGCAATCCGGGCCAAGAATACCAAAAACTTGAACAACAATTCGGACCAAGAAACAAGACTTCCCTTTCCTTTTCAAGTCTGAATGATTCATGCATCCCGACACGAGTACGCCCATTCATACATGGGAGCCAAAAAAAAAAAAAAAAAAAGGCAATGACAAAACACCAAAATAAGCAAAAGACAAAGGACTAACACTTAGGCCAAAAACAATGGCACAGACCTGGTCATTTAGGGTAGAGCGTCCTCGCATAAGGATACAATGACATAAGTCCCCTGCAAGGGTATCATCCTAAGCGCTCTAAGAACCCGTGATCGGCCCCATCCAAAATGACAACTATATATTCCACTCTCGTAAGCAAAGATCAAATACCGGCCCGAAATTCGAAAACCCGCAATGCATGATGCACTCATCAGGGGAACTAGGAACCAATAATGAATGCTCTTGTAGAGAAACCAAGAGGAAAACTCGTCACGATCATGTCACAACCACACTCCAAAAAAGCAACCCATTGGGTTATAATCTCATGACTCCTCAATGGGAAGAATAAGAACTTTTCCATATTCTGGCCGATGCTCCAACAGACCACGTAGGTGCGGGAGAAAGGGGATAGATCCGAGATATAGGGACCCCAATCTGACATCAAGTAGATGACATCGTTTATGTAGACTGGGACGTGAAATAGCAAATTCTACCCTCCAGTGTATAGCTCGCCCTTATAAACCCAGCCGTCCTCCCAACAAACACCTTGTGAGTAGTAGGCCACTTGCCCCCTTCTGACTCCGGAACAAGGTCGTAAACTAGTAAGTGGACAAAGAAACTAAAACAGGCAGTGGAATCCCGGCACGATGACAACCATGGGACGCTCCACGAGCGGGGTAATGCCTCCTTAGTCAAGGAACCCAGAGGAAGGTAGAAGCGGGTGGCTAGATTAAAGATGTATAAGCAAGAGGGGCCTACCGGGTTGAACTCCCTACATAAAAATATCCCCCCATGGCAGCCTTTTGTGACAGAAAATGAAGTCCACAAAAGACTGGGGCAGAACCGTCTTAGCAGTAGGGGTATCATAACAGACCGAGATGTCACCCAGATCAATGTAGTAGTGAGACTGGATTAGGAGACCATCTATGTACCGATCCAAAGAGCGAAATGCATGAGTGTCTATGAAATGACGGCTACTTACGAGGCGGAAGTGAGATTGGGCTAAGGTACGAAGCCTTAAAAGAGACTTCACGAGGAGATAGGAGAAAATCTCATGGTTGCATCCTTTGATTCAACCATTGTTTCAAAGAGTCTAATGCTCTCAAAGGTGGGATTCAAAAAAGAAGCCTCCCCCATCAATATTTATAGCAAAATACAGGATGATCCACAAACGAAAATCATTTGCGGAATGGTGAAGGGCTAACTAATAACAATAATGAAACACCACCAAAGTAAGAACATGGAAAGAAACAAAAATATTCGGGGCATGAAACATATCTCGGTATCGAGATATAAGCCGACCATGTCCAAAAAACGACCACTGCTTGCAAACATGGACAATGAAGTTGCCACTGGAAATCAAGTATCTCGGACCTAGGGGCCACCACGCCTCGAGTTACGAGAGGGCGAAATGATTCCCCAACTCGGCATGGGGAAGGGGCCCACCATTGTAAATCTATAAATACAGACTAAAGTCCTGAGAAAAGGCAAGTCATTACAGTCATCCACTTTTGTATTGAACTAAAAAAGCAATAAAAGAGGTTTGAGACTAGCCTCCCATAAAAAGAACCTGTATCCAAAATATTATGAGAATCTTAAGTTGGAATGTGGGAGGTGCTAGAAGCATAGTTAGTTAAATACAGTATGGGAAGGAGTTTAATGCGTGTGTGTATTATTCATTTTTTTCCAATGAAAATTCGGTAAATAATATGTTGACTCTTACAAAATGTATGTTTTAAAACAATTACATTCTCAAGTATGCGGTCCAAAAATTTAGATAAATTTTTACAAAATTCAAGCCCATGTAGCCTCTCAAACAATTCAATGTCTACTTATGCATCATTGGAGTATGTACAGGCTAAAATAATTATATGTCTAATTATTTTTTTGCGAATGAAAAACCTGGTTACCAGGTAAATCTCAGCCCATGCGACGACTCACACACTACAGAAGCCAGATAAGCCTGGGATTCTTCAGAGAGCTGTATATGTCTACTTAATCCAAAGCAAAAGTTTACAATCCAAAAAAGACCAAGCACTACAACTGAAATACAATCCAATTACCATAGTCCAAATATCTTTCATACCGAAATACATAACCACATACTAAACTAGAAACTTAATCCATTCTACAAATGGATTATTCATCCTCACCGCCAACATAAGTAACACAAATAGAGGGAGAAACACTACAATACATACTTTACTCACTAAATAAATTTCGTCCTCTAGCAAATTGTCTTGATTTTCCTCCAAAAGTGTTGAGGCACGAGGTTCAACCTCCTCTTCATGATTAGGTCATTCATTAAATCCACTCAAGTTGATTAGTTCCATGTCTTGTTGTTGTTTTCCTTTAAATTTCTCAATCATGATCGTGAGTGGAACTAATGAATGGTCTGATTATTAAAAATAAGAAAATTTGCAAGTAGGCGTAAGCTTATTCTCGTACGTAATAGATTCTGTTTTATTCCTATACTGCATTTAATTAACTACGATTGAGAGTGATGAATAGAGGGTTGAAATGGTAAAGGAAATTTCAAAATTGTTTGAGCAGTGTGGAGTGTTGAGCGGAAGATGTAGAGTCACCAGTAACCCTTCAACTCTCCACTTGACTTAATTTTTTTATTTTAAAATATGAATTTCATTAAGGTGACATTTTTTTCAAAAAATTTCCACTTTTTTTTTTTTTCAATAAAATACGTACAATCCTTTGTATATGAAAAATACGCAAATTTTTTAATATTTTTTTTGAAAAAATATGGAAATGAGAGTATTAAATGTCAACAATTCGTATAGGATATTATATGCATATTATGCGTGAATTTACTAACTATGGGTAGAAGGGAGGTGATCTATGAGGAGATTACAGGACTAAGACAAAGGCTTGAACTAGATTGCTATATCCTTGAAAAAATGGTTGGTCCACCTCCTGCTTACATAAAACCAACCAGCTTACTCTATTAGATTTTCATATATGAACTATAGCGAAACATTTATGGATGTCTTTATCTATGCTCCAGCCCAGGAGTCTAACAAAGACGAGTTATGGGAGTTTCTTACTAACATGGTGCTATTATTTTGCATTCCTTTTTGTATTATTGGAGACTTTAATGATCTCCTTACCCTAGAAAATAAATATGGTAGTTTATTGGTTAGGAGTTTTTGATTGGAAAGATTAAGTCGATTTTGCTTCTATCTACATTCCATATGTTGGAAACCTTGTACCTAGAAACTTAAACTTTTGAACTCTATGGTTTGAGAAAGGTTGGATAGGTGTTTAGCAAGTAATGTGGTTCTCCTCCCATTGGGAGGCCATAATCAACATGGGTAGCTTTTCAGCATCTGATTATGCCCCCATCTGGCTTCATACTGCATCTTTTATATGGGTGATAAATCAAACCTTTTAGAATTAATTTGGCTTAGGTTGGATTACCAGCGATTGAGGCAATTGCAAGGAGAAATTGGGCGGAGTTTCAGAGGATTGAAATTTTATTCTATCATCTAAAGTTTAGAGCTATCAATGATCAATTGAAGATTTGGAACAGAGATAGTTGCCCTAGCATTTAGATGTAACTTATTATAAATCAAAAAAGAATTCAAAAGATCCAGAGTAAATTAATTTTGAATGAGGGAAATGAAAGAGATCGAAGAAGGTTTTTCCAACTCTTAAAGCAACGGGAAAACCTTCCGCCTTATAACTAGAAATATTGTGGTTATTTTCATAGGAAAGATTTGCTGTTGAAAGTGATAGGAATTTTAGACTGTTTCATCTGAATGTAGTTCATAGCAAATGTAGAAAATCCATTACTTGCTTAAGGGATGATTCAGGCTTATGGATTGATAGTAAATAAGGTATGGAAACTTGGGTTTTAATTGATTTTCGAAGAAGGTACAACTTTGAGGAGTGTATAAGTAAGTTGGCTATATTGTAGGATGTTCGTCACGTAATATCAACTAAAATGAATAGAAATTTGACCCAGGCAGCAAGGACGAAAGAAAATAAATTGGAAGTGTTCCAAATGAGTCTGTATAAAGCCCCTGGCCTAGACGGGTTTAGAACAATATTTTTCCAATAGTTTTGAAACATTCTCGGTAGATAGTTGATAGAAGCCATTAATGTTTTTTTCAATAATGAACGCCTATTAACTGAGATAAAATGTACCTTTATTACTCTTATTCCAAAATGGGATATTCCAGCACCTTCGTCCCATTTTAGATCTATCAGTCTCTATAACATGATATATAAGGTCCTGGTCCAGGTTTTAGCCCATCGTTTACACCCTATATTGGATCAGATCATTGATCCAGTTGAGGGGGTTTTGTATGGGGAGGATCAATCCATTACAATATTTTATTAGCCCATGCAATTATGATGGCATTTGATCAAAAGCAACGGAAGACAAGCTGGGTGGCTTTGTAATTAGGCACGGAGAAGGCATATGATAGGGTCAATTGGAGATTCATCTGTATGTTGTTAGGCATAGGATTTTTCAACTAGTAGATTAATTAGATTACTCAATGTGTCATCACGGTCTCTTATTCTTCGGTTATTGATGATAGATTTGTTGATCTATTTAAACTAGACAAAGGTCTTCCTACTTACTTGTCATGTGTATCGAAGTTTTGATGCAGAAGATTCAAAAGGAGATTCATGCGGGCAGTAAAGATTTTAGGAGTCAAGATATTTCCGCTAGCTCCAACAATCACTTGTCTAATGTTTGCATATGATAGCTTGTTCGTTTGTAAAGAGTCTAATCAAGTATGTAGGAAGTTGAAAGTAGCTGAAGACTGCTTTTGTAAGGAAACGGGCCAACTAGTCAATTATCAGAAATCCACTTTAATATTTTTAATGAATGTCCCTAAGGAATTGAGGTGTAGGATTGGAGGTTGACTAGGGATAACAACCACAACTGTTGGGAATAACTAACTTAGTTATTAATTGATCTAACTCTGATGCCAATTAATAGGTTCACAGTTCTTTAACTACAGTCACAACAAAGTGCACCTATCAGAGCACTCAGCATAGGAGACTTTTCTCGCTACCTAAGCATCCAGTCGAAGAGTCACTCTTTGTGACACCTCACACGCGAGAGTTATCAGGAATAGGGTTATCATTATATATCCCTTTGCTCTGATACCAATGCGTGGGACAAATTTCAAAAATTTTTCCTAATTTGATAAATTAATGCGAAGGGTTTAAAATTCTTAATTTTAAATCTATGGATTTAAATTCCTAATTTAAATCTATATGCCTCAACTCTAATGCATTCAAAACAATACCATGAACTTATAACATGCATAATAAGAAACACTGTAATAAATAGAAAAGCAAAAAACTTAAAAGAGAAGGAAAGGCGAACATACCCAGAATTGCTCCAAATAAAGAAAATCAAAAAGAATAATAATCTCCAACGAAATACCAAGAAAATCGAGACCCAGCGATTTTCTATGCATTGACCTCGAACTGCCTGAAGAATGGGCTCCAAAAAATATTAAACTTTAAGGAAAGAAAAATTTCAAAATAAAATTTTCTCTCCCACTATTTCTTTGAAAGTCAACACTTTCAGAAACCTTTAATTTTTTATTTCTAAATTGAATAACAATCCTTTAGAATAGGTACCTCTATTTATAATAGGTTATCGGAGCAAAAAATAACCAAAAATTCGATGTGGGATTTGCAGCCTCCAAGCAAAACGCAGCATTTCATAACAAAAACAAATCAAAATGACGCTTTTTGAACCCAGGCCAAAATCGCGTGTTTATGCCCTGTCACCTTTTGCCACCACTCCTAATAGCACGGATCCTGGCTTGGTAGCCCGCTGGTTGGCCGATATGTGCGTACACGGATCCCACCTGGGATTACGCTATTTTCCTTCTTTTTTGTGTTTTCCACATGTAAAATTCATCTTATTAATTTTAATTTTTCAAAATTATTTTATTTTAAAATTTTCAATTTTTGTTCATCTCATGAATAAACAATTCATCTCATGAATTCTTTAATATTTTTTTGATTGCAATAAATATAGAGGCTTGTGTAGGGACCCTAGGGACAATTTAACCTAGCTCC
Organism: Simmondsia chinensis; assembly: GCA_018398585.1. Taxonomy (NCBI): domain Eukaryota; kingdom Viridiplantae; phylum Streptophyta; class Magnoliopsida; order Caryophyllales; family Simmondsiaceae; genus Simmondsia; species Simmondsia chinensis. Next base: position 29,719,208 of record JAGTTD010000007.1, on the reverse strand, counting down.
AAGTGGTTCAAATTAACCATCTCATGATATAATTTAATTACCATTTAATGAGACTTAATTCTACTAAATAAATCTCACTACACTTCATATTTAAATCATTTATTCAATATTTTTCAAGTAGACTGTATTGTTGACAACAACCTCTCCACTAGATGTCCATGACGAAGAATAAATATAACTACTACTATTAACTTTTTCACAGCTTCACCATTAGTTACTGACTCGCTCTTCACTGAATAATTCATTTGTGTTTGAACATTTTCATAGTATAAATTTCAAATGTCAAATACTTAAAATACTTTGGCCAAAGTTTCCAAATTGTTCAAATACTTGCGAATCAATTAAGGGACATATGTACCTCGTAAGAGATTGCAGATTCCATATTGAATACCTAATCCTTGTCACATTTTACGCCGCTACCTAGTTTACGTGGGAATTCAGTCATACGTTTAGACTTTACTTATAGTACACCAAAGTAACTAGCGCTCCATGCACAAGTCCAGAGTACTCTCAGAATTTGGATTCGTCGTTCAATCAGTACAACATGAATCACTCATCTCTAATAGTAGGCTAGAAACAAGCAATCCACGTGGTCCAAGTCAGTGTGTCAATCTTATTAAACACACCAACCTAACACTTTTGGATCACCATCCACATGACCAAGACAAGTCATATAAAGTGTTAAGTCGTGGTCTTAACAGATAAGTAGCCTAAGCTCACCATCGACCACGAGTTATTCAAATAACATTTCATACCATTTGTCTCAAGTCTATCTATGGCTTAATCTCATTATCCACTTAGAACAAACACGTACAATATAATCTGCGGACTCTATCCATCTTATGGACGATACTTTTAAGAAAATCACATGCAATATAAAATGCTTGCTTCACAAATTTTACAAGGAAACGACTAGAACTTTAATTTTATTCTTTAGTAAAATAATATTAACAAAATAAATTGGGATTTTAGGATACTATTCCTAAGAGCAATGGTGTTCCAATTGTAGCTTGGGATAAAATTTGTAAACCAAGAGTGGGTGGGGCCTTGGGTTCCATTGAATTAACAAAGCCGTCATATTCAAGCTTGGGTGGAGAGTGTTAATGAAGCCTAATTACCAGAAGATAGTTGTTAGTAAGTATCTAATCAAGTCCGATTTTTTGAGTATGTCTTTAAGCCTAGGGATTTCCTGGCATGGAAGAAGAGTCAATAGAGTAGGGATTTACTTAAGAAGGACATCAGATTGCTACTCGAAGAGGCTAGTAGTGTACCATTTTGGTTTAACAGATGGTGTTCCTCTAAAAACTTTGGCCCAAATTGTTGGTGAGGAGGTACGTTACAAGAACCCTTATCTCAAGGTTAGGAATTTGATATATGGAAGCTAGGATGTACCTTGTTTATCCTCGGTAATTCCTAAAAATATTTGTTAATGTATTTTCAAAATATGGCTTAAACAGAGAGTGTGTCGACACATTCTAAGTGTGTGCAACACGCATGCTTATAGAAACCCTCACGTGAAGATATGTGTCAACACACAATTATGCAGAGTCCTAAAGTTGGGGTTGTGTGTGGACACACAGACCCTATGTGTTGACACATAAGGCAGTCTTGATCATAATTTTGCACTTTTTTTGTGACATTTGTGAAATTATTTGAGTATTTTTTTGAAAAGTTGTGTCCTTGCACAAAGGACAACTTCAAGAGGCGTGTCTCTTCTTAAAGGGTACATGTAAGTCTAGATAAAGCCCACCAATCAAGTTCTAAGTCACTTGAAAAATCATTCATATCAATCTCTTCATCTTTCATCTCGAAAATCCATTGTTCTTACGTTCTTTCTATCTTTGTGTGAGGTTATCATAATATCCTCGAGACAAATTTTATAAGCTCGAAATAAGTATTAAGGAAAGTTGTTTGTTACATGCCTTAAAGCCGTTTGAATAGTACCTATTTCATTGTATTTTCCGAATAATCTTAAGAGTTATTTTCTTGTTTTTTTTGAAAATGACTTCTTCTCTTAGAGAGATGACAATGGACTTTGTCAAACTTGATCGATTTGATGGTGGAAGCTTTCTCCATTGGCAAATAAAAATGCTTTCTTGATTACTTCTCTTTATGTAGTGTATGTCCTACATACGCCCAAGCCCCCTTCTATCGAAGATGAAACCTTGGCTAACCAATGTTTAATACATAAATGGGAGAATGACAACTACATTTGCATGAGTCATATTCTATGGAATAACTGATTCCCACCTTGACATCTATTCAAATGTTCCAACTGCCAAAGAATTATGGGATGCCCGAGGATGCGACAAGTAAGAAAGTTCTTATTAGTCAATTAATAATTTTAAGATGGTGAATGGTCGTTCTATTATGGAACACTTTTATGAACTTTTATGAACATAATATAAACATGGACAACACCATTACTGTATCCTACATGGCAGACAAACTTCCTTCTTCATGGAAAAACATTAAAAAGGGTCTTAAATATACGAAGGAAGATTGTCTATTGAGAAGTTGGCTAACCATTTACATATTGAGGAAGGATATAGGTTGCTCGATGAGAACAAGGATAATCCTTAACACTTTGCAAAAATCAATATCATGGAGGAAGGCCAATCCAACAAGGGTCAAATGTGAACTAGACACTGCACGAAGAACCGTGGAGAGTCACAAGCCGTGATGACAAGGGGCTGGGCTACGGGCTTTCTTTTTTTGAAGAGGGCCTATGATCGGTCCATTGAGACAATGGTCCCCTGTGGCTCCAAACCCCCCCCCCCCCCCCCCGGGGCTAGTTTGGGGGTAACGGTTATAAATACTAACCAAATTTTCTCATTTTGCCACATAACAATCATCATTTCTCTCTTCTCTCCAATTTTCTCTACTCCCTATAATTCAAATTCTTTGATCTTAATTTCTCAAGTCTCAAGTTTGAAGTTTCAATTGTATTTTTTTGTAGAAGCTTATTGAAGTTCAAATTTAATTGTCAACAACAACAACAACAACAACAGGCCTACAGCCACAAGGGCTCCTGCGTGAGCTGGATCTTCAAACTTAATTGTCGTTTTCGTAAAATTAGTATCGATAATTTATTTATTTTTTGTTTTTATTCACTTTCATTATTACCTGCCATTTTTATTTGATAGAATTTTATAATAATAATATAATGGCACATAGATTATCTTCATTTGAAGCTGGCCGACCTAGCTTTAGGTTTGCTTGACCACCTAAAGCCCCTAGAATGAATTCTAGTAGCCAATCTTGAGGAGTTGAATTTAATACCCAGAAACATAATTTTTTAGAACCCATCTTATCACCTTCATACACAGACACTTTAAATTAGGAATATGAACATGGATTTGAGCAAGGTTATCCTAAATCGGGTGGTCCAGGATGTTCAGAACCCTCACTCAGCAACGATGAAATTGAAACTCTCGATTCTGAGAATACAACGAGTGCCACTAGTAAACGTCCTAATGGTTGGGTATGGCTGTATTTTGCATTAGATCGAGAAAAATAATAAAGCATGTTGTAAAATTTTTAATAATAAAAAAGCCTTCATCCATCAATGTAGTGTTGGGACCAACACGTTAAAGTGACACCTACTGAGAATCCACTCTGACTTAAATGTACATGCCAAAAAACTCTCGTAAAACAAGCACTTGATGCTCTTGCAAATTTTAGGTTTTCACAAGAGACTAAGAGACATGAAATAATAATGTACATCATTATGGATGAGAAGCCGTTTAACACCCGTGAAAACCCGAGATTAGTTCGCTACTGTAAAACCGTACTAAACCCTGTTGCTCAAAGAGTCCCTTGCAACAATTTGAAGCGCGACGCATTTAAAGAGTATAAAATAAATAAAAAATGAGCTAAAAGAAATTTTTAAGACGAACATGAGCATGATCTCGTAGTTGTTTGACACACGGAAGATGAACCTATATGTGCATAACTGCACATTGGATTGATTCTTCCTATATAATGGAAAAAAGAGTTACTTAATTTCGCCTATTCGAATATCCCCACACTTCTCATGGAATCACAAGTACCATTGTGGTCGCATGCCGTGAGTGGGGGATTGAAAACAAAATTATTAGTATTACTTTTGATAATGCAACTAACAACACTGAATCTATTAACCAATTAATTAGGTATTTGAGGCTCATGTTGGATGGGAAATATTTTTATTTGTGTTTCATTTATCATATTTTGCATTTAATGATAATAGATGAGATGCGACTTAGAGATTTTTCTCTTAAAAATTTTAAGAAATATAATTAAAGCAAATAAAATCATCTGCAACTAGGCAACAAATTTTAATTAATTGTGTAAATCACAAGGCATTACATGGAAACATTTTAAATTCGATGCATGTACAAGGTGGTCATCAGCGATTGAAATGTTAGATAGATGCATACCATATAAAGACATCTTGATAGAATTTGTACATTTAAATCATGCGAATCTAGTTGTTTAGTGTAGATAATGTAAATGGGGAAATAACAAATGAAATATGTAAATTCTAAGCTCTTTTTAAAGATGCTATGACATTTTTTTCCTGGATCCTATTATACAACTATTCCATACATAATATATAAACTGGTAGACATTGCTACATGGATGATGGAGGACTTCTCCAACCCTATGCTGCAAGGGTCCATTGCGACTCTTTACACCCTAATTTCGAAAATGCTAGGATGATGCCATTTTGAGCAAAGTAAAGGAACATATCTAGTGCCTCAAGGGCTCCCGCCTACGCAGGGTCTGGGGAGGCGGACGTACTCAGCCTTCCCCCTTCAGGGTGTTAACTTGAAGAGAGGCTGTTTCCCAGTGCCCCCAACCTGAGGGTGAGGACTTCCCAGGAGGTCACCCATCCTAGTACTACTCTCGCCCAAGCACGCTTAACTTCAGAGTTCTCATGGGATCTGGTGACGGCGTGTTGGTGCCCTCTTTAGTGCCATTTTGAGCAAAGTACCACGTGCTTAGCACATGAGGCCTCCCTCGATGAAAGACAAACCTTTAGGTGCTGAAGTAATGGCTTCTCGAGCCCAGTATCTTGAAGAGATGATCACCTTAACAAGCGTATCAAGCACTTGAGGACTCGAGATGGGTTAAGGGTAAAAGGAGCTCGAGTTCAAGGGACTGCCAAGAAGGTTACAAGATAGGTGGTTTCCCGGCTCGAAGTGGTTACTTGGAGTGCAATCTTAGATGGTTTGGTACTAAGCTTAATCCATGAGGACGTGGGATTTCTAGAAGGGACTCCCACTAATATTACGAACATGGGCACCAAGGATTTTCCTCCAATACTAAATTAAGGACATGCTCATTGAAGATTTTCATGCACCAATAAGGAGCCTAGTGGCAAGACGTGGATGAAGTTGCCGCAGAAATAGGAGCAGTAGTTATTTTTTTGCTTTCTATAAATAAAGGACTCTCCATCAATCAAAAGTAGTGCACATACTCAATACAAAACTTCATCAAGTTTTCTTTACACCATAATTGTGCTTTTTCTTTAGGAGTAGCATAACTTAGCTTACCGTAGATTAACATAGAACTTGTTGGACTTGCTTCATTGGTGATACAGTTTCTCGGGCTTCAGGTATGGCTTTATAGTTTTAATATGTTCCCAAATTTTGACGAGTTAAGAATTGAGGCTTTAGTTTAAGGCTTTGATGGCCAAGGCTTGACCTTGATTGCAATGATCTTAACACTAATGTCACTACTGAATAAGCCAAATGAACTTAGGTTCACGCCATTGTCTAGGGATTTGACGGTCAAGGCTTGACCTTGATTGTGTTGGTCCTAATGCAATGACCTGAATAGGGTTTACTCCACCTTTAATCTTGTCTAGGGTGCCAGTTTAAAAACCTGATTGACTTAGGCTTGTAAGTAGACCGCTGAGCTCTTGTGTTTGTCTCCACCCCAATTCCTGACTTTTAAGTATACGAAGAAAGGTGTATGTGGGCCATAAGATTGATCGGCAGGGGAGGCCGATCTATCAGTTCAGCTTTTATAGCCAGCCGATTGATCGGTCCTGTTTCCCGATTGGTCAGTAGCCTCATTGTAGGCCTCGTACCATTGCAGGCCGTTGATTGATTGGTAAATCGTGTCAATTGACCATTTCGTACTTGAAACTCTACAAGGCCTATTTGAGTTACCAAATTACAATGCAATTGGTCCTTCTTTTACACACGTGGTTAGGTTTCTCAGAGTAGTCTTTAAATATGCTTCGATTATACTTGATTTCGTCACTTTCCAACCTTTATTTGTTTTGTTGTAGTCCAAGTCTAAATGTACCTAGGTTATAAGAAAATATACATGTAGAAGCCAAATATGCCACAAGAATCAGGTATAAAATATGTAAAAATAACGCACATCAATGCCCAATCAAATGCCAATAAGAACCTGGATCGGCACGGACATCCCCATCAGATTGTCAAAGCTTACAACACTTGGCTACCAAGCAAGTCTTATAACGAACAACTTTTGCATGAGAATTAAGCTTCATGCAATAGACCCACTAACAACCAACGACCCTTTTCCCAGTGGTCAAAGAGACAATGCCTCAAGTATGATTGTGCTGCAAGTCACAGATCTCGGCATCCATGGAGGCACGCCAATGGTGAAAACAAACAACCTCATGGTAGTAAGTAAGTTCGGGATGAGAAGAGATGGAATTTATGAGCGCTTTATAAGACGGGGTAACTTTATCGTAAGAGAGAACATAAGATAGAGCATATAGAGAATTAGAGGGAGGTAGGGAAGAGCCAGTAGCTAAGTGGCAATGATAATCCGTTAAGTATCAAGGGGGTCTATGAGGACGGGATGATCGACGAGTAGGAGGCTCGTGGGGCCTAGAAGGAGGGTCTTTCTGTTGGGGGGCGGGGGGCTTAAAAAGCGAGTAAGCTGATGTTGGATATGAGGTGTTGAAGAAGAAGTAGGACGGACAGAATGTGAGGACGGAATAGTAGATGAGGGTGAAGGGTCAGCAGAGAGTGAGAGAGTAAGTGGACTGTTTGTGGGAAAGTCAGGAGCTTTCGGTAGTAAATAATCAGGAAGGGGAGGAGCAACATCTGTTGTGCGGGGAGAGTTTGTAGAAATGTCAGGCATGTCATCAGGTATGGAACGAGGTATGCACGGAAACTCAAAAAGGATCAGGGTTGCTTGGCAGTGAGGCAAAAGGAAATATATGCTCATGAAAAATTACATCACATGAAATGAAAATCTCCCAAGTGTCAAGATCATATAAACAATAACCCTTAGTACAAGAAGGATAACCAATAAAAATGGATGCCCGAGCACGAGGACTAAATTTGTGACCATAACTAAACATAAACATCCAAAGACCCAAATATGTGAGTAGGTAGGAATTTTATTGAAAAGTAACTCCAAAGGAGTTTTAAATCGGGGAACAGGGCAAGGAAGGCGATTAATAATGTGAGTTGCCCCCAAGACACACTCACTTCAAAATGGTAGAGGCAAATTGGCCTGAAAACATAAGGCAAGTGTAACATCTAACAGGTGTTGATGTTTGTGTTCAACGACAAAATTTTGCTGAGGGCAGCTAACACAACTAAGTTGATGAAGAATACCATTGGTAGCAAAAAAATAGAGAGCCACAATTCTTGAGCATTATCGGTACAAGCAATTTTAATAGAGACCCCAAACTGTGTTAGGACATAACTGTGAAAATTTGGAAGAGTTTTGAAAATTTGGAAGAGTTTTGGTAACTTCACTCTTAGTTCTAATCAGATATACCGAAGTATGGCGAGAGTAATCGTCAACAATTGTAAGAAAGTAACATTGCTTTTGCAATCCCTTAACATGAAAAGTAAAATGAATAATATCAAAAGCAGCAGCAACAACAACAACAATAGTTCCAGTGCCTCACGGCTCCCGCAATAAGCAGGGTCTGGGAGGGGTGGATGTACGCAGCCTTACCCCTTCCGAGTGGAAAGGAGGCTGAGTCCGAGGACCCGCAAAAGCATGACTTGCAAAATGAGTTAATGAAAGGAAGGGAAGACACTTCTGTTTAGTAAGTGGACAAATGGTGCGAGGTAAATTGTCACAATCATTATGTATTCTAGTATTGGTGAGATACAAATGGTGGAACTCCCTGGTTGAAGGGTGCCCAAGACATAAATGCCAAGTTTTATTCGTAGATGTATTTACACTGGATAAAGAAATGGGTGCCGCCAGACACCGAGGGGAAATGATAGGGATGGCGCTGCTGGAATGATGCAGCAAATAAAGGTCTTGGACTTTGAAAGCCCTGCCAATCGTGCTCAAGCGGGTACGGTCTTGTATGACACACTATGTAGGGAGGAACATCCATATAAGTTGTTGATTAGTAATGAGACAACTCACAGAAATCAAGTTAAATTGGAATGGTGGAACATATAAGACATTGTGGAGTGTAAATATGGGTGCAACACCTATAGTCCCATCATGCTTAGCTGTGAATTTATAACCATTAGGTAAAGTAACAAAGATGTCATGACAAGGAAACAAGGTAGTGAAAACTTTTGGATTACCACTTATGTGATTCGTATGACCGGAATCGACTATTCAGGAAGTAGATTTAGGAAAAGAAGAATAAGAGGTAGTCAAGGTAATAGGATTAGTAGAACCCAAGAAATTTTGTATTTAAGAGGAATAACCGGAGAAACTACCAAACCCGATTGACTTGAAGTTGAATTCAAAGTAGCGGATGCTACCATGGTAGCGTTATTGTTGCTTATGAGTTGTGTGTGGAGTAGGGATAACAATTGCTAACAGTGGTTCTAGCATTCGCAAGTTGACTATTGTTCTGAGCATTACCATGAGATGGTCTAGTTTCTGACCCAATTTCCAGAATAGGTGCAGCAGCTCCATTTGTAGCTATGGCATTTACAAAGGGTTTTTGATGGTCTCGATTACTTTGCCCCTTGTTGTAGTGTTTGTACCTTGGTGGATAGGCAGGAAGCTTATAACATTTGTGGATCATATGACCGGTTATTCTGTAATGAATCCATAAAGGAAAATCATGTTTTTTCCCTTTATTTCCTTGCTTATTGCTCTCAGGAGCCTTTTTCAACATGGCCACTTCATTGGTTTGTTAGTTCGTGGCATTAAGAGCCCTTGTCACAAATGCTTGCTTTTCCTATTGAGAGACCTTAAAATAGACGCCATTTAGGTTTGCCAAAGGATCAATAAGCAAAATTTCTTCTTGGGCGGAGAAGGATTTCTGGCGTCCCATTTGAAATGTAACCACTTGGTCTTGTTGTTAGGCAGCCACCGCCCTTTTATTAAGATCGCATCGACAAAGTCCACAATCAAAATATACAAGAGGCTTGTACCCTGCCAACTCACTCTGTAAACCCTTGCGTTTGGAATAATGCGAACTGACGCTCTATCCCTCTTGCTTGAAATTAGCAATTATATGTTCGAGCTCGAAGACATGTGGCATATTAGTTTTACCTTGTCTCTCGTTGATCTCATACCATACTTCTTTGCACGAGTGACAAAACATGATTGTGCTACTAATTTCTCTTGAAACAGTATTAAACAACCCACACAAAATCATATCATTGCAACGTTTCAATTTCAATCGAGCAGCTAGTGGTTGAGTTGGTTTTGGTAATTCTCCGGTGACCGAAGGAAATTTGTTCTTGGCGCTAAGAGCCACTATCATTGATCTAATTTAGATTCTGCTCTGGTTGGATATGCGAAGATGTAATAATAGTTTTAAATATTTATATTAAATACATAAGTTATGAATACTTGAAATTTCAATATATACTTTAAGGTACTTCAGTTTTAAATATTTTATCACATAAGCATCTCATGTCGGAAATTTTTTAAATTTTGTAGCAATTTGACTAATTTTATATCCAAAATATTAATATAATATATGATTAAAATAATATATATAAGCCAAGTCAATCTTTTCAACAAAAATTCAGTAAATCAATTCTAATGTCTAAAATCACGTATAATCTTAATATTTTTTTTTCCTAAAGAATTAAATATTAATAAAAATACTTATAAATTGTCGAAATCATATTCCACTTTGACATTTTCCAACAAAAGTTTATTGAAATTTAGAAGAAAGCTACTTGTTGATAAAATTTAAAATTTCAATTATCAAGTGATAAACATTTTAAATCTCAAAGTACCCTACTGTATGTTTTGAAATATAAGAGCACCTATGTAATATATGGTTAAAGCTCAAGATATTTCAATATAATTTCCCAATAATAAACATATTAGTATTTAATAGGTGTTTCGAGATTTTTTGGTTGGGTTCTTGAGGGTGGAACGAGGCTCAAGTTCCTTGTCCATCTTGTGAGGTCCCTTCCTTTATTTATAGGGGAATGTATGCTTAGGCAGCGAGTAATGGGGGTTGAGTACCGCCTGCCTCTTCAGCTAATGGGGACATTGATGATTTCTAGAGGTGAGGTTATCTAGGTGGTGTGTTTAAGGAGGCGGCAATGGCCCCTAGGCCCCGTGTTGCCTGATGGCGGTTATGCTGGGAGGCGGTAGTGGCTTCTGGGCCCTGTACCGCCTGGTGGCGGTTATGCTGGGAGGCGGTAGTGGCTCCCGGGCCCTGTACCGCTTGGTGGAGGTTATGTTGGGAGGCGGTAGTGGCTCCCGGGCCCTGTACCGCCAGGTGGTCACTTTTGTATTCATCAGTTAGCCCCCCACTTTGAGGTCAAAGTTTCTTTAACTTCAAAGTTTATAAATACCCCTTCATACTCTCATCCTTTGGGTATTCCCTGTCCCTTTCATTCTCTAAGTAGTACCTTAAGAGTGGATTATGGAGGATATAACTCGTGAAATGTTATCTTGGCTTCCTGCCAAATCTCTTTTAAGGTTTTGCTGTGCCTCCTCTGAATTTTATGGTTTACTTACCGATGGTGACTTTGTTAAGAAACAGTCTTTCCGTGCTCTTGAGCGTGATGCTGATGGAGTTTTGTTACAACCAGAAAGCGAGTATTCTTGCGATAATTTGGGGGCCTTTTCCTCTGCCGGGGATTTTTCTCCAGTTATGACGCCCGAGGTAACGGAGGTGCTGACGGACAATATCAGAGTTCTCGGCGTTCAGGGTGGTTTGATATTGTACCGAGACTATAATCTTTCCAAATTGTTCGTGTGTAACCCCGCCTTGGGCATACGCCAGTTGGTGGCGTTGCCTGATGGTATTTTAACGGGCTGTCTCGATGCCCCTTTAAATCTAGTGTTTGGGTGTTTTGACTCTACTTCTGAGTTCGGGTTCTACCTTTTCCTTATGACGATGGACTTGCCCTATCCCTGCCACGGCTTTTGGCCTACCGCGTACCAGGTGTATTATTGGCAGGGCGATTGGAGTTTTTGGGGAAGCCTAGACGTAGGTCCCCGAAATATATTTCTTATGGACCACGTTTGCTTGCGTGGGGAGCTTTTCTTTTTGTCTAACTGGGGCCATTATATTGATGGTAGCAATAACCGCCCATATGCAGTTCATTGGAATACCGAGACAGGGGCCGTTCATAACATGACGGTTTAGGACAATCTGTCCTCGAGTCGAGATGCAAAGATTTCGAGGTGGCGGGAGGTGACCACCGGGCCCCCTTCACTGTGCCTGATAACGCTCCGGAGTCCAGTGTTTACCATCTGCACGCTGACTAATGTGGAAGATCCTTCTTCTTGGATCAGGCAGGAGCAGTTATTTGTTCAGCTGCCTTTGTCTGGAGGTCGATGGGATCCAGCTATTACAAGCTTCGCTGTGTCAAAAGAAGACCTGACGTTTACCGCACGCAATCAGGTGTTCCAGTGCGCCCTTCGTGGAGACCATCGTGGCCGTCTGGTTTTCTTGGGACACTACCAGGGGGAATACCATACGCAGCTGTTTCCATATTCGAGCTCTTTGTTTCGTTGTGGGAATGATCCCATGATTCTTCATCCCCCGTTTGGGTAGGTCATGGAAATGGTTGGAAGGTCTTTTAAGTTTTTATTGTACACTACTTTTGGTGATGTTGTTGTATTATCAAAACTCGGTGTGATGAAATTTTGTTGTAATATGTATGGATACTCTTGTTATATATAATCATCAGTATTCTTGTTATGGTTTGGTACTTTGTTGTGCTTGCTTGTGTTTGAGTGGGCTTATTACCGGCACCTCTTTGGCTGAGATGCAAACAACCGTCATGGTGTTAGACGGGACAAAAATTGCGGGCTCTCAAACTGGTGAGAGTCGACCGCACGTCCCTGATGTTAGATGGGACACACAACTGCCCCCGTGTTAGATGGGGCCAAAAAACTGCGGGCTCTCAAACTGGTGAGAGTTTACCACCCGTCCCTGATGTTAGAAAGGACACATAACCGCCCCCATGTTAGATGGGGCCAAAAAACCGTGGGCTCTCAAACCGGTGAGAGTTTACCACCCGTCCCTGATGTTAGATGGGACACACAACCGCCCCTGTGTTAGATGGGAAACATAACCACCCCCGTGTTAGATGGGGCCAAAAAACCACGGGCTCTCAAACCGGTGAGAGTTTACCGCCCGTCCCTGATGTTAGATGGGACACACAACCGCCCCGGTGTTAGATGGGGCCAAAAAACCGCGGGCTCTCAAACTAGTGAAAGTTTACCGCCCGTCCCTGATGTTAGAGGGGACACATAACCGTCCCCGTGTTAGATGAGGCCAAAAAACCGCGGGCTCTCAAAACGGTGAGAGTTTACCGCCCGTCCCTGATGTTTGACCGGACACATAATCGCCCCCGTGTTAGATGGGGCCAAAAAACCGTGGGCTCTCAAGCCGGTGAGAGTTTACCGCCCGTCCTTGATGTTAGACGGGACACATAACCACCCCCGTGTTAGATGGGCCAAAAAAACCGCGGGCTCTCAAACAGGTGAGAGTTTACCAACCGTCCCTGATGCTAGATGGGACACACAACTGCCCCTGTGTTAGATGGGACACATAACCGCCCCCGTGTTAGATGGGGCAAAAAAACCGCGGGCTCACAAACCGGTGAGAGTTTACCGCCCGTCACTGATGTTAAATGGGACACACAACTGCCCCCGTGTTAGATGGGGCCAAAAAGCCGCGGGCTTTCAAACCGGTGAAAGTTTACCGCCCGCCACTGATGTTAGATGGGACACATAACCGCCCCCGTGTTAGATGGGGCCAAAAAACTGCGGGCTCTCAAAACGGTGAGAGTTTACCGCCCGTCCCAGATGTTAGACGGGACACATGACCACCCCCGAGTTAGATGGGGCCAAAAAACTGCGGGCTCTCAAGCCGGTGAGAGTTTACCGCCCTTCCCTGATGTTAGACGGGACACATAACAGCCCCCGTGTTAGATGGGGACAAAAAACCGCGGGCTCTCAAATCGGTGAGAGTTGACCGCCCGTCCTGGATGTTAGATGGAACACGCAACCGCCTCCGTGTTAGATAGGACACATAACCGCCCCCGTGTTAGATGGGGCCAAAAAACCGCGGGCTCTCAAGCCGGGGAGAGTTTACTGCCCGTCCCTGATGTTAGATGGGACACACAACCGCCCCAATTTTTGATGGGGCCAAAAAATCGCAGGCTCGCAAACCGGTGAGAGTTTACCACCCGTCCCCGATGTTAGATGGGACACATAACCGCCCCCGTGTTAGATGGGGCCAAAAAACGGCGGGCTCTCAAACCGGCGAGAGTTTACCGCCCGCCCCGGATGTTAGACGGGACACACAACCGCCCCCGTGTTAGATGAGGCCAAAAAACCGCGGGCTCTCAAACCGATAAGAGTTCACCGCCCATCCCTGATGTTTGATGGGACACATAACCGTCCCCGTGTCAGATGGGGACAAAAAACCGTAGGCTCTCAAACCGTTGAGAGTTTACCATCCGTCCCTGATGTTAGATGGGACACACAACCACCCCCGTGTTAGATGGGACACATAACCGCCCCCGTGTTAGATGGGGCCAAAAAACCACGGGCTCTCAAACCGGTGAGAGTTTACCGCCCGTCCCTGATGTTAGATGGGACACACAACCGCCCCCGTGTTAGATGGGGCCAAAAAACCGCGGGCTCTCAAACCGAAGGGAGTTTACCGCCCGTCCCTGATGTCAGTTGGGACACACAACCGCCCCCGTGTTAGAAGGGACACACAACCGCCCCCGTGTTAGATGGGGCCAAAAAACCGCGGGCTCTCAAACCGGTGAAAGTTTACCGCCCGTCCCTGATGTTAGATGGGACACATAACCGTCCCCGTGTTAGATGAGGCCAAAAAACCGCGGGCTCTCAAAACGGTGAGAGTTACCCGCCCGTCCCTGATGTTTGACGGGACACAGAATCGCCCCCGTGTTATCAGTCCGGGTTTTGATCTGAAATTTCAGCAAATTTGATCTATATACAGCTCAAAGTAATCAATCTTGATCGGATTTCAGCATTTCCAGATCATCCGTTGAATACAAAATTGATCAAGATCAATTCAGACTTGATTCTCACATTGATCTTGGAAATTTCAGTGAATGTTTTGATCATAATTGGAGGTTGTGTTGCTTTAATTCAAACCAAAGAAGATCAGCTCAAATTCAATCAAAATTTGGAACATCTTGTGGTTGAAAATAGAGATCAAAACCAGCACTTAAAAGTGTCGATCAAGTGCAGTTTCGGTACAAGAAATCTATTCAGCATTGCTTGTAGATCCGATCCACCGATCAGTGTGCAAAAATCAGGAAAATCATGGTTGATGGTGTAAGAACCAGATCTGGAGCTGGTGGAGCAAATGCAACCGGTTCAAATTTGGATTTCGTTGCTGTAGTTACGGGCCATACAATGGCTGGACCTCAAACTGCGACTAAGGAAGACCTCCACGAGTTGCAGCAAGGTTTTAATTAGAAAATGGATCAAATTTTGGCATTGTTGATGGACAAAGATGCAAAGGATGCAAAGGTGCAGGACCGATTGCAACAAATTGAAGAAAAGATTGAGCACTTGCAAGACCGAGTTGATAAACGGGGAGAAAACGATCAAGACAAGGATCAACCTGTGCCACAACAATTACAAGCTTTGGATGAAAAGATTAGTGACAAGGTGCAACATCAACTTCAAGACATTGATGGCAGGATTGATGCTTATTTAAACCGAAACTTACAGCATTTTGAAGAAAGGTTTAATGAGATCAACAAACAAGCAATTGATGCACGAGTAAGTGAACAATTGGCATCATTGCAAAACCAAGCACAAGGGATGAATGTAGGAGCAAATGGAGGAGGATTGTTGCCTTTACGCCAGATTTTGAGATCTTTAAACATGCCTCAAACGCACACTGTAGTACCGAAGCAAGCTGATGCAGACCCGAAGCAAACCTGTGCAGACCGAGCTCATATTTCACGGAATTTCATCAACATTGATGGCCCGCATGATAAGCTAAAGATCCGAGACAAAGCCGAGATGTAAGTATGATTTTTGGACCAAAAGATCGTCCTCCCGATCCACCCTATCGACCTGCAGTACAGAACCGAGTGCACGCTGCTGAAACAGCTCAGGACGCCTCTTATGGGAATGGACGCAACGGCTTTCGACAACCTCGAGTTCAACTTGAAAATTTCGATGGGAAGCAACCTCACTCGTGGATAAGAAGATGCGAGCGGTATTTCCATTTCTATTCTATTCCCGATGACGACAAGGTGGACTTGGCCGCAGTTTATCTCCAAGGTGATCATGAAGTATGGTTTTACAGTCTATTGAGGAGCACTCCCGCGCTTACTTGGGACGGGTTCGTGACCGAGTTATGTGAGCGCTACGGTGATGAAGAGGTGGGTGATGTTGTGGAAAGCTTCAACAAATTAACTCAAGTCACTTCTGTGAAGGACTATATGACGAAATTCGAAAATCTCCGAGCAAGTATGATTACAATCGCACCTCGAGCCCTCGAGTCCTTTTATGTCTCAAGCTTCATCAGTGGGTTGAAACCGAAAATCAAGAACTTGGTGAAGGCCCTTGAACCTACTTCCTTGTCTCAAGCCTTTGCGAAGGCAAAATTGATTGAGGCTTCCGACGTATCATTTCTTGATCGGCCAAAGCATCGAGAAGAGCACTTCCAACATCATCATAAGGGGATTGAACACAGGAAATGGGATGAGCATAAAGAACCCCGAAACATTGAGAAGGTGTCCTGAAACCGTTGTTTTAGATGCCATCAACCTTATGTACCCGGTCATAGGTGAGACCCTAAGCTTCTCATGATGGCAAGAGGGGTTGATATTGAAGAGGAACTCGGAAGTGAAGACGATAACGCTGAAAATGAGGGGTCCGAGCATGGAAGCGAGGATGAAATGGATCCGATAGCTCAAAGGAAAGAATTGCATGACCTCACTATGAAGCTGTACAAGTCCAAAAAACTTCAGTTTCGGAAGGGCGACGCCTCCAACAAATGAATTCCAAGACTCGTTTTCTTCCATTCTTGAGAACAAGAATGTTTTCAAGGGGAAGGGAATGTTACAAATTGGAATCCGAGGCTTGAATTTTAAATCGGCATTTGAGCGGGAAACTAAATTGGCGGCAGAATCTGTTATAAGCTGTTAAGTTGTTGCTGTTCTACACCTAGGCTGCTGCTGCGTGATCTTACTGCTATTGTTGGTTAAAATTGGTGCCAATATTATCACATACCAATACTACTTAGTTAGAATAAAATTCTAGATTGTTCTTGGTGGCTTTGTCTTACTTAGCTTGTTATAAATAAGTGAACTACTGTAATGTTGAGCATCCAATCAATGAAAAATGTGAACAATATCTCATTTGAGATTTAAACTCTTTCCCATCTCCTTTTCCCTTCTTTCTCTCATCTAACTCTAAAATTCTATCTTCTCATCTCAATTTCACATTCTTTCTCATCTCAAATTCTCAACCTATTCCGCATTTTATATTAGTTTACGATTGAGGTTCGAGCTCGAGCGTAACAAAGGGTGAAAGAGCCACTAGAAGGGGTAAGAGGGTGGTTACCGAAGAAGGAGAAGGACCTCCCAAGAAGGTCACTCGATCAAGGAAGTCCCGAGCAGAGGCTCTTGCACCAGGCAGTGACTTGGAGGTGCCTCATCCATCCAGGGTCGCTCTTGAGGTGCTTATAGTGCAGGCGTCTCCCGCTGTTGAGAGATCCTCTTCACCTTCTAGTGGTAGGGGACCACCTACCTCTGTATCTCAGCAAGGTGACAAGGGAACCTCAGCTGTACCCCGTTCTGAGGCGGTTCCAATAACCGCGGTCATTGCGAAAGGGGAACCCAGGACTACGCCAATCGTTACCGTGGCTGCACCTGGGACTACCGTGGTTGAGGCTGATGTTACCGTGGCCGAAGCTCCTCTCGTCGTACCGTCAGGCGCCTCTCTGCAAGGGATAGAGGTGGGTCCACCGCTTGAAGAAAGGGGGGAAAGGAGAGGGCCCTTAGAGGTGCCGGTCGAGGTGCCAGAGCCTGCCTTAGTAGAGACAGCAGGGTTAGTGTCCCTACCCCAGAGAGGAGGTTCTACCAGGATCTCGCCTCAGCCGCCAGAATTGCTGCAGGAGGCGGTGGCAGACGTCCGCCCCGTCATACAGGTAGAGGACAGTCTTCTCCCCTCCTTCCGTGTCGATTCATCAGCTCCGGGGACCCCCGCTGACGTCCCTCCCAAACCACAAGGGGAGATCCCTGGGGAAGACAGAGCTTCTACTGACAATGGAGCAACGCCTGAGTGTTCTACTCGTCCCTCTCCTTACCAGCTCCTCAGCGACATCCAACGTGTGGTTTCGCCAGCTCTTCCATCTAGGGGTCCTCAGGTCGTGACTCGGGAACACGGCAGTCGATTACGTTGCCCTAGTAACAATTATATGTTATACTTTTAAGTTGTTATTATATTAACCACATACTTTGGTGTTTTGCCTTTCAGGTTAGTTCCCTTTCTGCTGCCCTGGTCTCGGGGTGGCTTCGCGAGCAAGAAGCTGCTGCGCAGGAATTGTCTCTATTACGAGAAGAGAAAAGGAAGGCGGTAGAGACCTCCGATAGATCCGAGAGGGAAAGACTGGGACAAGCCGAGCTCACAGCAAGGATGAAAAGGGAGAAGGAAGTGTCGGATGCTGAGGCCCAAAGGTTGAGGGAGGAGTTGTCTTCTCAGCGAACGCGTTCAGAGGAAATCCTAATCGAAGCTCAGCATGCTCGGACCGAGGCTGCGGAGGCGGTCTCTCGCTTTAAAGAGAGCCCCGAGTTCTAGTCCTTGACGAGCGCCCATTACTGGGAGGGCTTCGCCTCAGGCCTATCGACCCTCGCTCAACGCTTATCACGCCTTTATCCTCAGCTTAGTAGAGAAGCCCTTCAGCAGGTGGTGGACTAGCTCCACCAGGACATCATCCGTTTGCGAGGAGGTGCAAGCGGTAGTTAGGCCTCTCCTTCTCTTTTTTGTGTTAATTATACGCCCACTTTCTCCTATTTCTTCTTGTATATGTGAAGAGAGAGCCGGGGGGGGGGGGGGGGATACCCCTTTTTGTCGTGCCCCCCATTATTTTTTGGCCAATGTATTTACTTATATGTAGTAGTGTTTAGAGGCGATAGTTCGCCTGTAGCCTTGTCGAATGTATATTTTAGCAAGCACAATGGTATTTTGTTGTATATTGCCTTATATATATGTACGTGCTTCCTTTTGTTTAACTTGGCTTCCTATCGATGATATTGACTCGATCTCTAAGGAAGCATCGTTTATTTATGTACTGGGGGTACCGCCCCAGGTTCCCTAAAATATGACTTACACAACATCAGTACACGTTTGATATTTTACATACTTATTACCGGAATTACCTAACTAAACGTAGTATCTTTTAAGATTCTTGATGTTCTATACTCGGGGCACCGAGGAACCGTCTAGGCGCTCTAGTTTGTAACTTCCCTCTCCTAGCTTCTGAACCACACGGTAGGGCCCTTCCCAATTTGCAGCAACCTTGCCGGTTCCGACCCCCTGGGCCGGGGTATTTGCCCGTCGTAGGGCTAAGTCCCCTACCTATAAACTTCTCGTCCTTAGACGCTTATTATAGTATTGAGACATTCGTTGCTTTTGGGCCACAATTTGAAGAAGGGCATCCTCCCTAACCTCGTCTACAAAGTCCAGAGCGCACCTTCGCTAATCTTCATTGCGCAGACAATTATAATGCTGTATGCGGCAACTGGGTTCTCCCACCTCCACTGGGATCACGGCTTCGGCCCCGTAAGTTAGCATGAACGGGGTTTCCCCAATAGCCGCACGGTAAACCGTCCGGTGTGCCCATAGTACACTGGGCAATTCTACCACCCATCTTCCCTTAGCTTCATCTAGCCTTCTTCGAAGCCCGTTCAGTATCTGCTTGTTCTCCGACTCCGCTTGCTCGTTGCTCTGAGGATAAGCAACGGCGGTAAAATGAAGAGCGATGTTCATGCGTTGGCAGTATGCTCGGAATCGTGGTGACGCGAATTGCATTCCGTTGTCAGTGATAATGGCTCTAGGGATTCCAAAACGTGTTATGATGTTCTTCCAGAGAAACTGCCACGTTGCGCTGTCTGTGATCCGAGCTAAAGCTTCGGCCTCCACCCACTTGCTGAAATAATCTACGGCGACGATCAAGAATTTTCTCTGTCCGCTGGCTAAGGGGAAAGGTATGGGGTCAACGATGGGTTGTAGCGGCGCAGCAGGAGCATGGATGAGCGGCGTGAACCTCTGGCATTTGTCGCATTTCCGCACAAGGGTGCCAGCATCCTTTCTCAGGGTGGGCCAAAAATACCCGGCCCTTAGCACCATCCCGGCTAAAGCTCGTTTTCCAATGTGGATTCCACATATTCCCTCGTGGATTTCCCTTAGGACGTAATCCCCTTCTTCCGGCGTTAAACATTTTAATAAGGGATGCGTGAATGACCGTTTGTATAGCTGTTGGCCAATGAATGTAAAACGCACCGCGCTCCTTTTCAGCCTTCGTGCTTCCACCTAATCTGAGGGTTTCGCGTTGTGAAGGATGAAGTCCAAAATTGGACGCATCCAATTAGTGTCATGCTGTACCTGCATTACATCTAGGGGTGTGGGCTTGTCCACATATTTAACCTAGGATTCGTGCATACGGATGCGCCCATTGAGGTCCCTTCCTCCAGTACTAGCAAGGCGGCTGAGTTCGTCAGCGCGATGATTGCTTTCTCGAGAAATGCCCTGTATGTTAAAGCCTTGAAATTTGGAGGCCTTAGCTCTAACCAGCTCCAAGTATCGGGATAGGTGTGGCTCCTTGACTCCATAACTGCCCGTGACTTGGTTCACTACCAATTTCAAGTAGCTTTGCGCTTCTAGGTAAGTTGCTCCGGCGGCTTTGGCTAGGTCCATGCCCAGCAGCAGCGCTTCGTACTCGATTTCGTTGTGAGTTGCATAAAAATTTAACCTTATTGCATGTTCCACCTGCTCCCCGTCGGGGTTGATTAGTACTATGCCCGCGCCTCGGCCTTCTGAATTTACAGACCCATCCACAAACATTTTCCAGGCGGCTATCTTTCCCAGAGGGTCTGCCGGTCCAGGTGCCCCAATCTCGAAGCCACATTCTACTAGGAAATTGGCCAAAGCTTGGGCTTTAATGGCTTTACAAGGCTGATAGTGTATATCGTATTCAGAGAGTTCTACCGCCCACTTGAGCATGCGTCCTGAGCAATCCAACTTGGAGAGCAGCTTTTTGAGAGGCAGGTTGGTGAGTACCTTGATATTGTGAGATTGGAAGTAGGGCCTTAGCTTATGTGCCCCGGTGACCAGGGCCAAGGCGGTTTTTTCGATTGCAGGGTACCTCTTTTCTGGGTCTTTGAGGGTTTGACTTACAAAGTATACCGGGAGTTGCCATCCTTGTCGGTCAGCGATTAACACTGCACTCGTGGCGTTTTCTGAGATGGCCAGGTAGAGACTCAGCTTCTCGCCCGGCTCAGGAGAGGTGATCACCGGGAGGTGGACCAAATGCTGCTTCAGTTGTTCAAAGGCGCGCGTGCATTCCTCATCCCAGGAAAAAGGCCATTTCCCTCGTAACACTTTAAAGAATGGCAAAGCCTTTTCCGCAGCTCGGCTGATGAATCGATTGAGTGAGGCCGTGCAACCGGCCAGCCTTTGTACATCTTTGGGGCAACGCGGTGGCTTCAGATCGAGTATGACCTGTACCTTTTTGGGGTTTGCCTCGATCCCTCGAGAATTTACGATGAAGCCCAAGAATTTCCCGTCGAGTACGGCAAACGAAGACTTTTCCGGGTTCAGCTTCATGTGGTACTTCCGAAAGGCCTCCTAACCCTCTCTCAAATCTGAAACATGGTCCAACTTACGCTTCGACTTAACTATCATATCGTCCACATAGACCTCCATGTTGCGCCCTACCTGGGGGCGAAGACTTTGTTAACCAGCCTTTGGTAAGTAGCTCCTGCGTTTTTAAGCCCAAATGGCATTACTTTGTAGCATTACATGCCTTCTGCCGTGATGAAAGCCGTTTTTTCTTCGTCAGCGGAATGCAGTTGAATCTGGTGGTATCCGGAAAAGGCGTCCATGAAGCTAAATAGCTCGCAGCTTGCCGTGGAGTCCACTAACCTGTCTATTTTAGGTAGGGGTTAAGAGTCCTTAGGGCAGGCTTCGTTGAGATCTGTAAAATCCACACACATTCTCCAGCTTCCATTATATTTCTTTACTAACACCACATTGGCCAACCATTCGGGGTATAACACTTCCCGTATAAACCCGGCTTGAGATAGCTTTTTAACCTCAGCTTTGATGATCTCATTGCGCTCGGTGCAAATGGTGTCTTATCATCTCGTACGTTGAGTTGATGAGTGATTACTTCGGGCGGTATTCCGGGCATTTCACTAGTAGCAAAAGCGAAAACGTCCCGGTATTGTCTCAAGAGTTCCCCAATTTCTTCACGCAGATGTCTAGGGAGGGAGGTGCCCAAGTAGGTGTAACATCCCAGTCGCAGCTCATATTTCTCTAAGGGCGGAGGGGAAGGGCGCGCCTCAGGAAGAGAGCCCAGTTCGAGTGGTTCGGCTGTCATGACTGTCAGGCTAGAAAAGGTATCATAATAGTCTGAGATCGTGCCGTGCCTCCCTCGTATTGTCATGACGTTCCCGGTGTCTGATTCAAACTTCATTGCTAGGTGATAGGTAGACACTACTGCCTTCAAACGGTTCAGGGAGGGCCTCCCTAAGATCACGTTGTAAGAAGAGGGAGCGCCAATAACAAGGAACTCTATCTTGACCGTCCGTCGCTCCTGTTT
Organism: Simmondsia chinensis; assembly: GCA_018398585.1. Classification (NCBI taxonomy): domain Eukaryota; kingdom Viridiplantae; phylum Streptophyta; class Magnoliopsida; order Caryophyllales; family Simmondsiaceae; genus Simmondsia; species Simmondsia chinensis. Next base: position 29,696,989 of record JAGTTD010000007.1, on the reverse strand, counting down.
GTTTCTGAAAATGGTGGACAGCGTTAGCCTGCCCCGTGGCAGGATGGGCGCTCCGGTGAAGCCCACGACGGAGTACGGTGCAGGTGATAGTGTACTGAGTGGCATCCCCATTTTGTTACAGCAGTTCAAAAGTAGGATATCTGCAGAACTGCCCTGATCCACCAGTATTCTACGTACCGTGTGTTTGTTGATATCGGCCGAAATCACAAGGGGGTCCTCTTGCCGAGCGTCCACACCTCAGGTGTCTTCCCTGGTGAAGCTAGTACATCGGGGCGCGTCTTGGGACGCATCCCTTTCCCCGCTCAGAGTTTCCATCCTCTCCCCTAATATGGGGGGAACTACCTTTGAGGCGACGGTGGCGACGACTTTGGCCATTGCGTCCTTGGAACCTTTTTCGCTACCACTTGCGGCTCGGGCCTTTCTAGTCTTCTTCTTTTTTAACGCTGCGTATTCCTCCCATTGGCCGGTACGCTCGGCTTCCTTGAGGCGGAAGTCCAAGCCCCGACACTTGGCCGTGTCATGGGTAGAAACTTGGTGATATGCACACCAGACCGCCCCACCACCATCAGGCGGAGTGGGGTCCTGGCCCTTGGATGGTCCCTTCGTTTCTACTTCTAAGAGCTGGCGAGGCACGGGCTGCTGATTCTGAGTTCGGAAGGCAGGCGCATTCGGTTTTCTGACCTGTCGGGCATTACCCTGGGGCGGCCTTGGCGGTCTCTTGGTCCTGGAGACACCTGAGTCATTTCGGTTCGGGGCTTTATCTGCATAACGTCCTCTGCTAGAATATACTTATTGGCCTTTCTCCATAATTCGTCGATGGTGGGGGGCGGCCCCTTGGCCAACGCGAACTTAAAGTTGGAGTTCTGCAATCCGTTAATAAAGGCTTTAATGGCCGTTTCGTCAGACAAGGTGGCGACATCGATCATGGCCCGTGTAAACCGTTTCACATAACTCTTCAAGGGCTCAGTCTCATACTGTTGCAACTTGAGGAGATGCGCCGCCGTCCTCCTCCTTCTCTTATTACTAACAAAGTGAAGAACGAACCTTTCGGAGAGGTCCGTGAAGCTACCCACAGAAGAGTTTGGAAGGGAGGCAAACCAGTTTTGGACAACCCCCTTCAAGGTAGCGGGAAAACATTTGCACCAAATGTCCTCCCCCACGTCCTGTAGATACATCCGGGCCATAAAGCAGGCCAAGTGATCTTCAGGATCCTGTGTTCCATCAAATAAATTGATGTTCGGAACTTTTACCTTCCCTACTGGGGCTGACAAAATCCGGGACGAGAAGGGCGAGTGAGTTCCCGGCACCACGTAAGAGGTGGCTGGTCTGGGGGTTCCCCTGGATTCCCTCCTGGTTTGCGTGAGGCGGGCGCTTGGCGTAGAGGCGGTGGCCCCACTCATGTCTTGAGCTTTTGTCCGCGGGGATGCCGTGGTGGAATGGTCAGGCTCTGTCATGTATTCGGTATTGGCTGGTGTATGTGAGAAGAACTGGTGGATTTGTTGTTGGAGCTACTCAAATTGGCCTCGTGTTACATAATCGGGGTGATGGCGCCCCCCGTGAGCGGTAGATCGACTGGTGTTTGACATGGGAAAAGTTAGTACTGCCCTTCCCACAGACGGTGCCTATTGTTTCGGGATTTTTTGGTTGGGGTCTTGAGGGTGGAACGAGGCTCAAGTTCCTTGTCCATCTTGTGAGGTCCCTTCCCTTATTTATAGGGGAATGTATGCTTAGGCAGCAAGTAATGGGGGTTGGGCACCACCTGCCTCTTCAGCCAATGGGGGCATTGATGATTTCTAGAGGTGGGGTTATCTAGGTGGGGTGTTTAAGGAGGCGGCAATGGCCCCTAGGCCCTGTGTTGCCTGATGACGGTTATGCTGGGAGGCGGTAGTGGCTTCTGGGTCCTGTACCGCTTGGTGGCGGTAATGCTGGGAGGCGGTAGTGGCTCCCGGACCCTGTACCGCCTGGTGGTCACTTTTGTATTCATCAATAGGTATAATATAAAATTAATAATTTAATGTTACTTTACTAATATAATTATTTTCTTTATTTATTATATAATATACATAATCATTGCCTTCCATTACATATATAGCTATTTTCAGTTTGGAAAAAAAGCCAGGTTGTGGTGAGTGTCAGGCGAGTGGAGCAGCGGCGACTGTTCGTAGCAAATCTCAAAAGGAAAGATGAGCGCAAGATATTTGTTGGTGTCAACTTGTTAGCTAAAGGACACCATAAATGAAATATTATATTATTATATTTTGGGTAAAACAGTACAAATCCTTTATATCCTAAAAGACTAGAACTATACAGATGAGCAAATCCAATTACTTGAAAATAATTGGATAAAAAGAATAATAATAATGTTATAAAATCATAGAGATATTATACTCTATAAAAAGAGAATAAAAAGATAAACCCAAATGAGCTTGAAGAAAAACAAAAATATTTTTTATAAGAACTGGAGAACCGAAGAATAATTATCTTAATATTTTATTAATATTATTTTCCTTCTCAATTCTCAACTCTTTCATCAATTCTCACTCATTTCTCTCACTGCAGCTTTTTCATTCATTTTGCTTTCTTTTCTTCATTTTGCATCACTGTGTTCTTATATATATATGTACATATATAAATTGATGAGTCATGCTAAAGTATGACACGCATAGTACGCGTGTCATATATGTGTGTGTGTGTATATATATATATATATACACATGTATATAAATATCTTTTACATAAGTTTTAATTTTTTTAGGATATTTAATAATATCCAAACTCGACTTTAAAAATTGTACCCGAAAATTATCCAGTATTTGTAACACTCCCCCTTTGGATATTTTCTGTTATAATGGGACACAGTGTCCAAGCTAAATACGCCTGCCTCGTTAAAAACCTTATTAGGAAAACCCAGTGGGAAAAAACCATAGCGAAGAGAAAAAGGGTACGACTCATATTTAACTCCCTCTCATGTGATTATATTAGTAAGGGGTGTTTCTAAGTCAATGCATATCAATCTTATGAACTAATTTCTCAAAAGTTGATGTTGGTAATGCTTTCATGAATAAATCTGCCCGGTTCTCACTTAAGCGAACTTGTTGAACATTTATCTCACCTATCTTCTAAAGCTCGTGTGTAAAGAAGAACTTCGGTGAGATATATTTAGTTCTGTCGCTTTTCTTAAAATATGTGCGGGACATAACACTCTTGAAAGTGTATATTGTCCGAGTTATATACGCTTCTTGAACTGCCTTGTAGAAAAAACCTTTTGCCAGGAAAAAACCCAGTGGGAAAAACCATAGCGAAGGAAAAAGAGTACAGTACGTGGCTAACTCTTCTTCAGGAGTGCACATTAATCAAGGCAGTCTCGGCATTGGCGAATGCCAATTTTGTGCCAATTTTTTAAAAATTTGTTGTAGACAATGTTTTGACGAGTAACTCCTCCAGGCGAACATGTACTTCATCTTTCTTTAGGAAGCTTGAGAGTAAAAGAATTTCTTTGAAATGCACTTCATTCCGTCAGCTTTCTTTAGTTTGAATAATGCAAACTTGCCTTCATATGGTATTGTTGGACATTCCTTGATCGTTGAAGGCTCATAAAATGTGTTGGATCGAGGTCCTTGACAATACCCATTCTTTATTTGCTCATAAAGTGCAAACGTCTTAGTAGTAGCTGCAATTGTTAGTAAACTGCCAAAACATAGCAATATAGCTATATAACAATAGCATTTTTATCACTTACTGAATTTCGGTCAACTAAATAACCAATACTCACATAAAAAATTAATTGCAAGTTTGATATAACATAATCATGTACAGTGGTTGATCCATGAGGATGAACCTTTAACCACATGTCACATACTAGTGACAAGTTGACTAAAAAGGCCATACCTGGTTGTGTGACGACTATATTAATGCGCCAAATATACCAAGGCGTGATACTTCTAAGACCAATGATTCATTCGTTACCTCATTGAGGATCGAAAGAAGTCTTTAACTTTATCAAGGACTTAAACAAAATTGAGGTACTAAACAATATATTTAAAATATTTAAGTACCGTACACATATAAATTGACCAATAGAGTAATACTCTATCATATTAGTGCTCGATCTATAGGTCGAGACAAAATATTTCCTTTTCCGAGATCCTCAATCTCGAGTTCTTAGTTTAGGTGTATAACAGCTTCATTTGAATTCTTCAAGAAGTCATGATGATATTAACATATCTCTCTTTCAATTGATATGTACCGCGGTTTTGAATTATATACTTCTGGCATATTTGGTCATTTAGGGACTTTCATATAAATAATATATACAAATAAGTTGTTATAACATCTATAAGACGCATACAAAGACCACCAGATTAATTGCATCCATTCTTTGTACATGTATGTCCCATTTATTTCTGGTCTCTATAATAAACCTTGGGCTACAAATTATGCTTTTCACCACCTCATTATTTTTTGTAGCAACATTCATATGTAGCATATAGGTTTTACTCTTGAGGCATTTGAACTTCGGGTCCAAAAATTACACATGGCTAATTTTAGCCTGAATTGCGCCTTTCTATTTTAGTCAATCATTTCTTTGTTGGCATTCTTGAACAAGCTCTAGTTCAAGATTTTAACTTCTTTGATTAGGGAGTAGCTACTGTAAATACAAACATCTGATCAATTTTTCATTTCGGTTCCATTATATCCCATAATTCATAGAGATCACTTTATCATCATAATTTCAATAGTTTGACTATTTCAATTGCCTCAGGTACCTGATAATCTTGAGAAATTTTATTTATACATATTATTATCTCTACAGAGTTTTTCTCCTCAAGAGTTTCATAATAGAGTAACCAATCTTTTCTATTGCTCCATTTTCTTTCTCAAATTATATATTTGGAACCAATATATCTGGCATGCTTCTGGCGTGCAATTGATGCATTTTTCAATATATTAGAATATTGCTCGAATGGGATATTAAATCGAGTAGGAGCATCTATTGTGGGGACATATTATATGGTCACCCTCTTTCTATTAGTGAATATATTTATGAATTGGCTTGTAATAATTTACAAGTGAACAATTCTTTGAACTTCTGATTCAATGATGCATTCCACATAAATTCTCATTTTCCAACTTTCGTTTATCTCCTCCTGATTCTGGAAATCTTGTTTTATTAAATTTACAATAAGCAAATTATGCTGTAAAATATTTCCAGTTAAATATCTCCAGATATTTTATGCTTGACGGGAATTCAATCCCGTTATGAATTCCAAGTCCCCATGTTGGACCCATCTTTCATTATATAGGTGGAGTAATTGGGACATACGTTATATAATCAAAATACATAGATGGGATATATATATATGGTTCTTGTTAGAGACAAGCCATACTGAGGAGATGCATAATTAGTGCTGAAAATGTCATAGCATGTACTCATGTATAAGTATACAATAATAATGATCTAGCCATTCGTTATATGCGTTTAATCACGAATTTGACAGGACCATTATTAGTGATGTGGGTTATATGGTGTTCAACTGTAATTTCAATTGACATACAATAATTATTAAATTATTGGGATGTAAATTCTCCTGCATTGTCATGCAATCCATGACTTGAAATCATAGTCGGATTATTTATGAAAGGAGTTTCACAAATACCACATTACAAGTGGATTATTTACAAACATGTGACCCATAGGTAGAGGCCTCTATTAAGATCATATAACACCGAATCGGTCCACATGGTAAAATAATTAACCCACATATATCTCTTTTTGTATTTCTTTAAATACATGGGACACAAACTCAATTTCAATTGAGTATGATATAATAATCATTTTGCCTTTAGCATCACATTATGTTTTATCCAATATAAGAATCTTCTGGTTCTTTAATGAGTGTGAAAATTTCCAACGATTCTCTTAATCATATTTTATTGCCCAGATGACTCAAATAGTCATGCAATAAAGGAAAAGCCCTTGGGTCTGTTAACTTCTGGTTAACAATCCGAACAAGTATCTCGAAAGTAAATATTATTTCTGCAGGAAACCTGATATGTGCTCTTCTGGAGCCTTTAATTAAGTATTAAATAGAAAAGCTGAGAAATATAGCCATATCAATAATTGAAAATAAGTAGGTGGCATAGCCAACCATATAAATAACAAACGAGTAATAAAAGGTAGGCGGTTTAACCAGCTATGTATACGTAAAGTAGAAAATACAAAAAACTAAAATTTTTCTCTATCCTTAGTAAATAAGATCTCATATTGAATTGAATCGTTACCATTTTATAATGTTGAATAGATAAAACAACTATACACTTTGATTGTGGTTTAAATTTGTCCATCCTTGGTAATAACGCATATAAAAAATAATTCACACATATAACTAAGTATATGTTACATAAAATAGTAGATAGATGATAACATTCTAGTCTGTACATAGTAAGGCGGCATTATCAAATATATTTCATTATAAAATATAAGATACAAAAACACAAATGTTAGTCAATTGAAACATTTTCATCACTTATTAGATGATCAATTCTCTCACTAGGATCTTCGAAGGTATTAGAAATATCTGAATCTGTATCATTAAGCGGAGAATGATCTTCAGAAAAATTACTTTCTGGGAGCTTTTCTTTTCCTTTTAATGTTGCTCGCTAAAGGTCCACCAAGTGTTGGGTTGTATGACAGGTATGCATCCAATGACCTTTAATGTCGCATCGGGAGCAATCTGTTTCTAGATCATTTGACAAATTTCGTTCAGGGGATTTCTCTTTATTATTTTTCTCCTTGTCATTTGTGGACTTCTTAAAATTTGGCCCATTCTGGGTATCATAGTGCTAGTTATTATGACCGCGGCTATAGCCTCCTTTACAGCCACGACCACGTCCACGTCCAGGACCATGACCATGACCTCGACCACGTCTCTGATGGTCGTTTGTTGAAAGATTCACTTTTGGGAATGGTTCGAGCCTAGTTAGTTATGACTGATGATTTTTTATCAACAATTCATTATTTTGTTCAGCTACAAGGAGACACGATATTAACTCTGAGTACCTTTTAAAATCCCGTTCTTGATATTGCTGCCACCGGATCATATTCGAGACATGAAAAGTAGGGAACGTTTTCTCTAACATATCATCCTCAGTAATATTTTCCCCACATAATTTTAATTGGGAGGCAATATTAAATGTCACAGAGTTATACTCGCTTACAGTTTCAAAATCTTGCAACCGCAGGTGAATCCATTCATAGCGGGCTTTAGAGTGGATCATAGACTTTTGATAATCAAACCTCTCCTTAAAAATCGACCAAAGGACATAAAGTTCCTTTACAGCAATATACTCAGCTTTCAATCCTTCAGGGATATGATGCCTGAGAAATATCATTGCTTTAGCGCGTTCCTGCAGGGACGTGTTATTTTCCCTTTTAATTATATCTCCGAGGTTCATAGCATCAAGGTGAATCTCAATATAAAGGGTCCAAGGCAAATAATTTTTGCCAGATATATCAATAGCAGTAAATTTAAGATAACTAAGATGAGACATAATAATTATAAATCACAAAGATTAGGGAATGAAAACTTACCTCAAGTATATAATGATTCTCAGCTGGCGAGAGACTCATGCTGATAACGTGTTATAAGATCATAGCGATATTATACTATATAGAAAGAGAATAAAAAGACAAACCCAAATGAGCTTGAAGAAAAATAGAAATATTTTGTATAAGAACTACAGAACAAAAGAATAATTATCTCAATATTTTATTAATATTATTTTCTCTCTCAATTTTCAACTATTTTATCAATTCTCACTCATTTCTCTCACTGCAACTTTTTCATTCATTTTGCTTCCTTTTCTTCATTTTGCCTCACTGTGTTCTTATATATATATATATAAATACATAAATTGATGAGTCATGCTAATGTATGACACGTATAGTACGCGTGTCATATATATATATATATATATATATATATATATATATATCTCTTTTACATAAGTTTTAATTTTTTTTAGGATATTTAATAATATCCAAACTCAACTCCAAAAATTGTACCCGAAAAATATCCAATATTTACAACAGATAACAAATACTTATTATTCATAAACACCAGAAGAAAGTTTGAGAATTGGATGGTACATTTTATTTAAATTCCAAGGGGATTTGGGTGATACATTTTATTCACATTCCAACTATTGATAATACATCAAAGTAAATTGAAAGGCACCCTACACAACTATTGAAGAATCTCGACAAATCTGATATACTATGATACCAATTTATAAGGAAAAATCTTGAACAAACTTGATATACTTGGATATCAATTTGTTAGGAAATTAGTACCTCATTTATGTGGAACTTAACACCCCAGGACTAGATTCAATTCAAATACTATAACTCACACAAGAGAAGTAAACCAAAGAGGTAAAAGAGAACGAACAAAGAGCACAAAGATTTATATGGAAAACCCTTCTTCAATCGAGAAGGGAAAAACCACGGACGGAGATAGAGATTCTTTATTGATCACAAATAATGGAAAAATTATAAAGACACTTCCTCTAAACGATATCTATGAAGAATTACTAAATCACTCTCTCTAAACTCTCGTAACGGTCTCAAATCAATGATGACGGCGGCTCACCCTTGCTTTTGGTTGGATACCTAAAATAGAAGCCCTAAACCCATATTTATACCAAACGGCTAGGGTTCACGGAAATCGACTCCCGACCGATCGGGGGGAGGGGTCCCGATCGATCAGCACTGACTAATAGATTGGCCCCTCTTATGTAGCAAGCATTGATTAACGAAGTGCCTGATCGATCGGGTGAGTACCCCGATCGATCGGCTCGCTTGCGGCTTCCCTCATAACATAAACAAGTAATTTGAGACATATCCTAACAAATCTCCACCTTGGCTGAAATTACACACATAAAAGAATTTCTCCTCCTATTCCACAAAACACCCCACACACAGGGTTATTTTAACAAAACAGAAAACCTAACCAAGTCCGAGCGATGCTTGAACTTCCTGCTCGGTACCAACTGAGTGAACATATCTGTGAGGTTATCAGCAATACCAAGCTTGTTCTTCTCTGAATTGGCTCTTAACACATCTTCTGAAACAGCTACCTGCTGCTGAACTGTGGTACTTAACTGAAACTGAACTCCCTCTGGCTTATTCACCTAACCCAAATCACAAACAATGGATGATATCTTTTGTGGACTCAATAATGAAGAATCATTAAACGTGACATCTCTACTTGTCAGGAATTACTTAAAGTGAACTCTTTTTTGCTTCCTATAAATGTCGTGTTCACAAGATTTCAGTCCTGTAGACTGACCAAACAACGAGCCCTTTTTCTGTGCTCAGACAGACCTTTATCACCTGAATGATCCAATCTTGAATGTCTTGACTTTGTGATACCTGGTTCTGCCAACGATGTTGATGAAGATATCTTAACTGATCTTGCAACTCTAGAACCACCAAGTTCATATAATGCTCCTACTCTTTTGCCTTTAATCACAGCTAAAGCACTCTTAGTGACCTTCATAACTCGAACTTTAGCTGTGTACCTGTACCCATGTGACTCAAGAGTACATAAAGAGATAAGATTCTTCTTCAAATTAGGAATACGACGAACATCACTCATCGTCCTGATAGTGTTGTCGAACATCTTAATACGAATTGTTCCTATACCCAAAACTTTGCATGTAGCATCATTGTCCATCGAAGCAACTCCACATTGAATTGACTCATACGCAGAAAACCAATCTCGATTGGGACAAACATGATGGAAGCAACCCGAATCCAAAATCTAACAATCTCTAAAACTACTCTGAGGTTCAGACGCAGACAGTATATCACCATCATTCTCATCTTCAACTACAACACGAGCTGACCTGTTATTTGTTTCTAGTTTCCTCTTAAGCTTGTAACAGTCTTTTTTAATGTGCCCTTTTTTATGACATAAGTATAGGATAAATCTTGATGTCTACACTTAGACTTGTTTCTACTATGATCATATTCTTTAGACTCAGTTCTTGCTCTCACAAATAAACCACAACCGGAGTTCTGAAGGGATTCTGACAACTCCCTTTCTACTCTTTCCTTACTCAGTAGGTTTCTCTTAACCTCATCAACTGGGATAGATTGCCTACCACCATAAATCATGCTTTCTACAAAGCCTCTATAAGAGGTAGAGAGTGAACATAACAATAAAATTGCTTGATCTTCATCCTCAGATGCATGATCAAGCTCCTTTAATTCTTGAATTAACGAATTACATTCATTAACATGATTCTTAAGTGACGTATCTTCTGACATACGAAACGTGAACAACAGAAGCTTAACTACGAGTTTGTTGGAGACTAACTTGAAATAGAACATATCCTGCAATTTCTCCCACAACTCTTTAGCGGTCTTCACTTCTAGAACTTCTATCAAAATTTCATCGGTAAGACACATCTGAATTGCCGTAAAAGCCCTTTCGTCTAACTCCTCCCACTGTGCGTCGGATAAACTCTGAGGTTTCTTCTCTTTTCCTTCTAAAGCTTTCTTTAAGCCACTCTGAGTCAAGAGATACTTAATGCAAACCTGCCATAAACTGAAACTCCCTTGACCACCAAACTTCTCAAATTCAGATTTAACTGCAGACGTCATAGTACCAAATCAAAATAAGCAGGGCTTTGATACCAATTTTTGGGGAATTTGGACAAATCTGATATATTATGATACCAATTTGTGAGGGAAAATCTTGAACAAACTTGATATACTTGGATATCAATTTGTTAGGAAATTAATACCTCCTTAATGTGGAATTTAACACCCCAGGACTAGATTCGATTCAAACACTATAACTCACACAAGAGAAGTAAATAGAAGAGGTAAAAGAGAACAAACGAAGAACACACAGATTTACATGGAAAACCCTTCTTCAATCGAGAAGGGAAAAACCACGGGCGGAGATAGAGATTCTTTATTGATCAGAAATAATGGAGATGGAAGAATTACAAAGACACTTCCTCTAAACGAGATCTATGGAGAATTACTATATCACTCCCACTAAACTCTCGAAACGCTCTCAAATCAATGATGACGACGGCTCATGCTTGATTTTAATTGGATACCTAAAACAGAAGCCCAAAACCCATATTTATACTAAACGGCTAGGGTATGCAGAAATCGACTCCCGATCGATCGGGGGGACCTGATTGATCGGCACTGATCGGCCCCTCTTCTGCTGCAAAACTTGATTAATGAAGTGCCTGGTCAATCGGCTGAGTACCCAGATCAATCGGCACACTTACGGCTTTCCTCATAACATAAACAAGTAATTTGAGACATATCCTAACAAATTGTACTAGACAATGGAGTAATGGTGAATAATTAGGCCATTGATGGCCATGAGTAGAGGAAGAGGAAGGAACTGAAAGCATTAATCCTAGTCCTAATTACATGATAATTACTCCTAAGAAAAAAACATAATAAAATTAGTAAAATATAAGAAAAATACGAAACAATCTATATAATTACCTATTGTATTGCTTTTTTATTGGTGGCTAGCTCTAGAGGTGGCCATTGGGCCAGGTAGAAAACCGAGTTGCTGTAATGGGCCGAGCCAGCCCGGCCCGAGTACTAAAGGGGGCTCGGGCCTTGCCCATTGGGGCAACAGCACCCAAACCCCCCGAGGGGGAGGGGGGGGGGGGGGGGGGGGGTTGGGGCGGCGGGCGCTAGTTTGGGGTTTAAAAAAACATGCATAAATACTAACCAAATTTTCTCATTTCAGCATGCAACAATCATCATTTCTCTCTTCTGTCCAATTTTCTCTACTCACTATATTTCCAATTCTTTGCTCTCAACTTCTCAAGTCTCAAGGTTGAAGTTTCAATTATGTTCTATTCATATAATATTTTTGAAGTTCAAATTTCAATTTTCTCTTTGGTAAAATTAGTATCAAAATTTTATTTTATTTTTCATATTTATTACTTGCATTCCTCTTTGTCATTTTTATTTGTCTTACTTTTATAATAATAATATAATAGCACATAGATCATCTTCATCTGGAGCTAGACGATCGAGTTCTAGCCCTTCTTGACCGCCTAAAGCTCCTAGAATGAGTGGTAGAAGCCAATCTGAAGGAGTTGAACTTATTAACCAAGAATTTAATTTTATAGAATCCGCCATGTCACCTCTATACACAGACACTTTAAATTGGAAATATGATCACGGATTCGAGCAAGGTCATCCTAAATCGAGTGGTGTGGGATGTTCTGATCCTGCACCTAGCAACAATGAAACTAAAACTCGCGATTCTGAGAACACAACGAGTATCATTAGTAAGTGTCCTAATAGTCAAGTATGGCATGTTTTACACTATATGGTGAAAATAATAAAGCATATTGTAACCTTTGTAGTAATCAAAAAGCCTTCAGCCATCAATGTAGCGGTGGGACTGACACTTTATAATGACACCTACTGAGAGTCCACCCCGACTTAAATGCGAATACATTTCAACAAACCCTCCTACTACAAATGACTAGTGCACTTGCGAAATTTAGGTTTTCACAAGAGACTAACATACATGAATTAATAAAATACGTCATTTCAGCTGAGAAGCCGTTTATCACCGGTAAAGACCTTAGATTTGTTTGCTATTGTAAAATCACACTAAACCCTGCCGCTCCAAGGGTCCCTCATAAAACTTTGAAGCATGACATGTTTAAAGAATATACAAAAACTAAAAATAAGCTAAAACAAATTTTTAAGACGAACACGAGCATGATCTCATTGACGTTTAACACATGGAAGACGAAATCCGACATACCCTACATGAGTACAACCGCACATTGGATTGATTCTTCCTACATAATGGAAAAAAGAGTTAGTTATTTTCGTCTATTTGAATATCCCCACACTTCTCATACAATCACAAGTACCATTATGGCCTCATGTGCAATGCGTGGGGGATTGAAAACAAAATTATGAGCATTACTTTTGATAATACAACTAACAACATTAGATTTATTGCCAATTAATTAGGAACTCGGGGCTCATGTTAGATGGAAAATGTTTTAATTTTAGTTGCATTTGTCATATTTTGGATTCAATGATAATGGATGGGATGCAACTTACAAAATTTTCTCTTATAATTTTAAGAAATATAATTAAAGCAATTAAAACATCTGAAATAAGGTAGGAAAATTTTAAAAAATTGTGTAAATCACAAGGCATTTCATGGAAATGTTTTAAATTAGATGCATATATTAGGCGGTCATCAACGGTCGAAATGTTAGAAAGATGCATACCATATAATGATATCTTGGTTGAATTTATACATATAATGTGGATCTAAGTTGTTTTAGTGTAGATAATGTAAATTGGGAAATAATAAATGAAATATGTAAATTCCTAGTTCTTTTTAGAGATGGTACGACATTTATTCCTGGATCCTATTACCCAACCATTCCACATGCTATATTTAAACTGGTAGATATTGCTGCATGGATGATGAAAAACTTCTCCAACCCCATGATGTAGAGGTCCACTATCGCTGTTTACACCCTAGTTTCGAAAGGGTTGGGACGACGTCGTTTTGAGCAAAGTGCTACGTTCTCAACACGTGAAACATCCCTCGAGGGGAAGCAAGCCTTTAGGTGCTGAAGTAACGGTATCTCGAGCCTAGTATCCTGAAGAGATGATCACCCTAAGAAAGGTATCAACCATTCAAGGACTCGAGATGTTTCAAAGGTAAAATGAGCTTAAGCTCAAGGGATTTCCAAGAAGGCTGCAAGACAGGTGGGTTCCAGGCTTGAGGTAGTTACATGGAGTGCAATCTCAGATGCTTAGGCACTAAGCTTAATCCAAGAGGACATGGGGTTTCTAGAAGTGTCTTCTGCTAAGATTACTGATGTAGGCGCCAAGAACTTCCCTACGATACTGAATTCAAGACACATTCATTAAAGATTTGCGCACGCAAAGGAGGAGCTTAATGGCCGGACATGGGGAAGTTGCCGTAGAAATAGGAGCAGTCGTTATTTTTTGGTTTCTATAAATAAAGGACTCTGTATCAGTCCAAAGTAGTACACACACTAAATACCAAACTTCTTCAAGTTTTGTTTACTGCACACTTGTGCTTTTTCTTTAGGAGTAACATAACTTAGCTTATTAATGTAGAACTTTTTGGACTTGTTTCATTGGTAATACAATTTCTCAGATTTCAAATATGACTTTCTAGTTTTAATATGTTCCCAAATTTCGATGAGTTGAGAATTGAGGCTTTAGTTTATGGCTTTGACGGCTGAGGCTTGACCTTGATTGCGTTGGTTTTAACGCTACTATTACTGCTTAATAAGTTAGGTGAACTTAGATTCACTCCATTATTTAGGGCTTTGATGGTGAAAGCTTGACCTTGATTGCGTTGGCCTTAACTCAATGACCTAAATATGATTTGCTCCATCTTAATCTTATCAAACCTTAACTCAATCAAGTTATTATAAGTCAAGGGTACTAGGCTTAAAAACTGGATTGACCTAAGCTTGTAAGTGGACTACTAAGCTTTTGGGTTTGTCTCCACCCCAGTTCCAAACTTTTAAGTGTACAAGGAAAGGTGCCTGTGGGCCTTGATTCGTCATCTAACTGCCACATGAGTTAGATGCATATCCATTTGTATTCTATATATGTATATAAGCATAAACAGAACGCAGGGTATAGCCAAAGTTAGAAGCATCAACATATCGCAACCTTTTCTTTGAAAATGGTGAGTGGTTGAGGTCAAAGACGTGTGAATAATAATTAGTCTCACTCCCTAGTCGCGGCGAGTCCCTTTTGCACGTTTGTTTTGTTTGTCATTTTATGGCCACCACATCACACTCATCCACAAACAAAATAAAGCAAACACGCCTTTTGGCGACCACAATGGGCTCGAGCATGAGGGGTCAGAGGGCTTAGCCCTGATTGGATCCCTCTTGAGCATCCTCTTGAACAGAACCCTATAACACGAAGGGATGAACCAAGTCATTGCAACAGCAGCGAGAGCAGCAGTGATGATGGCATCCTGGAGGATGAACAAATAGATATACATGGCTTTTCTTGCAAGAGTTTCATGGCCATGCTAAAATTCCATTTAGAAATTTTTGACCAAAGAATTCAACAATCATTGAAAGAGTCCCTCGAGAGACAACATGTTGAAGTAGAGTGCAATCTAGCTGCCCACATGAAAGCTTTTCTGCCATGAGAGCCGTACTAAACAACGTTGGAACCTTGATGTAGGATAGGCTTCACAAGGAAACAGACAAATTCTTAGTTGAAATGAACACAACTTTGTCTTTTATCGGTACCCTTATTACAAAGGACGTGGTAAGGCAAATAGTAGTTGAGGTCAAGCCTATTTTGGTGAGATAGGCTGAGGCTCATGACGGCTTAGTTCAAGCCATTAGAGAGGATATAAGGTAACTTAGGCCTGCACCTCCTCCATTAGTGCCAACTAGATATCCTCATGAGGCTTCCTCGAGCTCGCGATTTACTAGTGACTTAGGTTGACCACAATGTCCCGGAGAGAACGAAAAACCCAGTTATGGCAAACCCGAGTGTCACACACTTGGAACCTAATCGTAGGAATAATGTGCCTCTTAGGGTTGTTGGCCCTTAGAATCACAATTTTTCTTTGGCCTTGTGGGATCTCAATGCCAATGTGCCACTGTTATTTATCCTTAAGACAGGGGGCAAAACCATTCATACCCTCTTCAGGTGGTAGGGGTAAACTTGAGGCCCACTCAAGGCCTTGAAGTAGGAATGTAAGGGTAGGTATCCACTCTTGGGAACTAGCCTCTCCTTCCTAGACCTCTTCATACTTATCACAATACGGGGAAAGTTAACCACTCACATCCTTAAGGCCATGACTTAGGGACTGATCAAGCAAGGATGAACCAATAGCCTGCTAATATCGGTGCGCTCCCAAGCATGCCATATTACCCAGGTCTTGCTAGAACATACTTCGTGGCCAACCAAGCAATAGCTATATTGAGCAGGGGGCTTACCCTAGGTTTGGGCAACAACATCCGTTCCCACACCTAATTATGATAGGTGCTCAGGGATCCCCCTCAAGATTCTCTCCCACTTGGGGGACAATGGTAGGCACATAACCATGTGCCCAACCTGCCCCTCCAGAACTAACTGGCTCCCCTCATTGAGCAAATGTATGGGCCAGGCCTTAGAAGCGTCAATAGAACACTGTACAGTAAACTTTACCCTAACTATATAGACATGGACTACCATTTTCCTTGGGGATATGAAATCCTCAAGTTTACCCTCTTCTCAGGCGAAAGGACTTTGTTTTACCTCGAGCACTTGGCAAGGTTTAATTACCAGTGTAGGGAAGTGACTGTCAATCAGAATCTCAACCTTAGTTTGTTCCGCAGCTCCTTAACTAGGACCAATTTGTAGTGGTACATTAGCTTGACACCTAAATCCATCTATTGTTGGGATGACATGGCAAGGCAATTTCAGGCCCAGTTTTCAAGAATGGCATTAGGAACTTCCATGTCTGCCTTGGCACGAATGAGACAAAAGCTAGGTGAATTTGTGGAAGAATAAATTAACCAATTCAAGAGTGCCAGGTTAAAGTGCACAATAGCTCTTCCTGAAGTTGAATATGCCAAGCTAGACTTAAATGGCTTGGATATTGAATTTAGGAAAATATTTGAAGGCTCTAACTTCATTACACTCCTATAGCTGGCAAAATGTGCCGCTAGATACGATGCTATCTTTAAAGTAAAAAGCCTGAAGAAAGATACAGCATATGGGACTTACATACACGATCGAATCGAAGAGGATGAAGATCCTCTGTATGAGATTGACGTTCCTGAGTACATCAAGGGCCCTTCTATGTTTTGCAATCCTTTGGTTAAATAGGATGTCAAAGCTAAGATGTCTTATCAATCCCAAGACTTGAGAAAGTACTCATTTGACCTCTCAAGAGCCGATATAATATTTGATTGGCTTGAGGCAAATAACAAACTCAAGATTAGAAATATAGAAAACCTGAGCCCAATTCCAATAAGGGGAAGGAATACTGTAAATGGCATGATCTGTTGACCCATTTTATAAAGGACTACGTCATCTTCAACCACGTGGATCAAGATGCTATAGAAGCAAGGGAATTAAATCCTCCTAGGAGAAGGACAGATGGGTGTTAATAAAGACCCGTTCCCTAGTTTTATTCAAGGCAATATAATCGAGGCAGCAAAGCCTCATGTTTCTCATATCAACCAAACTAATGGCATCTCTTTATGCAGGATGGATACAGACAAAGACAGGATGGTCGTGGCCAACACTTTGTTTGATAGATTGCTGGAATCTAGGACACTTAGGCTTCCCAGAGCCATGTTGAGATTTCTAGAGGATTAGTGCAAGTGGCACATCATGGCTGAACATTCAACACACAGTTGTGTAACATTCAAAAGGTTCATAGAGGAGCAATTAGAAGAAGGCATTATTCTTTTCTCTAAGGAAGAAGAGTTAGCCATGGGTATTCTCACCGATGACCACTGGAAAACAAAGTCTTCACTTCCAAGAAACAAGTGTCAAGGAAACTCTTGCGCCTCACATATGACCTTTGCAGAGGTTGTGGTCACAAGTTAGTGGAAAAAATGAAGTTGAGTCTTTACCCAAAGAAGAAACTAGCTCTTTCTGCAAAAACACCACTAATAGGACCTCCTCGTGGTCTTATTTCAAAGACCTAGATCATCATGAGAATTGGGCATTCAAAGAAAAATTCGAATTACCACATACTAGACGTGGACACCAGTCAGGCACCATGACATTCGGGACCCCAACCTGCTGGAGTGCGACTGGGTAATGTTTGGAGGAGAAGTCACCTTGGACAAGGGCAGGTTAGTCCCTCTAATCTTACCAGGACTCAAAAGAGAATGCAGTTATGGAAGAAGGCAGCTTAGTAGAGGGCTTTGTTCGATACTTACTTAATTGGGCTCTATTAAGAGGAGGCCAGAGTTCGCAAGGGCGAGAAAACCAAGCAGATGGATCTTGAGAATTCAACGACTAAGTCTAGGCCTTTTGCTACTACTGGTAAAGGGCAAAGACTCAAAAAGCTAGAGATAGCCTCTTATCCTATGAAGGGTGAGAGTCTTTGTGAGATTAACCCACCAAGGATTCCCTAGCTTAGGGAGCAACTAAGGACGAGAAGGAGTACTCCCCTCTCAGCATTAACTTAGTGGAACCTCTAGGCTATGTTAACCCAACATGGTCTGATGATTTCCATGAGTGGGACTTCCCCCAACCAATGGAGGAGTCTCAAACCTCGGGGGTTGATCCAGAAAATCGGTCTCTAGAGTAGGATACGCCAATGAATGGTAGTCCTGAACACCAAGATCAGGACATATCTTTGGTTGACAACCCCAAAAAGGGAACAGACTAAGGGATCTAGATACAATTTGGGTTCGCTCCAAGAACAAGTTGATCTTAGAACCACATCGCACCTTCCTTTGAAGTTCATGGCAACTGACATTCAAGAAGGCCTCGTGGGAGACATTGTAGCATCAACACAGATCCTCAAGTGGGGCTTGTGGCTGACGTAGCAGCCACCAAAGATATGACCCCTTATCTTTTAAAGTAATACCCTAACATGTAGATTGCCTGATGAATCAGTTGACATAATGAAGATGATGTTTAATGGGCCTAACACCTCCAATAAACACATCAAGCCCCTATATATCAAAATCAAATTTGATGGAATATTGGTGAATAGGGTCTTGTTGAACAATGGCACAATCATCATCATTCTACTTTCATATATGATGGGGGTCATTGGTAAATCTTGAAATGATCTAATTACTTCGAATGTTGGCATTTGTGGCTTTTTTGGAGCTACTACTAAATCCGAAGGGGTTATCCCGATTAACTTAACAATTGGCAGCCTAAACAAGCTAACAACTTCTTTGCAGTATGTATTACCTCAAGCTATAATTCTTTGCTCAGGAGAGATTGTTACATGCTAATTATTGTATTCCTTCTTCACTCTACCAGTTATTAATCTTTTGGAACCATGACAAGTATGAGGTCGTTGTGGTAGATAACAAGCCATTCATGGCTTGTTCTAACTACGTGGAGTAAAAATTCTATAAAGATGGCATGGGACCACTTGATGTTAAGAGGACCTGTCCATAATCTATCCAACAATAGGACACGACTGCCATCCTTGATAGCCCATTAACTGAGGCTGAGGTGGGTCAATTGGACGTAGAGTCTAAAGACTCTGACTTCTGGGGATGTATGAGGGCCCTTCTTCAAGAAGGAGACTTCTAAGGCATGCCAGAACCCCAATGTGGAGGTGCCAAGACCTCTCATTAATGGCCCAAGAGGCCATTTCCTCAGCATTAGCAATGCTTGTGGCCTGGCATGCTGAGGATCAGCTTTGGACTGAGTAGCCTTTCAATGGTTTCCAGGTCCATAATGCATAAAAGGAGGAGCTGGAACTCTCTTACTTAAGAGTAGCGCCAGCCAAAATGGAGGATCTGAGGGCTGAAGCCCAAGATCCCCTCCTCGTGATTAATTTGGGCTTGACAAAATACCTAAGACCTACCTATTTGAGTGCTCTGGTTTCTCAAGAGCAGATAGAACAGTACCTGACTTTGCTTCACGAATTCAAGGACTGTCTTGCTTGGGATCATCACGAGATGCCTGGCCTAGACGGAAAGGTGATTGAGCATAGGCTTCCTATCAAGCTAGGTTCAAGGCCCATCATTCAGGCCCAGAGGAGAATGTCCTAATAAGTGGTCTATTTGGTCAAGGAATAAATGGAAAGGCTCATAGAGGCTAAGTTTATCAGGACTGCCAGGTATGTTAAATGGTTGGAAAATATTGTTCATATCATCAAAATGAATGGCAAAATTAGGGTATGTATTAAGTTTAGGGATTTGAACATAGCCACCCTGAAGGACGAATACCCAATGCCTGTTGCTGAGGTATGAAGTCTTGTCTTTCATGGATAGCTACTATGGGTACTACCAAGTAATGATTGCAGTGGAAGATACCCACAAAATAGCCTTCGGGTGTCGTGGGTCAATAAGGACATTAAATGGGTGGCTATATCATTTGGTTTGAAAAATGCTGGAGCCACCTACCAAAAGGCCATGAACATGATCTTTCATGATTTCATTGGCAAGACCATAGAAGTCTATATACATGACATTATGGTCAAATCCAAATCCTAAGTCAAACACTTGGAAGACTTGAGAGGTGCATTCCTCAGAATGAGGGCCCATAACCTTAAGATGAATCCATTAATCCATTAAAGTGTGCTTTTGCCATGCGTGGTGGAAACTTTCTAGGCTTTTTTTGTGCACCAATGGGGCATCGAAGTGGATGTTAATAAAACTAAGACCATTTAATAGGCCAAACTTCCTTCAAATAAAAAGGAACTTCAACGCTTCCTTGGGCAGGTTAATTTCCTAAGACATCTTATCTCGAATGTCGCAAGAAAAATGAAAGTCTTCTCTCCACTATTGAGGCTCAAATCTAAGAAGGACTTCAAGTTGGAAGAGCCACATCAAGCAGCCTTTGAGGCCATCAAGGTGTACTTGATTAGGCCCACTTTCCTTATTCCACCAAAGCAGTGCAAACCTTTGAAGATCTATGTCTTGACTTGTTTAATAAGACAATGGGCAAGGGTTTGAACAGGCTGTGTTCTACCTTAGCCATTGTTTAAATGAATGTGAAATAAAATACTTCTCAATTGAGAAATTCTATTTATCATTATTCCATGCATTAGTAAAATTGAGACATTACTTCTTAGCATTTACTATCTATGTAGTTTCTCAGATAGATGTCCTTAAATACATACTAGATAGACCACTTACAAGGGGAAGGTTGAACAAGTGGAGTATAGCTCTACTTTAGTTTAAGTTGGTTTACATATCACAAAAGTTAGTAAAGGGCCAAGTCTTAGCATACTTCTAAGGTAACCACCCAAACATTAATAATAGCATGGACTATGAACTAGACCAACTCTTGGTAGTGGATATGGTACCTTGGAATTTATTCTTCGATGGACCAAGGACCAATTCAAATGCTGCAGTTGGAATTGTAATAGAATCTCCTACAGGGATCATTGCCAAATTGGCCACTACTTTAGTTGGAAAATGTTCAAATAACATGGCAGAATATGAGGCATTGATAATAGGCCTACAAACTCTCCTGGAAATGCAAGTCCTCAATGTTGTGATCAAGGGGGATTCACAGCTGATAATTTGCCAAATAAAAAGGAAATTTGAATGTTTGAGCGTTAACTCAAATCGGTACTTGTTAGTGGCATAAAAGCTATTGAGTAAATTCAGTGTTGTGCAGTTTAAACATATTCCTAGGGAACAAATCAAAGTAGCCAATGACTTGGCTCAGTTAGCATCAAGGTATAAATTGCCCGAGGATTGATGCAAAAAAACTATAGTCACTAAAACTAAAGTTTTCGACCATGACATTGAGTCTTTCAATCTTAAGAGCACTGCAGTGCCAAGTGAACACTTAGAATGCTTTGAAACCCATCAATCTGTAATGAGTCAAAGGGAGGGCTAAAGGAACCCTATAATGGATTACTTCAAGAACCCTCAAGACTGCATTAAGGATAGAAAGATAAGGATGAGGGCTCATTGATTTCATCTTGATAATGAATATGGAGACTTATATAAAAGGGATGCTAGCAGAGTGCATCTCAAGTGCCTTGATTTAGATGCAACAATGCTAGTAATAAAGGGAGCCCATGAGGGTATTTGTGGATCCCATTTAGTTGGCAATAAAATGCACTAGCTGATCAGATGTTATGGTTTTTATTGGCCATCAATGATGGATGACTACGTAAAGTATGCGAAGGGGTGCAAAGCATACCAAAGACATGGCCATGTACAAGGGTCCCTGCGGTTGAAATGCATACTATTGTCAAACCCTGGCCATTTAAAGGCTGGGCAATGGACATCATCGGAGAAATTAATCCTCCTTCTAGTAAAAAACACTCTTACATCCTCATGGCCATAGACTATTTCATAAAGTAGGTGAAGGCTAAGCCATACAGGAACATCAATCAGCAAGATGTGATTGATTTGATCAAAGAATACTTCCTATACAGGATTAGTATCCCAGAAATAATCATTGTGGATCAAGCTAGAGTGTTCAATAGAGCTGAAGTTAAGGAGTTTACCAAGAGTTTCATCATAGAAATCTTGAACACAACCTTACTATGCTCGAGCCAATGGCCAGGCAAAGTCAACTAATAAGATTCTGAAGGCCAATATTGAAAAGATGAATGCGGACAATCCCAGTAAGTGGCATGAATTGCTACTGGATGCCCTTTGGGCTTACAAGACCTCTAAACGAGACACAATTTGGATAACTCCCTTCGATTTGACGTATGACTATGATGCTATGCTCCTAATGCAAGTAAATGGTTTAGTCTATTTGACTAGCTCATCAAGTGAGGTTTTCTGAACGTAAGTATGAGCAAGCTATGATGGATGAACTAACTAACTTAGACCATGTTAGGCTTGATGCTCTTCATAAGTTAGAAACACAGAAGAAGAGGGTGGCCAAAGCCCACAGCAAATGAGTCATGCCTAGGTCTTTTGACTTAAAAGATATACTCTGGAAAGTGGTTTTATCCATTGGCCAGAAATATCATGTCTTCGGGAAATGATCCCCAAACTGAGAAGGCCCATTTACAGTCATCGAGGTATTTGGAGGTAATGCTTACTTACTCCAAGATCTAGATGGAAGAACTCACCCGAGGGCTATCAATGGGAGGTTCCAAAAGAAATATGTGCCATCAATTTGGATTCTAACCAAGAAGTTCTTAAGTATAGATTCCCTGAATTATGGGCTCAATTTCAACATTAATGTCTCGAGGGTCAACTCCATGATCCTTAAGAGAACAAAGGAAAAAAAGAAAAATGAACCACCAATCTAAGAGACGTATTAAACAAAATGTGTATTTTATTAATATTGTTAAAGAGTACATGGCTTACATATAAAAGA
This sequence comes from Simmondsia chinensis, assembly GCA_018398585.1. Taxonomy (NCBI): domain Eukaryota; kingdom Viridiplantae; phylum Streptophyta; class Magnoliopsida; order Caryophyllales; family Simmondsiaceae; genus Simmondsia; species Simmondsia chinensis. The sequence goes on along the minus strand of JAGTTD010000007.1, from coordinate 29,673,948 downwards.
TTACAATTAAGTGACTTGTACAACCAAAATCTCTTTACAAGAAATAAAATCAAAAGAGTTAAGTCCTATTCCTTAATAAGGACTCCTCTATCGAGGACAGTTGGCTAGTTGTGGCATTCAGCTCATGTTCCAAGGAAAGAGCTTCTTCTTGAATTGCTTGGTTTTTCCTCTAAGCCTTCATGGTGGCTTCTTCGAGTCCTCCAACTACTGAACCTTGAGAAAAATGTTGTTGTCTAAAGAAGAGTAGCTCTTCCTTAAAGAGACGTAACCTCTCCTCCAAGTGATGGATCTTGTCATCCAGACTGTTGATCCCCTAAGCTTGATGATCCTGAATCATTCTTGCTTCTTGGAGCTCCTTAAACACTAGTTGCAAGCCCCCTAGGCCAGCTGAATTCCCTAGGTTTCTAATGACATCTTATCAATGTCGTTTCCTCTGAAGAAGGGCTAGGACCTCTTAGTTCACCTTCAAGAGAACCTCCTCAAAAACTTGAATTTCCCTGGTGGTGGAGGGAGCCACCTTTGGGTCTTCTTTTAGGGATCCTATCAGGGATACGACCTCTTGAAAAATAGCCCTCTTCACTAGAGTCAGAATTGGGAGATGCATAATTTCGCTTAAGCATTGAAGTTTAGGAGATTCGTGGTCCAGTTGCTGGAAAGCCAATCTACCACGGGCTCCAAACTTCTCTAAAGGAGAGGACATTTCCCCTATCCTTGGGGAAAGAATGGCTCTGGGAGGAGTAACCTACGGAAGCTTAACAACAAAGGAGTTAGGCAAGATTTTGACTCTAGAGGACAACTAAGGTTAAAAGAAATGCCATTACCTCTATGGCCTCAGTTTGAGGTGAAGGAGGGGCCTTTTTATGTATTGTTTCCATGGGAACTTCTAATGGTACATCCGTCATTGAAGTTTCAATAGGTATGTCAACCGTAGGAACTATTGTTTCTGTTGATTCACCTTCCTTGAGAGGGACTTGTAGAGAATAAGGCATGAATGTTAGAGCCAAAGATGGTTTGAAACATCAAGAACTGGGAAATCAGGTAGGCTTTTACCTTTAACAATATGTTCGGTAGAGATTGGACCCCCTAAGAGAAGAAAGGGAGCTTGCACAGGACCTTAGCCTAAGGTAGCTAGGAAGGAAACCTCTTCAGAAGGATAACTTATGATTCGCTCCATAACAGAGATGGCCATGTCACCTTCCTCCTTAGTGCTCGAGATCAACTAGTCAGTATCCTGATGAGGTTGTGGTACGGTCTCTTGAGATGGAGAATCTGGTATCTCCATAATATACGGGGTTGGCTCTCCTATGGATGTAATAGGCCATGTTTGTAGCTGTTTTAACAAAGATGAACACAAAAACTAATGGAGAAAAGCCAATACCTCTGATACAGGGAGCATGGCTCTTCTTTTTTTTCGTCAAATGTAAGATGGTTATCTATTCTTCTTCTTCTTCTTCTTCTTCTTCTTCTTCTACAGTAGGAAGAGTTGGAGGAACAACATTCTTCTTCCTCTTTCTTGATCCACTAACCTCGAGGACTAGTGAAGAGGTGCTTGGAGGGGACTCCTCTAGCAACATTTGAGTAAAACTTCTAATCCTTGCACTCCCTGGGGTTGCATGCATAGATGCTGAAAAGGAAAAGAATAGAGATTAGTCTTTGTTTAATCCACTAAAATAAGACTGAAGCATACTCCTAAGGTGGCAATTTACCTTATTGTGCCTTCTACAGGGTTGGTCTGATGCTGATGGACTTGCTTCTTCTTGATCTAGGACCTGCAAGCTCAGATAAAGGCATAAAACACTGCTTGGTGCCTTTGGCCTCCAAAGAGGACCAATAGGCTTGAAAACAAGTTGCAAAATGTGGCGTGGCACATAGGATGTACAAACAAATAACAAGGTATCCATAGGAGGATTTGACCTCTCAGCTCATGAAGCTCCCCAAGCTGGACAGGTTGGATGGAGAACCTCTTAGCCCATTATAGATTCTTGGCCCTTAGACTTGGAAAAGGGATGTCTTAGATCATACCAACTTTTCAAACAAACAATAGAGGCCTATATGTTTCCACACCAGAATGAGTCTGGTGATAGAAGAAGAAATCTTAGAGGCACAAGATTGCTTGCCAGATTTGGGAGTTGATGTCCATAGAGACATCATAATGAATATCTTGTTTCCTTAACCAAAGTGGACTAATGGTCCTGTCCTTGAAAAGAGTCCATTGAGTCCCCTTTATACCTGGAGGAGACACTAATCTCTCAAGGCATTGGTTAAAGAACCATCCTAAGGGTAGTTGGACCTCATGACGAGCTAAGTACACCCCAAAGCAGGGAACCCCCTCACTTATGGGAGCATAGGGGCCCTTGGGGTAGAGCTCAAGGAAATAGGCTTGGGCCTAAAGCTGGACCAGCCACAAGGGACCACCTGTTTGGACAACATAATTCTCAGTTATGATGTCCCTAAGGCATCCATTTACTAGGGTTAAGAATAATGGTCCCAAGACCAAGGAAATAGTGTTAAAAAATAAGTTCACAACCATGGTCTTTAAAAACTTTAGAACTGAGTTGGAGGAGTTAGAAAAGAAAAACTTGTTTAACCAAAACAAGTAGAAGCATGCCTCTTTTTCTCTTAAACAATGCTCAAAGTCATGAGCCCCTATTACAAACATCTTAACAAAGGACTCATAATCACTAGGCAAATCGGTTATGTAAAAGGAAGAGGCAAAAGTTTTAGCCTGATTAGATATATAAGAATCTAGATGTAAATCCTCTCCTCCTGGCGAAAGCTATGTCCTCCAAGGTAATGCCAAGAAATGCCCCGAGAAGGACAAAAGTGTTGTAACTGGTGTTGCAACAGCAAGTAAGCACTGTTATGATAGGGTAATCATACCTGAGAGCAATGGTGGAGAATTCGATGGCTTTGTAAATACAGAGATTTTTCCATTTCTCTTCATGGGTCACCATTAGATTATCCACCCACTCGGCGTATTCCTTTGTGGAGAAAGTCCGTCCTTTGTAGGACATTGCTTCCTTTAAGATGCGTCTTCCTCCCCAAGAGGAAGCCGCAGAGATTATGCGAAGCAAAGGAGACTCATCAGTATCTGAAAAAGTCCTGGAAGACTCGTAACATCTTAGGATTGGTCAAAAATAGCCCTAGGGCATAAGATGGGAAGGAAGAAGAAGGATCATTCTATGATAACTAAGAAAGATTCTCATTAATTATGTTATGATCGATTAGGCTCTGAAGGACATCAGAGACAATCGAAAAGTATGATTGAAGCCAACGTGTCAATTACTTGATTGGGTTATCAGCCTGAGCAATGGGGAGCATAGATAGCAAATAAGATTTAAGCCATTGTCAGATCAGAGGAAGCGAGGGATGTAAAGTAGATTGAATCGCGATTAAGAGATTCAAAAAAAAAAGCAAGAATTTGCAAGAAGCGCTAGAGAAAGAGAACAGAGTGAAAATTTCAAGCCCTAATTGTCATACTTATAGACACTTGGGAAGGAGGACCAAGCGATGACCAGTTTTCTCACGAGCTACCTGTAGCTATTGAGGATCAAATCAGGTGGACTTTTTACCTATTGTAAATTTGAATTTACCAATGGCAAAATGGGGGCATTTGTTTACACCCTAATTTTGAAAGGGCTGGGATGACATCGTTTGGAGCAAAGTGTCACGTGTTTAACACATGAGGCCTCCCTCGAGGGGAAGCATGCCTTTAGGTGCTGAAGTAACGGCATTTTGAGCCCAGTATCCCAAAGAGATGATCACCCGAACAAGGGTATCAACCACTCGAGGATTTGATATGGTTGGAGGGTAAAAGGAGCTCAAGTTTAAGGAACTTCCAAGAAGGCTGTAAGACAGATGGCTTTCAGCTCGAGGTAGTTACTTGGAGCGTAATCTCAGATGCTTGGGCACTAAGCTTAATCCAAGAGGACGTGGGGTTTCTAGAAGGGACTTCCGCTAAGATTATGGATGTAGGCACCAAGGATTTCCCTCCAATACTGAATTCAGGCATGTTCATTGAAGATTTAGGCTTGCAAACAAAGGGCTTAGTGGCCAGACATGGGTGAAGTTGCCTCAAAAATAGGAGTAGCCATTATTTTTTGCTTTCTACAAATATAGGACTTTGCGTCAGCCCAAAGTAGTACACACGCTCGATACAAAACTTCTTCAAGTTTTCTTTGCAGCATACTTGTGCCCTTTCCTTATGAGTAGCATAACTTAGCTTATCATAGATTAACATAGAACTTGTTTGCGTCATTAGTAATACAGTTTCTCGGATTTCAGGTATGACTTTCTAGTTTTAGTCTGTTCCCAAATTTCGACGAGTTGAGAGTTAAAGATTTAGTTTAAAGCTCTAACGGCCAAGGCTTGACCTTAATTGTGTTAGTCTTAACTACTGTCACTGATTAATTGGGTTTACGGCTTTGATGGGCAAGGCTTGACGTTGAATGCCTTTGTCCTAACTCAGTGATTTGAATACGGTTTGCTCCACCTTAATCTTGTTAGACCTTAACTCAATTGAGTTATTATAAGTCAAGGGTAGCAGGCTCAAAAACTGATTGACTCGGGCTTATAGTAGACCGCTGAGCTCTTGGGTTTTTCTCCACCCCTATTCCTGATTTGTAAGTGTACAAGGAAATTTGCCTATGGGCCCTGCTCCGGCACTGTAACTGCCACTTAGGTTAGGTCCATATCCTTTTATTTTCTGTCAATATATACACACACACACACACACACACACACACATCCACAAAAAAAAACATTTAATATTAGTCTTTTTAATTGAAACGTAAGCAGAACTCGCGGTATACTCGAAGTTAGAAGCACAAACTTATCACAACCTTTTCTTCGAGAACTGTGAGTGGCTACGGTCAAAGAAGTGTGGTCCGTAATTAGGCTCACTTCCTAGTCGTGATGAGTCCTTTTTGGATGTTTGTATTGTTTATCATTTTACAGCAACCACATCACACTTATATGCAAACAAAATAATGCAAACATTCGCTATGCGAGAAAAAGTTGTAAAAATATTGTACTGAATTACCTACGGCATGTTGTACTGCCACTATTTTTCATCTACGTTGCAAACTATGCAGGTTTTCAATTTTTTTCCAAATTTTTATTAAAGAATGCTACCAAATTTTGATTTAGAATCGTTTATTAATAAATTTGAAGAAACTTTACATAATTTATTTTCCATTTATTCTGAAAAATTAACAAATAATACAAATATTTCTTCTATATCATCTTCTTGCTCTTCTCGAGGACAACCATATGCCCACACAAAGTCCCACATCATATGATAAGCTTTTTTTACACTTGTGTTAAGCTCTGTTCGAATTCCAACCAACGGAGTCTAATGAACTTTTTAATATTTTGCTATGACGGAAATCATATAAAATCCAATATTCCATGCTTTCCACCATGGCATGCGATATACTAACATGTCTAGTCTTTACAGTAGTCTTGGAGTTTGATTTTAGTGCAGGTGACAGATTGTTAGGAACAAAGAGAGCATCTGAACTTGGAATCATCATGCGATGAAGATGAAGACAATGACACTAACTCTATTACAAGTACCGCCCCAATCGCAGTAAGTTTAGATTCATTTATATAAATTGTTATAGTTGTAATTTTTAACAAGTTATAATATATTTTATTTTATAAAATACATTTATAATTTTATAGTGCACTATTAAGATTGTATATTATATTATTTATTAATAAATTATTAATATATTTTTATAAAATTATTAAAAAAGGGGCCTGGGGCACAGCGGGCTGGGCCGCGGGTTGGTCCAGCTCGGCCTATTGGCCACCTCTAGCTAACTTTGCAAGTAGACAATAGAGCTTCTAAGTTTGGCTTGATGGGTCTGCCTACCACTCGCTTACTCCTAGGACTGTAAATGAATTCAACATTCAATGAACTACTCGTGTTTGAAATTGATTAAGGTTCGTTTTGTGTTTATTTTAGATGTTGATAGCATATTAAGCTGAGTTCAAGCAGTTTCGATAAAGTTATAGTTCAGAGTTTGAATATGTTGTGCCTTTTTTTTTTTTTTTTTTTTAAGAGTAGAGCCCGAAGGCAAAGCTATATATTCTTGTCAAGACATTACCCTCAAAATAGAGAGAGGGGGGAAACAACCCAGTCATGGGAACACCTATTTATGATGTAACTTGGCCACCACATGTGCTACAACATTAGCCTAACGGGGGACCCCTGAAAAAGAAAAAGAATCCAAAATTTTAATATTAGTAATAACAATTGCAATTTCCAAATGAGGCGGGGAATCATACTTGATGCTTGAATAAGCTCCATAGAATGAGCTTCAAAAATAACGTTAGAGTAATTTTGATGCTTGACAAAAACACAAGCAGCATAGAGGGCAAAGCTCTCAGCAATCATCGAAGAAGAGGCGAAGTAGGATCCACACCAACCATCAACAAGCTCCCCTATCAAGTTTCTAATCAGAACAACAAGTGACGTAGGGGAATAAGCATCAACCCATCCCGCATTGGAGTTGATCTTAAAAGAACCGTCAAGAGGGGGAGTCCAGCGAGCCACGTGAGGGGGCCGAGTAGGAGGTGTCTCAGGTGAGACCTGACTATGACAGAACTGACCGCAAATGAGGGTTGGTGAGCCACTCAAACGGGGTTATCATTGAGACCTTGAAGTGTAAACCTGCACTGAGATTTCCATACTCACGAACAAATGAAAACAACCTTAGACACAACCTCTAATTTATGTGAACAAGATTCCAAAAATGCCTCCCACCAAATGGGGAAACCTAGAAAGCCATATAAAGTAGGTTTATAGTCGACATTCGAACAAAACCACACCGCTTTTGCAAAACAGAAAAAGAAGATATGATCAGTTGTTTTAAAATTGGCCCCTCATCTAGCACAAGAATTAGGAGTGAGAACTCATCTTTCAGCGAGGCTGCCATTGCAAGCCAAGGTAGTAAAAACCAATCTCAAAAGCAAGACCCGTAATTTAGGTGGGATATGAAAGAGGCACGAAAGGGCTTGAGAGTTCTATGATCTGTGTCCCTGATAAAGGAGATCAGCCACCTAGATAAGCCCTGGATATTCAACCACAAATTGAGAAGAAGGACACCCTCAGGGACCCATTTTTCATCCCAAGTATAGACTAAAACACCATCATTCAACTGCCAATGAAGCCGTTCAAATAAGAAGTCATGACCAACAATGCAACTTTGCCACCACCATGACGGCCTATATCCTTCTCGAGCCCGAAGGAAATACCTTGTCAGGAAAGTGAACACCTCAAACCACTCTGACCAACAAAGCATTTGGATTTTGTAACATATGCTAGGCTTCGTAAGCCAACATAGCAACAATAACACCTTCCAAATCCCTAAATCCTTGACCCCCACACCCCTTCGGTCCACACAAACTACTCCACCTAACCCAATGAATGTGATTTCTGTCATCCATCCGACTTCGCCACTAAAATTTAGCTATATTTAATTTTTTTTTTTATAGGTAGAGGAAGGGATTTTAAAGCAATGGAAAATGTATTGGGGTTAGCACTTAAGATTGACTTATTGAGCACTTCCCTACCCGCATGAAACAAGAGTGACATCTTCGAAGATTGAACTTTCTTCTTTACTTCTTATCAAACAAAAACCCCATAAGAATTTGTTTAAGCCTAGATATTTCTCATCCAAGGCAAGATTTTTTACCCCAAGAAAATCCAAACAAGCCTGCCAAGATCCCGAGGAGTGTTTTGAGAGAAAAAAGCACTAGATTTATTATAGTTCACACTTTGTCCCAGGCCCCACAAAAAAGCTCAATGACTCTTTTTACATTCCTAACAGCATCCAATCAAGCTTCACAAACAAAAAGAAAATCATCCGCAAAGAAAGGATGGGATAAAGGGGGGAGAGTGAGGGGAGATTTTAAGGGGCTGCCAGCGACTGCAACCCACTATCCCTTCAACAACAATGAACAAGACCTCCATAATCAAAATGAAAAGATATATGGAGGACGCGGATCAGCTTGTCTCAAACCTTTATCCAAACAAAAAGGAGATAAACGAGAGCCATTGGCAGTAGGACAAATTGAAATAGACCTCACACACTTCATGACTCTATAGACGAAATAGTTTGACAATCCAAACTTAAGAAGGATCCCTTCAAGGAAGTCCCAACTGATTTGGTTATAAGCCTTACTACGATAAACTTTAAGAGCCATATAAAACAATTTCCCTTTTATCCTTCTATTGAGAGCATGGAAAATTTTGTGAGTGATGATAATGTTATCCTGGATTCTTCTACCATGGACAAAAGCAGTTTGCACAGGAGAAATAACATCCGGAAGGAATGTTAGTAGTTTGTAGTGTAGAGTTTATGTAAAACATGGGAATGCATCCCACATTGGAAAAGAAGAAGAAGAGATAATACTTTATAAGTGGGCGTCTCATATGGGCCTATTAGAATGTTGGGCTTGTTATGGGTTTAGGATTTCTTGTTGCTCTTTATGGGCTCAGGGAATTCTAAAATCACACACACACGCACGTGCGCGCGGTGCTTATGGCGCTTTTGGCAGCTTATTAGGCGGCACTTGGCGCTTGGTGCGCTTGTGCGCAGTGCGGGTGCAGGGGGCTTAGTACGGGACATACCACACCCAATAATATCTCTTTATTATTATTTTTATCAATTTAATTAAATAAATTGATTTTCGGATATGAATAATGATAAAACAGTTAAATTCGGTTAATGGCAGTTTCGGATTTCTAAGTGAATTTAATTCCGGTTAAATAATGTGCCTCTATATAATGTTTTATATGCCTATTAAGTGAATATGTATCATCTTCTTCTTAATTTCTCTTCTTCTTTCTCAAGAGAGTTCAAGGAATTTTCTGGTTGTTGTTCTCCACAAAATCCAAGAAGGCTTACTGTATCATGGGAGTATATTTGCTATATCTAAGAACAATCTTTGTGTAAAGGGAAAATAATATCTTAAAGACAGTGTTAAAACATGCCTTAAGCCTTAGGAATTTCCCCAAATTACATTCTGCCATACCCATTTTCTCAACAAGGAAAGCGTTTAATCGGTTAGCAATTATTTTAGATATGATTTTGTAAGTGAAATCGCAAAGGCTAATGGGGCACGATTGGGACACTTTTCAGGGTTTGGGACTTTAGGATTAAGGGCCAAATCAGTAGCATTAAGATCATCTGGTAGGGAACTAGAAATAAAAAAAGAAAAAAAGACATAACCACATCATACACATCCCCAGAAATAATATCCCAAAATTCCTTGTAAAAATACTTGAAAAGCCAACGTTAATCTTTGCAAACAAATTGATAACAGCTCATTAGGGGCTCAATCAATATTTGGTTGATGGCTAGAATCAATTCAAAGTTGATGATGATTGCTTAATAGTAGATTGAACAAGCTAGCTTAGTAGCAAGCTTGATTTGATAGTACGTTCGGCACGATAATAAGCTCAATTCCACTTGAAAATAGATTGATTTGGCTTAATAATGATCTCGATTTGGCCCATAAGATCTCAACTGTAGTCTCAATCAACTCAGTAAAGATCTCAACTGAGCTCTTTTATCTTAATGAGGCAAGATGAATCGAGTATTGAGCATACTTATAACATCTTGTTGAACTGAGTTTGATTAAAAGTTTAAAAGCTCAACAATCACTCCGCTCAAACTCAATCTCATTAAGGTTATCAAACTCGAATTTGAACAAGAGAGTGCTCAATTAGGCTGGGCCTATTTACACCCCTAGTTAAACCTAGAGTTGAAGCTCATCAAGCATCCTTCCTCATAGTTAGAGGTGGCTAACAAGCTGGTTTGGGGTGGCTTACAACCCAACCTACCGGCCTAGTGGGATGTCTGGGCTAGGCCCGCCCTGGATAGCAGGGTGGGGGGAACCGATCCAACCTAGGTCACGGGTCGGGCCAAGTCGTAGGCCCAAGCTTTCCCCCTCCCTTGTTTTTCTTATTTTTGCTGGCCAGGTTGCGAGCCGACCCGGCTCACTAACCACCACTACTCATAGTAATCCTTTTGTCCAACTATGTTACAATCTTAGCAATAAAAAAAAAAAAAAGTAAGTTAATAATAAATTTTTTGTAAATATTGGATATTTTTTGGGTTCAAATTTAAGAGTCGAGTTTGGATATTATTAAATATCATTGAAAATTAAAAATTATATAAAATACCTATTTATTTATATATACATACACATATGTATAAATTGGCATTTAATTAAGCACCAACCAAATCGTGATACTTGTCCAAATATTATCACCTATGAGGGTGACTCATCACTAAACCCTCCCCCCTATAAATACATGTACGTGCACACAAAGGCAACAAGAGAAAGAGAAAGAAAAAGGAAAAAAGAAAAAGAGAGAAAGAAAGAAAGAAAAGAAAGAGAAATAAAATAACGAGAGAGAGAGAAAAAAAGAAATTAAATAAAATTATCTCGTTCTGATATAAAATACTTGTCATATTTCTTCAATTATATTTGAGTTTTTTATTACCATCCTATAGAGTATAATATCTCTATGGTTTTACAATACGTTATCAGCATGAGTATCTAGCAAGACAAGGATTATCATAAGCTTGAGATAAAGTTTTTTTTTATTCTAACCTTTGTTATTTCTAATGGCTAATCTAACAAAGTTTGACTTTACTGCTGCTGATATAAGTGGCAAGAATTATTTGCCCTGGACCCTTGATGCTGAGATTCATCTTGATGTGATGAATCTCGGAGATACGATTAAAAAAGGTAATAGCACATTCCTGTAAGATCGTGCAAAAGCTATGATATTTCTCAGGCATCATATCCACAAAGGATTGAAAGCCGAGTATCTTACTGTAAAGGACCCGCTTGTCCTTTGGTTTAATTTAAAGAAGAGGTTTGATCACTAGAAATATGTGATCCTCCCTAAAGCCCGCTACGAATGGATTTACCTGCCTGCTGCAGGATTTTAAAACTGTCAGCGAGTATAACTCTACAGTGTTTAGTATTACCTCCCGATCGCAATTATGCTGTGAAAATATTACTGAGGAGGATATGTTGGAAAAAATATTTTCGACTTTCCATGTCTCAAACATGCTCCTGCAGCAGCAATATCGAGAAAGAAATTTTAAAAAAATACTAAGAGTTAATTCAATATTTTCTTGTTGCTGAACAAAACAATGAATTGTTAATGAAAAATCATCAATCATGACCAACTTTGTTAGGGCCATTCCTTGAAGAGAATGCTGCTTCTCATGAAAGTAATACATATAACCGTGGCCGTGGCCGTGGTCCCGGACGTGACCATAGTCGTGGACGCGGTCGTGGTCATGGACGAGGTAATCAGAATGGACCAAAATTTAAGGGGTCCGGCAACAATGAAGGGAAAAAAGGGAGAAAACCTATCAGCCAAATTCGTCAAAAGATACTGAAACAAGTTGTTACTGCTGTGGCACAAAAGGCCACTAGTCGCATACCTATCGTATGCCTGACCATCTGGTGAAGCTCTATCAAGCATCATTGAAAGGAAGTGAAAAGCTCCCAGAAACAAATTTTGCTAAAGATCATTCTCCCCTAAATGTGACACATCTTGATGTCTCTAATTTCTTTGAGGATCCTAGTGGGAGAATTGATCACCTGATAAGCGATGGAAGTGTTAAACAGGAATAAAGTTGTATGTTTTCTATTATATCTTCTGTACTAAGTTTTTCCTACTTTTGATGTAATAATATAGTTTGAGGTGTGTGTAATAAAATATTATGTTTTGGTGTTTTATTTTAATGAGTTATTTGTAATGAAATTTTAAATGGAATCCTACTAATACATATGTATTTTTTAAAAATGTAGATTTGATGAACGATGGAGATTTATGTCGAGCAGACAGTGCAACGACACACACTATCCTCAAAAGAAAAATATATTTCTCTCGCCTATGATTAGCTGAAGCGAATGTTAATACAGTATCGGGTGTTTCAAATTTGGTTGAAAGCTCCGGAAGAGCACATGTTATGTTCCCTGAAGGGACAAAACTAAACATAAGCGATGCTCTATTTTCCAGGAGATCACAAAGAAACCTGATCAGTTTTCATGATATTCGTCGCAACGATTATCATATTGAGACAATAAATGAGGGCGATAAAGAATAACTTTATATTACGTTGCTTACTTCAGTAAGAATAAAAATGACAGAAAAATTGTCAGCACTTTCTTCCAGGTTATATTATACTTACGTAAATCCAATTGAATCAAATACAGTGGTTAACCAAAAATTAACTGATTACAGAACGTTCACCCTGTGGCATGACCGTTTGGGCCATCCAGGTGTAACGATGATGAGAAAAATTATTAAAAGTTCTCATGGACACTTATTAGAGAACCTGAAGATTATTTCTCCTGATGAGATTTTATGTGCTGCCTATGCTCAAGGCAAAATGATTACTAGGCCATCCCTAACAACAATTGGGATTGAATCTCCTAAGTTTCTAGAAAGAAAACAAGGAGACATATGTGGGCCTATTATTCCATCATGTGGACCATTTTTATTTTTTATGGTGTTGATAGACACCTCAATACGTTGGTCACATGTTTGCCTATTATCTACTCGCAATGTGGCATTTGCAAGACTCCTTGCACAAATAATCCGATTAAGGGCTCAATTTCTGGATTACGCGATCCAGAAGATCCGTCTTGATAATGCAGGGGAATTTACTTTCCAGGCTTTTAATGACTATTATATGTCAATTGAGATTACAGTTGAGCACCCTGTGGCTCATGAGCATACACAAAATGGTCTTGCAGGATCTTTGATTAAACGTCGGCAGCTAATTGCTAAACCATTGCTTATGAAAACAAAGCTGCCTAGTTCTGCATGGGGACACGCTATATTGCATGCTGCAACACTTATTCATGCTAGGCCAGCTGTTTATCATTAATATTCCCCATTGCAACTCGTGTCTGGTCAAGAACCAGATATATCCTAGCTACGAACTTTTATTTGTGCGGTATATGTTCCAATTACTCCACCTCAGCGCACAAAGATGGGTCCCCAAAGGAGATTGGGAATTTATGTTGGGTTTGAGTCCCCGTCAATTATAAAATATCTTGAACCATTGACTGGAGATATTTTTGCTGCACGGTTTGTAGATTTTCAATTTGACAAAACAATATTCCCAGAATTACGGGGAGAAAAGCTAAAGGTAGAAAAGCGTGAAATAGTGTAGAATGCATCATCTATATCACATTTTGATCCATGTACGAATCAATGTGAAATGGAAGTCCAGAAGATTATCCGTTTACAAAATATTGTGAATTAATTACCAGATGCATTTGTGAACACGAAAAGAGTGACAAAGTCACATGTCCCAGCTATGAATGCCCCCGTTCGAATTGATATTCCGAACGAACAGTCTTCAATGACATTGGCAAATACATCTACTGCATGCCAGAAGCATGATAGACCTTTTAATTTTAAAGATAAAAATCCAAGAAAGAAAAGAGAGTAACATGAACGAGTTGGCTCCTTTGTTAAAACTCCTGAAGAGAAAACCCCTGAAGTGGTACAAATGCAAATCCAAGGAAAAGAAACAAAGGGCGAAATGGCTCCTCGAGGGTATAAAATACTTGAGAATTGTAAAAGTGATGAAAATGTCTAGAATGAAGAAATCTCGATAAACCATGCCATTACTGGCATACGATGGAATTGCAATGAAACGATTCTCGATCAAGTGTTCGCATATAATATGGCCGCTAATTTGACCGTAGAAGGTGAAGATTTTGAACCTAAATCTCTTCAAGAATGTCAAAGAAGAGATGACTGGCCAAAATGAAAAGAAGCAATACAGGCGGAGTTAAACTTACTTGCGAAACGTGCAGTTTTTGAACCTGTAGTCCAAACACCTGAAATAACAAATCCCGTAGGCAATTACATAAAGGCTTCTCATAAAGGCCAAGAATTGACTATGAAGAGACGTATTCACATGTAATGGATGCAATTACATTCAGATATTTAATAAGCCTGGCAGTCTCTAAAAGACTCCACATGTGTCTTATGGATGTAGTAATGGCTTACCTTTATGGATCACTTGATAATGATATCTATATGAAAGTCCTTGAAGGGTTGCAAATGCTAGAAGCATATAGCTCAAAACCTCAAGAGCTGTGTTTAATTAAATTACAGAAATCACTGTATGGATTGAAACAATCAGGGTAAATGTGGTACAATCATCTTAGTATATACCTTTTGAAAGAAGGATATATGAACAATCCAGCTAGCCCATGTGTTTTTGTTAAGAAACCGAATTATGGATTTGCTATAATAGTAGTCTATGTTAATGATTTAAACATCATAGGAACGCATGAAGTGATTAAACAAGCTGTTGCATATCTGAATAAAGAGTTCGAAATGAAAGATCTCGGAAAGACGAAATATTGCCTTGGCCTACAAATAGAGCACTTATCTGGTGGAATTTTAATCCATCAATCTACTTATACAGAAAAAGTGCTTAAACGTTTTTCTATGGACAAAGCACATCCTTTGAGCACCCCGATGGTCGTCCGATCACTTGATGTGAATAAGGACCCTTTTCGACCTCGAGGGGATGGTGAAGAAATTCTTGGCTCTGAAGTGCCATATTTGAGTGCCATAGGTGCACTGATGTATCTTGCTAACTATACGAGACCAGATATAGCCTTTTCAGTTAATTTATTGGCAAGATATAGCTCAATGCCTACCCGGAGACATTGGAATGGAATTAAACATATCTTTCGATATCTCCGTGGTACGTCTGATATGGAATTTTACTATCAGAGACAATCAAGTCCGAGATTGGTTGGATATGTAGATGTAGGATATTTGTCTGATCCACATAGAGGCCATTCACAGATAGGATATTTATTCACCTATGGTGACACTGCTATGTCTTAGTGATCTACCAAGCAGACAACAGCAGTAACTTCTTCAAATCATGCCAAAATACTTGAACTTCATGAGGCAAGTAGGGAATGCTTATGGCCGAGATCCCTTATTCAACATGTTCAAGAAGAATGCAGTCTTTCAACGATCAGGGGGAGTCCAACAATACTATATGAAAATAATGCTGCATGTATTGCTTAGATCAAAGGTGGATACAATAAAGGCGACAGAACTAAGCATATCTCACCAAAGTTCTTCTTTACACACGAGCTTTAGAAGATGGGTGAAATAAATGTTCAACAAGTTCGCTTAAGTGAAAACCTGGAAGATCTATTCGCGAAAGCTTTGCCAACATCAACTTTTGAGAAGTTAGTTCGTAAGGTTGGTATGCATCGACTTAGAAACACCTCTCATTAATATGTTCTCATGAGAGGGAGTTAAATATGAGCTGTACTTTTTTTCCCTTCGCTATGGTTTTTCCCGCTTGGTTTGCCTTGCAAGATTTTTAACGAGGCAGGCGTATTTAGCTTGGACACTATATCCCGTTATAACGTAAAATATCCAAAGGGGGAGTGTTGCAAATATTAAATATTTTTCGGGTACAAAATTCAGAGTCAAAGTTGTATATTAGTAAATATCATAGAAAATTAGAAATTATGTAAAATACCTATTTACCTATATATACATATACATATATATAAATGGGTATTTAATTAAGCACCGACCAAATCGTGACACTTGCTCAAATATTATCTCACATGAGGTGCCATAGGTGCACTGATGTATCTTGCTAACTATACGAGACCAGATATAGCCTTTTTAGTTAATTTATTGGCAAGATATAGCTCAATGCCTACCCGGAGACATTGGAATGGAATTAAACATATCTTTCGATATCTCCGTGGTACGTCTGATATGGAATTTTACTATCAGAGACAATCAAGTCCGAGATTGGTTGGATATGTAGATGTAGGATATTTGTCTGATCCACATAGAGGCCATTCACAGATAGGATATTTATTCACCTATGGTGACACTGCTATATCTTAGTGATCTACCAAGCAGACAACAGCAGTAACTTCTTCAAATCATGCCAAAATACTTGAACTTCATGAGGCAAGTAGGGAATGCTTATGGCCGAGATCCCTTATTCAACATGTTCAAGAAGAATGCAGTCTTTCAACGATCAGGGGGAGTCTAACAATACTATATGAAAATAATGCTGCATGTATTGCTTAGATCAAAGGTGGATACAATAAAGGCGACAGAACTAAGCATATCTCACCAAAGTTCTTCTTTACACACGAGCTTTAGAAGATGGGTGAAATAAATGTTCAACAAGTTCGCTTAAGTGAAAACCTGGAAGATCTATTCGCGAAAGCTTTGCCAACATCAACTTTTGAGAAGTTAGTTCGTAAGGTTGGTATGCATCGACTTAGAAACACCTCTCATTAATATGTTCTCATGAGAGGGAGTTAAATATGAGCTGTACTTTTTTTCCCTTCGCTATGGTTTTTCCCGCTTGGTTTGCCTTGCAAGATTTTTAACGAGGCAGGCGTATTTAACTTGGATACTATATCCCGTTATAACGTAAAATATCCAAAGGGGGAGTGTTGCAAATATTAAATATTTTTCGGGTACAAAATTCAGAGTCAAAGTTGTATATTAGTAAATATCATAGAAAATTAGAAATTATGTAAAATACCTATTTACCTATATATACATATACATATATATAAATGGGTATTTAATTAAGCACCGAACAAATCGTGACACTTGCTCAAATATTATCACCCATGAGGGTGACTCATCACCCCCCCCCCCCCCCCCCCCCCCCCCCTCTATAAATATAGGTACGTGCACACAAAGACAAAAAGAGAAAGAAAAAGGAAAAAAGAAAGAAAGAGAAAGAGAGAAAGAAAAGAAAGACAAAAACAATAACGAGAGAGTGAGAGAGAAAAAGAAATTAAATAAAATTATCTCATTTTGATATAAAATACTTGTCATTTTTCTTCAATTATATTTGGGTTTGTTTTTTTATTACCATCCTATAGAATATAATATTTCCATAATTTTACAATAAAATTGAGTTTGTTGGGGATTTTTGATTTGCATATGGAAACGCCCCGTTTTGGTGTGCAAGTTTGAATTTTGAGGCCCAAATTTTTTGTGGGCTAAGTCCTTGAGGTGCTACGAGCCCATAGTACGTTATGGTGTTATGAACTGTTGAATATTTTCAAATTTGTGCTCTTAACACTTACTAAGTTTTTCTTTTTTGTTTCAAATAAGGGTCTAAATGAGCCGAGCTTGTAAATGCGTTCGTAATTTTGCTTGGATTCCCGTTGGCAGATCCAATATTACCGAATTGGGGACGATTACCCCCTGTAACTTTTGAATAATACATAATGTGTACTACTAATTTTTATCATTTGTTTTGTAAAATATAGTATTGCATCCAATGATTTTCCAATCTTCCTCATCTCTGCCTACTGCTTACTGCCCTTGCAGTGAAAGAAAAAGTTTTGTGATTGTGTAAAGATTATATTGTTAATGGTTTTGTTGTTTTCAGAAGAAGAGTACATGGGTGGACAACAAAAAAATAACTACAAGCATATGTCTTAGAGTATATTTATAAACTACACACAACAAACCCGAGTGTTGATTGGACCTAGTCCTCCACTATATGGACAAGGCAATTGTAGATATAAGCGATAAGCCCAATAATCGCCTGTGACCACCTAATAACAATACATTTTTTGGGTCTCTTCTTGTTCCCTAGCTTCATGTCTTGGTCCATTAACGTAACCGTTTTTGTATAAGTAGTCATATAGATATATTATGATATTGGTTGGTTAGAAATAGTGCTTGATCAATATCAGTGTATTGGTAGTAGGCGGCCAGTGAAAATCTTGTGCACTTCATTCTTCTATGTTGGCAAATTTGGAAAGATTGAAACAAATTTATTTTTCAAGGTGATCAGACTAATGCCCCAAAAATCGGTCATTCCCGCTAAGCATAAGCATCACAAATGGACTTTTCGTCAACAAAAAAAGAGGCGTGTGATTGCACAAATGTTCAGTTAAGACCTAAAAAGTCAAGCAGAGACTCTTGGATTCTTGAAACTCTCCACTGGTTGTGTGGATTAAGGAAAATTTTGATGGCCTCAAGCGCAGTGACATTCAAACCGTAGGGTTCATTATTCGGCATCATTAAGGAAAAATAATTCTTGATAGCTCGAGACTGTTAGGAAATGTGCCTATCTTGGTAGTTGAAGCAGTAGCAGCTAGAGATGTCCTTTATCATGCAACCAGTCTTGGACATTCACCTCATGCATCAGTCAAGAATGTAGCTCAGTCTCCTTTGATCACCATTTTCGAGAAGCAAACCAAGCTGCAAACTTGCTAGCAAACTTGGGCCTTAAGGGGTCTGCCATTCACTACGGTAACGCCCTCTGGACGGATTTCTATCTACCCTCATTAATGCTGACACTTGAGGATTCCCTGTCACCCATGGACAATCCTAAAGCTAGTCGTCTCACCTCTATCAAAAAAATCTTCGCAAGTCAAATCATCTCGTTTGCTCCCTAATTTTTGTCAATGTGTCACATTCATTTATCTTGAATGCACCATGAATCTAATTTTAATCTTGTTATTTTTATTTGTTTGAAAGTATATCCAACATTTTCGTCTTTGTTCATCCATTACGAACTTAATAGGTCAAAACTCAAAATCTGTAGCAGTTAAAAATTATATCAAGTTTGTTAGAATTGGGGTTCGAAATGCGGCACTTCTGTTTAAATGGTGGTGGCGTTTTTCAGAGGAGGGTGACTCACTTTGGAAGCGAGTGGTGTGCTCGATTCATGGTGGTTCATGCAACGATTTATTTCTGACACAGGCTGTTGGGCCAGTGCATAGCCCATGGATGGCAATAGCCGAAGTATCCGACTCCTTCAGAATTCCACAGCAAGTCATGAACTCACTCAGAATTAAACTTGGTGATGGATCGAAGATTAAGTTCTGGAAGGATAAGTGGTTAGGTGAAAATACTTTTGAAGAGCGGTTCCCGGACCATTACAAAGTCTCTCTCCAAAAAGACCACTGTATTGCACAAGTGGGATCATGGGATGGGTTTGAGTGGAGGTGGATTTTCAATCGGAGGCGTAGATTCTTTACCAGAGAAGAGCCGAACCTAGCACTCCTTAATGGGGTGTTAGCTAGAGTAGCACCAAATCTAGGGGTAGAAGATAGAGTATGGTGGAGTAAGGATAGTAAGTGTCGGTTCTCATTTAGGTCATTTGCGGATGCAGTAACTATGAACACACTCTTATATATTTCGCTGACTTACCAAAAAAAAAAAAAAAACTATGAACACTCCAAGACCATACACAGTGGATCATCTTGTTTGTGAAGTTTGGAAAGGTCTGGCACCACCGAAGGTAGAAATTATTGTCTGGATGATTCTATTGGGAAAGATGAACATGAGAGAGAGACTATGGAAGATTGGAATCATTCCGGAATCTGAGAAATGGTGCCCTATATGTGGCAAAGTTGCGGAGAGTGTGAAGCATCTTTTCCTAGGGTGTGAGGAAGTGTGGAGAGTGTGGGAAATTTGCGTCAAATGGTGGGGCTTGGATTGGGCAATGCCAAACTCCGTCAAGGACCGCTTCGTCCAATGGATGACGGCTCAAGTTGGTAACAAATTCCAGAAGAAAGTGCGGTTAACGCTATTTTTTGTCGTTATATGGGAGTTTTGAAATACTAGGAATAGAATAATCTTTGAAGAGGCTCATTGGAATGCAAAGGATGCGGAGTGGGCCGTTAAATTCTTAATTGGCTTCTTGCTGAAAGCATGATGTGACTTGTTCCCGTACTCATGCACTGACTCAGCTCGAAATGTGGAGTGCTTCAAATCATAGTCGCCAAGTTCTCAATCTATGGAGTCCATCTTGCGCTGAATCTCTGGTGTCTTGAGTAGTGTCTTACCTCCCCTCCCCCTTGCCGCACAAATTGGTTTTGGTATGAGATTTTTGTGTGAGCGATTGGGGTTCTTCTAGAGGCCAACATTTTGTCAAGCTAATGCTTTATATTTCATCTTTGTTAATGCTCTATATTGGTCCTTGTTTGCTATTTTTTTGCTTGTCTTTTGCTGGTTTTGAGTTTTGCTATGGGCCCAAGTTGGTCACTGGATTGTACTGAGCATTTTTGCTTATGATTTATCAAAAAAAAAAGTGAGGAATATAATTATGACAATTTTGAGTTTTTTTTTCCATGAATATCTAACAGAGGGGTAAATTGCTCAAGCAATAGCAATATGAGAACTCTTGAAGAAATATTTTTATTTTTAGAGTGAAATAATATTTAGTTAGTGTAATTAATTATTATTAAATGATAATTAAATGTAATCATGAGATGATTGTTTAATTTGACCTATTTAAAGATAGAGTTAAATTGTAAATGATGTTCCTTTGCAAGTCTTAACATACACACTATTTCAAAATATTTAATTTGAACTCTAGATAATAATTATTTTTTTATGTGATGAAGATATTTTTTGCTAAACAATATTCATACGATTAATGTATACATGTGAGAAAAACAACAAATGATATAGAAAAGAAGAAAATAATGTTCGGGTAGCACAAAGTGTGACCCAACGCGCACAATTAGATGTGCCCCGTAGCAGTCACATTTTATGTTGACCCCATGCTTGTGGTACACACGTGGGGACCTGGCGGTTCTCAAGCCTCTACCGAATAGTTCACTCCCTTGCTGGCGGAGCCTTGTATGATGTCAATATGACATCAATTATTATATTTTTTCTTGCAGATTCTTTGGCATCTCACATGGATTTAACTTGTAGTCTATCCAAACGATATTATAAAGAGTATTTTGGAATTAAATTTTTTCTTAATATATGCATTCTTTAGAAAATAAGAGGAAGCATTTCCTTTTGAAGATTTTACTAAATTCATATTTTTGGAGGAGATTGAAAAGCAGGCACTGCACTCTTTAAAGTTTCGAGCTCGCTCCATTTTGTGTGCCTTTAGGTAAACTTTCGAGTTTTACTATTTTGTGCTTTCCTTTACATTTTGTTTTCCTATATCTTTAGTATATGTTTGTATTATTAGATATTTGTATAATATACAAGTATATTTCCATATGTGATATTTATTAAAATTAAAATTAAATTTTCCACTCCACCTATTTATTTATTTTTCGAAATATTTTTTGAACATTTCCACATCTAATTAAACCTCTATATATTTTCATGTGTGATATGAGATAAATATCATGCATGATGAAACAGACATATGCAGGATTACGAGTACGTGGATTATAGAATTCCATAAAAAGGAAAGCTCTATTGGACTAGTGTTTTTCAAATTTTCTCAGTAACATTGTGCTTGTCAAAATTTATTCACATGTTTGATGGAGTTTATAGTTGTTAAATAACATGTTTAATGTGAACCAGACTCCAACATAGAGCACTTGGATGAAAATTAGAGTCTTGACATTGAGTTAACCTTTTCTTTTTTCGAGAAAGGTATTCCTTGGAAGAATGAAAGGTAGGGTGAGACAGGGTGACACAGGACGGAAGCAGGTTCCAGAATTATTAAGTTTATAAAACACAAGGATAGGTGTTGCTCGAATTTCACTCGAAAAGACATACTCAGAATCCATTGAAGAAATCTCTCAACTTTGAAAAATAATAAACCCTCAGGTTCTATTTTATTAAATAATTAGGAAGAAATTTCTCTAATATAAACAATATCAATTTGAATAAGAATATAAAAGCTAAAATAAAAAGAAATTTAACTAAAAGGAATTCCTATTAAAATAGGAAACCTTGTACGAATCGAAAACTATCATAACTAAAATAAAAAATAATAAGGAATTAAATTTTTTCTCGATTTTCTCCATCTGTGTTTTCGATCCAATTGTTCCAACAAGTGCTTCTTTAATCGTCCCTCGTCACGGGGTCCCCTATCTCAAGCCTCCTGCCCCTTTGAATTACCCTACAAACCCCCCATTTACTTGAAGCGAAAATGAGGGAATGGAGACATATTCCATATCTAGCCCAACAAAAGGCCCAAAATAGTAAGCCCTAACGAGCTCCTCCCAGAATCCCCATGCAACGAGTTGTAAGCGTTTCTTATTTTCACCTATAAAAAATAAAAAGGGACAAACATCTCCTATCATAATGTTTAATGACATCTTAAGCCAATAGAATATTGTCAAATATGGTTCTCCCTTAACAAATCTAGCTTAGGCAAGAATAGTAATCTCACCCAACACTCCAAGAGCCTATTAGCTAGGAGTTTTAAAATGTTCTTGTAAACCAAGTGACAAAATACAATAGCCCTAAAGTTCCCAACAAATTGAGGGTTAACCACCTTGTACAAGACAAATTGTAGAGGTGTTTAAATCCCTAAGCATCCTTCCCTTCTTATAAAAGTTTTGGATTGTCTCGCGTATGTCATCCTGATGACCCAACGAACATGAAATAATTCAAAAAGGAAACCATCAAGACCAGGATCTTTAGAATTAGGGATAGACCAAATTACCCCCTTAATGTCAGGATTTGTGACCCACCTAAGTAGAACTACAGCATGATTTCCCTTAGTCTCGACCCTTGGTTACCCACCTAAGTAGAACTACATTGTGGCTCCCTGAGCACTAATCCTTTGTATAATCCAATCAATTCCATCTCTACCCCCTAGGGTCCTCAATGAGTTGCCCCTCACTGAGGATAAACTCAAGGGCATTACACTTTCCATCA
Organism: Simmondsia chinensis; assembly: GCA_018398585.1. NCBI lineage: Eukaryota > Viridiplantae > Streptophyta > Magnoliopsida > Caryophyllales > Simmondsiaceae > Simmondsia > Simmondsia chinensis. Next base: position 29,651,255 of record JAGTTD010000007.1, on the reverse strand, counting down.
GCTCTATTCTAGCTATGGAAGTAATTGGTCCCAAAGTCAGAAATATTAATATGTTGAATTTTATCCCGTTGTACTCGCTTTGCATTCAAAAGCTAGATCAATCTTTCTTTAGCTCTGTTGACTTCCTCCCTGCTACTCAGTAGATTATCAGATTGTAATCTATGTAGGTGTTCTCTATCTTTGCTTACAAGCCTTGCAATGCTGCCTGGAAATTTGATTTGGAAGCTTTCAGCCTATCTTTGTCATTTTCAATTTTCTTCAAGATAAGTAGAGGATTACCCTTGATCAATGAACCCATCTTTAGTTACTATTTCTCTAAAACCTTCTAGATAACGCAACCAATTATCCATCTCAGAAGGTTTATTATCACACTTTCCCTAGAAATTCGTGACCTCTTGAGATTGGTTCGAAACTCTAGGAGGAATGACAAATACCTGGAAATCAATCATGCCGCTTCCAATTTCCCAAGGCATGGTCATTCTTGGATCTCACATCATGTTCCCTATCTCATTGATTTGAACAAGTAAAGAACAGTCCAACTATCCTAATCTCATATATCCTAGCATACTCAATACAATCACAAAAATCCTTAGTTTCATTTATGATACATCAAGGGCACCCTCTCTATCACCATACTAAATTACTGCATTATCGTCCTCAAGACAAATCTGTGCGCCAATAATGGTATCCTCTTAAGAATATAAGGCATCCTATAGCCTCCTTATTTCCTTGCCTATTATCCCCATATCAAAAGGTAAAATGCAATGCACCCAACTCCCTATTATCACTAAACTTAACCTCTATGTGGATGAATTCGACCCTATTGACTTCACATCAACCCTTGTATAGATTGCATTTTGAATTACCCATATCTTCCCCCTATCCGGCCCTTTCCACATAGAAAAATTTCCATCCTCAAAAGTATCTCTTCCTTATTGACTTTATTCTTCTTCCATTTATTCTCATCTTAAAGCTGACGAAGAGCCTTATTGTGTTCCTACTAATAAGTTGTTAAAACTCCACAGCCTTAAAACCCGTATTCACTCCTCTTATATTCTATTAATAAATCATTTAATACTAATTGGATAAGATGTTAATCCCTCACCACTCCAACCTGCTGCTCCTTTATCTTTGGGGGAAATAAATCCTCATTTACAGGGTCAGCTCCCTCCTCCAACATACTAAACTAATTTCGAGTGCACACGAGGTGCACCTCATTTACTTGTAATCCTCCTTCCTGTCCCTTAACTTTAGTCCAACCCTTGTTGTCAACGAGGGTTGGGAGCTACTTTGTGCCTCTTGACAGCTCTAACGTACAATGGTGAATACGATGATCACTCTTCTTACATCTCATGCACCATTTAGGTAGCCATTCGTACGATATCATATGATAAATCACTTCTTTATTAGGATGTTTTACCTCCACCCATCTGAAATATTTACCTCGTCTTAGATTCTAGTGTAGGATACTCTTTGTTTAGAGTTTTCTTATTATCTACTAGAGTTGGGGGAGGTGTGACCCATACAATTGACTATGTTACTTAGCAAATCTATATTTCCAAAAATGCAATCTCATATTCGGTAGAGTAATCCATATAGCTACCCTGCTTAATTCATCCTTTTCATTGCTAAAACAAGGCCATTGTCTTAAGATAAGGGGGTACTGCCTCACATGTGTACGATCCCCTGAAGAACTTTGCTAAAATCCTCCTCATAATCAAACAAGAAGAGATCTACTCATCGTCATAAAGAAATTACTTAACAGAATCCCTAATAGTAGAGAAGGTTAGCTTAATCCCCACCTAATTCCCTACCAAGGCCTTCTTCCAATAGTGGATTCCTTTAGACACTTCAATGCTAGATAGTTGAACTCTAATCGATGCTTTGACCTGTGTAAATTCAATGCCATTGCTAACCTCATTCTCTATAACTAGGTTTTCATCCCCCATATTTTCTCAAAGTTCCTCCACCCTCTCTCGGTTAAAGGATGCCCTAATGCCCCAGACTCTTGTGCCGCTAGAAAGTTCTCCCTCTGTTGGTAATCCCCTAACCACTAGAGTTTTCTCCCTATTCGGCTCCACTTGATTAAAAGGCTCCATCCCATAGCTACAACTCAAACTTCAACCAATGCAAATGTCGAAAACCGACCCCGAAACTCCAAGTAGTCCTGCCGACCTTGGGCGGGTAGTTGCAGATGCACGCAGCCATTAGTTCCACCACCAAGGCATCACCACATTTACCATCGTTAGCGTAAGCAAAATTAGCTAGGTCACCTCCAACACCATGGCTGATTTACGCACTATTGTTATTGAGGTTTAGCCACCAAAACTATGAGCTCCCGACCCGAGAACCGCCACCACCTCACTTTTCCCCTTCCAGGGGTTCCAGTAAGGATCAAGGCACCAAGGGGATAGGTGTGGCCACTACTGTTACCTTGATTTGGTTGCAGAAACCAAGAGCTCCCAACCCGAGAGCCACCATAACTTTTCCACTTCCATGGGTGCCACTAAGGATCTAGGAGCCAAGGGGATGGGCATCAAGAGTCACCAACATGTAACCGAGGTAAAAAAACTACTATCGCTAGGCATAAATAGGTAGGAGCCCTATAGTGTCCACCATAAAATAAAAGAGGAACCCATTCCCGCCACCTTAAGGCATACCTTACTGCCATGCACCCAATAGATAGGAAGCATACTTATGACCCTATAATCAAGACTTGGTAGGCATGGTACTCACTCGAAGTGGGCGAACACCGAGGCTCAACTTCCGAGTACGGAACCACCGAATTCCGAGTACATAGTATTTAATTCGTAGTACTAGGTGCCTAGTACCAAGTTCCAAGTACCAAGCTCCTAACACAGAGTTCCTATAGCAAGCTCCTAGTTCCAAATACCTAAGGGGGGCGCCATCAATGTACTCGGGGGTCAAGGTACTCGCCCACTCTAGACGAGTACCTAGCTCTCCCTACCGAGTGCCATGCCTTGATCCTCAAGTATCTAGTGCCATATCTTAGCCAAAGAGTGATAATAAGGACACGTGTCAATTGTAGAGCAAAACCACGCGTCAACTTGGGACAACTTACCTACCTCCTCGCCTCCTATAAATAGCAGCCCATATTTATGCAATTTCCCAGGCTCTCGTCCAGGTTTCTCAAGCCTTTTTTCCTTCATGCCACGGCAAGCTATTCATTCCCTTATCCTTTCAGCCAAGCCATATACCCCAACTACTTAGTAGCCTAGTCCTTTATTAGTAATGCAGCACAACTTGCTAATCGAAAACACAATTCAATTTTTATTCATCAAAACTTGAAAATAATAAATTACAAAGCTCTATTTATAGAAAGCTAAACCTTAGGATATTACATACGATAAATCCTAATCCTAATAAAAAAAATAATAAGATAAATCACCAATATAATAGAAAACTAATTTTCTAAATATAAGATAAGCTAAAAATACTAAATTTAATAAAACAGTGCCGCATCATTCTCCCCGTCTTGAAAAAGAATAGTTCGTCCTCGAATGAGAAGAAGGGCTGCACGAACAACGTGGTGAAGTGGACCTAGGTAAGTCTTGTAGCAATTGAGGCTTTAGAGTATGATAAGCTCCATCAACAGGAATCGTCACAGAGTTGTCAAATCCATTATAGGTTATGCGATGATCGAACTGCCATGGACGTCCTAAAATGATATCACAATCAAGAAGGTCGCATACAAAAAAGCGTGTGGGAAAGAGCAAATTCCGCAGTCTCAAATCAATCTTCACTGTAGAGCGCACTATCTTCCCAACATTGTCATGTTGGAAACCAAAGAGCCGAATAGGGCGGGAACGTTCCTGGGGTACTCCCAATTCTTGCACCACTCGTCTAGATATCAAATTAAAAGCAGCTCCCGTGTCAAAAATAGCATGTACGGGTGTTTCAAGTCCACACCAAGCGGCTACCCCAGCATGTTTAAAAATTGCAATGCGCAATCCAGGAGGTCTATGATCCTTATCCTTTTACTTTGGGCAGTGCGGAGTAGCAACACAAATAATCAGCTTCTCATCTTTGCTAGTCTCATCTTCCGATCCTGAATACTCAACTGCCTCAACTATCTCTTCCTTTAGCTCACCTGTTTCTTCTCCATTAGCTTCAGCTGATGCTGTATCATTAGATGAGTTAGGCTCCACTAGAGTCACCATCTTTTTAAACTTCAAAGGGCAATCTCGAGCTGGGTGTCCTTTAGCTCCACAACAATAACACACAATAGAACTTCTAGGAACCATATCAGACCGAGGACCTAAAGCTTCGCGTTGCATCTTCCATTTACGTTTTGCATTTATGACATAAGAAGCAGCCATGTCCACAGACTCAAATGTCATACCATATAACTTTTCCTGAATATGAGATTTAAGACCACCAATATATCTTATGACACGTTGGTGCTCAGACTCCTCAAATGAGCAATGAGTGACAAGTTTCTGAAACTCACATGCGTATGAATTGACATCTTTATCTATCATCTTCAAAGAACATAGTTTGGAATATAATTCTTGAGCATAATTGAAAGGAACAAATTTTCGAGTCATGGCTTCCTTTAATCAGTTCCAAGTCAAAATTGTACCTTGGAGACTTGGGTGAGTCTCAGTATAAATCCACCAACTAAGAGCATATCCCTTGAGATAAGCTACAGCAAAATTAACCCGATCCTCTTGTTTAACGCCTTTACAAGTAAAAATATTCTCCGTGTGACTAATCTAGTCATAAAGTTCTTCTGGGTCTCCTTCCCCTTCAAACTTCGGCAATTCCAATTTCAACCCATAATCTGACTTGTGAGTATTACCTGAATTAAAGTCCGAGAGCCTTACTATTTGTGGAGTCATGTGTGCAATAGTGTTTGAATTGCCATCAAGTTGCTCGAGGTCAACTTGCTTCCCATAATGATTCATGCTCTTCATAATTTTTTGTAGTTCTACCAGAATACGAGATTGCGACTCCTTAATATTTGCTGAAAGTTGTTCAAAATGCTCATCAACTTGACTACGCCATGAAGCAAGTTCAGCTACTTGCTGTTGCAACTACACAAAATCGTCATTTTTCACCATGGTTGGGATATCGGGAATTAGGGTTCAGGTCGAATTAGGGTTCGAATTTAGGGGATTTCGACTTAGGGTTTTGATCTAGGGTTTTTTTCGAATTAGGAGTTTTGAGTTTAGGCTTAGGGTTTTCGAAATCTAGGGTTTGGGTTTTCGAAGTCTAGGCTTTTTGAAGCTTAGGTTTAGGGTTTTTGAAATCTAAGGTTAGGGTTTCATGGAGGATTCGAAATTCGAAGATTGTGGTTCGAATTGATTTTGGGGGACAAGTCGAAGGCTTCTTATTGCTTTAGGATGTTGACTATTAGGGTTTTGCAGATTCAAAGTGGCTTAGGGTTTCGAATTGGACGGTGGGTGGGGATGGAGGTTGGGGTTAAAGCTATGGTTGGTGGGTTAGGGTTTTCGTGTGGGAACGATAGTGGTGGGGATTTCGAGGGTGGTGATACGGTGGCACAGAGGTCTTCGCAATAGCTAGAGGTATTATTATTATTATTATTTATTATTTTTTTGGTAGCTAGGGTTTTCTTTTGAGAAGGGCAATTTTAGTAAAAAGGGATAGGTACCACTACACCGTGGCAGTGGCGGGGAAAAGATACTACTCAGCGGTAGTATCACGCACTAGCGGTGGCACTGGGGCAGCGGTTATGGCGGCTTTGCGCCAACGGTCTAGAACAAGAGCTCTGATACCAAATTGATGTACAACAACTTGCTAATCGAAAACACAATTCAATTTTTATTCGTCAAAAGTTGAAAATAATAAATTACAAAGCTCTATTTATAGAAAGCTAAACCTTAAAAGGATATTAGATAAGATAAATCCTAATCCTAAAAAAAACTAATAAGATAAATCACAAATCTAATAGAAAAGTAATTTTCAAAATATAAGATAAGCTATAAAAATAAATTAAATAAAACGGTGCTGCATCAACTAGCTTGACTGTTGGAGGGTCTCACTCACTGTAAGCTAAGTACTTTATTACACTTATTTGTTTATTGTTTATTCAACCCATTATAAAGTGAGACTCTGCCCAACTTAAGTATCAGAGGGGTCTCTCACAGATCAACCTGTGGGACCCTCTGATCTTTCACTCGACTTACAGGAAATACTGAATCAAACGTGTAGGCTCTGCTTTCTCAGCGAGAGCTTAAGCCTATCCTAAAGAGCCTCTCGAAGTTTTCCCAAAGCAGTGAAGAAGTACCCAACCTGAATCTTCTCCTGGCTAGTTTATTTTTAATAATTTTTTTGGAAGTTTGTCTTTAAAACTTAAGATAAGGATAAATCCAAAAAAAATCAAGAATCCTAAGCGAAAGAAATCCAAGAATAACTGAGCAAGTTCCAAAGACAAATGTTCCATGGCTGTCTTATTAGGAATGAACATACACTGTCGAGGGCTGCATATTTTTTTGAAAATAAAAGTCAAGGACTTGAAGTTTTAAATTGTTCGAGTTTTTGAAATGTGTTAACATGTATCGGTGTACTTAGGTTTTTATTTTAGAGCTTATAGGATATATTTTTTTTGCTTTTATTATTTGGGCTTTAAAATATGAAAGACTAGAATTTAAAAAAAAAAATTCCTTTTTTTTTTTTTTAAACCTAAAAGGGTACCAACACGCAAGCATCAGATCCTATTAGAACTTCGAAGTTAAGCATGCTTGGACGAGAGTAATACCAAGATGGGTGACTTCCTGTAAAGTCCTCATGTTGCACCCCTTAGGTTGGGGGTTCTCGGAAACAGCCTCCCTTCAAAGTGCCTTGAAAAGGGAAGGCTGCGTATCTACCCCCCAGACTCTGTTTAGGCGGAAGCCCTTAGGCCACTGGGTATGTTGCTTTTGGTTTTTTTCTTTTTTACTTTCATGTCTTCATTTTTCAGTTAAACTAAGAAAAAAATTAAAAATAAAAAAACAAAAATAACAAAAACTCGTTCTCAGAATATGATTTCTAATTTATTAAAAACCGAGAATATAAATAAGAAACAATATCCCACAAGCTGTTAATCTTTTATTATCTTTATTTATTGTCTCCTATTTCTGAACCTTTGTGAATCTTAGGTTGGCATTAAGGATCGGTCCCAATATTTCAGAGCCAAAAGCAAGTTTGATTGGTTGTATACATCATATAAATTCACACGCATCTTTTACATTATAGGGCGTTTCTACCGTATAGAAAAAAAAATTATGTAATTGGAGAGGGAAAGGGCTACCTTCTGAGCAGGTAATATGGTATGTCGTCACACAGACTAAAAGTATCGATACATTGTAATGTACTGTATTTGGATATAAATTTTGTGTACACATGTACACAACTCTGAGTTGATATGAGTGTCGACACATGTTGTTCTTGTGTCGTCACGACTCTTATGTTGGTCATGTTGAGTACATTAGTGGATAACTTGGGTAGGATGGTGGTGAGTCAAAGTACAAGTTTGTGTGTCGACACAGACACGAATATTATGTATGTCGACACATGAAGTAGACGTGTCGACATATTCTCTTGTACACAAGCGTACACACAGCTCATATTCTTGTACACATCACCATAATGTACACAAATTCAATTATTCATCAACAATTTACATGTGTCGACACACTATAAACGTGTGTTGACACGTAATTTATTTGATTGATTGTTAAACACATTTGGTGATGTGTGCATGGGTATGAACTGTGTGTACGTACATGTCGACACACCTTTTCCACATGTCGACACATGTATTTTGTTATACATTGCTCTGCACTATTGTAATGTATACATGGATATGAACTTTGTGTACACATGTACACAACTCTGATTTGATGATGGTGTCGACACTTGTTGTTCCTGTGTCGACACGACTACTAAGTTGGTGATGTTGAGTACATTTGTTGATAACTTGGGTACGTTAGTGGTGAATCAGAGTACACGATCCTATGTTGACACGAATATTATGTATGTCAACACACATTGCTCACTGTAATATATGTACACAACTTTGAGTTGATAATGGCTTCGACACATGTTGTTTCTGTGTCGACACGGCTACTAGGTTGATGATGTTGAGTACATTTGTTGATAACTTGGGTACGTTAGTGGTGAATCAGAGTACACGATCCTGTGTTGATACGAATATTATGTATGTTGACAACATTGCTCACTGTAATATATGCACACAACTTTGAGTTGATAATGGTGTCCACACATGTTGTTTCTGTGTCGACACGACTACTAGGTTAGTGATGTTGAGTACATTTGTTGATAACTTGGGTACGTTAGTGGTGAATCAGAGTACACGTTCCTGGACACAACTCTGAGTTGATAATGTTGTCGGCACATGTTTTTTCTGTGTCGACACGACTATTAGGTTGGTGTTGTTGAGTACATTTGTTGATAACTTGGGTATGTTTGTAGTGAATCAGAGTACATGTTCCTGTGTTGACGCATATATTATGTATGTCGACACACATTCCTCATTGTAATATATGTACAGAACTCTGAGTTGATAATGGTGTCGACACATGTTTTTTCTGTGTCGACACGACTACTAAGTCGGTGATGTTGAGTACATTTGTTGATAACTTGGGTACGTTAGTGGTGAATCAGGACACACTTTCATCGGTAAATACCGGTTGCCAGGTACATAAAAGCACTTTTTTGCACCTACAGAAAAGTGATTTTCTGTACCATAGGACATGCACCAAAACATTTTTCAAGTGATGATTGATAAACATCATAGCTCCTTATTTCTTCTATTAAAAATGATAATATACACTCGAATATCATTAATTACATGACTAATGTTCAAATAGAAATACTTGATAAATTAAGGGTAATGTTATTGCAGGATAATATTGTAGTTTACGATATAATTTTGTGGCTATCATTTTTTATAAATCATATAATTACTTTGACAATGATAATTTTAACCTGATAATAACATCTCCTTAAATTAAAAGTCCCGAATAACTATTGGAATTATTTAAAATTTTGGCAGTCACTTTTGACATATCAAGAATTAGAAAAGGACATCCCACATGAAGGACTTCTGTAGCTGAGGACAAACGACAACGTTCAAAAGCGGCAATGCATTGTACGAGAGAAAGTGTTACACAAACAAAAGGAATCAAATGAGAGACTTCACTTTGTTTTTTTGCTTTAAATAATTTAAATATCTGAACGTTGAGGTAAAGGCAACATTAGAGCACCTCAAAAAGCCTTAAAAAACGAAATAAAAATAAAAATAGAACATTATTACTATTATTCAAATTCATGGATCATATTCATCAAAATCCAAAGCTGCTGGCCCTTGGGGTGTCCACTCTCCACAACACTAATACAGAGATACTTTGAGTGTACATAACATATATAGAATTGATGGAAATAATAAATGATGACGTAAAATTATTAATTTATAAATATACACTCATGTAACATATTTTTAAGGAACAAAAAATTAAAAAGGCATTCAACTAGATCTGAAATAGTTTATTTTTTTATTTTTTACCTCTTGAATGGCAAGAAAGGCATTGAACAAATTAATTTGGAATTGCACAATTGAGAGAAATTAAATTAACATTGTCAAGGAGAGTATTATTAAAGAGTAGGGTTCTTTACTTTTTATTACATCTACATTTTTAGAAATAATAAAAAGGTCTCTAACTTTTCTGATTTATTTGTTTAGTACTTGTTTATTTTCGAAAGTGCCCTAATCTTATTTATTTATTTTTTAGTACTATATGTTTTGCTCGTATAAATAAATAGGACCCTCTCTAGCAAAACCCAGTATTGCAAACATGAAACACAAAATTGTCCCTCACTAAAATGACGTGGCTTTTATGCTTGACACTGAAGTCTGGTGCCATGACTTTTTTTGAGGACAACAAAATATAGTGTTTCAATGCAGTTTGAACTAAGGCGATAGCTTTTTATGATCCATCTAAAATACCCCAAATGATATCAAGAGGCATCTTCCTCAATGTACTTTATTGGTTAGTTAAATTGAGTTCCCATATTGGCTTTCTATTGGAAAATAACGTTATCTCGCTGAAGAGGACCCTATTTATTAATGCAAAGAAAACCTAAGTTACTAAAAGAATAAATCAGAAAGGTTGGGACTTTTATTATTTTCACAAAGGTTACGGTATTAAAAAGTGAATGACCATATTTTTTAACAATATAATACTAAATTCATTCCCCTCAATTATATAATTTTAAATTAGTTCCTATATCGGTGTTCAATGCTTTTCTTTTATAGTTGAAGAGTTAAATATCAAAAATATTCTTTGCGGTATAGCTTAATACCTTTTTCAATATTTTTCCAATATTTTATAATATAATAACATTTTATCACATGTAATGTAAGGAAAGAAACCATTAAGATTAGCTACAAAGGTTTGAGTTGTTGTTTTAGCGATGTTACATGCACAAAAATTTATATATCTAAGGCTCCATTTGTTTTGTCTAAAAACTAGATTCTAGGAATTAATTTCATCACTAAATGCACAACAAACGGCGGAAAATGGGAAAGCTACTTCCTAAAATCTATTTTTCTCTTTAAACAAACAGAGCCTAAATGTATCACAATTTTTGTGATAAAAAAATGTATCACAATTTTACACAGCATCAGTTCAGTTTTTTTGGACAAACACAATATGTTTATTTGCTTATGAAACGAGTAATTATTTAATAATAACTTTTATGTTCTAAGTAGAGTTCACACATCATTGGATAGCTAGGTTGAGTACAAAAATTAGGTACAGGGTATCATTTATTTACCATAGTTTGAGTTTGAGTAAACTAGGAAGTTATAACCTACCTCGAGGTTTGTTCTTTTATTAGTGTATCTTGATATTTTAATTTATGTAAACATATCACGAGTTTTGAAACTTTGATCACTCTAGTACCGTTATACCATTTTTTCACTGAAATATGCAAATATAAAACATAATTTTGACCATGTATAGGTGCCTAAGACAGAATTTGGTAGCTTTACCAAAAAACCACTGACAATGACACATGGTTTTGACAATAAATAGTATCCTTTTGTCATAATCTTGTGGAATTTTATGGTAGGCTTATATATATATATATATATATATATATATGTATATATTTGTCAAAAAATTAGCACAAATCATATATGCTAAAGTACTCAGATGGCACATCAACATTTTATGGTAAAAGGTTTGCTGAAATCTAGCAAAAAACCAACGAATTTTATCATAGGTTACCTAACTAAAGAAATTTATAAAACTCAGGATCTGGCTACATATATTAAAATATTAAAGTACATAAATATTCAAAACCTTGATAATTTTCCGGGTGTATGGATTAATGTATCAATTACACCTAAAGGTTTTGGGTTTCCTAGTACAAGTGTGTTCCTGAGTTGCTTATTAAATCCTTAGTTTCCTATTTGCTAATACCTTTTAAGGGTAATTATAGGATAAAGGGTTATACAGGAATCATGTAGTTGGAGTTAAACTCTATATAGATTAGGAGTCCTTAAGAAATCGATGGCATGTTTTTCTATACAAAGGTTGTCAGTCCTTACTCACAAGAGGCATAATAATTCTCTACTAATTGAGATCGTTGATCCCATGAGTAAGAGGCCTACAAACTGCCCTTTGACGTCCCTTGCTCTTTTTTGTAATAATTATGAGGAGAAGCACCTTACAAGAGTACATGAGATGATTCTCAAAAGAAATAAGTACAAAGTAGAAAAGAAAATAAAGTAAGAGATGAGAAAAGGGAAAAAAAATAAGCCTCTAAGCTAGGTGCACATCATGTCAAAGTCAGAAAAAGAAGTGTCCATCATTGCCCATGGTCTGCAAGTGTGGGGATAGCCTAAGGTGGAGGTTGAGCGATATGTGAGACAACCAATTTGGACCTAGTTCTAAGAATGGAAGTGAAAATCAATCAGGTTGGGGGGGGGGGGGGGGGGGGGGGGGGGGGGGGGGGGGGGGGGGGGGGGGGGGGGTTTAGCCTTCTGAGCAATGCTGTATGGACACGTTAGTACAATTCAGAATAACTTAGAACCAAGTGATAACTCTCAATTTTATATTGTCGATGATGTGCGACCAATTAAGAGTAGAGCTCTGAAATACAAAGTAGTTCCTCAATTTCCAAATTGCATTGACTATGGCAAAAAATGGCATGAGACAGATGCTTGGTTCAACCTTTAAGGAATGAGATTTGCCTTGTTGAAACATATCATTGAGGATGTTCTTGCATATGAGAGTGATTACTCACCGCTACATAATGGCTATCCAAAAGTTTCAAGATGACCTATAAGTAAGAAAAGATGCCTTTACGTTTCGTAGCTATGTGAACAAAAAGGGTAAAGAATTTTATTATTGTCAAAAATCTCAATTCTCACTAGCATCTCTCTTTAGTCTTTCTAGAAGCATCAACCGTCCCTGCGCTCTTGTTCAATATTTAATCAACCCGTGCCTATCCACTATACGTATTTTCTTATTTGTATAACTATAGTTTTGTAGGATGCTTTTTTTGATAAATAGCGACATAGTTGCAATACAAAATAAGAACTTCGTACAAATGAGACTTAAGTCAACCCATATAATACACTACCACAAAACAAGCCTATGGCAACGGTTGGAAAGTGTTGATGTAGGCTGAAAACCGTTGTTATACGTCTATGTCGACGATTTCTTAACCACTGAATACGCGGCCGTTGTCATAGCCTATAGCAACAGTTTTAATGACAACAGCAACGAATTGTGAACCGTTACATTAAAGCTATCAATAGCAATGGTTTTTAGCTGATATATGGCAGCGGTTATATTTATTTAAGGCAACGGTCTTTATTATATAGTAATTCCGATAGCAACGATTTTTCATGAATTAACATCAGTATTTAGGTATATATTGCAGCGGTTTTTTTTTTTTATAATGGCAACAATTATTATGCTTTAGTTTTGTTTATGACAATGGTTTTTCATGGACTACAGCGATTTTAGATACTTTTTACAACATTTTTTGTCTCTTATGGCAACCATTCTCATGTATAATATTCTATGGCAACACTTTTTTACTATTAAACACAACAGTTTGAAAATCTATTACAACGATCCCCCCCCCCCCCCCCCCCCCAGCAACGGTTTTCTAGCAAACAAGCCAACAATTTAGGAAACCTATTGCAACAGTTTATTACCTATAAGAACCGTTCGATATACGTTTATAATCATGTGTTGCAATAAAATTCATGGTCCAGTTCACCTGTTTCAAACAACAAATATAGCCAACTTGATTGTCCAAATAAGGAATATCCAACTTCATCCATTGACATCAAAATTACTACATACCAATTGTTAACAAAATAACATCCATCAAATCTAATATAATGCCCAATTAGTTTATAAGGATAACCCACCAAAGCACAAAATAACCTAATGCACTCCATTGTTGCTTACAAAATTATGCATGAACTAGTTTTTGTGGTAAACTATACAATAATCAGAAAACATGATCAACATCATCTTCGTCATCACCTTCAACATCATCATCATCATCTACTTGCCATGAAAAAATATTAAATCATGAGCGCAAAGTGAAGAGCAACATTTAGTAAAGGACAAATTCTATCTTTACATTAATATTCACCAATAAAGTCTAACACAAAACACAATTTAAAGAACACAATTATCCACCTAGGCAAAACATAACATCATATAAAATTAAATTGTCATCGGCAAATGCACATCAAATATGGAGGCCCCAAGCGGTTTACTACCAATCCCATAACACCTCTATGTTCGTCACCACAACTGCCAATTCAACTGCCATCACTAACCTTCATTGACCAAAAACTGCTATTACCAACCTTAACTCTCTTCCTCTTACAATAATGCCCAAGAACACCATGAGACTTTCATCACATGCAAGAAGAATAAAACTAAACACAAAAGGTAATTCAAAATATAATAAATGTATACACAGTTAAACAAGCCTATCTTGATACAATTTACTAAGTTGTATATGCCTAATCAAGCTAAATTTGAGACTGAATGAGTCGAGATCAAGCCTAAACAAGGCTAAATGGGCCTAACTAAGGTGAGCTCAGCTTGGAGTTTGCTGAGCAGGTCCGAGCTTAACTGGTCCAAGCTTATATACAATCTTAATCTTGCAACATCTGCAAACTCTACATCAGTCTTAACTCTTTACTAACAATATATAACTGCTATTTTCCCCCTCAAATTTTGATCAGGTATTGCAATGCTTTCTCACGAATAAAGTTTTCATTAATAGTAAAAACGTTATGTACTATTGGCTATCACCCACATTTGGGGCAAAAAGGAGATAGTAGTTATGACTTAATACTTGAAAGATGAACAATCTAATGATTATACAAAGTCAAATCAGTATATATCATATACAAGTGGAAAATCTCTGAAAAATTAGTTAAAAGTTAAAATCTTCAAAGTAATTTTTGACCCAAAATAATTTGGAGTGCTGAAACCTCAGGCCTCGAGTCCATCAAACAAGCATGTGACATCTACATATCCAAATCGTTTGTGTTTTGATGTTACCATGTATTGAGCTCAAAGAATAAGCACACCAAAACCCTCACTCCACACTTAGTCTAGATGCAAAACCCAACTGCTACTATTTGCAATATAAAAGCTAGCACATAGCTTGGATTCATGCTCTTAGATCACCAGAAAAACAAAAGCTCAACCCAATTACTCTCAAAGCATTTGATCAAATTACACAGTAAGCAGATACTTAGATTCATGTTATAAAGAAGGCTCCGAGTCATCTATGAATGATAGAATTACTAAAAATTTCAAGCCACATCATCCTACCAGCAGGGGGAGAAGTAGAAACATACCTGATTCTTTCAAGAATTTCTGGCACCAGATGAAGAAGCACCTTTTTGATTAGGAGCACTACCAGCATTGCCAGGTGAGTCAACTAGTCCTTGTAGCACTTCAGGTCCAAGATCACTTAAGCTTGGGACAATGGCTCCAAGCTTTGATATAAGTTCCTTCAAAACTTCTTTTGTAACATCAACTTTGAGTTCTGCTTTCATAGCATCCATTATGTTAGATGGAACTTCTATGTCACCTACTTTTGCCTTTCCTTTCACATCCTTCTGACAAACACCCCTCCCATAAAGACACAACCGACCGGAATTTTCATCGGGCATAACCTCAGCAAAGGCATCCCTATTTTTGGCGTTTGCTCTAGCCTCTGCATTAATCTTATCTTGTTGTGACTAAACTTCATCCACCATAAGTATGTAAATCAATAAAGAGTCAAACAAAGTAAGATATTAGTTGTTAACTTATTAATAAATCAACTTACAATTTTAGCGATAGTGCTCTCTGCATCGTCTTTGTATTTTTTACCGGGTCTTCTTTTACGCATTGTGACGAACATTTCTGCTCGTGTAGGAGGTTACTTATCTGGATCAATTTGTTGCTGCAAATGGCACTTAAGAAGTGTAGATAAAATCTTAGTCTTTTTTAATTATAAGAGTGGCCAAAGATGCATATAAGTTAGAGAGCTCTTTTACCAATCCATAACTTATACGTGCGAAGCTCTTTCTTCCAGCTGTGTGCCTATACTTCTGCTTAAGCGAATTACGACTGTTGATTGCAGCCACATTCTATAAAACACATATGGAATAACATTTCATAAATACAATTATAATAAATATATTGTGAAAATATGTTATTTTAATCTATCATAAATACCTAGGCTACTAGGGTACTCCATCGCCTAAATAGGTCTCTCATTTGATAATCAGGGACAACTCCTTTAGGACAGTTAGCCCATCTGGTTGCATTATCCTCATACTTGTCAAAATGATCTTTCTTTAAGTCATGTTTGTATGACCTCCATGCAGAATTTACTGACTGTAACACCCACTTGCGACTCTAGGGTGGAATCTCATACTTTTTCTGCAAAATTAATATGATGTGTGAAGACAAGTATAGTAAATTAAGATAGTAAACAATTAAAATTTGTACCTCTACATAGTCCAATATTGGTTGCTTGGGTACTTTACTCCAATAGGTATGATTCAGCGGGCAAACGCCAAGATCTCGGCCCAATGTTCCCAAGAAGCTGCTAAATTCATCAGCAATTTTATCCAATGGACCGACAACTTGGTTATATCCATTCACAAATATAGGAACCCTATCCACTGAAGATCGAGCATGAACATGTTTCATTATAGTAGGCCCTCTATGCTTCTTGATATGAGAGGAGGGAGCTACATTTACAAACAAAATGCATTATTAAATAAGGCATTAACAATTTAGTTAATTTATAATTTTTTATTTTAATCAAAAGATGCACCTTCACTACTTTCAGGATTGCCTTCGCTACCCTCAAAAGACAAATTTTGTTGGTTTTGCTGGGATCTTTGTTCTCGCCTTTCAGAAGCTTGACTTGGCTGATTTTCAAGCTCTCGGGATCTTTTACTATGATGAGATCTTTGTTCCTCATATGGAGAGGCTTGGAGTGGCTGATTTCCTGTTTCATGTGATCTTTGGCTCGGGTGAGTTCCATTTGATTTCCTCTTCAGTGTTGATTGAAACCTTTGTGCTTTAAGATTCATTTCTTCTTTTTTAGAACTTAAACCATCATTTCCATGACCAAAAAAATTATTTTCAGCATCGGAATCATCATTTTCAGCACCAAAATCATCATTTCCAAAGCCAAAATCTTCATTTTCAGCAGCCAAATCATCCTCAACTTCAATCGTTTCTAAAGCTTTAAGTTCATTTCTTTTTTGTCTTATTAACCTCTGTTGTTGTTGCTTCTTCCTCAGCACTATGGCTATAGTTCCAGCAAACATTGCCTCTTGTTTTTGTTTTTTTTTTCTGTCATTATTTATAACGTAAAAATTCAAGTACAATACATTAAAAATGTTAGAATTTCGACTCGCAAATTTATATCAAGAAGAGGAAAAAGAGAAGATGACATTATGTAATATCAGAACTTAAAACTGTCAAAAATTCAATTTAAACAAAATACTAAATAGTTTAATTAACACACCAATTAAAGTTGATGGAAGCATTAAACACAGTCCCAATCAGTGTCATCATAATCTAATTCATAATCAGAGTCACTGTAATCTGAGTCATCATAATCTGAGTCATCTTCTTTCTCTTCTTCATCCTCTTCCTCATCTTCCTCAACCCTCTCACCTTCATTGTGTCCGTTGTCTAAAGCATTGGATGTTATCTCAATAATGGTTGTAGGAGTGTCATTTCTGGCCCAACTAACATCACAATCTCCAATTGCTATAAGATTAAAATTAAAATCCTCTAAATCACATCCAAGTGAATCATCTGACATATGAATTTGTTCGCTTCTTGCTCCATATCAATTTCTCTAGAGACCCTTCGAATAAAATAATGGACACCTTCTTCAATCGGGTCCTCCACATAGTAAACTTGATTTACATGAGATGTAAGAACAAAAGGATCATCTCTACATATCAACCTCTTAAAATTGACACGAATAAGCCCGCACTCATCATTTTCCGTATGAAACCAGTTACACTGAAATAATACAACGCTAAATTGAGAGTAGTAATCAATTTCAATGATCTCTTGTATTGCTCCATAATAGGTCAAGCTATCATCAACAGGATTACAATCCTTAGAGCTGGCAAAACTTGATGTCAAAGCAATAAGACTGACTCCACTATTTTGTGTTTTGCATCTAGCATCATGCCCTGCAATGTGGAACCTATACCCATTGATAAAATATCCTATATATGTCTTTGCTATTGGATTCAGACCCTTAGCTAGCCAACAGATATAGTTCGGCACCACACCATTGCTTATCTTATCTTTAAACCATGCTTCAAATTCCTTACTGTGACTTTGAGCTTGATTCCATCTTGTGTTTTTGCCTCTACCCCTTTTGGGGTAACTCTTTAACAAATTCTTTTGCTCACTAATAAAAAAGGAAAAATGAATAATTTACATCATTATAGCATAATATTACAACAACCTATATAAAAATATTAAAATTGATGTTCATATAACATGACCTAATGTACTGCTCCACTATGTCATTGCCAGAGTTGAACAGAGCACAGTTATGCGCCATGCTGTTAATGCGAGCTTCTAAAACAACCACTTTACCTTTACGTTTTTTCTGTCCTCCTACAGGATAACCTATCATTGGAAAAATGGGCATTGAACTTCCTTCAACACTTTCTCTCTCTTCGGGTTTCTTCTTAAATGTTGTCTCCATGTATCTTTTGCAAAAATTCAAACACTCCTCTGCCAAATAACCTTCTGCAATAGAACCTTCTGGTCGACTCCTATTATGCAAGTATGACTTCAATTTACAAAGTTTTCTCTCCACACCAAACATATATCAGCAAAAAAAAAAGTCCACCAAGTCTCAGCTCATCCACCAAATGAATGGGTAAATGAACCATTATATCAAAAAATGCTGGCAAACAAAATATTTCGAGCTGACATAATATCTCTTTGATCTCATTTTGCAAATGGTCAAGCTCTTCGGACTTCACAACTTTACTACATATACCTCTAAAGAAAGCAGCCAATCTAATCAATACAACAGCAACAGGCTTATGTAATGACTTCCTAACTGATACAGGGAGCAAGTCTTGCAAGATCACATGAGCATCATGACTTTTGTAACCTGTAATCTTCCTTTCATCAATATGGACACATCGCCCTATATCCGATGCATAACCATAAGGCAACTTCGCATATTTCAGTACATGACGTAAATTATATTTCTCCTCTTTGTTCATTGAGATGCAAGTTGGATTGAACTTAGCACGTCAACCATCTAAACTTATCTTCGGGTGCAAGTCACGTTTTATCCCCATCTCTTTGAGGTACAAACGAGCCTTGAGATGATCCTTTGTCTTACCTGGAATATCCAACAAGGTGCCAAGTATACTGTCACATATATTTTTCTCAGTGTGCATCACATCCAAGTTATGACGAAGGGAATTATGTTTCCAATATGGAAAATCAAAGAAAATTGATCTCTTCTTCCAAGGACTCGAAATAATCTACTGTTGTTGCTTCTTTTGCTTCTTCTTCTTCTGCTTCTTCTTTTTCTGATTCTTCTTACTATGTTTACGATTTTTCTTCTCTACTTTGTTCTTTTTTCCAAATACATGATGTAACAAAGACATCTCTTCCAAAATTTCACTTCCTTTCAATGCACTAGGAGCAACTGCGTGCTCTGTTTTGCCATTAAAATAAGTTGCATTCCGCCTCCAAGGACGGTTACGGTCCAAAAACTTCCTATGTCCTTGAAAGCACACCTTTCTGCTATGAGGCAACCATTTCGAGGAAGTTTGATAATTGCAACAAGGGCATGCCAAGTAGCCCTTCGTGGACCATCCCGACAACATTGCATATGCAGGAAAGTCATTAGTCGTCCACATTAGAGCTGCATGCATATGAAAGGATTGTTTTCCAAAAGCATCATACGTCTCCAAACCAACTTCCCATAATTCTTTTAGTTCTTCAATTAATGGTTGTAAGTATATATCAATATCATTTCCAAGAGATTTCAGACCTTGAACCGACAAAGAGAGCATGAAAAATTCGTCATTCATGCACATCCAAGGGGGCAAATTATAGTTCACGAGCATCACAGGCCATGTGCTATGATTAATGCTCAAGTTCCGATATGGATTAAATCCATCACTAGCTAACCCCAACCTGACATTTCGAGGATCATGTGCAAAGTTTGAATGCAATTCATCAAAGTCCTTCCATGCTTGGCCATCTGCTGGATGCCTCAAGATCCCATCCTTAAGGCGGTCATTATGATGCCATCTCTTGGACTTGGCTATTTCAAAACATAGAAATAATCTTTGAAGCCTAGGTTTCAATGGAAAGTGCCACAATACTTTTGCAGGACTCCTACGAGGTTCTGCAGGATTGTTGTGGTGTTTCCCAACATACTTTTCATCCACTTTCCACCTAGAAGAACCACAAACATGACATGATATTGCCTCTTCATACTCCTTCCAGTACAACATACAATCATTTGGGCATGCATGTAATCAAGACCCAAATCCCTAACCGTGTTTCTAGCGTCATTAAAGGATTTCGGAAAATTTGCATTTGGGACTAATTCCTTTAAAAAATCCAAAAGGTCATCAAGAGCCACATTACTCAACCCATGTTGGCACTTGAAAAGAAACAACCTAATGGTACAAGAAAGTTTGGAAAAATTTTCACATCCGGGATATCATTCCGCCTTACCCTCTTCTCATAATTTGTAAAATTTCTTAGCATCCTCAGTCATCCCGTCTATGGTTCCTTGATCCCAATCATAATCACCAGCTATATGGACAAATTTATCACGTAATAACCCATCGACATCAAAAGGGAAAGATGTATCATCAACATCATCAAACTCATTGATCCTATTATTGGACAAAGAACCATCCCCATGAAAATGTTGATCATAATTTGCTACAAAACCATCAGCAATCAAATGATCATATACCTCATTTCTTGTTCTCCAAAATCTAAAAACGCACTTATTACACGGGCAGTGAAGTTGCCTCTTTTTCCCTTTCCCTTGACCTTTAGAAGCAAACTCATTAGTCAAAAATTCATTCAGCCACATGTTAAATTCATCTGTCTATCTAGGAATATACATCTAACTATTAGCTGAGGCATCCATATGAAAAGCTGTACTGGGCAAGAGAGAAGGAAGCATTAAGATGAAGTATTAATACTTTTTACAAACAATTATAGAATACAAAAGTATCCTCACAAATCAAAACAACAAGCACAAACAAAGGTGATTGGAAGAAAAACAAAAGAAACCCAAATTTATATGGTTCAACTAAGCGTATATCCATGGAAACATCATAAATATCATTTAAGGAAAACTCAAACAAACTTAAGCTATAACACGCAAAAAAAGGAGTTGTTATTTTCGTCCATTGTAAGTTAATTACCACGAATATACACACGAAATTAAATTAGGGCAAACTCAAATGAACTTAAGCCGCAACATGAGAAAATGGAAAAGTTATTTATGTCCATTTTAATTTATTTACCATAAAAAATATGCATGAAATCAAATTAAGACAAACTCAAATGAATTCAAACCGCAACATACAAAATTTACAGAGCTGTTCATGTCAATTTTAGGTTATTTACTATGAAAATACATACGAAATCAAATTAAGGGAAACTCAAATAAACTTAAACCGTAACACATGAAAATGGAGAAGCTATTTATGTCCATTTTAAGTTATTGACCATAAAAATATGCACGAAATTAAATTAAGGCAAGCTCAAATGAATTCAAACCGCATCATACAAAAATTACAAAGCTGTTCATGTCAATTTTAGGTTATTTACCATAAAAATACACACTAAATCAAATTAAGGCAAACTCAAATGAACTTAAACCGCAACACACAAAATTGAGAAGCTATTTATATCCATTTTAAGTTATTTACCATGAAAATACACACGAATTCAAATTAGGGCCAACTCAAATGAACATAAGCCGCAACACACAACAAGGGAGAAGCTATTCATGTTAATTTTAGGTTATGTACCATGAAAATACACACAAAATCAAATTGAGGCAAACCAAAATGAACTTAAGCAGCAACACACAACAAAGGATAAGATATTTATGTCAATTTTACGTTATTTACCAAGAAAATATGCATGAACCCAAATTAGGGTGAACTAAAATGAACTTAAACCAAAACACAAGAAAAATACAAAGCTATTCATGTCAATTTTAGTTTATTTACCATGAAAATACGCATGAACTCAAATTAAGGCAAACTTAAATAAACTTAAGCCGCAACACACAACACTGGAGAAGTTATTTACTTAGTGATTTACCATAAAAGTACACGCAAAATCCAATTAGGGCAAACCTAACTGAACTTAAACCACAACACATGAAAATTACAAACTTATTCATATCAACTTTAGGTTATTTACCATGAAAATACACACAAAATCAAACTAGAGCAAACTCAAATAAACTTAAGCCGCAACACAAGCTATTTATGTCCATTTTAAGTTATTTACCATGAAAATATGCACAAAATCAAATTATGGCAATGTCAAATGAACTTAAACGGCAATAGACAAAAGTCACAAAGCTATTCATGTCAATTTTACGTTATTTACCATGACAATACACTCAATCAAATTAGGGCAAACTCAAATTACCTTAAACTGCAAACCACGAAAATGGAGAAGCTATTCATGTCAATTTTTAGTCATTTGCCATGAAAATATACATGAAATGGGATTAGGGCAAACTCAAACAAACCTGAATCGCAACACTTGAAATGGCGAACATATTATGTCATTTACCTTAAAAATAGAGAACGAAAGTGTGAAGAAGAAGAAGATGAAGCCCACTGCGACGAAGCGAAGAAGTCGGAAGAGCGAGTGGGAAGCGGAGAGCGGAGATCAAAGCGGGAAGAGCGAAGATATTATGTCATTTATGGTCCATTTTGCTTCTTTTTTTATCAATTTTCTTTTTTGTTTCTTTTATTTATCAATTTTCTTTTCTTTTTTTTTTTTAGTAAAGTTGTTTTTTTGTTTTTTTTTTTAGACTTACCTTTTTTTTACTTAATTTTTTTTTTTTTTACTATTTTCTTTTCAATAGTTTTTTGTTATAGAAAGATTTGGCAGAAAAATTTTGTATATTAGCCATATACTACTAAAATTTAATTTAACTCCTTTAGTACTCCTTTGCAATGTAATTTGCAACGGGTAAAATTTCATAAAACGTACAATAAATATTGTTGTAAATAATGAACGATTTCATAATTAATTCCTAACAACTTATATTTCCCGTCATAAGCACCTTCACTATTTACAATGGCTTTTACTATCTATCTTGATCAGTTCTCATAATCAAGTATCAAATTGAGTTAACCATCACATATTGAAAGCCTCATACAAATTTATTCGTTACATGCGCGAATTGTGCTGCACCCAATTGAGAAGAAAATAGTTCAAATAAAAAAGACTTCCAAAAATATGTTACACTAACAAATTTTAACCAAAAAATGAGCTTCTAACTTTTACAAAATTTTGACATTGGCACCATGACATTACATAACGGATGTAAATTGTTGCAAGAAGTGTCATAAAAAAAACTGTAGCAAAAAACCGTTGTCGTACATAATTGCGCTCAACAGTTATTTTTTTCGTTACAAAAACCGTTGCAATAGAGGACCTTATGCAACGGTTTTAGAACCGTTGCAAAAGCGTTGCATAAATTTATATTTGGCAACGGTTTAGGAACCGCTGCCATAGGCCAGTTTTGTAGTAGTGTAAAGGGGGGATACAAAACAAAGACAAAAACAATACAATAGATCAAGAAAAAAGGATTATAAGATAATTACAAGCAAAAAATAACAGGCTCTACATGACTACAATGACCATCGGAGAGGATGGACCAGGAATAGGGGGAATAAGTCGATGTACCACAGTTGGAAATGAGGTTGACAGGGAATCACGCTGACCAATACCCAAATCCATTATTGCAATAAGCTTGATCAAAATCGATTCGTCACTATCAAAACTCAGTTCAAGCTTTTTCCCTAACTCCCATGCACACTCTGCAACAAGAATCTTATCAACATCTTTAGCAATTTCACCCTTCTTCATCGGCTTTTTTTTTTTTTTATTTACTAGAGGGCTTGATCGCTCTTTACGCTACTCCCGAATGACATATCCTTTATGAATTCATGCAGGTCCTGCTTTACTTTCTCTTTAATCATGCATTTTATTGCTCATCGAAACTTCTTAGACTAAATAAGTTAGTAGCTTGACGGTCCACTACTACCATCCTCTTTGTCATCCCCACCTTGTTGGACTCCTCCATAAGTGGCACCTGGACACTTCTGAAAGAGCTCTCATGATCATGGAGAGGTCTACCAAGGATGGGGGACTCTAAACCCAGTGGGTACTCAGGCTCTGAAGACCCAGAGTTAGTTTTCAAAGAAAAGGTGTGTGGTCTTGAGACCCAATTGATTTCTCCAAGTCATCCTCGAACTAGGGTAAGGCTAGAGAAAGATGAGCTACCTAGACTTGTAGTAGGGAGCCTAACATGGGAAGGGGAGGTAGAAGGGTCGAGCGTGAACAATGGAAATCTCAGGCCCATCTATCTATCAACTGACCATCAGCTTGAAGTGTAATCCGTCTCACACCATGCTCTTCAAATCTCACATTATAAATAACCAACCTTAGGTGGGGCCCCAAAGAATCCCACAATCTCACATGACACCAATTGAATGCTCATGCAAGAAATGGTCCAGGAGTGATGCAAGCTCTGATGCCTAGTTCATGCAAAGAAGATTTAGCCTGCTCCCTAGGTAATGTAGCAAAGGCCGCGAGGGAGATTATTTCCTAGAAGCAATTGGAATTTATTTGAGCATTACTTTCTTTAACAAATACCATGTGAGATCCTCGTTTGAAGTGCCTATTTAATAGGAGTCTTAATTGATTGTCTAGGATTAACTTTGAGTATTTGTCTTCCTTCTCATTTTATTTACATATGGTATTAGAGCAATCCTAAACATTTATTAGGCTCCTTCCTAGTTTATTTAAATTAGTTTTATGTGAACCGAAAATTCATTAGTATAAGTGATTTTCAATTTTCTCTCATGCAAGATCAATTGAAAATCTTTTGAGAATAAGGGACAACTCAACATGTACAGGAGTTCTTGCCAAGAACAAGAGAAGCTCTAACTGATATATTAGGGAGACTAAGCCTTGCTTAAGGCAATAATATCCGTAGAGCAAAAACCCTTAGCTAGCTTAATATATTATCATCTAATATTCTTCTTCTTAAGTTCTCATAAAACCAAGCTCAATAGGGGTTCATGCCTTTCTACAATGGATGTTCTTGTAGCCATGTTTCACGCATAAAAACAAAACCAAAAAATCTATGCAAAATCTTGATGTTGAACCTTTGGGCTTTTGATATTCAGACAAATAATATCCTCATCTTTAAAGGATCCTGCCTGTTTTGAAAATAATATATCACATATTTGAGTTTGTGTTTGATGTGTATTTGACTCTCATATTTTGAAAGCGTGTCTGCAATTTATCTTTATTTGTCTAAGAGCGGGCAAGGAAGGACATCAATAATAAAGTTAGATCTTTTTCTTGGTGAGATTTAATTTAATACAATAATATATATTCCATTATGATACATTTATTCTAGGTGAGATTTCATTTAATACATTAATATATGTTCCATTATGACATAACCCTAATAAAAAATTTGAGGACTTGATTACTGAATGAGTTTTGACTATGAGTGCGAGGCAGGAAACGGTAGCACACATAACAAAGCTGAGTTTAATTGTTTCTTGAGAGAATGCCTTTAAGACATTTATGTACGTTCCATGATGATTTAATCCTCATAACAACGATGAGGGCTTGATCATTAAGTGAGTTTCGATTAATTTGTTATTTGACAAACATGTTATCACTTAGTTGTTGACGTTTGTTGTAGTGATCCATATCCCTATGGTGTCATGCACCATGTTTTTGTCCAACCTTTAAATAGTACAACTCCAAGGCTCTGTTTGTTTCAAAGTAAAATAGATTCTCAGAAATGGTTTTTCTCATTTTCGTTGTTTGGCACGCACTTTTTAATGGAAAATATTTTCAGAAGGAAAAGCTTTTTCACCCAATTGGTGGAAAATGTCTCCCTTTGTAGAAGGGAATTCACCACTCCAAGCAGTTTAAAAAGTTATGCTGTATATATTGGTTCCTAATATGAATCATACCAAAATAAATTAAATAGGATCATAGATTACTAGAGGTAATAATGTGGGACAAAGACTAAACAAATAATGATCATTTGGGTCCAATGGTGGACTAAGTTATGTGATTTAATTTGATTTTCATTCCTGACTCTTATTTTATATTTTAAAGGTCTTTATGGTGAATATAATTACAAAACAACATTTACATCAATGCAAACAAGAAAACTGTTGGTAAATTATAACTTTTGTTGGAAATACTTTTTCTTTTTGATATATATTTTTGATAAATAGGTACCTTAAAGTTGGAGGATTTATCACATAAATACCCTAACTTTTAAACTTATACAATGCGGTACAATGGGGTTTCAAGACTTTATCACTTAGGTATCTTGAAGTTTAAGAATTCTATCAATTTGGTACCATTTGTCAAAGTTTGATAGATTTTTATTACAAACTGCTAATGTAGAACATAATTACAACAATATATGTGCCCTCTATTATAATGGTAGGATTTTTAAATGCTTATATGACACATTATTTCACTAATATGTAGATATATTCCTCAATAATTCGGTGAAGTTTTTTAGTTTTGTAATTTGTTAGATTTTTGGCGAAAACATTGATGTAATTTATACATATTGTTGTAATCATATACCACGTCAACGTTTTATGATGAAAATTGATTAGATTCTGATAAAAATCACCAAACTCTAGTACAAGGTACCAAAATAATAAATTTTGGAACATCAAGGGGATAAATGGTCAAACCCCTGGTTCCTAAGTGATAAATTTCATATATCAATTAAAAATAACTTCCTCACAACAAAGGATGCCTATATAACTTCTAATATATTGTTTCGCTACTTATGTTTTGTTATAACAAGGTATTGTATTATTGGTAAAAGATAATTTCTTTTAGAACAAATAATCAACATTATGAGGCAGAAACATGTTTTCTACCGAAACAAACAAAGAAAATCCTTAATCAGAATTTGATTTTCCTTGAAAAAGCTTTTCCAAATAAAAATATTTTTCAGGGGAAGTACAAATAAAGCCTAAGAGATGGAAATATACTAAAGAAGCCACTCTAGGATTTTCTGACCTTAAACTTGCACTAAGAGAACAAAAACTTAAGTTTGTGCCCAAAAGTATCTACGATGAAAGGACCTACTTGGTTTAGTAGGACATGCAATCATCCAATGAGTATCGTAAAGGTTAATTTTCTAATAAAAGGATTTTCTTTAAATTCTAGTGGAGAAAAGAAGGCCGGCAAGAAGTCCAAATCGAATATATCACACGAGAAAAGGAGTGATAAGGTTAGGGCCAAGTAGGAATCCGAATAATTCTTCAAGGATGACTTGTTGTATGCTGAAGAAGCATGGGAGATAGGAAAGAAACTTGGACTAAGCTTTGATGGAGACGATTCTGTCATGGTGAATCAGTTCGTGAAGATAAATAAGAAGAATCCAAAGAATATTTCGTAAAGAGGATCGAAGAGATTCAGGAAAAAGTAAGCCATCAAATAAGACGTGTCTGAGTAAGTGTAAATGTGAGAATAATAGGTACCCCTAGAATAGGAGCCTCTTGTATATTTATAGTGTTTACACAAGATATGACTACATACAAGATAAACTCAATGGGCCTAATATATACAATTGTAACCCAATATAAATTGTACTCTAACATCTCCAATCAACCGAAGCAAGAGATAAACGAATGCGAAGGTTGTGTCTGAATAGGAGAAAGAGTTGTCGAGGCAGATTCTTACTAAAGATGTCAGCTATTTGTTGTGATGACGGGATGTGGAGAACCCACACAGGGCCCATGTGGACTGGCTTGCAGAAAAAATGAATGTCGATCTCAATGTGCTTGGTGCGAACATGCTACACAGGATTAGTAGACAAGTACATAGCCGAGACATTATTGCAATAACGTAAGGTAGCACATGCAAGAAGACGACCAAGCTCCCCAAGAAGAGAGCGAAGCTAGCAACACTTAGAGACGGCATTTGCAACTGCCCTATACTCGGCCTCGGCGCTGGAGCGGGAAATTGTAGGCTGGCTTTTAGAAAACCAAGAGATGATGTTACAGCCAAGAAAAACACAAAAACTAGATGTAGATCAGCGAGTATTAGGAAATCTAGCCCAGTCTACATCAGAATATGCCACAAGTTGATATACATGAGAAGGAGATATGGTCAATCCATAAGCATTGGTGCCTTTAATGTACCTGAGAATGCATTTAACAGCCATCCAATGAGGTAAACGCGGAGCATGTATAAACAAATATACTTGCTGTACTACATAAGAGATGTCGGGGTGAGTAAAAGTAAGATACTGAAGAGCAGCAACTGTAGATCGATATAAGGTTGATATCATCTAGTGAAAGTTTAGACTTGGAGTCTGTAGGTGTAGCCACAGGCTTGCAGGAGAGAATGTTGGTCTTATGAAGCAGACCGTGAGCATAATTGGACTGAGATAAAAAGAGACCATTTGAAGAGTGCGAGACCGAGATTCCAAGAAAATAATTAAGCCACCCCAAATCTATCATATCAAATTCAGAACATAGAGAACGAAGTATAGCTTGAAGAAGCATAGCAAAAGATGCAGTGAGAACTATATCATCCACTTAAACTAACAGTATAGCCATGTCACAGCCAGGACAACTAGGGATGAATCAGACTTACAGCCGGTGAAGCCAAGCATATGGAGAAAAGAAGCGAAGCGAGTATACCATGCCTGGGGCTTATGACCATAAAGAGACTTATTTAGCTTGCAAACATGATAAGGAAATTGAGAACTAATGAAACCTGGAGGTTGCTTCATATAAACTTCTTCATTAAGATAACCATTCAAAAAGGCATTCTTAACATCAAGTTGATGAATAGGGCACTAACAAGAAGTAGCGAGAGCTAGAACCATGCGAACTATAGTCGGCTTAACAACGGGACTAAAAGTTTCATCATAGTCAATGCCATATCTTTGTGTGAAACCTTGTGCAACCAACCAAATTTTATATCGTTCAACTTCACCTGTAAAAGTTTGTTTAATGCGAAAAACCCATTTAGAACCTAAAACTTTACCATGAGCGGGGGAGGAACAAGATCCCATGTGTGATTACGGATAAGGGCATTATATTCGTCGAGCATAGCATTCTTCCAATTATCATCTATAAGAGCCTACTTATAAGAGAAAGGAACCTCGGGCAACATATTATGAGCAAGCATAGACAGTTTTAGAAGAGGTTTCTTAACACCAACTTCAGAACGAGTCACCATAGGATGATGAGGTTGAGATAAAGCATCTCGATCCGGGCATGGTGCTGCGGACTCGGCCTGAACAAGAGGCGAATCGAGCATGTTTGTGATAGCTCGGAGTGGTGTAGCCGCATCATGGGAAGCCACAGGTGAAGTGGCTACGTCGGCCGGTAGCGGTGGAAGCGGTGGCAATGGTGGCTGTGCGGGGCTGCTACCGACAAAAGGAGAAAGAGAAAGGGGCGATGAAAACACTTCATGAAGACGAGTCATCGTAGCTTGAGAAAAGGTACCCCACCAAGTGAAAGGAAAATCTGCTTCATCGAACACAACATGTCTCAAAATAATGACTTTGTTAGTGGAAAGGTCTAGACATTTATAGCCCTTATAATTTGATAGATACCCCAGAAAAAAAAAAAAAAAAAAACACAAAGTAGAACGAGGCGCAAGTTTGTGTAGAGCAGTAGCACTTTAATTGGGATGGTAGGCACTCCCAAAAACACGAAGGTGAGCATAATCAACCTTTTGTTTATATAAATGTTGATATGGGATCTTTTTCTTAATAGCAGTAGAGGGTAATAAATTGATAATATGAGTAGCAGTAGAAACAGGCTCAACCCAATACTCCAAAGGCTTACAAGCTTGAAAAAGGAAAGATCGCATCATATTACCAATACTTCTATGCATTCGTTCAACCTTCCCATTTTGTTGGGATGCATGAGGACACGAGACCCGACTAAGAATATCCCATTGTATAAAAAGTTCATAAAAATCCCGATTAGTATATTTAGTTCCATTGTCACACTGAAACTATTTAATTTTCACACCAAATTGATTTAAAATAAGCGCACATAATTGAAGAAACAAATCAAATGCCTCAGATTTGGAATGCATTGGGTAAATCCTCACAAAATGAGAATAATCATCCA
This sequence comes from Simmondsia chinensis, assembly GCA_018398585.1. Classification (NCBI taxonomy): domain Eukaryota; kingdom Viridiplantae; phylum Streptophyta; class Magnoliopsida; order Caryophyllales; family Simmondsiaceae; genus Simmondsia; species Simmondsia chinensis. The sequence goes on along the minus strand of JAGTTD010000007.1, from coordinate 29,621,260 downwards.
AAAATAACAAATAATATTAATAACCACTGAAATTAAAAACAAGTGGTGTCCATACAACGAAATGAATAATGTCAAAAGGACACGTAGTGCTAGAAATAGACTTCTAAAAGGGTAAACGACTATGCTTAACTAGTTGGCAAGCATGAACAAGCTGAACTCTAAAGAACTAGATCAAGAAATAAATTTTTGCTTGACTAATGAGGAAAAACGGGCTCTCCAGGATGGCCTAAGTGATAGTGCCAAAGGGAAGAGGAGACTCGTAAAGCAAAAAATAATGTAGTGGTAAGTGATCCTGGTACTATAAAGAGAGGCCCCGGATTGACACAACAAATGATTATGGACTTCAATTTAGGATCCTTGATAGAGAAACCAAGATAGTCAAATTCGAGAAGACAATTGCTATTTAAACAAAATTGATGAAGGGAAAGTAAATTTTTGGAGAGACTAGGAACAAAGAGAACTTTATTTAAAACAAAACAACCTACAGGAGAAGATATGAAACAGGACCCAATGCTAGCAATAGAGAGACAAGCACCATTACCAACTAAAATTTTATCAGACCCAGTATATAGAGACAAGGACATTAGAATACCTGAATTATTTGTCATATGGGAGGATGCCCTACTATCCATGACCCAAGAGGGGTCAAGAGTAGGTGTGGCATATTATTGTGGAGAGAACTGACTCGCATCAAAATCTGGATAGAAGCCATAGCCAGTGGTATAAACATTATTTGTAAGATGAAATTGTGGATTAGAAACATTACCACCCGAGGGACCAGAACTAAAAGGAGGTGGTCGATATTGCGTGTTGAATTGTAGGATAAACGGCATGGATGGCATCCCTCTAAAATTTGTACCTCACATAATCGGCATCCACTGATTTCTGTAACCGCGATCCTTTCTACCACGACCACGGCCATTACCACAGCAATTACCATACTGATTTCCATAACCAGACTATTGTTGTTGAGCGGGAAGCGCGGCCGACTGCTCGGTGGCAACGGGTTGCTGCATCGCCGGGATGGCTGGTGCAACCGTGGCTGGCTGAGGGTTCAGATTCGCGATCGGGGTATCGGCGGCGAGAAGAATAGAGGAAGTACGTGCATTGGCGAACTTAAGGCGAGACTCTTCGTTCATCAACATAGAGCTAGCCTCAATAAAGGACATAAAGGGAACACGAAATGTAATAGATGTACACGCTGCACTGAAGTCTTTTTTCCTCAAAAACGTCGTCCACAGCTGCTAAAACCATATCAACATCAGTGATGGAGGCATTGATAGGTCTAAGATTATCAGTCAAGGATTTAATTTTTGTGAGATAGGCTAACATGGAGAGATGGCCTTTCTTTATATTGGTTAATTCACGTTTAAATTGCAATTGACGTGATTGTGCGAAATCTGTAAAAAGACGGGTGATAGAATCCCAAAGTGATGCAGCAGTGACATCATCATTAGTGCGCCACATAGCACTAGCAAGGTCGGGAGAAATAGTACCAAATATCAACCTGTCTCCAATAGCAATAGTGAGGATCTGATGTCAAAGGTTGAGAGGAAGTGCCATCAAGGTGATCATCCACAGCGTAACCTTTACAAGCAGAAAGAAAAGACTGACGCCAAACAAGATATGTAGATGGATCGTTTAGATCTAGGGTTGAGGAAATTTGATGGAAAATATTTGAGATGCTAAACGGCGTGGGGAACGAAGGACCACCCAAGGGAGGGGGCGGCACCGCGACATGGGAAGCTGTGGTGGAGGAGGTTGCGTCTGCTATGAGAGAGAGGAAGAAGAAGACAAGGCTGTGGTGGTTGGGGAGGGGACAGTGGCGGCTCTGGGTGGGAGATCGGGTGGTAGATCTAGTGGTTTCGTGCACTGGTGGTCGATCTGGTGGTTTCATGCGCTTGTGGTCGATCTGGTGGTCATGCGTCATGGTAGATCTGGTGGTCAATCGGAGAAGCTTCGAAAGTGAGGACTGGTGGTGCGTCACGGTAGATCACAGTAGATCTGGTGGTCATGCGTCAGGATAGGTTTGGTGGTAGATCTGGTGGTCAATCTGGTCGAGACCCGCGTTGAGTTCTAGCAGTGTGCAGCATCGGTGGTGCTCGGTGAGGACTTAGAGGATGTCGAAGACGGTGCGTCACGGTGGACCTTGGCGTCAGAGGATGCCTGGAGGTTGTTGGCGTCGGAGTTGTTGAAAGTGACAAAGAATGGCGCAGATTTGAGAAAAGCTGAAAAAAGAGAAAATGGCTATGGTTTGCCTTATTTTTATGATAAAGCTAGGGTTAGCTCTTTATACCATAAGAAAGTGTAAATGTGAGAATAATAGGTACCCCTAGAATAGGAGCCCTCTCGTATGTTTATAGTGTTTACACAAGGTATAGATCACATACAAGACAAGCCCAATGGGCCTAATATATACAATTGTAACCCAATATACATTGTACTCTAATAGAGTCGAACATATCTTATTAAAGTGTACTAAGCGTTTGTTCTAATTTCCTCTTTTTGCAAATCGTTGTTGTCCTTTGTTGGTCTATATTGGGTGTTTTTTCCTTTCTTGACCTGGTCATTTTATTTTTCATTAGGGAAGGCCTTCTTGGGTGCTTTGTCTTTTGGTGTTTAATTTTGATGTCTTTAGCATTATGCTTGCCCTCGTCAAGAAGTTTGTTTGTTTTGGTGTCCTGATTAGCCTCTTGCCTTGGGTGTTTTGGAATTTTTTGTTTGTCTTCAGTCCTTGCTCAACACCGTCATGCTTCGAGTGTATATTTAAATTATCGAAAAAAGTGAGCTATGAGTTAATTGACCAAGATAAAGTGTCAATTTAGTGAAGGAGGCATCATGAAACACTTAAGGAAAAGGGTCTTCATAAATGCTAAATTCCAAGCTTTGAAAATAGATTTCTTCGAGCTAGTCCTCGTTAATTAGTTGTCGATTGACATTTTAAAGAGCTTCATAAGACCTCCGATAATAAGTTAAACGAAAATATGGAATTTCATGAGTTCGAATCTGAGTATATTTTTGAGGAGAAATGGCCAAAGAAGAAGGGAACATTATGCTCATCTTATATGTGGTTCAAAAGGTACCAATCCTAGGGTTTCAAAGGTAAACAAATACGTCTTTGGTGAACAAAAACCTAATGGTCTAGACTTGCAAGTTGAGAAAATCTTAGCCGCTTGGAATACAAAGTAAGATTGTAGGGTTTTTCTTTTAATAATTAAAGTCCAAATCCACACATGGAGGCAAAAAGTAATGGCAATGCAGAAAGATTGTACAATGTAAAATATAGAATAAACGAGATAGAGGAAAACAAATTAAATATAAAATATTTAATTAAATGTACCTGAAGCGTGAATTCCGATTCCAACTTGAGGATCTGAAATTTGAAGAAGATTTCTTAACACATCAAGGTCTTCTTCACAATGATATCTTCTAGCATCGGGAGTGTGGGTTTCCAAAAATACTTAATTTAGAAAAAATTTTGAAACAAAATCTTTCCTTTCAATAATTTTTCAGAAAAATTATGCTAAACAATAAATTTAGAAAACTCCTACAATAATTTTAGGGTTTCATCATGGGATCCAAAACCCTTTTTTTTAACTAATTTTTTCTCTCTAAAATCATACGTATATCTTTATATATATAATAGAGGAATTCCAACTCCTTTTTCCAAGAAAAATTTATGAAATAATTGTCCCTTAGGGACATAGCAAAGTGGTAGTTAATGCCGGGTACCAACGGGGTGGCCCGGGTTCAAATCCCACTAAGCTCAAAAAGTGGTCCTCTTTATGAAGCAATATAGGGGTATTATCCCCTCCCTTATCCCCTGTCCTTACCATCACTAAAAAAAAGAAAAAAAAAGTTTTGAAATAATTTGGTCACCCAATTAATTTGTAGATTAAACAACAATAATTGTTATTTATTTATAGATTAAATAATAATAATTAATCTAAAAGTAACTCAACTATATCTCAACCTATTAAAGGCATGGCAATGGGGCGGGTACGGTTACGGGTTTGAGCCCCGCTCCGGGTATCCACTTCATACCCGTGGCAGGTAATGGGACGGGTACGGGTACGGGTACGGGTACGGGTATAGGATTTGGGTGACGAGCATCGTTAGTTTTGTTGTGTAATGCGTAAATCTTATAAACTAAAGTCAAACGAGGCGGGTTCAGGTATAAGTAGGGACCGCCCTGCCACGCTCCATACCCGTCCTACCCCACCTCATACCCACCATACCCGGTTTATTTTGTATATAGTTAACCTTACCCCCAAATCTTTATCTTTATATATAATAGACGAGTACCCCCCACCCCCAAATCACACCAAATCCCAAATCCACAATTTCTATTAAACCAAAAAGAAAAAAGAAAAAAAAAAGCAATAAATATCCAATTCAACACTTTTCAAATCCACAATTTCAAATAAACCAAAAAAAAAAGAAAAAAAAAAAGCAATAAACATCCAATTCAATACTTTTGGGTATTCCCACCCCCAAATTGCACCTAAACCTAGGCCGCCGCTTTAACTTTTACGAACCCAAAAAAATAATTTTCAATTTAAAATTTTTCATAATTAATCTATAAAAAAAAAAAATACTTAGACTTCCAAGAATAGGATACCGATTAGACCTCAACAATCAAAAATAAAAAAATAAAAAAAATCAAAAGATTTTAATTCATAAAAGAAAAAAAAAGAAAATATATTTCAGGTTAGACATCCAAGAACAAAAAAAAAAAATTAATTAATTTAATACTTTTTGTATTTAATCCATAAAAGGAAAAAAAAAAGTTAGATCTCCAAAAATAGGGTGCCTGTTAGATCTACCTAACCCCGAGGTGCTGGTTTAACTTCCACGAACCCAAAAAAATAAAAATAAAAATTCAATTTTAGACTTTTTATAATTAATCCATAAAGGGAAAAAAAAATTAACCTCCAAGAGTAGGGTGCCAATTAGACCTCCAAAAGTTAAAAATAAAAAAAAAAAATTAAAAAACTAATAAATTTTAATCCATAAAAGAAAAAAAAAGGAAATAAATTTCTGGTTACACCTCCAAAAATAGGGTGCCTATTAGACGTATCTAACCCCGGGGTGCGGGTTTAACTTTCACGAACCCAAAAAAAAAAAAAAAATTTTCAATTTAAGACTTTTCATAATTAATCCATAAAAGAAAAAAAATTAGACCTTCAAGAACAGGATGACAATTAGACCTCCAAGAGTCAAAAATAAAAAAAAGATAAAAAAAATCAATAAATTTTAATACATAAAAGAAAAAAAAAGGGAAATAAATTTCCGGTTACACCTCCAAGATTAGGGTGCCTGCTAGACCTACCAAACCCTGGGGTGCCGGTTTAACTTCCACGAACCCAAAAAAATAAATAGATTTTCAATTTAAGACTTTTCATAATTAACCCATAAAAAATAAAAAAATAAAAAGACTTCCAAGAACAGGCCAAAAAAAAATTCAAGTTAAGACTTTTCATAGTTAACCCATAAAAGGAAAAAAAACAAATTTATACCTCCAAAGACAGGGTCCCTGTTGGAACTCCAAGAACCGAAGAGAAAAAAAAATAAAAAATTTAATTTTTAATTTAAGATTTAAAGATATTTTGTCATCTTTTTTATTGAAAACTTTGACAGTTACTACTATAGGAATTATGTAAATTGAACAAGATTATGCGTAGTTGATCAAATTGATCAAACAAAAAGTCATTTATATGCAAAAATTCCCAGCTACCAAATACGATGACCAATAAATACCGCTCGTGCAACGCACGGAAACAAACCTAGTATATACAAAAGTAACACAGATTGCCTAATAGTTGCCTTAGCACGCGACATGTGTCGCGCCAATTGGCCACCTGGGTTGGGTGTGGATCATAGACGCTGTTTTTATTTTTTTCCTTAAAAAAGATAAAATTTATCGTATTATATATTCATCTCATGAATATTTGTTTAGCATAAAAATTTATTTAGCTCATAAATAAATAATTCATCCTATTAATTCAGTTTTAAATATTTTCAAATGATGCTTAAGTAGAGGCTTACGAAGGAAACATAGGGACAATCCAATTCTAGCTCCAAACGGGTCAAATCTGATTATTATCTTATGATGACAATTGATTACCATTTAGTAAAGTTTAATTCCCCTAAATTAGTTTTGCTATACTCTAGAATTGAATATATTCACTCAAAAATTCTCAAATAACTTTTATTAAAACAATCAACCCTTCTATTAGATGTTTGCAAGCAAAAATAACTTTAACTACTATAATTATTTTTCTCATATTTTTCACAGTAGTTTCCAACCCGCCCTTCTCAACAATTCAATAACATAGAAACAATTTCTATATTAATTCCAAATGTCAAAATATAGAATACTTTGGCCAAAAATTTCGAATCTGTTTGTATGCTTGCGAATCAATTAAGGGGATATCTTTATCTAGTAAGAATATTTCACATACAATACTTGTTCCCGCTAGACTTCATGCAGTTACCCAACGCATTAAGTCAATGTGTATGACTAATTCTTTTAGCACATCAATGCAACAAATAATCCATGCATGAGTTCAAACTATTTTCTGGATTTAGAGTTATCATCCTACAAAATTAATTATTTCTAATAGCAGTGAAATAAATAATTAATTCAGGTGGTGTTGCTTAGTGTTCCAATCATATAGACAACGCTAATATAATACCTTTGGATCCCTAGCCGTATGACTAAGACAAGTCATCTAAATTATCATATTATAGTCTTGTCAGACAAGTTGTCCAAACGCATTACCAACTATGAATATATACTTTGACAATATATCACTAGTTTGATCTAAGTTCATCTGTCGTTCAATCTCATTGACCACTTAAACAAAACCTGACATGCTATTTTGGACTACGTCCATCTCATGGAATGTTTTAGAAAACAATCACAAGCATATTTTACTCGTAAAATATGATCAAACAATAAATAAATAAAATAATTTTATTTATTTAATATTTAAAATTAATTAATTAGGTTTTTCAGGATACCAATTCCAACAGTCTTCCACTTGTCCTAACCTCGATTAGCCTTGCATTGCATAACTATTCCCTAGGGATCTATCATCTCATTGACTATAAACTTTAACCAATACTGATCTCTCACATTCTCATTCTTTTGCTTAGAAACTTTGACGTACTAGGAACCTTCTGAATCAACTAATCTACTCAACAACTTCATAGCTATCAAGTGCCCGACTTCTTTAGTGAACTAAGCAATACAAGAAAGTTTTATTCTTCACCATCTAATGACTCCCACCATAAGAGTAAAAATGGATTTCGGACGTCAAACGTCTAAACTTCCTCTTAAAACAAATGTCCTATGATAAATTCAACATCCTTTCTTAGAATCTCACTAAAGCTTAACCCTAAGAACATAATGTGCTAATCTTGGTTCTTTTATTTTAAATTAACTGGACAATTGAATCTTAATAGCTCATGACAATTCTACACCATCATTAATGGGTAGAATCCCATCTATATACAACCCTTAGAATGTCTCTGCTTTCTAGCCATGTCGTACGTACTCTCATGGTTTACTAACCATTGATTCAAATCTATTCGATGAACAAGATGCTTATTTAAGTTTTCAAAAACACTTCCTTGATTTGCATACTACATGCTCCTGATTCATGGTAACAAACTTGTCTGGTTGTATTATATACCTAACCTTCTTCAAGATCACCACTCAAAGAATGTTGGCTTGACTTCCATTTCCCATATCTCATCACAATTAGATATAATGAATAAGAACATCTTAAGGATTTAAGCACGGCATCTAGCTAGAAGGTTTCATCAAAGACGATTCCTTCCTTTAGAGTATAACTCACTGCCATCAATCTAGCCTAGAAGGTCTCAACCTTCTCATCCAATGAACTTTTATACTTGTGAGATCTAATCTAATGGACTTAATGCCTTTTAACACCTCTAAAAGTTCCCAGACTTAGATGAAATTACAATTTCTTTAACTTAACTTTAATTGCCCTAACAAATTGGTTTGCATCTTTACACTTAAGAGTTTCGGTGTAGTTCAAAGGATCAGACTAACCACTATGCTTAACCGTTGAGACTGAAGACATGAATCTGTTAGTAACCTTGACCGTTCTCCCACCACACCAATACTCTTATGTACTTAGTGTGACAATAATCTGGTTGAAGATGTATCTAATAAATCATCTACATTACAAGTTGTATGAAGTTGTAGAGTCATAGTATCACATACTATCAATTTATCTAACACAAGCTATTTATTGTACTTTTAAAAAACTTTCTAAAACCTCTTAAGTAACAACCCTTTTGATATGTAGATATGACTCATCATATGAATGTAACCATATTCAATAACACATTATTGATCCTTTCTACAATACTTTGTGGTAAAAAAAAATTAAGAATTCTCCTGAAATCATTCACTTTGATCTAATTAAAGTGACTTAATATAATTACGTAATTAATCCCAACTTTAGTCTTAATTCTTAAAACTTTTCAAAGGATTCAAGACTTCATTCTTATAGGTATATACATATATCAACTAATTGAGTTGTTATTTTATAAACATTTTATGAAATACTATTTGGTTCTGCTTATTTGAACTTTTAGCAGTCCATAAACTTTTGTGAACAAGTTCTAGCAGCTTAATGACTTTATTGCCTTTACTCTTAAAGACTCCCGCAGTCACTATTAATTCGAACATGATTCCTATGCCAGTCATCATTTTAATACTTAACGATCCCATAAAACAAATCAACAAGTTTTCGATCATACTAGATTAATGTGACCTAAGACCAAGTGCCACTTAAAAGCTATATGGTCTCCAAGAAAGTCTTTTTTTATATGGTTACACAGCTTATCATGTATTAGATGGACAAATTGCCAATAATATAGTTCTAATTAAAATAAGTCAACTATCTACCAATTTACCTTTTGTAACAAACACTTTATTTACTTAACTATCGGTCTATTTTTTAGAAAAATAACTGAAGGACTATTTTGAAACAAATAGTAAATAGAAATCAAATTTCTAAAGCAACTGGTGCATTAAGATAGTTACTGATGTGATTTTAAAATGTGTTTTAAAACCGTACACTCGCAAGCGTACGAGAGCATCATAGCCGAATCGGGTATAAAGGTTGAATCCACAGGAAATGGGAGCTAAGACGGATTTTGTTCCTAACGAGCGGTTGAATATTTAGTTGGTTTGAATGATTAACTAAACTAGAACAATTAAAACAATAAAAAAAGGTGTCAATTCAATTAATGTTAGTTTAGGGAATGGATTTAGGGTAGCTCTATACGTATCCCGTGATTATATTTTATGTAGAATAGCAAGTTGAAGGACTTATGCTATAGACTTTAAGCCTAGGTTAATATATAAATTACAGCGCAGGGTAACGAACTAGTCTAAAGGCATAACCTATCTTATCACCCTAAGTGTAGCATAGGTTGTCTCATTAGCACTATTTTATTCTTTCGCTACTCCTAATTCAATATTAATTTTATAAAAGATTGTGTTCAGGAATGGGTACAACCTCAACCCTGACCACGCATTAAAACCTGTTATATTATGGTCTAGGTTATAAGCACAGGACTAATAGCTAAAAAGCTGGAGATCTAAACATGGCTACAAGAACACATACTGAAACACCAGGCAATCAAAAATAATTTCCCACATGGGTGCGAATATGACATAACTAAATCATCGTCAAAAGCACATTATAAATCTGGGACCTCAACTAAAAGAGTCTACTTCTCCATGGAAGTTTTATACATCATTAACATCTAAAAAAAAGGAAACAATGAACAAAAAACTAGGACTTGAAAACTCCGTCAATTGATGTTAACATTGATCCTCGCTTTTGATTCTTCTGGCACTTCGATCACCTGCGCTTCGGCGTTTGAGAACTCCTTGGATCTCATAGCGGCTTTGGGAGAAGAGGGGGAAGGGGATGTGTGTCGAGAGATGGGAAAATAGGGCTCCCCCTCTATATTTATAAGTGGGGTGTGCTTTAGGGTACGTGCAGTGCCTCCCCCGATTGATTGGACAAATTGGCCGATCGATCAGCCATCCCATTGACAGCTCGCGCAGTTAACTTAAAACAGGCGTAACTAATGATTTCTAAGGAGTTACGGGCCAAATTACATACCAAATCGAATCTCTTGAAGAGATCTAAGTGATCCTAGTGGTTTCATTAGTGGAATTGCTAATTATTGGGTCATAAATACTCTTCTTTTGACCTCTTGCTCGTTTTAAGCTTGACTGATTCACAAAATGCATGCTCAATCGATCTACGCACTCAAGGAAAGGCTCTTTTTGACCAAATCTTGACTCTATGGGTACTTTTACACACATGGTCGGGTTTCTCAAAATAGTCTTCAATTATGCTTCGATTACGCTTGATTCTGCCTCTTTTCAACCTTTGTTTGCTCCGTTGCATTCTAAGTCATAATGTACCTAGAATATAACAAAAACACACATGTAAAAACCAAATATGTCGCAGGAATGAAGATTAAAATATATAAATATAAGGCACATCAACATTCCCAAACCCACTCCTTGCTTGCCCTCAAGCAATATTTAACTTATACTAGCTAAAGATGAAAAATTTTGATCAAGCATGTCAAGGCAAGAATTAATTGTGAAAAATATTTTCTAATCATATTTGAAGGTGTACCTGAGAGTAGATAATTTTTATGTAATGTTATTATTACGCTAGTTCTAACTCAAGTTCTCATGATTCAAGTCCTTTTGCTAGTATGTGAGCTTAGAACTTCTCCCCTTTATCTTATTTCAAATCCTGCAAATTTAAGACGAATAGCGAGAATAATAGAAGGAATCAGCTATCCTAACCATTCATCACTAATCAATAGTGAAATCAAAAGGGTTCTCTTTTCTATCTTGTTTTCCCTTTTCTCGCTTTTTTTTTTTTTTTTTTTTTTTTTTTTTGCTCCCACGGTTAGACGTGTCTCCATCAGACCCATGTAGCGAGTTTTTGGCCCATGGCTCCTGATCCAGTTGGCTTAAGGTACTGAGTGAAGAGCACTCCTCGAGCCAAAGGAATTCACATTCTGAGCCGTTACTAGCCCACACCTTTTCTTTTTCCCTTTTTTTTTGAGGTATTAGTGCTTATTACGTTAACCTGAGCTGGTTGATTCTTCTTAAGCTTTCTCCGTGGCCCATGCAGCGAGCTTTGGATTGGTAGCTCCCGACCTAGTTGGCTTAAGGTATCATGTGTTAAGACACCTCTGTAGGCTTACTTGCTCGAGACACAGAGGCTACAAGAATCAACAAATCACAAGAACCCTTTTTTTTAAGAATCACTCAAGATAAAGAGATACGAAATTCATTTAGGAATTATTAAGAGTAAAGTGGTGGATTCAAATTCCTAAAATTATTTCCACTATTTTACCCTAAAACGTAGGATATACCACAAGATTAAGGGTGAAAAATAATAATCACTCTTACGAGTTAAAAAACAAAAGTACAGATTCAAAAGTTAACTCCAGAAATAACTTCATTACATAGGTATTCTAATCATCATAGTACATCTTAAATTTGATCTTCAATTGAAGTAAAAAAAAAAAAAAAATTATATGCTCACTCATGTAAAAACTTAGCTGATTTAAGCAAAACCAGTGCTAAAAGGGAAATCAAAAGTTCACACAATTCATGCCATCCCCAAACCCAAACCTTGCATTGCCCTCAATGCAAATTGACAAAAATAAATACAAGCATGGAAAGGAAAGAGACGACATGAGGTGTGGCATATTCAGCTATAAGTGGTGAGCAAATCCAAATAGGGAAAACAGAAGTAGCAAGCTGCAATCGAAGACATAGAAGATAGAATACTAAACAAACTTGGTAGTAGTGTTAGAAATAAGGATTATACAAGTGTTTGGTAAAAGAGAAACAAACTTAGCATAGTAGGGATAAAAAAAAATATATGCAATTGAGAGAGAGTTCATGTTGAAAAACAAATTAAAACAAAATTAAACGTAGGTTGGGTTGCCTTCCAAGAGCACTAAGTTTAATGTCTCCAGCCAGACGCAGTCTAGAGCACAATGTCAACTAAAATCCGAGGCATGCCATAGAACTCAGGTTGACCCAGTTGGGATGATCCCCAAACCCAACAGTGTTTCGAGACCAGTGACTATCAAGGAGAGAAACATTACCAGCATCGAGGCCTCGAATCTCTATGCTATTAGATGTAGGTGATGAAGCACGACTATCGACACAGACATGGACACTATAACAATAAGCACTTTTAGTAGAATCGAGCTTATTTGACTCTACCAAGGGTCAATATCATCAACCCTATAACACTCCAACTCGTTCTCAGTCTTAGAGTTCCGAACAATGTTCGAGACCTTCAATTTGCCCTTGAGGTTTCCAAAAGAAACCTCCAACACTCTCGTCCTACAACGAATCACAGCGTCGGCTGTGGCTGAGAACGGTCGACCTAGAATAATGGGACTGTTGTGCTTTTTCCTAGGAGTAGGGTCTACATCTAAGATGAGAAAATCAACAGGGAAAAAGAACTTGTAGACCTTGACAGGTACATCTTCCACTACCCCACAAGGTACCCATTCTGTCCTATCAGCCAACTGAAGCGTAACGTTAATTGCCTTAAGGTCTCCTTTACCCAATTCCTGAAAAACTGAGTCTCGCTCCTAGATCTAGCAAAACTTTACTATTGTAACGCTCTTCTAAGATGCATGGAATTGTAAAGGCCCCGGGTCTCAAAACTTGGGATATGTGCTTGCACATGCTTCTTTTTTGTGCAAAGGTCCTTGAGGAACCTGGCATATATGGGAATGTGCTTAATGACATTAATCAACGGTAAGTTGATCTTCACATCCTTAAACACTTCTATGAGCTAAGCCCTCTTTGGGTCGTCCTTCTTCTTCGGTCTTATAAGAGTCAAAGGAACGGGACAACGGGTTCACAAACCCTATCATGTGGGTCCTCCCCATCGGCAGCGTGGGAGAGATCCGTGCTCTCCTTCTCAACCTTGACCTCCACATCCCTAAGGTTCCCCTCCGTAGACACTGACATAATAACCTCCCTTCCTCTTGCCAATGAAGTGCTTGGGTCAATTGTCTTATCTGGTCTTCCAATCTAGCTATGGACTAAGAATGGGATCGGACCAATTGTGCATTATCTTCCATGAATCCGAGCATACGCTCCTCAGACTAAGAAGAATATCCTAAAGGTGGGGGAGGGGGATCAACATGTAAAATAGTGAGGGTAAGTGGAGAAATATACCTCTGCCCTCCAGAAAAGGCGGGAGGGTGTGTGTTACCTACAATATCAGGATTTTGTTGTCTCGTGGGTTGATTCTGATGGTCGTTCTGTCTCCACGGGAAATTCGGGTGGTTGCACCATCCACGATTATCTGAAAAGCCCTGCGCTGCAAATACAAGTTCCTACACAAATTTGGGGAATTGCGAGGCATAAAGGCAGTCGAGTACAGAATTGTCAGCACTAGAGCAAATGCCACTGGTGTTGCCACCATATGATGACTCAACAGCATTAATTGCATGCACGTTAGTAGGATTAGCTTGAGATGCCATGATCTGATCAACTTTCCAACTAAGCGCTTCTCACTTAAATGTGATGTCATCATTTGGTGTCACCCCATAGACATCATGTGCACCTCTCCTAACCGTCCTAGCAAATGAGGCCTGGTCAACAGAATGATCACTAAGACGCTCAAAAAGGGTCCACGCTTTATTCTCATTCTTTGGGTTAAGTGCTCCCCTGCATGAAGCAGTAACCATCTACTTGTAGGACGCAGTGAGACCATTATAAAAATTTTGTGCTAGAGCAGACTTGAGAGGCCCGTGGTAGGAACCGCTCCTAAGAAGCTCATTGAACCTATCCCAACTCTCGTGAAATTGCTCTCGCTCTTTTTTTCAAAAATGTTGATACCTTGTGTAATAGCCATTGTTTTTAGCCTTAATATAAAATTTGACTAAGAATCGTTGTTGAAGGTCCTTCCAAGTTGTGATTTCACCCCTTGGTAGGGAATGAAACCACCATTTGACTATGTCTTTTAATGAAAAAGGGAAAAGACGTAACCTAACCGCGCCATACATGACACCTCGATAAGGACATGTTTCATAAATCTCAAGAAAGGCATCAAGGTGCTCGTACAGGCTCTTAATCGACTTCCTATCGAAAGTGGGAAGCCTGTTGATGATATCGGGTTTAAGTTCAAAATTTGTGTTATACACGGTGGGTAACACAACCTCAGTTGGCGCAAAGTAAGATTGGGGAACAAAATGATCTCCAATCGTACGTGGAGGGATGCGAGCCAACTGTGGAGCGGGGTTATTGGCAATGACGGAAAGCTAATAATAAAAATAAATAAGTAAATAATTAATAAATAAACAAAAAAAGAATAAAACCAATAAATAAATTAAAGAAAAATAAAGTTTTTTTTTAAAAAAAATAAATAACTAAACAAAAAAAAAAAAAAAAAAAAAAAACCTCCTTAATTTCTAAATCAACTTAGAGTACCGATTCCCCGGCAGCAGCACCAAAAACTTGATGTGATTTTAAAGCGTGTTTTAAAACTGTGTACTCGTAAGCGTATGAGATCGGCATAGTTGAATCGGATATACGGGTCGTATCCAAAGGGAATCGGAGTTAAGTGCGAATTTATTATTAACAGGCGGTTGAATTTTTTGGTTTTTGTTGGTTTGAGTGATTAACTAAACTAGAACAATTAAAACAAAAAAAAAAGGTGTCAATTCAATAAAGGTTAATTTAGGAAATAAATTCAGGGTAGCTCTATACGTATTCCGTCATTATATTTTACTTAGAACGATAATTTGAAGGACTTTTGCTACAAGCTCTAAGCCCAGGTTAATATATAAATTAGGGCTTAGTGTAATGAACTAGTCTAAAGGCATAACCTATCTTATCACCCCAAGTGTAGCATATGTTATCTCGTTAGCACTACTTAATTCATTTGTTATTCCTAATTCAATATTAATTATATAAAAGATCGTGTTCAGGGTTGGGTACAACCTCAACCCTGATCACACGTGAAAAACCTGTTATGTTATGGTCTATGCTACAAGCATAAGACTAATTGCTAAAAAGCTGGAGATCTAAACATGGCTACAAGAACACATACAAAAACACCAAGCAATTATAAATAATTACCTATAGGGATGCAAATATAACATAACTAAATTATCGTCAAAAGCACATTATAAATTTGGGATACGGGCGGCTACCCTTCCTTCATCCCCAAACTAAAAGAGTCTACTTCTTCATGAGACTTTTATACATCTAAAAAGAGAAAAAAATGAATAAACAACTAGGAATTGAAAAATCGCTTAATTGATGTTGACGTTGATCCTTGCTTTTGATCCTTTCGGCACTCCAATCACCGGTGCTTTGGTGTTTAAGAACTCCTTCGATCTTGTAGTGGCTTTGGAGGAGAGGGGGAGAGGGGACGTGTGTCGGAAAATGGGAAAATAGGTCTCCCCCTCTATATTTATATGTGGGGTGTGCTTTAAGGTACGTGTAGTATCGGCCACCCAATTGACAGCTTGCGCAGTTAATTTATAACTGGTGTAACTTTTGATTCGTAAAGAGTTATGGGCCAAATTATATACCAAATCGAAGCTCTTGAAGAGATCTACATGATGCCAGTGTTTTATTAATGGATTTGCAAATTATTTGGTCATAAATACTCTTCTTTTAACCTCTTGCTCATTTTAAGCTTGACCGATTGCCAAAATGTATGCTTAATCGATCCAAGCACCCAAGGAAAGGCTCTTTTTGACCAAATCTTGACTTGATGGGTGTTTATTTTACAAACATAGTTGAGTTTCTCAAAATAGTCTTCAATTATGCCTCGATTACGCTTGATTCTGCCTCTTTTCAACATTTGTTTGCCCTGTTGCACTCTAAGCACTTATGTGCCTAGATTATAACCAAAACATAAATGTAAAAACCAAATATATCGCAGGAATGAAAAATAAATATGTAAATATAAAGCACATTAGTGACTAAAATCAAGAACTACATTCCTTGACTTAAACTACTATCTCTTTGTGTCCTTACTGAAAACAATTCACCAGCACACTAGTGAACTACCTACTAGTCACAACTAAAGGAGACAGGATATCTAATATGTTTGTAGTCAATAATAAGTCTGGCAACTTATCTGATAAGACTATAATATGACACTTTAGCTGACTTGTCTTGTTCATGTGGATAGGGATCCAAGAGTGTTATATTGGCGTTGATAATTAGATTGGAACATGGAATAGGACCACATGAATTATTTGTTTGTTAATGACAATCACAAATAATTAATTCTATAAGATGATAACCCCAAATCCAAGAAATAGTCTAAACTCGTACATGGATTGTTTGTTGTTTTGATGTGCCGAAAGGATTATTTACATCGCGTTGACTTAAAACTTACATGCGTTGAGTAACAGCAAGAAGTTTAGTAGGAACATGTATTTTACGTGGAATCTATAGTCTCATATGAGATAAAGATATCCCCTTAGTTAATTTGCAAGCATACAAAAAGATTCGAAAATTTTTACCAAAGTATTCCATATGTTTGATATTTGGAATTAGTATCAAAATTGTTTTCTGTATTACTGAATTGTACGAGAAGGGGGGGTCAGGAACTATAGTGAAAGATGTCAGAAAAATAACAATAGTAGTTAAAGTTGTTTTTGCTCACGGATATCTGATAGAGGGGTTGATTGTCATAATAAAATTTATTTAGAAATTTTTGAGTAAATATATTTTTAATCATAGAGTGCAACAACATTTATTTAGTAAAGTGTTTGATAAATGGTAATTAATATAATCAAGAATTGATAATTAGATTTGACCCATTTGGAGTTAGAATTAGATTTTTCCTGAGATCCCTTCTTAAGTCTCAAATTAAATATCGTTTAAAAAATATTTTTTATGATATGAATTATTTATTTATGAGATAAATAAAATTTTATGCTAAATAAATATTTATAAGATGAATATATAATAAGTTAAATTGCATCATGTTTCAACAAAAAAAAAAAAACAAAAAGGGAATGCGTGGGAATACAAACTGAAGTCGGTGAGGCGGGCGAGTGACATAACCTCCAAAATTTTTAAAAAAAAAAGGGCTGCTGACGTCTGCGATACTGTTCACACAGAGACGTCTGTCCTGGCTGACGTCATCTCCTGGCATTTTTCATTTTATACAAAGCGCATTTTAACGTGATAAAATTGAATATTAGGTTTTGGTATTTGGTTTTTCCCATGACAAAAACCCTAAAATTGTGTTTAGGAGTTCCCTAAATTTATTATTTAGTATAATTTTTCTGAAAATTGTGTTTTAGAAAGATTGAAAGGAAAATTTTTATTCCAAAACTTTTTTCTAAAATAAATATTTTGGGAGCCCACACTCTAGGTGCTAGAATAGGTCATTGTCAAGAAAACCTTGAGGTGTCTAGAAATCTTCTTCCAATATCAAATCTTCAAGTTCAAAGTTGTGTTTCACGTTTTAGGTATATTTAATTAAATATTTGATATTTAATTTATTTTTTCTTTATTTTGTTTATTCTACGTACCATGTTTATACTTTTTTTATTCATGTTTTTTGTTTCTCATATTATGAATCTATTACAATAAGATCTAGATTTAATTAAATAGCTTAGTTACATCAGGGCTCTAGATTTGAGAATAAGAATTTTTAAATTGATTTTCCGCCGTGCTTGCCCTAGCCAATTTAGAAAATATTTTTGAAATATTCTCAACACTAACAACATCCAACCAACTACCATTCACGACGCAAACCCACCACCACCACCAAACCAACCACAAGACCAAACACCAAGACCCAAGCGAGAACAACCACAATCACCACCAAGTCACAACCACAAGACCCACCACCAAGTCGTTACCCAAACCTCCCAAGAAAAGTGCAAAAAGAGCAAAGAATATTAGGCAACCAGGCACAAAGAAAAAAAGGATCCCAAACAAGAACAGAAACACAACTCACAAGCACAAGTGAGGTAATGAAGGAAGATGGCATAGTGATCACCACAAATCCAACCAAAGTTATCAAAAACACATCCAAAGCAATTAAGAAATAATCTAAATAACAACTTTAATTACCTAAAGCTCATCCAAAACATCGGTGAGAGATCTAGACAGCTGCCCCCCACCCCCCGGGGGGTGCGCTCCCTCCTCTTAGTTTTTTAATGAAACAGGGTGTGGCAAATGACCCCAAGAAGCCAAGCAAAATTGCAAACTAAAACCACACAAGATTGATAAGGACAATCATGAAGAGCAATAGGAACAACATGAAAGACAATCTTATCGAAAATTGGTCCTAAAGAGGAGGAAGTCAAATCAAGAACCAAGAAAAAGAAACCTAAAGAGGAGAGAGAAAATTACCGCCACCATAACTACCACAATAAGAGAGATCACATAGAGCAAGAAGCAGAGCCACTAGATGACGCCTGGTTGAAAACTAATAAAGAGATCACCAAAAAACGCGTCCTACATAGTTCAAACACCACCTCCCTCGAACTTCCTCACTCACATGTGTTTCACCCTCAAATCAGTAATTGAAATGGTAAAATGAGGCATTCCCGTGAGGAAAGAGAGGATGAGGAGACCAAAAATGGAAAGAGCACTACTGTACGAAGTGCCACACGCTCTCCCCCACCACTAGAAGATGGGGGAGCAAACTCACGCTGCACCTGCAACCAGCCCACACGACACCCCAAAAACTCGAGACTCTCTCTAGTTTCACTCTCTGGAATTCAAAGTTTGATACCGCGGCATTCACTATTTCAGTTTAAATCTGATCTTTGTGCTCAGACACACCATTTTGTAGTGGCATATATGGTGTTGTGACCTTATGGTTAATAGCTATATTTTCAAGGTATTTTGGATTAGAATTGAATTCCATGACAACAACAACCTAGTGGTGAATTGGGTTCTTTCGCAATAAATTGAAAACTTAATCTGTAAAGACCAATAAAAATGAAGAACAAATAATAAGTGCATAAAATAAAACTAAAGGAAGAAGAGAAAAATGCACCACAATTTTTATAGTGGTTCACTTCAAACTTGGAAGCTGGTCCACTCACCAAATGACTAATCTTTGTCACTCGAGCCTTTTACTAAGCTTGATAATCCCTTTTGAAAGGTTAGCTTAGGATCAAACCTTTTACATCCAATCCTTTTCCGAGTAGGCTCAGGACCAACATTTTACAACATGTTGTAACAAGCTAAGGATCAAATATTTTTACAACAAGTCTTTTTGTACATAGGCTTAGGATCAACCTTTTATAAGACAAAGTTTGAGTAAAATGAACCACACTCTTGAGAGAGTGATTTCACAATCAAAGGCTAATGGGGCACAATTGGGACACTTTTCAGGGTTTGGGACTTTAAGATTAAGGGCCAAATCAGTAGCATTAAGATCTTCTGGTAGAGAACTAGAATTCAAAAAAAGACTTAACCGCATCACACACATCCCCAGAAATAATATCCCAAAATTCCTTGTAAAAAAGTACCCGAAAAGCCATCATTAATGTTTGCAAACAAATTGATAACAGCTCATTAGGGGCTCAATCAATAATTTATTGATGGCTGGCATCAATTCAAAGTTGATGATGATAGCTCTCAATTCCACTTGAAAATAGATTGACTCGGATAATAATGATCGATTTGGCCAATAATGATCAAGTTGGGCAAAAGTCGAGGATATTGCCAATTAAACTCAATAAACTTAATAACACAGAGCACTAGTGACGCTGCTCGAGAAAACTTCGAGACAATAAGAGCTAAAACCTTAAAGCGCAAGTCAAACACAAGAAGTTTAAACCAATGAAGGCTTAGTGAATTTTTGGATGATATGAACAAAGCATTCGAACCTTATTTATAGGCAAATAAAATCTTTAGAGTTGTTGGAGAGTTTTACAGAAAATGGGGAAGAAATCGAATTTTAAAAAGTAGCCATTTTGACTTTTCACTGGTAGTATGGCTTCATAGTATTTTCTGTGCGTCGACAAATGCTCTTTAAATTAGAACACCCTTCTAGAATACTCTACAATCTATGAGAATACACTCTAGAATATTCCAAGCATAATAATATACTCTAGAATATTCTTGTTTGACTTTTGTGCTCTATTGTGTTACATGTCCCTTGATGTATGCCTATATAAAGGCAACCTTTGTACCTTGTTTATCATTCAATCAATAGAGTTTCACACGGTATCAGAGCCAACCACCTGAGTTAGTTTTTTGGTTTTTTGGTCCTCTTTCTTTTCTCTTACGCTATTATTTCTTTATTTTTGTTTTAATTTCTCTGGAAAATTTTTTCCACATACGTAATGTTTTTGAGTAATGGCATCTAACATCAATCGATCATACGCAAATGCTTTAACCTCCTCCCCCTCCCCTAATCCCGGCTCAGACTCGGCGCTAGTGGCTACCGGCCTCCCTCGTGCCGATTCATCACCAGCTGCCGCCGGCTCTGCTGCTACCACCGTGGTAGTGACCGACAACACTAGTGTCGAGACCATCACCTCTGGTGTTTCTTTCCCTCGGTGGTTGATACCAGTGTCGCCATCTCTGGTACTCCACCACCACTTGGAGGTCAACATTTTCTTCGTCACTTAACTTGGGCATCTCACCCCCCACATCCCTTTTCTCTTCTTTCTCACCCCTGGGACCCACCGGTCCTATGCTTGCTGAAGCCACCGTCACAGGTGGCTCACTGACCGGTGTGAGTGGTCCTCCATCCTCCTTCTCCCCGGCTTCTCTCCATGCCGATGGGAGGTGACGGCGCACCTTACCCCTCTCCCTACCCCCTCAGTAAACCCTAATCTTGTGAACCCTAACACTTACAATCACCCCTTTTCCCCTATTGTAATTCCTCTGTCCAATATTACTAGCATTGTCATAATTAAACTTAAAACAACCACTGAATATCCCCCTTGGTGTGAACAATTAATATGCTACCGTTTTCTCATCAATTGTTAGGATTCATTGATGGGTTTTGTCTCTGCCCTCCAGCCCAATTAAATCACCCACATGGATTGACTTATACAAACCTTGATTGTATAACTTGGCTACGAACTGATCAAAGCCTTCAATCTTGCATCACAGTAACACTATCTCGTTCACTTATAAATGACATTGTCTGCCATCCAACATCAAAGGCTATGTGGGATGCCCTCGCTTAGCAGTTTCGGGACCACTCTATGGCTAAGGAGTATGACCTCTGAACCCAACTCATAGCTCACCGTAAAGATGGCAAAACAATGGATGCTTCCCTCTTTTTTTTTTTTTTTTTTTAGGTAATTCAGCGAAATATATAGCAAGGAATGAAATGTTTGTACAAGCTATAAGGGGCATACCACAGGACATGGCCGAAGCCTGCAAAGACGAAACACCATCAAAACAGAGTCCAGACATAGTTCATACAACCAGTGGATGAAACAACATTGATTTTAATTATTATTGCTTTTTTGAGTTTTCAAAGTTTCAATATCTTTGATTTATTGAATGGATGCTTACCTCTCTGAATTAAAAACCATTGCAGACGATTTAACTGCCAATGACTCGCTTGTTTCTACTAGAGAATTTCAACACTTTGCTATTCATGGTTTACCCTCTGAATGTGCTGCTTTTGCAACTTTTACTCGACAAACCTCAAAACTATATTCATATGATGAACTTAAATCTACATTACTGAACGAAGAAGGTGCTCTTACACAAAACTCTGGATGTCCGAATCGCCCATGCTATGGTTGTCTCCAACCAACCCCCTCAAACCCACACCGGCCAAGGTGGCCGCGGCAGGGGTCAAGGTCACAAACAAGGGCCGAGGGGACCGTGGTGGTCGAGGTGGCAAAAATCCCAACCCCCACGGTTCCCACCACCAAACCGTGATTCCTTTCCCTGGCTCCCTATACTCGGTTCGACCTCCAGTTGGCCCTCCCTTTCACTCTAATGTAGGTGTGCTCGGACCCGCTCCTCAATTCTGTCAGATCTGCTTCCAGATAGGACATTCTGCAGTTGCTTGCCCTCATTGTCTTGATACTTCCACCTTTCTTGATCCCAATCATTCCCTTGCTGCCATGACTCTTTGCGAACCGCACAACTACAATTGGTACACTAACTCCGGTGCCTCAAACCACATGACACTAAATCTTGGTATTTTCTTTAACTTTCTTCCTTATTCTGGTCATAAGGCTGTTCTAGTAGGAAATGGAGAATTACTGCCTGTGATTCACATTGGCTCTGCTACTATACCTAAAACTCCCCTTAAACTGAACGATGTCATGCTTGTACAAAACCTTATCCATAATCTACTATCCATAAAACAATTGTGTCATGATAATAGTTGTTGGGTTAAATTTGACTCCACCTCCTTTTGTGTTAAGGACAAGGCTACGGGGACGCCACTTCTACGAGTACCAAGTAACGGACTGCTATATAGCTTCTCCGCACACGAAGTTAGTCTCATTACACGTGTTAAGCAGGGTGAATTATGTCATCAACGATTAGGGCATTTAGGAAAGGTTGTTCTTAATTCTTTATGTAAACAACAATTTTGTCCGGATGTTAAGGTTTTGAATAAGTGTGTTTCTTGCTGTTTAGGAAAGTCCTCTAAGTTACCTTTTGAACATGTTCATCACAATACTACTATGCCACTTCAATTAATACATTCAGATATTTGGCAATCTCCAGTTCTCTCTACATATGTATATAAGTGCTATGTTCTGTTTTTTGATGACTTATCAAGATTCACGTGGCTATATCCGATGCGACGCAAATATGAGGTTTACGAAATATTCATTGCTTTTAAAACATTAGTGGAAAACCAATTTAATGTCAAAATTAAAATTTTCCAAAGTGATGGTGAGGTGGATTTGATCATTGGTGCATGAATGTGCTTTGCCGAGACGTTGGAATTCATTTTGGCCTATTTGAAATGGCACAGACTCTCTTAATTCATTCTAGACAACCTTATAAATTTTGGGATGACACCTTTTGTACGGCATGTTTTTCCATTAATCGTCTCCCAACGCCAACACTTTCAAATCTCTCTCCGTTTCAAAAATTATTTCATACAAATCTTGACTACAAACAGTTTTGAGTCTTTGGGTGGGCATGTTATCCAAACAGCACATCCCGTGCCCCTCATAAATTGGCCCCGCGGTCACTGCTTGCATTTTCTGAGGGTATGCGGCACGATACAAAGGCTATTGTTGCTTTGACCCCATCAACAAACGAATGTACATAAGTCGTCATGTAGTATTTGATGAATCTGTTTTTCCTTATAACAGTTTGATTTGTCCATCTGGTCTTCTTTCTAATGTCGTAATAAATCCACCCTTAGTAATTCACACACCCGTCGCACAAAGGTTCCCTCCCGACCTCAACTGCATCCATGCGTGACAATTACTGGTGCCCGTGGCAGCGACTGGGCTGAGTGACTCCTTCTCCCCTACGCTGCCCATGCGTCTCCCCATTCCCTGACTGGTCCTACAGGCTGCAGACCCTATTGAGCCCGACCTGGACCAGCCCCCACCCTAGACCCCTCTCAATCGAGTCCAGACCCCTCCAGCGAGCTCCAACCCACACCCAGCTCAATCCCGGGGCCACCGTCCACCCTACGTGAAACTGGACCTTCATCGGGTCCTCAGGTAGTCCCTCAACTGAACCAAACGAAGCCCCAACCCGATGTCGTCCCTGAGGCCCAAACCCTTAACACTCACCCGATGCGTACTCGCCTCAAAAGTGGTATTCAAAAAACTAAAAGTGGTATTCAAAAAACCAAGTATCCTTTTTCTTTATCCTCCATAACTATCATACAGGAGCCAACTTGTTATTCACAGGCCATGAAAAATCTAAAATAGCAAGAAGCCATGGTAGATGAATTCAATGCTCTAATTCTCAATAACACCTGGGATCTTGTTCCCCTTGACCCCTTTAAAAACATTGTAGGAAGCACTTAGAAATACAAAGTTAAGTATAAAGCAGATGGTTCGGTTGAGAGGTTCAAGGCCCACCTTGTTGCACAAGGTTTTCATCAACGTGAAGGCCTTGACTCTAAGGAGATCTTCAGCCCCGTGGTCAAACCCGCTATCATACATTTTATACTTACTTTGGCCATTACGCATAATTGGCCCATACAACAATTGGATGTTAAAAACACTTTCCTACATGGTCAACTTAAGGAAGAAGTTTATATGAGACAACCTAAGAGATTCATTCATCCCAAATATCCTAATCATGTTTGTCATTTGAGAAAGGAAGTATATGGCCTGAAACAAGCACCTCGAGCTTGGTTCCATCGGTTTAGTGAGTTTTTATGTAGTCTTGGTTTTATTTGTTGTCGGGCTGACCCCTCCTTGTTCATCCATAAAACCCCCACTCACCTCACGTGCCTTTTACTATATGTGGATGGCATCATCCTCACTGGCACCGACAGCTCTCAGCTTCACACTCTTATTCGATCTCTCTCATCCCAATTTGCTATGAAATACCTTGGACCCATACATTTCTTCCTTGGCATTCAGGCACACCGTATGTTATAAATCGTTAGACTTTCATTGTAATTTCTATTTGTAATGTTGGGTTAGCGTCTCAAGTTTGGGTTGTATGTGTTCAAATGTTAGTTGAGCCGTTAATTGGCACCAAAGGAGGTAGTAGGTCAAACGCGAGTCAAATCTGGTGGGCTGCTGCAGATTAGGCGGGAAAGTCGGTTTATGCGGTTGTGTCTTGATTCTTTGTACTTAGTTGTCTATAAATAAGCTCCTAGCTTGTAATATCATTCATTCAATGAAATACAAACTGAATTTCTTCTGAAATTCTCTCTAATTTCTCATCCCTTTCTCTATTTCTCATCCCCTTTCACTTCTCTTCTCATCTTAATTCCTTCCTCTATAAGGTTAGGCTTTCAATTGTTAATTGGAACCTAACAAGTGGTATCAGAGCTGGTTCTACAATCAATTAATTGATTGAGGCTGGAAAAACCTAAGAAAAACATGATCGAAGGTGTAAGAACTCGATCCGGTGCTGGTGGTGCCAATGCTATAGGTAATGCTATAGATTTTGCAGCTGCGGTTACCAATGCTGGAGGAAATGCAGCAACTGATCATTACAAAGAACTGAAAGACCAGTTAGGACAATTGAATGTTACGATTGAGCAGCAAAATGAGAATTTTGCATAGCAACATGACAGTATTCAGAAAATGTTGAATTTGATGTTGGATAAGGAGTCACAACTGCAGAAAATTGAGGAGAAAATTGAAAAATTGCAAGAACAGGTTGATAAATGAGGTGAATCAAGTGTAGAAGTAATCTTGAAGCCGGCAAGTCAGATTTTTCATCAAATAGATCTCGATCAGCAGCAAGAACAGGCTAACAGAACCGAGACTCTAGTGAGGAATAGTGGCAAATCTCTAACTGATCAGGGGACTGCAGCACCTTCAATTAATATCAGATCCACAGCAGATCAACCTTTGTCACAAGAATTTGTTGTTGACAATCAGAATCGGGTCTCGGAGCCGACACATTTCAAACCTGAACCTTCGAACATCAACCGCAACTGCAGACCACCACAGCATTCAGTTCTGCATCGCAGTGATGACTTTGATGAGCTCGATCATTTGGACAGACCTCCTGATTGACCTTATCAGCATAGAACCGTGAGTAATGACATGACATCTGGTGGTAGGAGCGGAAATTACTGGCAACCAAGGGTTGAAATTGATCCTTTTGATGGCAAATTACCGGAATTGTGGCTGAGAAGGTGTGACCGGTATTTCATGTATTGCAACATAACGGATGAGGAAAAGCTCCAATTGGCTGCAGTACATCTCCATGGTGACCATGAGGTGTGGTATTACAGTTTGTTGAAGAGCAAATCGAACTTATCTTGGGGCCAGTTCGTAGAGGAAATGTGTAAACGTTATGGACAAGGGGAATCAACGGACATTGTGGATAATTTTAACAAATTATCACAAACTTCAACCGTGAGTGAGTAGATGCTTAGATTCGAGAACCTGAGAGCCAACTTGCTGTCCATTTTGACTATAGCTCCCGAGGATGTCGAATCATGTTATGTGTCTTGCTTTATAAGTGGATTAAAGCCTAGGATCAAGAACATGGTGAAAGCCATTGGTCCTAAGACCTTGTCAAGCGGTTATAACAAGGAAAAACTAATTGAAGCCACTCATGTTCAACCGAGTGACAAGTTTAAGCATCCAGGCAACATATTTAGATCACAACCGAGAACAGGTGCTGGTGCAGGCGCAGGTTCTGGTGCAGGATTCAAGCATGCTGTTGACAGAAGCTCGGTGAGGCTTTGCTATCATTGTAACCAGCCATATCAGCCAGGACACAGGTGCAAATCACAGGCAATAATGTGTGCTAAAGGGACCAGTGTTGAAGCTGAATCAGGCAGTAAGCAATCGGCTACAGAAAATGACAGTTTTAGTGATGTTTCACAAGAAGAATTCAGTGAGGATGAAGTGGAGATATCAATGAAGGCGTTAACCGGTAGTGGAGCTCATAACACTATCAAAATCAGAGGCAAGGCCGGTAAACATTCCATCATAATCCTCATTAATAGCGGGAGTACACATAGCTTCATCGATCCCAAGCTGAGTAAGAAGGTTAGGCATGAAATGATAAAGACTCACCCTTTGCAAGTGATGGTGGCTGATGGCAATTCTTTAACCATTCACAACAAGTGCATAGCATTTCCTTGGTCTATGCAAGATCATCGTTTCACCTTTGATTTCTGAGTTCTTCCTTTGGACGGTTGCGACATGGTGCTAGGGGTGGATTGGATGAGGACCCTCAGCCCGGTTGTGTTTGATTTCGATAAGATGACCGTGGCATTCGAGGTTCATGGCACCAAAGTGTCCTTAAAGGGCATGATAGAGGAAGCTCAACTCAAGATTATTGATAGCAAACGGGTACATGATGGAATCAAAAAGAAGGCGATACAATGGATAGGTCATTTGTTCATGATAGCCTCGGTAGAGCTGTAGCCGGGACTTCAACCAGAGGTGCAGGCCTTGGTGAATGAATTTGGTGCCATCTTTGAGCCACCTAAGAGTCTTCCTCCTCCGAGGAGTGTGGACCATGCAATTCCTTTGCGTGCAAACGCTGATCCGGTGAAGATTAGGCCTTATCGTTATGCACACGGCCAAAAATCAGAAATAGAAAGGCAAGTGGAGGAACTTCTTAATGTGAACTTCATTCGACCAAGCCATAGTCCTTTCGCTTCACCCGTGATCCTTGTGAAGAAGAAAGATGGCTCAGCTAGAATGTGTATTGATTACCGCCGGTTAAATGCTCTCACGGTGAAGGATAAATTTCTCATCCCGATCATAGACGATTTGCTTGATGAACTACATGGGGCGTGTTTCTTTTCAAAGCTGGATTTGAGGAAAGGATACCATCAAATCAGGGTCCTTGAGCCAGATATTTACAAGACCGCTTTCCAAACTCACCATGGCCATTTCGAGTTCGTTGTAATGCCTTTCGGTATGACAAATGCTCCGGCCACGTTTCAAGCAGCTATGAATGATGTTTTCAAACCTTTTCTAAGGAATTCGGTGCTCATTTTCTTCGACGACATACTGATTTATAGCTCTACATATGAAGCTCATCTTACTCACCTCCGACAAGTGTTTGAATTGATGCGACAACACAAGTTTTTTGCAAAGTTGTCAAAGTGTTCGTTTGATCAAGACAAACTCGAGTATTTGGGTCATATCATCTCTCATGAGGGAGTGTCTACTGATCTGAATAAGATCCGTGCAATGCAAGAATGGGCAATTTTGCTAACCTTGAAGAAATTGAGGGGTTTCTTGGGGTTGACCGGCTATTATCGAAAATTTGTTAAGGGATATGGTTCTATTGCCAAACCCTTGACCGAGCTCTTGAAGAAGGATGCTTTCACATGGAACGAGAGATCTCAAGCCGTATTTGAAGCCCTTAAAGCCGCAATGTGTGCTGCCCCAGTTTTGGCGATGCCATATTTTACCGAAAGCTTTGTTTTGGAGACCGATGCAAGTGGTACTGGTATAGGGGCTGTTCGTTCCCAAAAAGGAAGGCCTATTGCTTACTTGAGCCAAGCACTTAGCCCTAAACATCAAGCGATGTCAACATACGAGAAGGAATATCTCGCCATCCTTTTAGCCGTGGAGAAATGGAGACAATACTTGGAGGGTCATAAGTTCATCATTCGGACGGATCACCAAAGCCTCAAGTATCTCCTTGAACAGAAGATCGTGATGAGGATTCAGAAGAAAGGCCTCATGAAAATGTTAGGCCTTGGTTACGACATCGAATACTGAAGTGGCAAGGAGAACATTGCAGCATATGCACTGTCAAGGCAGTTTGAGGATGAAAATCAAGTTACCTGTGCTACTGTAACCATGGTAATACCTTCTTGGGTCCTTGAGCTATACAAGTCCTATGAGAATGACCCATTTGCTTAGGAAAAAGTGGCCGCTGCAGTCCTCACACGTGATGCAAAGTTCGGTTCTGCAAATAGTGAAGTATTTGTGCAGCAGGGTCTGATCAGGGTCAAGGGGCTGTTGTATGTTGGTTCCGCCACTAATTTGAGAGAAATGGTCATCCATGCTTCACATGATGCTGCTTGGGGTGGTCATGAGGGTGTAGAAGGTACCTATCAACGAATCAAAGCTTATTTTACATGGCCGAGTATGAAAAAAGATGTGAGCGAATACGTGAAGTCATGTGAAGTATGTCAACAAACGAAGTTGGGAGATCCTCGTTACAAAGGACTTCTTCAACCTCTTCCCATTCCGGAGGGAGCTTGGGTTCACATTAGCATGGATTTCATCAAGGGACTTCCGAAGTCCGAAGGCAAGGAAATCATATGGGTAGTGGTGGATCGTTTCACCAAGTACAGTTATTTCATTGCTCTTGCTCGACCCGTCACCGCTGAAAAGTTGGCAAGGATCTTCCTTGACAACATTTATAAATTGCATGGATTGCCTCAATCCATTGTGTCCGATCGAGATAAGATTTTCACAAGCACATTTTGGAGAGAGTTGTTTAAGTTGATGGGCACCACGTTGGCACTCAGTTCCTCATATCATCCTTAGACGGATGGACAAACCGAACGAGTCAACCAATGTGTAGAACAGTATATGCGGAGTATGGTCTTCTTGAAGCCCAAGGAGTGGAACCGTTGGCTTCCCTTAGCCGAATTTTGGTTCAATACACACTTTCATACATCTATTGGCACTTCTCCATTCCTAGCATTGTATGGCTACTCTCCACCTTCTCCTATGATGCTTCAACAACCGAGAAGAAATGGTATTGCAGTGACTGAATTTATGCAACAGAGGAGGCTAATGTTGCAAGAACTTAAAGACAATCTCCATCAAGCTCGAGCTCGGATGAAGTATTACGCTGATAAAAAAAGGGTAGACAAAAGTTATGACGTTGGTGACATGATCTACCTTAAATTACAACCGTATAGACAGTCTTCCTTGACTGTCAGGCGTAATGTCATGCTAAGTGCCCGGTACTTTGGCCCGTATAAAATTTTGGAGAAAATTGGCAATGTTGCTTATAAGCTCGACTTACCTTCACACTCGTACATTCACCCCGTGTTTCACGTGTCCCTACTCAAAAAGCAGGTCAAAAGAGGAGCTGCAGCAGCCCGGAAGCACCTTGTAGCAGAGGCTAACGGTATTCTGAAGTTGCAGCCAGAGGCAGTTAAAACTCGGAGGACGCTGCAGCAGGAACACGGAGCTGTGCAGGAGGTTTTGGTAACTTGGTGCAACTTGAACAAGAGTTTGAAGACTTGGGAAAATTACAATTTTTTGAGGAGTCAATTTCCAAGCTTCACTTCTTGAGGACAAGAAGTTTCTCAAGAGGGAGGGAATGTTATAAATCGTTAGACTTTCATTGTAATTTCTGTTTGTAATGTTGGGTTAGCGTCTCAAGTTTGGGTTGTATGTGTTCAAATGTTAGTTGAGCTGTTAATTGGCGCCAAAGGAGGTAGTAGGTCAAACGCGAGTCAAATCTGTTGGGCTGCTGCAGATTAGGCGGGAAAGTCGGTTTATGCGGTTGTGTCTTGATTCTTTGTACTTAGTTGTCTATAAATAAGCTCCTAGCTTGTAATATCATTCATTCAATGAAATACAAACTGAATTTATTCTGAAATTCTCTCTAATTTCTCATCCCTTTCTCTATTTCTCATCCCCTTTCACTTCTCTTCTCATCTTAGTTCCTTCCTCTAAAAGGTTAGGCTTTCAATTGTTAATTGAAACCTAACACCGTACTCCCTGGGGTTTATTCCTCTCCCAGCACAAGTATGCCATTGACCTTCTAACCAAACTTCATATGGCTGACGCCAAACCCACCAAAACACCAATACTCACCCGAGTGCACCTCACGTTAAGTGAAGGAGACCTTCTGGAGGATCCCACTGAGTATAGGAGTACTATGGGAGCTCTCCAATACCTAATCATGACCCGCCTGATATTTGTTATGCCATTAATCTAGTCTCCCAGTTCATGCATGCTCCTGGCACCTCTCATTGGCAAGCAGTCAAACGCATTCTTTGGTACATCAAGGCCACCCCCGATCATGGCCTTCTCCTTCAGCCTGCCTCCCACCTCACTATAACTGCCTTTGCTGACGCTAACTGGGGAGGTTGCCTCGACACACTCCGCACCACCACAGGCTATGCTGTCTATCTCGGTCCCAATCTCATTTCTTGGAGGGCTAAGAAACAGGCCACCGTCTCCAAATCAACCATAGAATCTGAATACAGGGCTGTCGCTCTCTAAATCCGGTACATCATGCAGGACCTTGGCATTTGACACCCTGGACCGATACTCATTTACTGTGACAATGTGTCTGCTTCCTACCTCGCAGCCAACCAGGTATCCAATGATCGGAGCAAGCATGTGGACGTTGATTTTCACTAAGTTCGCCAAAAGGTAATCAAGGGCGATCTTCAAGTACACTACACTCCTACTACCTAACAGGTTGCTGATATTTTGACAAAAGATCAAGCTGCTGATCGTTTTCTGCAATACAAGGCCAATCTTCGCATGCTACCACCCTGCCCAGATTGAGGGACCCTATTAGAACACCTTCTAGAATACTCTACAATCTAGGAGAATAAACTCTAGAATATTCCCATCATAATAATATACTCTAGAATATTTTTGTTTGACTTTTGTGCTCTATTGCCTTTCATGTCCCTTGATGTATGCCTATATAAAGGCAACCTTTGTATCTTGTTTATCATTCAATCAATAGAGTTTCACACTTTATGCATCAACAATCAGTATGTCAGGGTGTTTTTGAATATTTTTTACTGTTGGCTTGATTTGTGTCTATTTTTAACCTGATTTTTGAATGAATAATGCTTTTAGTTAAGCAAAATGTCACCCGAACAAATTTTCCTAAATTTCATTATTTAAGGCATGCTTTCCATAATGTCAGTTTATAAAATATTTCCTTTGAAAAGTTAAATTTGAGTGCTTTTTAAATAGAATTTGGAAATTAAATTTCAAAGTCTTGAGTGATCGAAAAGATTTGAAAATCTTTCAAAAATATTTTTGTTAGAACATCACAAATTGATATTGAGATATTTAACTCAATCGATATATTTTTT
The DNA here is from genome assembly GCA_018398585.1 of Simmondsia chinensis. NCBI lineage: Eukaryota > Viridiplantae > Streptophyta > Magnoliopsida > Caryophyllales > Simmondsiaceae > Simmondsia > Simmondsia chinensis. The sequence goes on along the minus strand of JAGTTD010000007.1, from coordinate 29,589,548 downwards.
CCTAAATTCTAAAAATAGGAAAAAAAAAAAATTTCTTTGAAGCGCATGGACTAGAATCTTGTTCTCTTGATTTTGGATCAATCTTCACTGTAACTTCGATCATCTTTTTTTCTAATCCATTATTTTGGAATGCCTAGTATCAACATAATCAATCTTGATTTTTTGTTGCTTTCTTACGAGTCTTTTTCAACAATGCTAGAATAATTAAATCAAATAACTTTGCAATGATTGCTATCTTAAAAATTACAATGTTAACGAACTTCAGGGACAACAATAATACTCCCCATCAGGATCTATCCTTAGACGTTTTATAAAATTTCATAATGAAGTTCGAGTTTAGCCTTAAAAGGCTTAAAGTTCTTAATCGCTTGATCTTAGGGGAAAAAAAAAAAAAATCATTGGAAAGACCTCCTTAGGACTCCGTAATTAAAATTAACCATAGAACGTATGATTTTCAAAGCGTATAATTGAAAGATGCCTGGATCGTGGCTTGTTTGAAGCGCCATAAATATTGCAGTCAATCGTCTCCTTATTGTATTACATTGAAAAGTCATTATCATTATGAAAACATTTGATTATTAATGATAATGTAGACCCCACATCATTTACAAACATCAAATGTCGAGGATAATTGAAAGTGAATTATCAGAACTCCAAATGCATATACTCCAATACCTTAGTTACTTTGGGTACTATGAATATACAAACATATAATAACATATTTCCTTTTATGCATTAACCACACATGACTCGTATTTAATTTGAGTAATAAATACATATAATACAATATTATTAGACCAACATAAAATACAACATATCACATAATTTTACTTTTCCCGATCCAAATATTTTTTTTTTTTTAATTTACTCAAATTATGTTTCCAACTATGTATACATGTATTTTGCTTTAATCGCCATAATTCCATACGACAAAAAAAAGCATGGTTATTCAAAAGCACGGTCCTTCACATTACTAATTTATAACAAAAAATGTATTCATAATTTGCTTATTATCCAATTAGATTAAAATTGACAAAAAAATTAACCAGTATTTTGCAACTTTAATTTTTTTCTTATTATCTAAAATTCATATTATCGATTTTCAGAACATAAACCCTGCTATATAAATCTGAGGATCTTAATAATGGATAAAATCACAGTTCTTCATGTTGGTGCTCTGAATGTATTTTCAAAAGAAATAATAATACAGTTCCCTCCCTATGATATGGCGGTTTTCATGCATGAATTAATATTGTATGATAGGGCGGTTTTCATGCATGAATTAAGATATGTATATTCTTTGATAAATTATGCACATAAGGGCGTAAGGATCTGTGGATAGGTACCCCTTCATGTCATTCTAGGGAACGTGATTTCGGGTCCCTCTGGCCATGTCACACCAATTATATTCAAAGCCATCGTGGTGGTCAAGCCATATGTTTTTTTGAGAATGAAAACCGCAAAACTTCAATAACCATTTTTTCCTTAACTGTTTGGTCCTGTTTTAAATACACAATTAGTTTATATATTTATACATATATGTATTCTTAAATCGAAAGAGAGCATGGGGATCAAAGGTTAGTACCCCTTGGTCTCTTGCCAAACGACGCGGGTTCGAGTCCCACTTTGCAGCAATATCCCATGAATCCAATTATATTCAAAGCTACTATGATGATAGAGTCGTATGCTTTCATTGGGAGCGAAAATTGCAAAATTATCAAAAACCATTTTTTTAATTGTATTTCCAAAATTATTCCGTGAGACGAGAAATAAGTGTTACAAATAGCGGTTCGTTATACTCTTTGAAGTCAATTCATAATTTGAGTACCCTAGTTCTAAACACTTTTTTCCTAACAGCATAACTCGGCAAACAAACATCAACCAAGTCCCAACATGCCCAACACTATGGAGACACCAACATACTATCCACTTTGGCGTCACCACCAAAAAGCCCAATACACCCTCAAAACACCATCATGACCACTGGCGGATCTATGTTTAGGGTATCGGGGTGCATGGACCCCGCAGCTTTATGTTAGCTTCCCAAAATTAATTTGGAAACCTAACCTTGTAGAAGAGAGTTTGAGATGAGGAAAGAAGGGAAGGGGATGAGAAAATAGAGAAAGGAGATGAGAATTAGAGAATTTTCCTTAGGAATAGGATTTCATTTAATTGGACAATCAAATTACACTTTAAGCTCACAATTTATACAAGAAATCAGATCATCAAACCCATAGCTGGAGCTCTCGCCCAAACCCCTGCGCTGTAACTAATTTTCCCTCCAAAAATCAGTAACTAACTTTTGCACAGCAGAGCGCACTGCTGGCATTTGATGCTTCAAATACATGTTAACCGGTGCTTTCTTTAATTGTGTTACATCATATAGACTCTAATAAAGGTAATACTAAGAAATTAAAATGCATTACAAGTAAAATTTATTAATTCGTAACATTCCCTCCCCCTTGAGAAACTTCTTGTCCTCAAGAAGTGAAGCCCGGAAATTGACTCTTCAAGAAAGTGTAGTCCTCCCAAGTTGTAAAGTCCTCTTTTAGGTTGCTCCAAGTGACCAACACCTCTTGAATTCTCTTGTCATTGAGCTGCAGCGTTCTCTTTGATCTGACAGAACTCGGATGCTGCAATAGCAGACCATTTGCTTCAGCAATTGGAGGATCTTGAAAGCAATCAGCACCTCTCTTGACCTTGACATTTCGTCTGACGGCCACGGATGATTGTCTATATGGTTGTAATTTGAGGTAGACCATGTCCCCAACGTCATAGTTCTTGTCTACCCTCTTCTTGTCTGCATAATACTTCATTCGAGCCCGAGCTTGTTGGAGATTGTCCTTAAGTGACTACATGATCTGTCTCCTCTGCTGCATCATTTTGGTTGCTGTAGAATCAGCTACTTTCGGTTGTTGTATCATCATAGGAGAAGGTGGAGAGTATCCGTACAATGCTTGGAAGGGTGAAGTGCCAATGGTTGTGTGGAAGTGTGTATTGAACCAAAATTCGGCTAAGGAAAGCCAACGGTTCCACTCTTTGGGCTTCAAGAAGACCATAGTCCAAAGATATTGCTCTACACATTGGTTGACTCGTTCGCTTTGACCATCCGTTTGAGGATGATGGGAAGAACTAAGAGCCAACGTGGTTCACATTAGCTTGAACAATTCTCTCCAAAAAGTGCTTGTGAAGATTTTGTCTCGGTCCGACACGATGGATTGAGGCAACCCATGTAGCTTATAAATGTTGTCAAGGAAACCCCTTGCCAACTTTTCAACAGTAACAGGTCGAGCAAGGGCAATAAAATGACTATATTTGGTGAAACGATCCACCACTACCCATATGACCTCCTTGCCTTTGGACTTCGGTAATCCCTCGATGAAGTCCATGCTAATATGAACCCAAGCTCCGTTCGGAATAGGGAGAGGTTGAAGAAGTCCCTTGTATCGAGGATCTCCCAATTTCATTTGTTGACATACTTCACAAGACTTCACATAATCGTTCACATCTTTTTTCATGCTCGGCCAAGTAAAATATGCTTTCAATTGTTGATAAGTGCCTTCCACACCCTCGTGACCTCCCCAAGTAGCGTCATGTGAGGCTTGGATGACCTGTTTTCTCAAGTCAGTAGCAGAACCGACATAGAGTTTGCCTTGGACCCGTAACAACCCATTTTGAGCTGTCAGCTCACGGTGTTCTGCAGCAGTTTTTGCTTTGGGTTTGAGCACTGCAGCAGCCAGCTTTTCACAAGAAAATGGATCTTCCTCGTAGGACTTGTGTAGCTTTTCGACCCAAGAAGGAATTACCATTGAAATGGCTGAGCATGAGCTTGAAACAGTGTCCTCAAAAAGCCTTGACAGTGCATCTGCAGCTGCGTTTTCCTTGCCACTTCTATACTCGATGTTGTAATCAAGGCCTAACATTTTCATTAAGCCTTTCTTTTGAATAATCGAAACTATTTTCTGCTCAAGGAGATATTTTAGACTTTGATGATCTGTCCGAATGGTAAATTTGTGACCTTCCATGTAGTGCCTCCATTTCTCTACGGCTAAGAGAATCGCAAGGTACTCCTTTTCATAAGTCGACATTGCCTGATGTTTGGGACTTAGAGCTTGACTTAGATATGCAATAGGCCTTCCTCTTTGAGAGAGAAAAGCCCCAATACCGGTGCCACTTGCATCGGTCTCCAAAACGAAGCTTTCGGTGAAGTTCGGCATTGTCAAGATCGGTGTTGCACACATAGCGGCTTTGAGGGCTTCAAATGCGGCTTGAGACTTTTCGTTCCACCCAAAATCATCCTTCTTCAAGATCTCCATTAAAGGTTTGGCAATGGAACCATAACCTTTAATGAATTTTCGATAATATCCGGTCAACCCCAAGAAACCACGCAATTGCTTCAAAGTGATCGGGATTGGCCATTCTTGCATTGCTTGGATCTTGTTAGGATCAGTAGCTACACCCTCTGATGAGATGATATGGCCCAGATATTCGAGCTTCCTTTGAGCAAACAAGCACTTGGACAATTTTACAAAAAACCGGTGTTGTCGCATCAAGACGAACACTTGTCGGAGATGTGTGAGGTGAGCTTCATACGTGGGACTGTAAATCAGTATGTCATCAAAGAATACCAGCACTGACTTCCTCAAATAAGGCTTGAAGGCATCATTCATAGCCGCTTGGAAGGTGGCCGGAGCATTTGTTAAACCGAATGGCATAACAACGAACTCGAAATGGCCATGGTGAGTTTGAAAAGCGGTTTTGTGAATATCTGATTCGAAGACTCAGATATGATGATATCCTTGCCTTAAGTACAGCTTGGAAAAAAACACGCCCCATGAAGCTCATCAAGCAAGTCATCTATGACCGGGATAGGAAACTTGTCTTTTACGGTCAAAGCATTCAAACGGCGGTAATCGATGCACATACGGGCTGTTCCATCCTTCTTCTTTACAAGGATCACGGGAGAGGCAAAAGGACTTCGGCTCGGTCTAATGAAGCTCAAATGAAGAAGCTCCTCCACTTGTCTTTCTATTTCGGCCTTTTGGCCATGAGGATACCGGTATGGCCTAATTTTGAACGGATCGGCATCTCCTCGTAAGGGTATAGTATGATCCACACTCCTTTGGGGTGGAAGACTCTTTGGCTCATCAAAGATGTCCCCAAAGTCGTTGATCAAAGACTGTACATTAGGAAGTAGGTCCTGCTGCACCGAAATCGACCCAATCATGAACAATTGCCCAATCCATTGGATCGCCTTCTTTTTAATTCCGCTTTGCACTCCCTTAGCTTCAATCAATTTGAGCTGAGCTTCCTCGGACATGCCTTGCAAGCAAACCTTGACACCATGAACCTCGAATGCCACGGTCATTTTGTCCAAATCAAATACAACCGGGTTGAAGGTTCTCATCCAATCAACCCCGAGCACCATGTCTCAACCACCCAAAGGAATAACTCTAAAGTCAAAAGTGAATTGATGGTTTTGCATAGACCATGGGAATGCTATGCACTTATTTTGAGTTGTTATGGAGTTACCATCAGCCACCATTACCGCCAAAGGGTGTGTTTTCGTCACTTCGTGCTTGACTTTCTTAATCAACTTCGGGTCAACGAAACTGTGAGTGCTCCCACTATCAACGAGAATAATAATGGAATGTTTTCCGGCCCGTCCCTTGATTTTGATTGTGTTATGAGCTCCACTTCCGGTTAGAGCTTTCATAGAAATCTCGACCTCATCTTCGCTTGAATTTCCTTGAGAAATGCACTCGGTTTCATCTGCTTCTACATCTGAATCGGTACTGTCATTTTCAGCAGGGACTCGGAATCCTTTTGCATACACAAGTGCTTTTGATTTGCACCTATGTCCGGGCTGATACGGTTGGTTGCAACGAAAACAAAGCCTTGCTGAAATTCTGTCACAGTTTTTACTGCTGAAGCTTTTGTTCTGCTGCTGCAACTGTCTCGGTTTGCTGCTGGTGTGCTGCTTCCCTTTGTCTTATGTAGGGACTTGAGTTTCTTCTATCAAGTTTGCCTTGTTGTAAGGGCTTGACAAAGTCTTAGGACCAATGGCTTTCACCATGTTTTTGATCCTAGGCTTAAGGCCACTCACAAAGCAAGAGACATAGTAAGATTTGGCATCCTCGGGAGCAATGGCCAGCACTGACATCAAATTGGCTCTCAAATTCTAAAATCTAAGCATGTATTCTCTCACACTTGATGTTTGGACCAACTTGTTGAAGTTATCCACAACATCCGTAAATTCTCCTTCACCATACCGTTCACACATCTCTTCTACGAAAAGGCCCCAAGAAAGGTGTGGTTTGCTTTTCAACAAACTATAGTACCAAACCTCATGATCACCATGAAGATGGACTGCGGCCAGCTGGAGCTTCTCCTCCTCAGGTACATTGTAATATAAGAAGTATCGATCACACCTCCTAAGCCAAGATTCCGGTTGTTTTCCATCAAATGGATCGATGTCTACCCTTGGCTGCCTGTCAGAGCCACTCCTACAACCAATTGTGTTGTCATTGGTCACGGTTCTATGCTGTTATGGGCAATCAGGTGGCCTATCAAAATGCTCGAACACCTCATCTGCAACATTCTGGTGCATAACAGAAACATGCTACCTGTTGTTTTGTTCTGAATTTTCAGCATATGTTCGGTATTTAACAGGTCCAGAAGCACGATCTGGATCTTCTACATTAACTTCAGGTCGAATAGATTGATTTCCAGCTGATCTAAGGTTAATTGATGGTCCTGCACCAGGTTGCATTATAGGAGATTTACCTCGGGTGCGCGTCATTCCTTCAGATCTGTCTGTATTTGCTTGCAGCCGATCTGCACTTGCTTGCTGCTGATCTATTTCAACGGATTTGTGTATTTGGCTTGCAGGCTTAAGGATGGCTTTAACACTTGATTCACCTTGCTTGTTAACTTGATCTTACAAGTGCTCAATTTTTTCCTCAATTTGTTGCAAACGGTCCTGAACTTTTGCATCTTTATCCAACACTAATGCCAGAATTTGATCCATCTTGTGATTAAAACCTTGTTGTAACTCGTGAAGGTCTTCCTTAGTTGCATTTTGAGGTCTGATCGTTGTGTTTCCAGTAACCGCAGCTATGAAATCCATATTTGAACCGGTTGCATTGGCTCCACCAGCTCCAGATCTGGTTCTAACACCATCGGCCATGTTTTTTTTGTTGTTTTCTGATTTTTTTTTGCTAGCTTAATCAATTAAGCGATTGTTAAACCAGCTCTGATACCAATTGTTAGCTTCCCAAAATTAATTTGGAAATCTAACCTTGTAAAAAAGAGTTTGAGATGAGGAAAGAAGGGAAGGGGGTGAGAAAATAGAGAAAGGAGATGAGAATTAGAGAATTTTCCCTAGGAATAGGATTTCATTTAATTGGATAATCAAATTACACTTTAAGCTCACAATTTTTACAAGAAATCAGATCATCAAACCCATAGCTGGAGCTCCCGCCCAAACCCCTGCGCTGTAACTAATTTTCCCTCCAAAAATCAGTAACTAACTTTTGCACAGCAGCTCGCGTGTGCACTGCTGGCATTTGATGCTTCAAATACATGTTAACCGGTGCTTTCTTTAATTGTGTTACATCATATAGACTCTAATAAAAGGTAATACTAAGAAATTAAAATGCATTTCAAGTAAAATTTATTAATTCGTAGCACTTGACTACCCGAGCTTTAAAATTATGTATATGTCAGTATATGAAATTTAAAGTTGGTTTATTATGAGATGTGAGCTTGTAGCATGCCCTTAGTCTTGGTGCAATGGTTAACCGTGCCATTTGTAATTTTGAGGCGCGAGATCGATTCTCGTTGTTTGCACACTTTTTCATTTTATCTTTAGCTTGTGTTTGCATGTTCACCTATATCTAATAGAATTATACTAATTAAAAATTTTGTCATAAAAATTTAATTTTTATTTAGTATAATTTTATTACATACAGTGTATTTGCGTTCATTTTCTCTACTTTTCTTTTGAATTAAATAAATAAATATATTTTAGAATTACTTAGGCCAAGAATTCTTGTTCTTCTAAATTTTAATATATAATTTTATGACACGATTATGTAAATACATGTGACCAAATATAGACTATTTATTGACCCAATTTAACGTCAACTATGACCCAAACATTAAAATTTTATCGCTAGTTTATTGAGGACTTTATTCTTGTACTAAATTGACACAATTAGAATTGTAGTGATTTTATTAATATAGTGGATTAAGTATGAGGACATATAACAAAATTTATATAATTATGTTTATTTAAAATTTTTTAATTTTAAATATAGACCCTGTATTGTTGAAATCCTAGATCCGCCATTGATCATGACGCGGCACATCCGTCACTATCACTTGCCAACTCTCTCGGGCCACTTCGACCCATGATCACCAATACTTCCAAACTTAACCCGGACGTTCACCTTTGCGATTGACACTCGGTGACATTTTAATATGAGGTGTATAAATTCAACTTGTTTTAACCATTGAGCATGTTGGCATTTTTAAAATTGAAGGTATTTAACATATAAAATTTAAATGCTTAATTAAATGTTATTTTTTATTTATAAATTAATAAGATTTTGTTATATTTATTCACTTAGAGAATGAGTATAGTATTACTTCAAAAAATAAATAAATAAATAGATAGTAATAGAATTAAAGCTTAAAAAAAAGGAAACAGTTAAAAAAATTCAATATCGCACCCCACATACTTGACAAACATTTATCCCTCAATGGAGAAAATAGAAAAGAAAATAAATGAAGAAAAGAAAGTTCTTTTTTTGTTGGAAGAGATACTAGCTGTAAGGGTTAAAAAAAATACCTAACCTATAAAATAATTACAAATACTAAAAATTAATGGCTTATAAAAAATTAATTAGTGTAATCTTATTTTTCTATAACTTAATGAATTTTATAACATTTATTAATACATAAATTTTATACTCAAAGTTAATATATTTTGCACTTTCGTTGTTTATAGTTTAAAAAAAAAAAAAAAAAAATCTTGTTCCATAGCTAGCGAGAAAATGCTTGTATAACAGTCCATCGAAAGCGGAGCCACCACCTTGGCTAGCTCTGAACATACATATAAAATAATGAAAAGAATATATATGTTGTTGGATCCTAATTGGTATGTATATAGTCTAAATCATGCCTATGAATAAGATTATGATTAAAATGTGCAAGATGAGATTTGCTACAAAATAGGTTTTCTTACAAATCCAAAATACATCATTGCATGTTGTGAATGAACTGAAAACGTTGACAACTAATATGGAAAATATGTAAATAAGTAAGTTTACCAATCTTAAAGTGAACTTTTTGCAAGTTTCGTCATTGTCTAAAATACCCTTGTCCATGCTGCCCTACCATACCTAGTGCCATTCTATGAGCTGATGCATGTCCTCTTCCTAGCCCTTGATCTAAAATAAGGCGGTACAATTTGGGCCATAACATTTGGTTTTGTTTGGGCATTTTTGGACCTTTCAATGCGTTGTAATGTGCAGCTATAACGAGAAGATGGGTTTTGGCATGAATTGAGGGTCGGGGTATTTAACTCGTGAGATTAGGGTTCAACAACTCAACTGCTCATGTGCTTCTATTTTTCCCCATTTGTCTCTGGTTTTATGCTCTATCTTGCCTCCTTCATTGAAACCCTAACCCTAAAATTACTTTTTTGAGCTTCTTTCATGACGATCCAAGGCTTGTGAGTCGAGATCCATGAAGGTTTGAAGTTGCTAGTGAGAAGATGTTCAGAATCTGGGGGTTTATGTGTTAGGTTTTCGTCTTAGAAGCCAAAATAGAGTATTTATTTTGAATTCTTACAGTTCTTTGTTGCTTATTGGTTGTAGTAAGTTAATAACTTGTCATAATCACATTAATGGTGGAGATCTCTCTAAAAATAGGGAATTGAGTACGTAGCACCATTTTTTAGGGTCTAAACCTTGTAAATATCTAGGTGTTCTTTGTTCTGTTTGCTTTAGATTGGAAATCTTTGTCTATGGTTTGTTCTTTTTACTTTTCGTGACTTGTAAAGGTTTAATGCAAGCTAACTCACTAGAAATATATATATATATATATAAATTATAAGATCTAAAATGAGGACCTTATTACTATATTTATAGTTCAATTCCTTTCCATCTATATGGATTGTAGTTTTAATTATATAAATAAATTATTTATGGTTTTTGAAAAAAATTGTTAAGAGAGATTTCAAAAGGAAAGCGATAGTTTCATGTCAAATGATATAACTTGTAAGATTCTAAAAAAGGATAAAGGGAGCCGCAGGTTTTATCAATATGTGTACAAAATAGCATTATTAAGAATAAACAAGACATAGATAAACATAATAAATTAACGAATAGAAGGAATACAGAGAACCAAGAGGGGCAAGGGGGTGAGGGGGGGAGGGAGGGACTGTCATTCCCTGGTTTTATCTGATCCTCTACTTGTTTCATCTTCTCTCCTAGTTTCTCCCTCCTTTTACCCTTCATTTTCATAATTTTTCATCCCTTACCCAATCTCTGTTTTCCTCTATTTACAGAGCTATAAGGGGGAGGCTGAGGGGCATATTAAGCTCTAGGCTCGTAGTGTTCTAGAGTGGTGGTCAAAGGTGGTAGGCCAGGGCCTTGGGAGAGTAGCAATGGTGATGGTTCTAGGTAAGTAAGGGCAGCATGACAATGGTCGAGTCTTAGTGCTCGATCATGGATGGTGAATAATGGTGCTAGTTCTCACCCAAGGAGGATGGGATGGTGGTTCTCGCCCAACGAGGACGGAGCTCTTCCATGGCAGGCGGTTCTAGCCTAGGTGGGTGGTTGGCAGTGGCACCCATGGCGCTAGACGGAGGCATCTATGAGGGGCGGTTCTCACCAAGTTTGGCTGTGCTACCCATGAGTCCCAACCATTGGGGTCTCACCCTTTGGAGAAAAAGTAGGAGAGTGACTATGAGGAAAATGTATGCCCTTTAGAGTCAAATCTCTTAGGAATAGGAATTGTTTTTTTGTCCTATGAACTATTATATATTTGATTTATTTAATGGATATTTTATTTTAGTGTTTAATGTTCTCCATCATGTTTCCTCCACTATTGCTATAAATTTAAATGAGCATGGTAAAACCCTTATAGTATATATAATCGGGTTTACATTGCGAGGTTAGTCACAATAATGAGGGGCATACCCTGATGGCATTGTCCTTCAATGTTTTTGATCATAGGAGGGTCCAGATAAACCACTACATAGAGTGACTTGCTCTATTTTATAGAGGAGACTGATCTCTTGATTTCTCACATGGAGACAACAACGCATGGGTGTTGATGCATATGGATGACATATTCACTAAATAGACCAAATTAAGAACACCTACATGAATTGACCAATCTAAACTTTCACTGGGTAGTTATAAGGGTGGAAATTGTGTAAGTAGATTCCTTAGTCCTATGTTCACCACAGTGGCTTGGGAGCATAACACTATACTTTAACTCTAGACTCCCCACTCCCAAAGGTCCAACAGAACTGAGATGGGGTATAGTCATGTCTTTACAAAGTCACTAAGTGAAGCTTGAGGGATCTATCACTCTTGCACTACGATACATCATTCACGCAACTCTCAAAGACCTTGGCCAATGTAGATCGATAATAAGAGAATAGTGTCTGGATTGGTCCTAAAAGAATGGTTGCAGTGGTATGAATAATAGCAGAAACTTCTTTGGGTTTGACATTTTTACTTATCCTAGGGTTACATGAAGCATATTATGACGAAAGGAATAATCTTGCATGGAATTGCTATAAAAAGGGTTCTTATCTAATACTCCAACCACTTGCGCTTCGGCCCTCGACAAAATCTCGATCTCTCTTGGCTACTCGGAGGAAGAAGGAGAAGAGAAAAAAAGCAAAAAGTACTAAAAAAAAAGTCCCCAATCCCTTTTATAGGCATGGCTTCTAGGCCATAGCCAATCGATCGACCACCTATAAAATCAAATATATCGGTTCTGTGAGAAGCCGATTGATCATCAGTTATTGTAACTGACTGATCAATCGGCTACTTACAGTAGCCGTCCGAACAAATGCTGATCGATCGGCCACTTGGCCGATCAATCAATTAGCCCGGTAAGCCTAAAATTGCTTTATTTGAAAGCTGAATCTTGATCCAATGAGTCCTTTTTTCCGTACATGGTCAGATTTCACAACATAGCCTTCAAATTTGTCCATTTTTGGTCATTCTTCGCTGCTTTTCAAGATATCTTTACTCTAAAGCGTTGCAAGCCTAAATACACATAAATTATGCTATACCACACATGTAAGAGTGAAAAATAAAGTAAGAATGTGTTATAAAGCATATAAAATATAAGACACATCAAACATCCTGAAACTCAAACCTAGCTTGTCCTCAAGCAAGACTCATTTGAAACTAGCTGAAAGCAAGAAGGATAAAATTAGGCATGTGGTTGCATGAATTAGTCGTGCAACATATTTTTTGATTACATCTAAGAGATAACTAAAGAAACAAGAATCCTTGCGTAATAAGTTTATTATAGTGATTCTAGCTAGAGTCTTCATCATTTATTTCTTCCTACTAGTAAGTGAGCTTAAACTTTCTTTCCCTATCTTACTCCAAACTTTCCATATCTAAGACAAATAGTGGAATAACTCAAGGAATGAGTATCCCTAATAAGTTAACCCTGAACACAATAGAAATTTCAAGTATTTTTCTCTCTCTCTCTCTCTCTTTTTCCTTTTCTGAAGTAACTTATGGTTAAACGTGTCCCCTTAAGACTCATGTAATGAGTTTTTGGTTGGTGACTCCCGATCCAATTGGCTTAAGGTACCGAGTGAAGAACACTCCTCGGACATAATGACTCGAGTCAAAGAAATTCACAACCAAAGCTATTACTAGCACATATCTTGGAAAAATGTAACACTCATACTAGGCATTAGTGCTTATTATGGTGACTAATAAGTTGGCTCTTCTTAAACTTTCACGGTGTCCTATGTAGTAAGCTTTCACATGGTAGCCGTCAATCCAATTAGGTCGGGTACTAGGTGTTAGAACACCCAGACGAGTCTACTTACTTGAGACACATGAGCTATAAGGGCCAACTAGTCACTAGTACTTACCTAATTATAGGCATTGGTACCCTTTATTTCTTTTTTTCTTTTTTATAGAATGAATTCAAAAGAAAGAAATAGGCTGGTGATTTCCCATTTTTAGGAGTAAAGTTCTCAGATCCTATTCCAAAAGTTATTCCCACTAATACTACTTAACATGTGGGTTTTTACAAAATTTAGTGTGAACAAAGTAGACTCTCAAACCAGTTTAAAGTAAAAAAAATAGAGAAACAATGGCATAATTCAGGAATAACTACATTACATAAAGTTTAAAATTCTTGATACTTCTTAAATTTGAACTCAATATAATTTACACAAATTCATAGCTAATCATGCAAAAAATCAACTAATTTTAAATTAAATCATGCTAAAAAAGAGTTCAAACTAATGACTCCATCCGCAAACCCAAACTTTTGATTGTGCTCAATGCAATGAATATAGAAATAAATGAAGGCAAGGGAAGGAGAAAAACAATCTGAGTAGTCGGGAACATTGATCCAATGCAGTCGGCTAGGTCTGGTATGGTGAAGAACATCCCAAAATGGCATGCGAAGAAATAGGGCAAAATAATAAGACAACTTAAGAAAAACTGACCAAGTGAACTCGTTAAATGCATTAGCAAAAATTAGAAAACAAAAGTACTCAATACAACAACAACAGACCCAGTGCCTCAAGGACTCCCGCCTAAGTGGGGTCTGGAGAAAAGTATTGAGTACATCCCAAAAACAAAGTAATCCATGGTAAGGTAACAAAGAGTCCTAAAAAAGAAAGAGAAGTCAATCCGAAAATCAAACTAAACGACAAAATGAAAGTAGGTTGGGTCGCCTCCCAAGTGCGCTAAGTTTAACGTCTTCCGTCGGGTGCGGTGTCCTCACAGTCAACCAAAATCTAAGGCAACATCCTTGAAACGAATCATGTTGAGCTTATAAGAATAATCCCAAAACCCAACAGCATTTCTAGACCTGTGGCTATAAAGGAAGGAACACAGCCGGCATTGGGGTCTTGAATCTCTATCTGATCATTCTTAGGTGATGAATTATCAATTAACATGCAGCTATTGACTCAAACAGAGGCGTTACTCCAATTAGTACTCTTAATAAAATCGGGTGCACTCAACTCTACTAAAGGGTCAATATCATTGACTTTGTTACACTCTAACTCATCCTCAATCTCAGGGTGTTAAGCAATATTTGAGACATTTAATTTTTCCTTAAGGTATTCGAAAGAAATCTCTGACACTCTTGTCCTACAATGAATCACAACATCAATCTTTACTGGGAGCAGTCAACGTACAGTGATAATAGTGTTGTTCTTTTGCCTAGGGGTGGGGTCCATATCTTGGAAAAATGTAACACTCATACTAGGCATTGGTGCTTATTAGGGTGATTAATAAGTTGGGTCTACAAAATCTTTTCCCGTGTCCTATGTAGCGAGCTTTCACATGGTAACCCTCAATCCAATTGGCACTTATACTAGGTGTCAAAACACCCATACCGGTCTACTTACTTAAGACACATGAGCTACAAGGGCCAACTAGTCACAAGTACTTATCTAATTATAAGCATTGGTACCCTTTATTTCTTTTTTCTTTTTTTTTTTAAAGAACAAATTCAGGAGAAAGAAATAGACTAGTGATTTCCCATTTTTAAGAGCAAGGTGCTTAGACTCCAATTCCGAAAGTTATTCCTACTAATACAACTTAAGATGTAAGTTTGTATAAAATTCAGAGTGAACGAAGTAAACTCTCAAACCAGTTTAAAGACAAAAAACAGTGAAAACAATAGCAGAATTCTAGAATAACTGCATTATATAAAGTTTAAAATTCTTGATACTTCTTAAATTTGAACTTAATATAATTTACACAAATTCATAGCTAATCATGCAAAAATTTAACTAATTTTAAATTAAATCATGCTAAAAAAAAGGTTCAAACTAATGACGCCATCCCCAAACCCAATCTTTGCATTGTCTTAATGCAATGAATATAGAAATAAATGAAGGCAAGGGAAGGAAAAACACAATATGAGTAGTTAAGCACACTGATCCAATGCAATCGGCTAGGCTTGGCACGGGGAAGAACATCCGAAAATGGCATGCAAAGAAATAGGGCTACGTAATAAGTTAAGACAAACTTACCAAGTGAACTAGTTAAATGCATTAGCAAAATTAGAAAACAAAAGTACTTAGTAAATCCAAGAAACAAAGTAATCCATGGTAGGGTAACAAAGAATCCTAAAAAAGAAAGAGAAGTCAATTCGAAAATCAAACTAAATGACAAAACGAAAATATGTTGGGTTGCCTTCCAAGAGCACTAAGTTTAACATCTTCCAGCGAGTGCAGTTTAGATCTCACAGTCAACCAAAATCTAAGGCAACGTCCTCAAAATGTATCATGTTGAGCTTATAAGGACAATCCCAAAACCCAACAGCATTTCTAGACCTGTGGCTACCAAGGAAGGAATACGGCCGGCATTGGGGTCTCGAATCTCCTTCCGATCATTTTTAGGTGATGACTTATCAATTAACACACAGTTATCGGCTCAAACGGGGGCGCTACTCCGATTAGTAATTTTAATAGAATCGGGTGCACTCAACTTTACCAAAGGGTCAATATCATCGACTTTGTTACACTCTAACTCATCCTCAATCCCAGGGTTTTGAGCAATATTTGAGACATTCAATTTTTTCTCGAGGTTTCCAAAAGAAATCTCTAATACTCCCATCCTACAATGAAACACAACATCGATCTTTACTAGGAGCGGTCGACCTACAATGATAGGAGTGTTGTTCTTTTGCCTAGGGGTGGGTTCCATATCTGAAACAATGAAATCTACTGGGAAGACAAACTTGTCAACTTTGCCAAGTACATCTTCCAACACCCCTCGACGTACGCAATCTAACCTATCAGGCAACTAAAGTGTAGCACTGGTTGGCTTAAGGTTTCATATAGGGATGGCAATGGGACGAGTACAGGTATAGGTGGGGCAGGTATGGGTATAGTTTTGTGCCCGCCCCGCCCCATCTCATACCGTCATGCCCGCTTCATTTTATATATAGTTAAGCTTCAAATTAAAAAATACATGTTTAAATTCATTAACCCAACTTGTGTATCAATGTTATTAAAACAATATAATTAGGTTTTAAAAATAGTATTAATAACTAATATAAGCGGGTCCAGATAATCATTTTGTACACACATTAGGAAGGGTACGAAACGGGTAATGGATGCCCGTCGGATACCCCCGGGTCATGAGGTGGATATGGGTATATGTTTGTACCTGCTTGGATGAGTATGGGTATCCACTTCACACTTGTGGCGGGTACAGTTATAGAATTTGGGTGGTGGGTACGGGCTTGGAAAAAGCATCCCCCCATACCTGCCCTGCCCCATTGCCATCCCTTGTTTCATATACCAAATTCCTGTAAAACTGATTAAGGGAAGAGGTTTATACTTGCTTCTAGATATAAAAGGACTCAATTGGTGTAACTCCCTCCATACAAGGGATCATGAAGGCCTAAATCTCTATATTTAGGTAGGGCGCCCAACGTTAGAATACTAATCACTTTTCTAGTGAGTCGGACCTTCTTCAAAGTGTGCGCTTGTGCCCGCTTCTTCTTAATGACGACATCCTTATGGATGTTAGCATACATAGGAACATGTTTAATGGCACCAATGAATGGCAAGTTTATCTTTCTTATGATTCCTCCTTTGGTCTAGCTAAAGCCAAAGAGAAAGGTACGACAGGTTCGTATGATCTTTCTTATGTTTCCTCTCCATCGGTAGCGAGAGAGGGATCCATGCTCTCTTTCTCAACCTTGATCTCCAAATCTTTAAGGTTTCCCTCTCCTGACACTAACACGACCTTGACTTACTCATGAGTGAGCAAGCTAGGGTTAGAAGCAGTTGACCCTACCAGGCTTGTGAGTGGTTGAGAGGCAACCTCCCTTCCTCTTTCCTATTCTATATTTGGGCCAACTGCCATATCTGGTTCTTTAATTTAGCAATAGACTAAATGAGACCAAACCAATTTTGTAGTGTCCTCCATAAATTGGAGCATACACTCCTCAAACTATGATAAATATCAAAGAGATGGGGGAGGGGATTAGCATGTACCTCTACCCTCATGGAAAGACGGGAGGGTGTTTCTTACCTACGAAGCTAGGATTTTGTTGTCATGTGGGCTGGTTCTAATGGTTGATCTACGTCCACTAGAAATTTGGGTGGTTGTGTCATCCTAGATTGTAGGTGTTTGAATATGGGTCATTGTTCTTCGAAAATCCCAGCACAGCACAAATCTGTTCCTGCACATATTCATGAAATTGTGAGGCATAAAAATAGTCAAATATAAAATGTTCAGTGCTAGAACAAATCCGCACAGATGTTAGAGCCATTCAATGACTCAATTGTGTTGGTTGCATGCACATTAGTAGGATTAGCCTCAGATTTTATGATCTGATCTTTTTTTTTACTAATCGCTTCTAGCTTAAGTGCCATATCATCTTTAGATGCTACCTAATAGACACCACGAGTACCTCCCCTAACCACCCCGGCAAAAGAGCCCTGGTAAAGGGAGTGCTCTCTAAGATTCTTGAAAAGGGTCCATGCTTTATTCTCATCTTATTAGTTGAATGCTTCGTCACATGAAGCATTCACCATTGGCTTGTTGGACGCAGTGTGACCATCATAAAACTTGTGAATTAGAGCGAACTTGGGTGACCCGTGGTGAGGGCAGCTTCTAAGAAGCTCTCTAAACTAGTCTTAAATCTCATGAAACTGTTTGTCATGGTCATGACACTATCGGTTTTCCTTTACTTTGTCTAGATACTAGAAGGTGTCTGTGGTCCGTGCTGGTCGCTGCCCAAGTCGCTGTCCAGTTCACTGCCAGGCTTGTCAAAGTGCCATGCCAGTTCGCGCCTAGGCCTTGTCATGGCCTTGTCCCAGTTCGCTCCCCAGGCCTTGTCATGGCCTTATCCAGTTCGCGCCAGGCGTTGTCAAGCCCGTGTCCAGGGTCGCGTCCCAGCCCATGTCTGTGCCGCGTCCCTAGCTGCCTTTCCCTGTGCCGTGCTGCACCTAAGCCATGCCCAGGCGCTCCTCCTAGCCGTTAGATCCCGCTCCTCATGACCGTTAGAGGGCCCTTCAAAACTAGCCGTTGGGAATATTTTGAGATATTATTCTAGATTTATTTGATTTATATTATATTTTTAGATATTATTTTTAGTAATTCTTGTAATCTTATAAATAGGTATTTTTGTAATTCATTTGGAATCAATTATGCAATAAATGAAATATCTCTTTCATTTTCTCATCTAATTCTCTCAACTCTCATCTTACTCTGCTTCTCTCTCATCTTGCTCTAATTCTTTCTCTCATCTAAACTCTATTTCTTCTTCTTTTCTCACCTAACCTCTTTTCCTTTGGGCCCAAGTCTTGAACTTTGGCCGTCACATCCGCAAGGCTGTGACAAATTGGTATGAGAGCACGTTGAGATCACGAAACTGGCAATTACAAGAAACAATCGAGCTTCCAACAACATGCCAAGTGAGGCCGCAACGTGGGAGGATTGGGCCTTCATCCAAGGCCAATTTCCTCATTTCAATCCTTGAGGACAAGGATTCGGTTGAGGAGGGGGTATTGTCATGGTCATGACACTATCAGTTTTCCTTTACTTTGTCTAGATAGTAGCAGGTGTCCGTGGTCCGTGCTGGTCGTTGCCCAAGTCGCTGTCCAGTTCACTGCCAAGATTGTCAAGGTGCCGTGCCAGTTCGCGCCCCAGGCCTTGTCCTAGTTCGCGCCCCAGGCCTTGTCATGGCCTTGTCCAGTTCGCGCCAGGCGTTGTCAAGCCCGTGTCCAGGGTCGCGTCCCGGCCCGTGTCTGTGCCGCATCCCCAGCTGCCTTTCCCTATGCCGTGCCCGACCTAAGCCGTGCCCAGGCGCTCCTCCTAGCCGTTAGAGCCCGCTCCTCATGACCGTTAGAGGGCCCTCCAAAACTAGCCGTTGGGAATATTTTGAGATATTATTCTAGATTTATTTGATTTATTTTATATTTTTAGATATTATTTTTAGTAATTCTTGTAACCCTATAAATAGGTATTTTTGTAATTCATTTGGAATCAATTATGCAATTAATGAAATATCTCTTTTATTTTCTCATCTAATTCTCTCAACTCTCATCTTACTGTACTTCTCTCTCATCTTACTCTAATTCTTTCTCTCATCTAAACTCTATTTCTTCTTTTTTTCTCACCTAACCTCTTTTCATTTGGGCCCAAGTCTTGAACTTTGGCCGTCACATCCGCAAGGTTGTGACATTGTTCCTGGTCTTTTGTCCAAAACTATTAATAGCATGCCTAATAGCCATGGTTCTAGCTTTAGAAAAAACTTTGATAAGGAATCGCACTTGAAGGTCATTCTAAGTTATGATTTCATCCCTTGGTAGGGACTGAAACAGTTGTGTGGCCATAGCTTTAAACAAAAACAGGAAAAGATGTATCCCGACGCATCGTGCGAGACACCTTGAAAATAACATGTTTCACAAAATTTGAGAAAGGCATCAAGGTGCTCGTATGGGTACTCAATCGGCGTCCCATTGAATGTGGGAAGCATGTTGATGATCCCGGACTTGATTTTGGTGTTTGCATTACCCATGGTGGGTAACACAACTCCGACTAGCACAATGCACATTTGTTGAACAAAGTGATCCCCAATCGTACGACAGGCGCCAGCTGTGGATTGGCTCGTTCCACCATGATGTGGTTCAAACTCGAACTTGCTTTGTATCGCCTTAATGTAGACAAAGTCGACTCAATTTCTGATTCAATAGGAATCAATTCGGTATTAATCGACCATCTACCATACATACACTACAAAGTGAATTAAATTAACAAATAAACAAAAAACAAAAGGAAAATAAAAACTCGTTAATCACCAAATTTAACTTTTTCTATTGATTCTCCAGCAATGGTGCCAAAAACTTGATGTGGTTTTATAGGAGTTTTAAAAATGTGTACTCAGAAGTGCATGAGCAAGTCATGGCTGTGGCAGGTATATGGGTGTTGCATTCGTAGGGAATAGGTATAAAGTTTAATTCGATAATTAATGAGTGGTTTGAATTTGAGTTTTGTTAATTTGGAAGAATATTTAATGAAACAAGAAGAATTAAACAATAAATTATATTTTATCACGACAACAACTTTAAGGGTTTAGGCTACAAACTCTAAACCTAAATTATCATTACACTAGGGCTTAGGATAATGAACTAATCTCAGAGCATAACCCATCTTATCACTCTAGGTGGAGTATGAATTATCTCAATAGCACAACTAAATTCCTTTATTATACCTAATTCTATGTTAAACCTGGATTAATACTTACGATGGGGCTTAGAGTAATGAACTAGTTTAATGGCATAGCCGATCTTATCACTTTAGGTATGGCATAAATTATCTCAATAGCACTAACAAATTCCTTTATCACTTCTAATTATGTATTAATTTATATAAAAGATTGTACTCAGAGTTGCGTACAACCTCAACCTTAACCACTTATGAAAACAAGTTATATTACAAACACAAGACGAATCGTAAACAAATTGGTAAATCAAATTATGACTACAAGCACATAAACAAAAACCAATCTCAATAAAGGACTCCCCACATGGGTGCAAAAATAGCACATTGTCATTATCAAAGATGAAATATAAATCCGAGATTTGGACAGGTACCTGTCCTTCACCCTTAAACTACGAGTCTACTCCTCCATGGGAGTTTTGTACATTATAAACTCAAGATAAGAGTAAAGAAAAGCTCATAGATTTGAGACTCCCTCCATTAATGTTGATGTGGCTCCTAGTTTAACCCCCGATACTCCGATCACTTGTACTTCGTCCTTTGAGAAAATCCTCGTCTCTCATCAAGGAAGGAGGACAAGAGAAAATAGGCAAATAGTACGAAAAAATAAGTCCCCATCTCCTTTTAAAGGGCACGTTGTGGCCATGGCCGATAGATTGATTGATAATATTGGTTCTATAAGAGGTTGATCAATTTGCTTCTTGGCCGATAGATCGGCTTCCTTTGGTAATTTATTATCTGGATACTACAAGAGGCCAATAGATTGGCTATTCCGAACAAATGCTGATTGATCGGCCACTTGACTGATCAATCGATAAGCCCTGTAAGCCTAAAGTTCTGTTATTTGAATACCAAATCTTGACCTAATAAATCCTTTTCTCTGCATGTGGCAGATTTCTCAATGTACTATTCAAAATTTTCTATTTCAGCTCTTTTTCACCGCTTTTTTAGATGTCGTTACTCCGACATGTTCCAAGCCTAAATACATAAAGTATGCCATACCACACATGTAATAGCCGAAAACATCATAGAAATGTCTTGTAAATCATATAAAACATGAGACAGGTCAATATGTTATCAAAGTACTAATGTATGGCTGCAATACTTGTTCTATGAATTGCATGAATGTACTCGAAGTGTTTGATAACACGAACAATAAAAACCCCATTATACAACCTGTCCTGGGTCTTAAATGTCATCTTCCATTCATCCCCTAGACAAATGCAAATTTGATTATATTCAAATCTAACTTGTTGAATACCTTTGCAATGCTGAACTAGTCCAGTAAATAATCAAGCCTTGTTATCAGGAATTGCTAAATTAATGTGCTCTTATTGATGGCTCGTCTATCAGCACATATCTACCAAGTTCCGTCTGTCATTAGTGTCAAGAGCATAAAAATGCACATAGACTCACACTCTCTCATATGAAATTGCGGACAATTAAGTCCTATACTGGCACCTGAGCTCTTCATGCTCCATAGAACCATTCGGTCTTAACACCTAATAGACAATTTGACCCTAAGAACAAGATCAATATTATGTTCCATATTTTTTTGGTAAGTAGATCTTGTGTTGCATATCTCTTAATGATGGTAAGGAACTCCATAACTCATCAGGAAATACGTCGGAAAACTCGTTCAATAGGGACCTCAGTTCATCCATCATCTCTATATGGCCTCCCAAACTCTCCTTACCAATTTCGGGTGACACATACCTCCTTGGCAAACATGCCTTTGGATAGGAGGTTGGATTCTCCAGGTCGAAGTCACTAAGGGTACTTCTTACTTCTTTGACAACAATACAATTTTAGTCCCCTCAAATAAGAAGCTATAGGTGTTTTGATGTTTGACATGGGATGCCCCTTTGTTGAACTACCATGGAAGTTAAAGTAGAAGATGGCAAGCATCCATGGCAACAACATCGTGCCATATCCCATCTCGATACTTTGCATCAACAAAAAAAACTTAACCAAGCAACATTGGGAAATTATTATGGTTACCCTTTTTTAGCCAAGAAAGCTTGTATGGGTGTAGATGAGCTTTAGTCCTCAATCCTAGCTTCTTGAGAACCTCCACAAAGATCACGTCTACACAACTACCCGAATCAATATGAGGTGGTATACCTTTCTTCCAATATTGCAAGTCATCTGGAAGATGATGTTCCTCAACCACTCATCTTGTTCTATCTCACAAAGAGCAAGGCATGATCACCTTACGACAAGCAAATGTCTCTCATTTGCAACTTCTTCCTTCTCAGCCACTTGCTCTTCATCCTTCTGTACCTCTTTAATGGCCAAGTTGTCATTACAATTCAAGGCCTTCGATGTAAAGCCCCTTGTTATACTTCTCACCCTTATGGAATTCAGCGATAAGGTGCTCGGTCACCCCACACTTGAAGCATCTCATCCTCTAGCTGAAAGCTAGAGCCTGGTTATTTAGATTTCTAGTAATCACTCTAATTGTTTGCCTAAATTTTCCCTACACCCCTATGTTGCTACGAGTTCTTGCTTGACTAGATTGTCAGTTACAAGGCTAGAAGCTCCTAGACTTGTAGTTTAGAAGTCATCCCTATTGTCTCTCAAACAGAAGGGCTCTCTAGTAAGCCTCTAAAACAGAGAAGAAGTGGAAAATGTTCAATACCTCTTCGAATGACTCTCATAGTTTGCCAATATATCTAATCGCCAATAGTTCCTCCGTCTTTGCCAAGTTGTTTCTCACCACAAATACGTAAAACTCCGTGGTTTAGTCTCAATAGGCCAGGAGCCTTGACACAAATTTTGGAGCTTTTGAAACATCAACCTATTGTGATTATGGGAAACGAAGGCGCAAGGCATGTGCTTCTTCATCATTTTCCAAGGTTTGATCTTACACTTGCCTTGCCTCAATCTTGAATGCTTGAGTTGTTGTTACCAAGTGATGACCCTTCTTTGAAGCCTGGTTGCCACCAAAGACACCTACCTATGCTCGGAACCCCTTTGAACTCAAGTACCTCTTCAACTACGCTAGTCCATCCAAGAACTCCTCTGGTTGCATTCCACCTTGGAGTTCGAGGATATCAATCAAGATTTTGGAATCCTGGTGTTGGTCTTCAGAATTCTCAGACATATCATAGAGGGACCTCTCCCATCTGCGGTTGTGCCTAAATGCCAACCTCGCTTAAAGATTCGATAAAACTCGCCTATGTGTCTTCATCATCACCCACGACATATAGATTGTGAGGATGAGTTGTTTGATGAAACGATGTGGAAAGCTGCTCCACAGCAACCTTGAATCACTTAAATTGAGCCTCCATCTATTCAAATTGCATATCCACTTTTTGAGCAACATCTATCTCACAAATCTCTCCCATGAAAGCATATATCTACTTCCCCGGGCCATGATTCGGATGTTCGAGCTGTGATAGCAAAACTAATACTGCTCCAAATTTACATCAGAGGAAGGAAGCAATCAAATGGCTTTCCTTTTATTTTAATTGCTGAAGTAAATATTAACAAAGGGAAAGCCTAGCATGGATCTCCTTAGGAAGAACAAAAGTGATGAATTAAAATGTCAAATCTTATACAAGGGGGCAAAAAAATTCTTTCCCAAATGGGTTACAAGCCTATTTATGGTCTACTCTCTTATTTGCATTACAACTCTACTCCTAATCTAAAAACAAAAGGCAAGACACCCACTTCTACTAAGATTCTACCCTCAGATTAAAATAAGAAAAACATGAACTTTACCCCACCATAGATTCAAGGTCCAGGGATCTAGAGTGATTTGGACCACTCCAAATTGTCTTAAGAAGAGACCAACCAGTATTGGAGGCCTATATACTTGTCTCAAAGGAGGTCCATAGTGAGTCCTCTCTGCAGAAGGTGGACTCCATTATCATATCAAAGCATTTTTTTTTTCCACCCAAGAGGGATCTGGGCCACCATTCGAGCAAAACAACAAGCAACTCATAGGTTTAGGGACGACAGGCTTTCGGTCACACAGTGGACAAACTAGAAGGGGCCCCCTATGGATAAATTGTAGTTACTAGGTACAATATCATTAGGTCACCTATAAGCTACCCCAAAAAACAATGATCCAAAATCTAAAGGACCATAATTGAAGTCCATGTTAATGGCCAACACCTTTGCAAAGTGCAAAACAATGTTTGAGGAGTTGCAACGACAATTTTATTCAGCTAATACCGATAAAGGGATATCTCCTCTTCCTTCAAATATGGCACATCTATGTGAAAATCATGCAAGTAAAAGTCACAAAAGAAGAGTAGCAATATTTTGAAGGAATAGACTAAGGATAGTCATTTGCTTCCTTTAACACATTAGATGTCAAAGAAAGCTTCAGACCTAATAGAGAGGAGCCTACCAACATTGGCACATCCTTAATGGTGATTATAAAGAATCCCATAGGCAAGACAAAAAGATTTATAGCTATAAAAATAAGTGAGGGATTTCATCATTATCCTAATTGCATCTGATGGAGTACTTTGAGACCTTGAGGGCCTCAAAACTCATGATTGTCTTCCTTTTTTTTTTTTTTTTTAAAGAATGGGCTAAAGGGACTCAAATTGCTCAGTGTAGATGCTCCCTGGGAATGTCTAGCTCTTGAATTCCATATAATCCTTGCAAATGCGGGCTCTACACCACTCCTTTTTTAGCAAGGAAAAGGCCCAGTTCAGAGGTGCATTTGGTGTGTTAGAGAAGATGCAGAAAAGTTGAGAGATTTCTTCTCTTAGGCTGAATATTAGGCCCATTATAAGGGTTTGAGGGATTGAAGAAGAATCCCCCTCCTCAAATGCAAGGGAAGCCCCCTCGAGGAGGGTGGAGCCACCAACAATTTGCTACTTCATTATGACAGCGTTGTTAACCTAAATTAAGAGATTAAGCAGCTCGTTTGGGTTATCCACTTGAACAACGAAGAAGGAGATGTAGTGGGAGCTTGGGCCATTGTATTTCCATAAGATTGATTCAAGAGAAATAAAGTAGTTGCGCAATAAAGCAAGAATGGCAAACAATAGGGTTTTAAGAGGAAAAAAAATTAGAGCATTAAGGCTTTAACAGAGAGTTAAAGAAATTTTTTTTTTTTTTAACATTCAAGTTAAAGGATTTAATAGATAGTCAAAGCAGTAAAATACCATAATTTACATCAGAATACATAAGGTATTTATAAAGCATCAAAATGGGAAAAAGGTATTGTCATTCCACCTCCTCGATGACCCTTTATAGGCTATAGCCATTCGAAGTCAAATCGTTGTAACCGTTGGATTTTTTAATTTTTTCCAACGAATAAAATGGGATCATTTGTTTGCCCAACAAACTTAAGGAGTTGGAAAGGACATGATTTTAATTAATGAGGCACATTCTTGGCACGGGATAAAAATCAATTCAAACAAATCAAGCGCTTGAAATAATTATCAGGGATATTGTGGAAGTTTAGGGGCTCGAACTCAATGTAGTTACCTGGAACCTACAAGAAAGGCAGGTTATTTGAGACACCAAAGGAAACTAGGGCCTAAGGACAATTACAAGGACGTTGGGAGACGTGGAGAAGAAGGGGGTTGACTTCACAACATGCTTTTTGTGCCAAAATCCAAGATGATCATGAGAATTTAAAGGTCCAAGATTTGTAGAGTGCTTGCATAAAATTAAGGAATAATGGTTATAAATAAAGAAAGGAGGGCCCCAAGGATAATTATGAAGACATTGGGAGACATGGAGAAGAGGACTGACTTCACAACGTGCTTTTTGAGCCAAAATCCCAACTGATCTTGGGAATTCAGAGGTCCAAGATTTGCATATTGCTTGCATGAAATTATGGAGCAACAATTACAACTTTAGGGTATAACTAACAGAACCAAATGCTTAGCAAAAGGTCCCAGCACAATCTAAAAGCTCTTCGGTTTGTCTACATCACTTGTATGCTTTATTTCTTTTCCTTTTTCCTTAAAAGTAGGTGCAGCTGTAACTTCATTTACATCAGCAAATGTTATGAGTGCCAATTACGATTTACAAGAATGTATCCTTTTCTGTGAAAGTTTTTATGCTCACCCATTTAAGTGGATTAAACTTGTGCAATGGGTCTAAAGCCTTGACGATCAAGCCTCCAGCTTGATAGCATAGGTCTTAAATTGTTGAACCAACTCAGTTCACTAAGTGAATTTAAACTTCTGCCATTGGTTTAGGGCATTGAATGTCAAATCTTTAGCTTGAATATTTTGGTCTTAGATTGACGACCCAAATTTGGTTCACTCTAACCAGCCCTTGCTCACCTTAACCTAGTATGAGTTATATTGAGAAGGTTGTCTGGCATAGATTTCATTGAATCTAACGCAAGATAAATTGTTGAGCTCTCAAGCTTATCTCCACTCAAGTTCTCAACTCTAAAGCATTTGAGGTAAGATGTTTCAGAGTGCTTTGAGCTGCTCCACCCCAACTACCATTTGGATGGAGTCCATATTCTTTACTTTTCCCGTAATTTATATAAACTTAAAAAATATAGAAGTACCAAAGAAGGCACCAACACGCTGTTACCGGATCCCATTAGAACTCCGAAGTTAAGCGTGCTTGGGCGAGAGTAGCACCAGGATGGGTGACCTCCTGGGAAGTCCTCACCCTCAGGTTGGGGGCACTAGGAAACAGTCTCTCTTCAGGTTAATATCCTGAAGGGGGAAGGCTGTGTACATTCCCCCCCCCCCCCCCCCCCCCCCCCCCCCCCCGACCCTCCTTAGGCGGGAGCCCTTGAGGCACTGGGTATGTTCCTCTAAAAAACATAGAAATCTCTCTAATTGGAGCAGTGGTTGAATCTATGTAAAAAGTAGCAAACGAAAGATAGATTACCAAAAACATGAGGTTATTCAGATGGAGTCAATAACTTGATTTACTAACAAGTTGTGGTAAATCCTTGAGCAAATTTATTTCCTTAACACTAATACTTATTTAGAATTGCTTATATGAACAATAACTTTTCAAAAAGCACAATCAAATGAGAGATATTGATTAAAATATCTTTTTGATTTACTTTTGATTCTACTTTATAAGAAAAGTCTATTAAAGACAAAGAGCAATTAATAACATATTTAGACTAAAAGAGTCTTTCTCATCTAGTACAACATGGTAACAAAGCTACTAAACAATGATAAAATGTTATAGAGCCAAGCTCTAGTCTAGCGAGATTAGATTCGGCTTGCAACAACAATACGAGCAAAATGAGAAAAACAACATAAATATGATTTGGTTAATTTGAATACATGTATTTTGTGATGTGATAACATTTGCCAAATACAAAATATAGGTATATAGTCATAATTTTATTCAATTCTTTGTATTATGGTGAATAGTTAGAAATGCATGTAAGCTGGTCCAACACTTAATTTTTTCTTTTTTGTTTACAACGGTAATGTCAGGGGGAGGGAAATGTTAGATTTGAACCCATATCTCAGGGTTGACCAAATGCCACTCCAGCCATTAACATAAATCGAAGACTGGCAATCCAATAATTACAAAAAAGTTGGTTATATTTCATGTGGTATGAAATATGTTGTATATTAAAAACATCATTCTCCATTTATCGCATGTCTCGTCGTATGCGGTTGCACATCGCCGCATTGATCCTGCCCCATGTGAGGAAAGTGTGTGTAACCAAACTAAAATAGAGTAACTTTTAAATTATTTATATTAAATAATGTAATGTCGAATTTCAGTTTATAAATATAACGGATAAATATCTTTATAACTATAAGTTGTTAATAGAATTTTAAAAAGTCTACTAAAAATATTGGAAATTTATCAGTCAACAACAACAACAACAGTAGCAACAAACCTAGTGCCATAAGGGCTCTCGCATCAGCAGGGTCTAGGGGATGGGATGTATGCAACCTTACCCCTTACAAGTAAAAGGAGGATGTGTCTGGGGATCTCCAACCTGAAAAGTATGAAATCATGAAAGGCAAATAATAGGCAAATAAGCAAATAAAATAGCTCACAACTACATCAAGTACACCAAAGAGGTAATTATCCTAAAATTGAGCATTTATTATTTAAATATTTTGACATTTCAAGACATATAAGAAATTATCACAAGGTACTTTAGTTTTATAGTCTATGATTTCTATAATTGAATCAGGAAGGTTTAGGTAGGAATACGGTGAATTTTAGTTAAAAATTGCTGATGTCATATATGATTACTGTAATATATGAAATATATGATGGTTTACTTATCAAAAAATATATAATTTTTTGTAATATATATGTGTTATTTTATTAATTTTTGGACAATATTTGTTGAATTTCAACAAAAAGCCATGGGACTAAAGTGAACGGTATAATATATTAGGCTATGTTTGGTACATGAGATTGGAATAGGACTATAGAATTGCAATTCCAATTCCATTTTTGGTGGAATTAGAATTTTGATAGAATTGAAATTTCATTTTTTTGGTTCATCAAAGGAATTGGAGGCCGGAATTATAATTACATAATGATTCGCATTGCCAAGGTTTATCGGTCAATCGAGTTGAAGTATTTCGAGTTTTAAATGAACTGGTCGGATTTTGGTCAAAACAGTTAGCGTTGCATTCAAGTTGTTATGGTTGGAGCGATTCACTTTGAGTTCGAGTTATTTGAGTTTCGAGTCAAATTGGGTGAAGTGTCGCGTCTGGTCATTTAGTGTTCACATTATCTCTCGAGTTTTCAATTAATTAGGTTAGGACCTTTCAAGATTCCGGCTAGAATCGATCGGGTTGGTTGATTTAGGTCATTTCAAGCTCAAGTCATCTTAGTTTTGGGACAAACAAGTTGTATCGTTTCAAATTTCAAGTCATTTTACACTGAGTTTTAGAAGGTTCAAGTCATTTTGAGTTTGTTCGTGTTAAGTTTTGAGTCATTTCGAGTTTTGGGCCAATCGGGTTTGGTCACTTCAGATTTTGAGCTAAGGTGATTTTGGTCATTTTAAGTTCAAGTCATTGGAATTGGGTGATTTCGAGGTTCGGGTCAAATTTTAGGCTATGTCTAAGTAATTATATTTTGAGTTACCTTGCATTTGGATTAATCAAGTGGTGCCATTTGGGCCTCAAGTTAATGAAGTTATTATGGCAATTCCTAACCCCTACCCTAAGGAATTAGAAACTATGATTTTCAGTTAAAATCCAATTACACAGAAATTAGCAGTAGAATTGTAATTCCAATTCCAGTGGGTGAACCAAACAGCAAAATTTGGGCTCCAATTCCAATCTCAACCCAATTTAAGGCTCCAATTCTATGCTCCAATTACAACCTTAGTGAAATAATATTTCATATTAACATTTCTGTATGAAAATACACTAGAATGCAACAGAACATACCCATATACTATTCAAATCATGTGTCAAGTCAATTTATGGCAAAAAGTACCTTGGATTCATATGGAAGCTATGTATGTTATAAATATTTTAAACATTAGCATACTTACATGATAAAAATTTTAAAATAGCAAAATGCATCATCGTGTATATTAAAATGTCAAGTTATTTAAATGTGAAATTCTTGAACTTTACTATTTAACGCTAAGTTTGTTTAGGGAAAAAAGTAGATTTCAGGGATTGGATTATCTTCGAAAAAGATTTTGAATGGAAAAATACAATCTGATTGAGGTTTTTTGTGGTTTATTTCGAAGGAAAACTTGCTTTTGCATTGTGATGTTTTCTTGTATGGTATACAAGAATCATTTTTCACCATTCGTCTCACAATTTACTATAGGATAATATAAGTAGCTATACAAAATATATGAGAAGTAATAGAGGAATAAAATTAACTATCAAAGCTTTATAAAATATGTAAACTATCTCATAGATACCTTAATGTTTGGGCATTTATCACATAAGTATCCGGTCATTTTAATATATACAATAAGTTAACATAAGATTTGAAATTTTATTACCTTGGTAAATGTCAGAATTTGGTAATTTCCATGCTAATTTGCACTGGATAAACATATGTGATGTCAAATATATATATATATCTACACGAGAAGGTGACAAATGAGAGGAAAAAATAATTGGATCTAAATCGAAGGAATTTGTTTATAATATGATTAAGCAGCTTATGACTGTAGATAGGCAAGTAGGTTATACAGAAATTACTGATAAAATCGAATACCAATTATTTGTAACTATACCTCTAAAACGTATAAAACACCCTCTTGTAAAATACTGTGTAGGTATAAGATGCCCACCTATAAAACGCCACTTTATATAGTGCCATGTACATGCAAAACGCCTACTTGATAACGCCCTATAGATGCAAAATGCTTACTAGATAAAACGCCTTGTTCATGCATATTCACATACTGCCTAGTACTAAGTAGCAAGTAACTAAAGGATAGGGTCAAACACACTTAGCCTCTGAAAAGATTATGGCCATCTCCCTCTACAAAAAGGCATGTCCCTCACCCCATATTTCATTGATTCACACCCCCTTTTACTAGACAACCCCCTCTCCGGAGCAATAATTGATCAAGCCTTATATTCATCTTATTGAAATAACAAGTCAGGCGTGTAGCTAGAGCTTGAGGTCAGCCCATCCTTTCAAACAAGCCTACCTCAAATACAATGAATAAGCAAACTAACCAAATTCATTGTAAACATTTTGGCACTGTTTGGGAAGGATCATAAGCTCACGCCGGGCTTGGTGTTTCTAGTGAGATTCAAACATTTTTAACGTCAGGTGAGTTAAACTTTAGCATTTTTGGTCTTCTTTGCATTTTTTTTCTAATAAGAACAAGCCTACTTAGGCAAAGTTAATTAAAGAAGCTGCCTACTATTCTTGAACATGCAAAGAGATTTGCTTAAATAAGCCATGTATTTCACCTTTCATATATTTTCTTTGATCAGATACTTTAAAAATCATCACAGGTACATAGAACTCTATAAGAACTTCGCTTTGATAGGTAATTCGAACCGTAACACTTTGCAGATTAAAAGTTATGCCATTTTAAGTCACAGGGCCAAGTTATATAACCATCACATGAGTAAAATGCCCACTTCATCTTTTATATATTTTCTTTCATCAAAAACTCAAAATATCATGATAATTAGATAGAGACCTTCAAGGGCTTCATTATGATATATGACTCGCTCTATAACTCTTATAGAAAAAAGTTGTGTTCGTTTAAAGTTACAAGACATTTATACATTTTAAAATCACGCTTTGAGCACCACTAGTGGCTTTGACCACCACCATCAACCCTTCAACCACAAGCAGCACACCAAAACCGCCGACATCAGTCTTTCAACCACCACCAACACACCTCAACCACTCGCACTTATTCACCAACAACGAAGCGTCAACCAATAACGCCACCTAAACCCAGTGTCAACTTGCACCCAGTGTTATCCATAACCCGACATTATACACAACCTAGCGTCATCCCTACCAGGTGTTATTCGGAGCCCGGTGTTATCCTCGATACTTTGCCTACCACACGACCACCAGCATCTCAAGCAACCACCGTCATCCTCTCCGACAGCCACCACTGTTGCGATGCTTGGGATTCCAACCACCGCCTTCTCAAAAAACACCACCGCACGACGCTTTGTTTACCATGCGTGATGTTTCGGTTTCCACCACCAACACTGATGTTCCCATTGTGTGTCTGTTTACACCCTAAAGTTGTGACAGTTGGGATGATGCCATTTTAGGCAAAGTTCCACGTGCTTATCACGTGAGGTCCTCCTCGAGGAAAGTCAAACCTCTAGGTACCAGGATAATTGCATCTCAAGCACAGTGTCCTGAGAAGTTTATCACCCTAACAAGGGTATAGCCACTTGAGGGTCGAGATGGTCATAGGCTAAAGGAAGCTTGAGCTCAAGGAACTACGAAGAAGGCTATAAGACAAGTAGTTTCCAAGCTCGAGACAATTACTTGGGGCGCAACTTCAAATGCATGGACATCAAGCTTATCCAAGAAAATGTGAGGCATCTAGAAGAAACTTCAGCTAGAAAAGCAAATGTGGGCTTCAAGAGATATGCTTGAGCACCATATATTAAGGGCATGTTCACGGATCATTCACGCGCTTAAGGAGCTTGATGGCCTGAAGTGGGAAGAAAATGCTGCGAAATAGGGGGCAGTCGCTGTTTGGATTTTGCTATAAATAAGAGACGATATTGTAGTCCAAGATAGTTTAACACTGATACAAAACTTCTTGAAGCATTCTTTATAGCACACTTATTCTTTTTACCTAGGAGTAGCGTAACTTAATTTGGCTTAGTGTAGCGTAGATCTTGTTGCACTTGCTTCTTCAGTAATACAGTGCTTCGGGCTTTAGGTATGAACTTCTTGTTTTAATCTATTCCAAAAATTGACAAGTTAAGAATTGAGGCTTTAGTTTATGGCTTTGACAGCCAAGGCTTGACCTTGGTTGCGTTAGTCTTAATACTACTATCACTGCTTAATAAGTTAGGTGAATTTTGGTTTGTGCCATTATTTAATGGCTTTAACGTCAAGGTTTGACCTTGATTGCTTTGATTATCATCCAGTTGCCCAAATATGGTTTGCTCCATCTAACACTTCTAAAACTCTAACTCATTCAAGCTATTATAAGTCAAGGGGACTAGGCCTAAAAATCTAAAGACTTGGGCTTATAAGTGGACTATTGAGCCTTTGGGTTTGTCTCCACCTAGTTCTTAACTTTTAAGTGTACGAGGAAAGGTGTCTTTGATCCTTGTTTTGTACTACTACTGCCACTTGAGTTACGTCCATATCTCTTTAATTTTTTGTCAAAATATATGTTAAAAAATCCATGAAAAAATATTTAAAAAGTCTTCTTAATTGAAGTATAAGTAGAACTCACATATTAACCGAAGTTGGCTACAGCAAAATATTGCCTCCTAATCTCTAAAAACAGTGAGTGGTAAAGGTCGAAGATGTGCAGTCTGAATTTAGGCTCACTCCCTACTTACATGAGTCCCTTTTGTGCATTTGTTTACATTCGTATTTATGATGACCACATAAACTAATTAAGAAACAAATATAGCAAACATGCCTTTTGGTGACCACAATAGGAGACTTTATGCAAGACTTCATTTTCTTCAACCCCATCATGGATTACTAGAATGTAATCTGAGACCATTCCCCGATGGTCAGAACAAAGAGATCCAGTGCTCTTGAGCATGAGGAACCAAAAGGCATAGCCTTGATTGGTTCCCCACTTGAGCACCCTCTTGAACAAGGCCCGATATTACAAGGGGAGGAGACCAATCGCAACAACGGTAATGAAAAAAGTAGTGGTGATGAGACATCCTAGTTGACGAGCGTATTGGACTTGATGGCAATTCTCACAAAGAGTTTCATGGCCATGCTCAGACGCCATTTAAAAATTGTGGACCAAAAGGTTCAACAAGCTATGAAAGAGGCCTTTGAGATACAACGTGCAAAAATAGAGCAGCACAGCGTGAAAACTCTACAGTTATGAGAGCTTTGATCAATGATGTTCGGACTTTAATGAATGAAAGACTTCATATAGAGATTGACAAAGTCTTAGTTAAGATGACTCAACCTTGTCTTCTACTTCTATCCTGATAGCCAAGGACGTGGCAAAACAAGCAGTAGTCGAGGTTGAGCCTATCTTAGTTAGGCAAGCTAAGACTTATAATGGCTTGGTCCAAGCCGTTAGATAGAATATTAGGCAACTTAGGCCAGTGCCTCCTTTGTCAGTTCGAACTACATATCCACGTGATGCTTCCTTGATCTCACGGTTGTAGATTGCTCAGGTTGACCACATAGTCCATGAGAGAATGGGAAACCCAATTGTGGCTAACCCAAGTGTAGCATACTTGGAACCCAGACATAGGATTGACAATGTGACCCTTAGGGTTACAGGCCCTTCAAATCAAGGATTTTCTCTAGCTTCGGGGGGTCTCAAAGCCAATGTTCAACTGTCACTTATCCTGAGACAAGGGGGGCATAACCGTTCATACCCTTCTCATGTTAAAGATGTTTCCTCGAGGCCCACTCAAGGCCTTAGAATAGGTGTGCAAGGATAGGTACCCAATTATGGGGACCGGGCCTTTCCTCTGAGACCTCTTTATGACTTTGAAAATGGGGGTAAGCTAACCACCCACGTCC
The DNA here is from genome assembly GCA_018398585.1 of Simmondsia chinensis. Lineage (NCBI taxonomy): Eukaryota > Viridiplantae > Streptophyta > Magnoliopsida > Caryophyllales > Simmondsiaceae > Simmondsia > Simmondsia chinensis. Next base: position 29,554,974 of record JAGTTD010000007.1, on the reverse strand, counting down.
TCAAGATCAAAACTTGGGGATTGATCAAAGGATGCACCAACATCCTGTTGATATAGGCGTGCCCTCAAGCATGTCATATAACCTCTGGTTTGCTAGAATATTCTTCGTGGTCAATCAAACGCATGGCTAAAATGATCAAGGGGGTTATCCCGAGTATGGGGGCAATAACCGTTCCCACACTCGATTGTAATGGGAGTTCAAGGGTATCCCAGATCCCCCTCGAGATCGTCAGCCACTTAGGGGACAATGGCAGGCACACAACCACATGCCTAGCCTACCCCTCAAAGACCAATTGGCTACCCCTATCAAGCATATGTATGGGCCTAGCAACACAAGGGTCAATAGACCTTGTATAGTAAACCATACCCTGATTATATTGACATGGATTACCCTTTTCCTTGAGGATACAAAACCCCCAAATTTACCCTTTTCTCAGGAGAAGGAAGTGTATCTACCCTCGAGCTTTTGGCAAGGTTTAATTGCCAATGCAAGGAAGTGGATGACAATTAATATCTCAAACTCAGACTATTCCCTACTTCCTTAATAGGGATTGCCTTTCAATGGTACATCAGCCTAACACCAAACTCCATCTACTATTGGGATGAGATGGCTAGGAAATTCCAGGCCCAGTTCCCAAGAATCGAGTTAAGAACCTCCATCTCTGACATGGCTCGAATGAAAGAAAAGCCAGAAGAATTTGTGGAAGATTACATTAACTGGTTCAAGAAAGCCACGTTGAAATGCACAGTAGCTCTTCTTGAAGTTGAGTACGCCAAGCTAGCGTTGAATGGCTCAGATATTGAATTTAACAAGAAGTTTAAGGGGTCAAACTTCACAATGCTACTACAGCTAGTAGAATGTGCCGCTAGATGTAAGCCTGTCTTAAAAGAAGAATACCTGAAGGAAAACAGCGTGTGTGGAACCTATGTATACGAATTAATTGAAAGGACGAAGATCCTCCATATGAAATTGACATTGTTGAGTACGTCAAAGGGCCCCCTATGGTTTGTAATCCTTTGGTCAAGAAGGATATCAAAACCAAGAAGTCATATCAATTTTAAGACTTGGGGAAATACTCATTTGGCCTCTCAAGAGCTGACGTCATATTTGAATGGCTTCAGGCAAATAATAAACTCGAGATTAGAGGCAAATACAAAAAATCTAACCGCGATTCAACCAAGCCGAAGGTATAATGTAAATGGCATGATTCGTTGACTCACTCAATGAAGAACTGTGTGGTCTTTAGAAAGGTGGTCCAAGATATCATTGAGGCAAGGGAACTAATCTTCCCCGGAGAAGCACAGATGGGTGTTGATACAGACTCCTTCCCCAGTCCTATCCAAGCTAATATAATTGAGGCACTAAAACCTCGTAGTACTCTTGATAGCCAAACTAATGACAAGTCTCTATGGAGGATAAGCAAAGACAAAGAGAGTCTGGCAATAGCCAACGCTTTTTTTGACATGCGACTGGAGAAAAGGGGAGCTCAGGTTTCCTAGAACCACGCTAGAATTACCACGTGATTACTACAAGTGGCACATCACTGCAGAACATTCGACATACGATTGTGCCACCTTCAGTAGATTCTTAAAAAAGCCGCTAGAGGAAGGAGTTGTTACCCTATCTAAAGAAGTAGAGTTAGCCATGGGAATATCCACTCAGGCCCATTCGAAAACTGTCCTTGCTGCTAAGAGGTAGGTGTCTATTGAGAACATATTTCAAAAATAATTCCTATAATGGGCACAGTGAAAAACAAATTTAAAATTCTTAATTTTAAATCGAAAGCCCCAATCTAATTAAAGTATTTAATTGGATCTAGATCATACTATAATAGGTTCATAACATGACAAATAAAATATTGTATAAATATATATGAACATGTATGTAGAATAAACGAAATAAAGAAAAAATAAATTAAATATCAAATATTTAATTAAATATATCTGAAGTGCAAATCCCAACTCTGACTTGAAGGTTTGAAATTAGAAGACGATTTCTTGATACCTCAAGGTCTTCTTAGCAATGACACCCTATCGTTGGGAGTGTGAACTCTTAAAATGTTTATTTTAGAAAAAGTTTCAGAATAAATTTTTTCCTTTCAATCTTTCAAAAAATAATTTTTTAGAAAAATTATGCTATACAATACTTTTAGAAAGCTCCTAAAAATAATTTTTAGGGTTCTCGTCACGGGAGAGAACTAAGTACCAACACCTAATTCAATTCCTCACAACATACATATACATATATATATATATATATATATATATATATATGTAAGTATGTATGTATGTATTTATATATTCCAACTGCTAACTACTACATTCAAAAAGCGGACAAAGCCCTATGTTGTTGGCCTCAGCATGACATTAGCGACTCCTTTTTTTTATTTACTTATGAGGTGCTGGACGCCTTTTCTCTTCTCCCCTATTCATGGTTTAAAACTCGATATAATTTATTATATTATATACTTATCTCATTAATATTTGTTTAGTATAAAAATTTATTTATCTCATAAATAAATAATTCATCTCATGAATTTATTTTTAAATATTTTGAAATAATATTTAAGTTGATTTTTGCGAAGTGATCTCAGAGACAATCTAATTCTAACTTCAAATTGATCAAATCTGATCATCAACTCTTGATGACATTGATTACCATTTAACAACACTTAGTTCCACTAAATAAATGTTGCTGCGCTCTAGAATGAAATATATTTACTCAAGAGCTCCCAAACTACTTTTATTGCAGCAATAAACCCATCTATTAGATATCCGTAAGCAAAAATAACTTTAACTACTATATATGTCACTGTAGTTCTTGACTCACCTTTTTTCACCAATTTAATAATACATAAAACAATTATTGTACTAATTTCAAATATCAAACATATGAAATAGTTTAGCCAAAGATTCTAGAATCTATTCGTATGCTTGGGAATCAACTAAAGGGACATTTTTATCTCATAAGAGACTATAAAATCCACGTAAAACACATGTTCTCCCTATACTTAATGCAACAAACAATCCATGCACGAGTTCAGACTATTTCCTTGATTTAGAGTTATCGCCTTAAAAAATTAATCATCAATGATAGCAGTTAAAAAATAAATAATTCAGGTGGTCCTGTTCAGTGTTCCAATTTTATTGAGAACACCAACATAATACTCTTGCATCCCTATCCACATAACCAAGACAACATCTAAAGTATCATATTATAGTCTTCCTAGGCAAGTTATCCAAACCTATCCCCGACTATGAATATACTTTGACAAAGTATCACTAATTTGATTTAAGTCTGACTGTGGGTCAATCTCATTGACCACTTAAATCAAACTTGACATGTCATCTTGGACTACGTCCATCTCATGGAACATTTTAGAAAATAATCACATGTATTTGACTTGTAAAATATAATTTAACAATAAATAATAAAATAATTTCATTTATTTAATATTTAAAACTAACTAATTGTGTTTTCTAGGATATCATTTCCAACAATCTCCCACTTGTTCTGAACCCAATAAGCCTTACATTGTATAACTATCCCCTAGGGATCTGTCAACTCTTTGACTGTAAACCTTAATGCCAATCTTTCCCTGTCCCATTCTCTTGCTCACATGCTTTCATCTTTTAAGAACATTCCGAGTCAACTAGTCCACTTAATAAATTCATAGCTGTCAAGTACCCGACTTCCATAGGGAAGTAAGCAATACAAGACTGCTTCATTCTTCATCATCCTATGACTCCCACTACAGGGGTAAACATGGATGTCTAACGTCAAACGTCTAAACTCCCTTTTAAAGCAAACGATCCATGACAAACTCAACATCCTTTCTTTGAATCTCGCTAAAGCTTGATTCTAAGAACATAGTATGCTCATCTTGTTCCTTTCATTTTAAACTAACGGGACAAATAAATCTTAACAGCTCATAATAGTTGTAGACCATTTTCAATGAGTGGAATCCCCTCTATATACAACACATTAAGAGCCACTACTTTCTAGCCATGTCATACGTACTCTCATGGTTCACTAACCATTGGTTCAATTCACTAGGACTTGACTAGCTATCATCTAATCTACTATTCAATGTACAAGATGCTTGTTTAAGTCAACAAATAGACTTCCTAAGTTTGCATACTATATGCTCCTGACTCTTGGCAACAAATTTGTTTGGTTGTATTCTATACATAAACATTTCAAGATGACCATTCAGAAAAAGTCTTCTTGACTTCGATTTTAAATACCTTATCATACTGAGATACCATGGGTAAGAGCATCCTTATGGACATAAGCACAACATTCGGCTAGAAGGTCTCATTAAAGACGATTCCTTCCTAAAGGGAATAACTCACTGCTATTAATCTAGCCCTGAAGGTCTCAACCCTCTGGCCCACTCAACTCTCTTTACTTGTAGATCCATTGAGATCCAGTCTAACGGACTTGATGTCTTTCGACGCCTCCACAAGTTTTTAGACCTAGCTAAAATACAAGTAGTTTAACTTAACTTCCATTGCCCTGGCCCTTTGGCCTGCACCTTTTTACCTAAGAGTTTCATGGTAGTCTAAAAGATCAAATTCAACATCATGCTTAACCATTAGGACTGAAGACATGAATCCCTCGGGTGACCCTGACCATCCTTTCACTGCACCAAGGCCCTCGTGTACTTAGTGTGACAATAACCTGGTGTCTATATATATATACATATATATATGGTAAGTCAGCAATTTTTTTATTACCAAAAAGAGAGAAAGTACAAGCGTACATAGGGCATACCCCACAACAAGTCCAAAGACTACAAGCAGATTGGACCAAAGAAAGCTAAAACAAAGCAGAAGGCGTTAAAAAACAAGGCATAAAAAAAACCAAAACAAAAGGAGAAAGAAATATACAAATCTAACTCCTTAAAGGAATAAAATAAGCGAAGAAAATAGAGGAAAAAAAAAAAAGAAAACAAAGAAGAAAAAAGCAAATGGAGAAATTATCCCCCAGCATCAGCTTTGGAAGTTGCCTTGAGTTGTCCGACACTCAGCACAGCTCAAACGGCGAGAGGAAGAAACAATAATATCGTATCCATGATCAACAGTACCAACAGATGCAGTATGGGAAGTGGAGTGGGAGCAAGCAATCGAAGTAGAGGACAAGGTCACCGAACTATCCTGATCAGAAGTCCGGCCCATCGAAGTAATACTCGAAACACTGGCCTCACGGTTCGGAGTACAATGTAAAGGCTCGTCGGTCCTAACAGGAAGAGTCTGAGCCACAATAGTCATAGTAGGGAACCGCCTAATCTGAGAGGGATTCACAGAAATGCAAAAAATAGAGACCTGAAGGAATCAACAATCTCTAGCCAAGCCCGAAGCAGAAATAGCATCATCAATCCAAGACATTGAGGGAGGAACCCGCACAAGAGGGGGAAGAGAACCCTGGACTGGGGTTTGGATTCCCCAAGCACCCGAGGGCAACGCACCCCTAGCTATTGGGCTGGGCTCGGGAGGCCCAGCACCACCTGGGGCCCGATAAACCTGGGGGCTACAATCCCCCAGGAAGAGAAACAGGTAAGGGCCACAAAGCACGAGTTTGAAGATATATGTAATTCATCATCTACACTATAAGTTGTATCAAGCCATGGAGATACAGTACCTCATACTGTCTATCTATCCAATACAAGCTATATGTTGTCTTTTTAAAACACTTGCTAAAACCTCTTACATAACAAACCTTTTGATATATAGATGTGACTCATCATATGAATCTTACCATATTTAATAACACATTATTGATTTTTTCTACAACACTTTATGGCAAGGAAAAACAAGAATTCTTTTTAAATCACCACTTTGATCTAATCAACTTAACTTGATATATTTACCTAATTGATCCCAAATTTAGTCTTTAATTCTTTGAACTTTTCAAAAGATTTAAGACTTTATTCTCCATAGGTATATCCATATATCAACTTAGTGAGTAACCATTCATAAACATTTTATGAAATACTCTTCGCTTCAGCTCACTTGGACTTTTAGTAGTCCGTAAACTTTTCATGAACAAGTTCTAGCAGCTTAGTGGCTCTACTGCCTCTTTTAGTTAGCATTAATTTGAACATTATTTACATACCAGTTATCATTTTAGTACTTAATGATCCCATAAGACAAATCAAATTGGTTTTAACCATACTAGATTAATGTGATCTAAGATCAAATGCCACTTAAAAGCTATATAGACTTCAGGATGTTCTTCTTTTATATGGCTACATAGCCTAGCTTGTATTAGACTAATAAATTACCATTATCATAGTTTTGATTAAAATAAGTCAACTATCTACCTTATGTACCTTTTAAATAAGCACTTTATTTACAAGCCTATCGGTCTATTTTTTTAGAAAATAACTAATATACTATTTTGAAACAAAAAGTAAATAAAAATCAAATTTCTAAACCAAATGGGTACATTAAGATGGTTACTCAAAATTGAAGTTATGTTCCTTAACCTTCTATCTCTAGGTGCCCTTACTAAAAGCCCACTCACTAAGTGGACTCTTCCCATAGTTCTTATGACATATTTTCTCTCAAACTGCACTTTCTTCAACTCTGACAATGAGTAATCTCTATTACTAGATGTATCTACCCTAGATCGATTCAAAGACCTTGATAGATAAGTCAGGATCAAATCTTGTTGAGAATCGCTATCAATATTTGCATCAAGAATTCAAATTAAATTAAATAAGCCTTCATCATATAACATGCTCTTGAACTAAACTTTCCTAATACAATGGTGTGTCTATCATCTCTCTTATTAGCTGTTGTCACGCTGCCAGTTCTTTAATCAAACATTTCTTTCCAATATCTTATCGTCTCTAGTATAGTTGACAAGTTAAGTATCTAATACTAGAACACATTGGACATCTAATGTCCGAATGTTGCAACCGTCTAACTCATTAGTCTAGTTTAATGTTCCTAACGTTCTTTTCAACCCAGTAGAGATACTAGTAGAAACCCAGAGAACTTTGAGCTTCTATTAGTGCTCACCATGTACTAAAACATATTATATCGCAACAAGCATAACAGAACAGACAAGTAACAAATGTAAGTATTTATCACAATGCAAAAGATAACAACCAGTCTGAAATCAAAGTTGTAAACAAGTCATATAACATAAAGGATTACTTTTCTTATTTTTAGCAAACAATCGAAGTTCGGAGTTTACAATTTGACACTTACATGTATGCCGTGGGGAACCAGCCAAACTATCCAAACCTCCCTGTCGGCGGGGTCGAATCAAGATATCAGAAGGGTGAGAGCTCTTCTCAATAAATATGTTTGCTTGTAAATATGTTTGCTTGTATGGTCTTATTAAACATATTTAACACACCACACTTCCCTCCGCCTCTAAGGTCATACAACAGAGCTCCTCGAGTAGGCTAATGTAGCATCCTAGTCAAGTGTATATCGCTACCTCGACATCCATACAAATCCATGAAGTAGTCCATAACGGCGTGGCTGCACCTGTTTTTCCTAAACTTCAGTCCATCTCCAATATATCTAACCTCATTTGGAAGCTCGCTCCCACTTGATGTTTTGAGTCTAGTGAACTTTTAATCATTTTAGCAAACAAAGAGAGCATGAAATCCACCTAATCATTCTTTGTGCTTATGCAACGATGAGCTAACCAATCTATCAATTGCTCCATGGGAGTGGGGCTCAACGAGTTATCGGTAATGTGAGAACTATTCTCAATTAATATATTTCCTAAACATAATTAACTCACCATTTCTACCTTGGCCTCAAATATAGTATCACAATGCTCCCTAGGAGACTACCATATTATCCTAGTCAAGTGTATACTATTGCCTAGAAGTTAGTACAAGTGAACAAATACTCCACAAATATGCGGTCACATCTGTTTACATGTACCTCCATCTATCCTAAAGAAGTCTAACCCTGTATTCTGGGAATAAACGTTCTCCTCGCGGAGTAGCGTCTATCCACTATACTATTAGGCCTGCAATGGAGACCGTAAGGAATCGACTCTTGTACCTCGCTTTTACTTGATATTTTAAAAGGCGGATCTTTCTTTTAAATTTGATTATCTATTAATCAATTATTAGAATCATATTCTAACTTTTATTTAATTATTAAATAAAATCCTAATCATAGTAGGTTCATTTAATTATCTAACCTATGTAATCTTATCTCATTAGATATTTTATGAGAAATTTATTTCCAAATAATTCAACTTTTGAATTTTCTAGTCTCATTAGACCTATTTGAAAAAATATCCTACTTGATGAAATCAAAATATTTCACCAAGTTGCATATTTAGATTGCCTTATAACATAATTCACATCGGACAAAAAATTTAACTCATTTAAATAGTACTAATCATGTGAATAAAATTAAATAAATGTCATTTATCAAACTATTTCGATAACACTTATGGCATAAAGGTTAGAATAATTAAAGAATTTATTAATACTTTTAGAAAAGATTAACACATAATCTTAATAAGAATCTCATTCTAAGTAATTAATTATTTTTTATTTAAATTATTTAAATAATAAAATTAATAATAATAAATAAAAAAGGTGGTTGATGTGACCCAAAGGGTCAAGTCATAAACAAAAATTAAACTGTCCAGCACCTTGCTAACCCTTTTTGCTTTTCTTTTTTGTTAATTTAAAAAAAAATTTTATTATAATCTCATTAGATCATAAAATAAAATTAAATATATAATCATATTAGACATGTTATGTTTTGGACTATCATAAAATATTAATAATTGAATATTTCATACCTTGGTTCAACATCTAATTACATTAGATTTAATAATCCAAATCGTTCAAATATTTGAATATTTAATCTCATTAAACTTGATTTAGAAATATTCTCTTTGATTGAATTATGACTTTATAAAATTTTAAATAGTTTAAAACTTTAATGAAAATTTATTCTTGTTATCAAATTCTTTAACAATAATATTTAGGTTTACCTTTTTCCTTTAACGAAATTCTCAATTTTATATTTTGTAATTGTATATACTTCTATTTTATCAAGCCTGATATTTTTCTAATGTAAATTATGAACATATTCAGAGTTAGGTCTGATAACCAATTATTAGGAACATATTTCAAAAATATTTCATAGAGCGGGCGTAGTAAAACAAGAATTAAAAATCTTAGTTTCGAATAAAAAATCCTGATCTAATTAAACTATTTAATTAGATATAGATCATACACTAATAGATTCAAAACATGACAAACAAAATATCGTATAAAATATCAAATATTTAATTAAGCATACACGAAGCACAAATCCCAACTCCGACTTGAAGATCTAAAATTAGAATAAGATTTCTTGACACCTTAAGGTATTCTTTGCAATGACCTCTTCTAACACTGGTAGCTTGGGTTCCCAAAATATTTATTTTGGGCAAATTTTTAAAACAAACTTTTTTCTTTTAATCTTTCCATAAAATAATTTTTCAGAAAAATTATTCTAAATAATAAATTTAGAAAAGTCCTAAAAACTATTTTAAAGGTTTTTGTCATGAGAGAAAACCAAGTACCAAAGCCTAATTCAATTTCTCATGATAACGCATATACATATACACACACAGAGAGAACCCTATGTCACTAACATCAGCATTATGCTTGCAACACCTTTTTTATTTATTTATGACGTGCTAGGCACCTTTAACTTCTCCCGCTTTTTCTGTTTAAAACATAATATAATTTATCGCATTATATATTTATCTCTTGAATATTTGTTTAGTATAAAAATTTTATTTACCTCATAAATAAATAATTCATCTCATGAAATTATTTTTAAATATTTTCAAATGATGCTTAAGTTGAGGCTTATGAAAGGACCTCAGGAATAATCTAATGTTAGTTCAAAATGTGTCAAATCTAAACATCAACTCTTGATGACATCAATTACCATTTAACAACACTTAATTCCACTATATTATTGTTGTTGCACTCTAGAATTAAATATATTCACTCAGGAATTCTGAAATAACTTTTATTGCGGCAATCAACCCCTATATTAGTGGCATAAATCATTTTAGGACTGGAGGACTTCGCCTCAACCATGAATTAAATTTCATTCCTTCAAAAACCGCGAAAATCATTTTAGTATTAGGGGACTTCGCCCCTATTCATAGCCCGAACTTCATTTTAGTGTAGTGTAAATCATTTTTAGATAAAGGACTTCACCCCAATTCATAGCCTAGATTTCCTTATCTCAGTGGCCTAAATCATTCTAGGATGGGGGGAATTCACCCTAGTCATGAGCTACACTCCCTTCATTAATGATAAGAGAATCATTTCCACACTAGGGAATCTCGCCTCAAGCCAGAACTAAATCTTATCAACAAATTGAAAATCTTTTTTGGGCTTGGGAGGCTTTGCCCCAACCAAAAATAAAACCTCATTAATTAGATGAAAACCTTTTTAGGAGTTGGAGACTTCGTTACCCATCATAAGTTAAAAATGAAATTATAATTAGGAAATTTAGTCGCTTATTGCAACTCAATAAAACATTTCTAGTAGGAAAGTCCAACATGGACCACGCCTATTACCGCACTTGAGTAACCCATACTTTAATTACCTTTCTATTAGTTGGGTGCCACTATTGGTCAACAACTTAACGAAAACAGTATAAGAGGTCACTTTTTTATCTGCTTAGCTCTAAGCACTTATTAACAACCTACTCGATATGAATAATCACAAGCCAGTCAAGTACGAGCATAAATGATAACTCGATAGTAAAAAGCCTACAGAACGTTGCAATCTGAACAAAAGACTAGTAATAGGATGAACTAGTTCAACACCTGAAATAACCCAGAATTTTGAACTCCTTTCATAACCAATTCAATTTAGCAACACAAGATTTTTTTTCATCAATTTATACATTACAAATTCACCTCGTTGCACTTCTCATATGTGGAGTCAATATAAGTGCTTGTCATCCGGGAACTAGCAACGGTTTATCTGATTATTTGTGAATCGCATTCTTCAAATAATATTCATTTCTGAAGTACATTGTATGAAAACTACTAATAACTATTCATGCAATTGTTTACTAACAACCACTCAACATGAGTCACACCAAGCTCATCAGTTCATAAATAAATATTAGGGGCGAAACAATGTTAGCCATGGACATCCCTTAAGGATTATATGCCATATGTTTGATTTATTGTTTTTCTTGCTTAACATGTAACAGCCTACAAAGTGTTATAATTCTAGCCAATTGTCTTTACATTGATATGTAATCTCGATATATTCACCAACAAATAGGTATATTATACCGACCCCTTTGGTTTGGTTTGCTACCCTGATGCTTTCCATCTTTTTTATCCACACATTTTATACATGACACCGGACGACTATCCCGAAACATACTTATAACCATGCTTCGCCATGGTGCAAGCACCCGTAATGGGTGCAATACTCATCACTATGGTCGGTCCTGGTGCAATCACCCACAACTAGTGAAATACTTATCACTATAGTCCGCCTTGGTGCAATCACTCGCAATGGGTGCAATACTCATACAGTACTTATCATCATGGTCCGCAACGAATGCAATACTTATCACCATAGTCCGCCCTGGTACAATCACCCACAACGGGTGCAATAACTGTCATCATGGTCCGCCCTGGTGCAATCATCCGTAATGGGTGCAATACTTATAACCATGGTCCGTCCTAGTGCAATCACCCATAACGGGTGTAATACTCATCACTACAGTCCGCCCTAATGCTATCACCCGTAACGGGCTCAATACTTATCACCATGATTTGCCTTGGTGCAATCACTTGTAACAAGTACAATACTCATCACTATGGTCCGCCTTGGTGCTATCACCATAATGGGTGTAATACTTATCACCATGGTCCGCCTTGGTGCAATCACCCGCAACGGGTGCAATACTCACTACTATGGTTTGCCCTGGTGTTATCACCCATAACGGGTGCAATACTTATCACCATGATCAACCATGATGCAATTACTCACAAAGGTTCTAATATTTATCGATGCAATCTTATCCCGGTTATCTACTTACATCTTCATTGAATACATATAACACGCATGTATCTAGTTACATGGCAATGGCACCATTGAGACTTAGACTTCTTTAATATACCTACCCCAATTAAAAGTTTCACACGAATTACTCCATTGACATTTATGATGAATAGCCTTATTGAAATTCATATTGTGCTAAACTCCCTGCTATGATTAATGGCAGGTCGAACACCTTATTGAGATTCATATTGGGCTACATGCCTTATCACGATTAACGACAAGTTAAAAGGTCTATTGAAATTCATGTTAAGCTAAATATTCTCTTAAAATTCATCACATGTCAAGCACCCTATTAAGACCTGTAACACGTTAAACACTACTATACACTAAGCACCTGTTGCAATTCATGATGAATTATACACCACATTTACAAGAGAATATTGTACAGTAGCAAACTAGGAGTAAAAACACGTTTATTACTTCGTGACAGAACTTGGAAGGAGGGAAGGTCACTCATAAAGTAGGGGGACTAGTATGTTTATAATATAATTGAGCAATTTGCTACTATAGATAGGCAAGTGGTTATACAGGCAATTGTTTATAAAATCGAATAGCAATTGTTTGTAACAATATCTCCAAAACATATAGAATACCCTCTTGTAAAACGCCATGTGGGTATAAGATGCCCACTTATAAAATGCCACGTTATATAACACCCTATACATGCAAAAGGCCTACTTGATAAAACGCTTTGTACATGCAAAATGCCTACTTGATAAAACGCCTAGTACATGGTGGGAAAAAAGAACTCTAATGTCGATTGTTAGGTTCACAATTCTCAACTATGGTCACAACAAAAGGCACCTATTAGAGCACTTAGAGTAGGAGACTCTTCTCGTTACCTAAACCTCTGGTCGGAGAGTCACGCTTCATGACACCTAACGTGCTAGAGTTCCCGGGAATAGGGTTATCTCTATAAATCTGTTTGCTCTAATATCAGTTGTTGGAACAAATTTTAAAAATTCTCCCTAATTTTATAAAGTCTACATAGCAAAAGGGATTTAGAATTCATAATTCTAAACCTAGGGTTAATTTAAAATTTCTAATTTTTAATTTACATATTTAAATTCATAATTTAAATCTACAGATCTAAATTCTTAATTTAGATCTATAATCCTTTTATTATATAATACATTTATAACAATACATAACCTTAAACAGGCATAATAATGAATACTATAAATAACTAGAAAAGCAAAAACTAAAAGAAGAAGGAAAGAAAACATATTTGGAATTGCTCCAAATAGAATACCAAAAATAATAATAATCTTTAGAAGAATACCAAAATCGAGACCCCACGATCTTTTATACAATGACCTCAAGCTACCCAGAGGGTCGGCTCTGAAAAATATTAAACTAGAAAAGAAAAATTTCAACGGAGAATTTTCTCCCAAGTTAGGATTCCTGAAAGTCAATACTTTCTAGAACCCTTAATTTTGAATTGATACCAAACCTTTGGAATAGGTACCTCTATTTATGGTGGGCTATCGGAGCGAAAAGGACCAAAAATTTTGATGTGGGATTCACACAGTTAAAAACTAAATGCAGCGTTTAATGTATAAAGCAAACAAAAACGACGCATTTAATACACAGGGAAAATCGCGTGCTTTCGCCAATAGAAGGCTGCCACATGGCAGCACGTGATTCATCCACAGGCAGGGATGTGGAAAGCCATAGGACGTCCTAGCGCGTGAAACATGTCATGCGCTGGCTCGTCCGACTCAAATCACGCGAATTACGACCTATTTAAACACGATTTTTTATTTTCTTTGCTTTGTTTTCCACGTGTGAAAATTCATCTTATGAATTTTAATTTTCTAAAATTATTTTAATTTTTAATTTTTTAATTTTATTCATCTTGTGCATAATGTTTGGCAAAATTAATTTACCCATCTCATGGATAAATAATTCATCTCATGAATTCTTTAATATTTTTTCGAATGCAATAAATACAGAGGTTTGCTCAGGGACCTTAGGGACAATTTATATGTAACTTCAAATGGGGTAAAGTGATCATCTCATGAAGTAATTTAATTACCATTTACTGAGACTTAATTCCTCTAAATAAATCTCACTGCACTCCAAACTTAAACTATTTATTCGATATCTCCCTAATAGACTGTATTGATGACAACAACCCCTCCATTAGATGTCCATGACGAAGCATAAGTATAACTAGTACCATTATCCTTCTCACAGCTTCTCCAATAGTTACCGACTCGCCCTTCACTGAATAATTCATTTATACTTAAACATATTCATAATATACATCCCAAATGTCAAGCACTTGGAATACTTTGGCCAAAGATTCCGAACCATTCAAATATTTGCGAATCAACTAAGAGGACCTCTGTATCCCATAAGAGACTGTAGATTCCCTATTGAATACATGATCCTTGTCACACTTCACGCCGTTACCCAGTGTACATGAGAATTCAGCCATACGTTTAGACTTTACTTATAGTACACCAAAGTAACTAACTGTAATACTGAATTTAATATAATTGCCACCTCGCCGGAACAGTACCGGCCACCCTGCCGGTAGCGTTATCTCGTCAATTTCAAAGCTAATCAACCATAGGAACTGGGTTTTTGGGTTAAAAGCTAGCATCGGTAAGTATATTACTTTCCCTGCTTGTTTGTAAACTACAAAAATTGCCTTAAATGGCTTGATTTGTAAGTATATTACTTTCCCTGCTTGTTTGTTAACTTCAAAGAATTGCTTTAAATGACTTGATTTGTGATATTTATATTTTGAATGATTTATTGTTTTGATAAAATAGGATTGGGCATATGTGTTTATGTGATTTTGTGATTTAGACTCTTATGAGTTGAATTATATTGGTTTATATGTTGATTTAACATGTGAATTTCGAAGAAATTTGTACGAATATGTTAATTTCGAAAGAAATTATTGTGAACTTGTGATTTGAGTTTGAAAAGGGTTTTATAGAGCTTACAGATAACTACGTTGACCTTCCGAGGTCTGTCAACTATGGAATACGAAATACGAAAGTCAATTACGACCCTGTCGCGGGAATAATACCGGCACGTAGTTTCCGATGTTTGTTAGTTCTTCTGAACTAACAGATACTACGTTTTGATCCTAGCGGATCTGTCGACTTGAACCGGTACGAATAAACCGTTCGAATACGAAATACAAACGTCGATTACGACCCAGTCGCGGGAATAATACCGGCCGTAGATGCGTCTGTAAGTTTACCAAAAAGATTTTATGAAATGACTGAGTTATGAAATAAAATGATTTTCGAAGATTATGGATTTTACTGGTTTTAATTGAAATGTTATCCGTTTTTAAGAATATGCCTAATCCGGGTAGGGAATGTGCTATACTTACTGAGCGCGTTGTTTGCTCAACCAATTTGTTTATTTTTGTTTTTCCCAGATTAGTGGCTCATGGCAGTTATAGAGGGATGAGGAAGGCAAAGCGACTTGTTGTTCTAAACATTTTGTTGATTTCGAAGTTTAGCTATTTAAATAAGCTCGTAATAGAATATGATGGACTATTTGAGGCATTGAAATTTGGAGCTTCCGCACTATTAGGACTAAGTCATTGGTATGATGTATTTGAATTTGATGTTATGAATTTTGGAAAAATTTATGGAATTTGAGGAAATTGTGATGGAAAGATTTTGGGCTTCGTACTATGATGGGGGATTTCATTATAGTACGGCCATGCAGTGCCCGTTAACTTAAGCCTATTCGGTATTTAAGTTGGGGGCGTTACACTAACGCTCCATGCACAAGTTTAGAATATTCTCAGGATTTAGAGTCGTCTTTCAAATAGTACAACATGAATCACTCATGTCTTATAGTAGTCTAGAAACAAGCAACTCACATGGTCCAACTCAGTGTGCCAATCTTATTAAACACACCAATCTAACACTTTTTGGATTACCATCCACATGACCAAGACAAGTCATCTAAAGTGTCACGTTGTAGCCTTCTAAACTTGTCTTTGACTACTAGTATTTCAAACAATAATCAATATCATTTGTTCCAAGTCTATCTACGGGTTAATATCATAAACCACTTAAAACAAACATGTAAATTGTAGTCTGAGAACCGCACCCATCTCATAGATGTTTCCAAAAAGAAAATCACATGCAGTATAAATGCTCGCTTATACAAATTTAACAAGGAGACGACTGGAACTTCAATTTTATTCTTTAATAAAATAATACTAACAGAACAAATCTAAATTTTAGGATACTATTCCTAACAGTACATACAACACGCCTACGTCACATACCGCCTGATACTATGCAGCAAGTAATTAAAGGATAGAGTCAAACACACTAGTCCTGTAAAAAGTTCATAGCCATCTCCCTCTATAAGAAGGCAAGCCCCTCACCCCATATTTCATTCACTCACACCCCCTTTCCTATACAACCTCCTATCCGGAGCGATAATCGATCAAGGCTTGTATTCATCTTTAGGAATTATCAAGCCGGGCGGATATCTAGAGCTTGAGTTTAGGCCATCCTCATGACCCCCACCTCAAAACTAACTCAAATATAATGAGTAAACATAATAACCAAATGCATCATAAACAGAATCGAGGCTATTAATTCTAATGAAGGGTGTAAAAATAATTTTGAAACCTCGGCATTTAATTTAAATCCAATGGTTATTAAAAAAAAAATAATGTAATTTGTTAGTATTTTTCAATACACTACTAGAAAATGTGCAATTAGCAACGAATATTTGTTACGGTCAAAATCCATAGCAAATCCGAAACGAGTCTCATACAGATTTGTAACGGATTTGAAACACGCATATTTTGCAACGACAAAGCAATGACATTGCTACGAATGTGTCATACGGCACAAATTTGTGACAAAACCGCAGCAAATTCAAAGCATTTGCCCCAAATTTGCAACGACAATATACGTAGCAAATTGCTACGGTCCTAGCTGTTGCAAATTTGTAGCAAATCTTCACTTGCTACAGATTAGCAACGGCTCCACTTCGCAGCAAAGTTTTGACTTTGAAACACGCATATTTTGCAACGACAAAACAGTGACATTGCAACGAATGATTCATACGGCACAAATTTGTGACAAAACCGTAGCAAATTCAAAGCATTTGCTACAGATTTGCAACGACAATATACGTAGCAAATTGCTACGGTCCTAGCCGTTGCAAATTTGTAGCAAATCTTCACTTGCTATAGATTAGCAACGACTCCACTTCGTAGCAAAGTTTTTGACTTTGAAACACGCATATTTTGCAACGACAAAGCAGTGACATTGCAACGAATGTTTCATACAACACAAATTTGTGACAAAACTGTAGCAAATTCAAAGCATTTGCAACGACAATATACGTAGGAAATTGCTACGGTCCTAGCCCTTGCAAATTTGTAGCAAATCTTCACTTGCTACAGATTAGCAATGGCTCCACTTCGTAGCAAAGTTGTTGACTTTGTAACACGCATATTTTGCAACAACAAAGTAGTGACATTGCAACGAATGTTTCATACGGCACAAATTTGTGACAAAATCGTAGCAAATTCAAAGCATTTGCTACAGATTTTTAACGACAATACACGTAGCAAATTGCTACGGTCCTAGCCGTTGCAAATTTGTAGCAAATCTTCACTTGCTACAGATTATCAACGGCTCCACTTCGTAGCAAAGTTTTTGACTTTGAAACAAGCGTATTTTGCAACGACAAAGCAGTGACATTGCAACGAATGTTTCATACGGCACAAATTTGTGACAAAATCGTAGCAAATTCGAAGCTTTTGCTACAGATTTGCAACGACAATATACGTAGCAAATTGCTAAGGTCCTAGCCGTTGCAAATTTGTGGCAAATCTTCACTTGCTACAGATTAGCAACGGCTCTACTTTGTAGCAAAGTTTTTGACTTTTTTTTAATAATTTCTCAAAATAAATTGATAAGCAAGCATATTTTGCAACGACAAAGCAACGACTTTGCGATGAAAATTTCATAAGCTTGTAACAAATCGTTGTAACAAAATCGTTGCAAATCTTCATTTGCTACGGATTAGCAACAAGATTAAAGTGGGCTGGCATAAATGGGGGATGGCCTCGGTGGTACTGTGTGATAGGAAGTTCCCGCTCAAGTTAAAGGGAAAATACTATAAGACGGTAGTTAGACCGGCTATGTCTTACGGGGCGGAGTGCTGGCCAGTTAAGCACCATCACACGCAAAAGTTGAAGGTAGTAGAAATGAGGATGTCAAGATGGATGTGTGGACATACAAGGAAGGATAGGATCAGGAATGAAGTCATAAGAAGTAAATTAGGCGTGGCCCCAATCGAGGTTTTAGCTGCGAGAACAACAATTGAGGTGGTTCGGGCATGTTAAGAGGAGACCGAACACTGCACCTGTTAGGAGATGCGAGCAACTCCATATTACAGACGGGAAGAGACGAAGAGGCCGACCAAAGAAGAGTTGGATGGAAACAATTCGACAAGACCTCGCCTATCTCAACCTCAGTGAAGAAATGGCCCTAGATAGAGCTCGGTGGAGGAGTAGTATTGGGGTAATAGATATGGTGGAATAGGAACGACAAGCACTTCTAGGCTAGTACTAGTGCCACCAAGCTTCTTACAACCCTCTCTGTTTTTATGTTTTAATGCCTTGTTTCTTTCTGTTTACACCATTTTCATGCTTCCATGCCTGCAGTGCTCTCCTTACTTTTCATGCCCTTCTCACTCTTTAGGTTGGGGGTCCTCGGAAACAGCCTCTCATTAGGGTATCCCCCTGATGGGGAAGGTTGCGTACACCCTACCCCTCCAAGACCCTGCTCACGCGGGAGCCCTTGGGGCACTGGTTCTGTTGTTGTTGTTGTTGTAGCAATGGGCAGCGCTCCATAGCAAAGTTTTTGAGAATATAGTGTTTACAATATATCCATCATATAATTCATTATATTATAAAGTCACAATATATAAGAAATGATGTTAATTATCGATTGCTGATGATCAGTAGTACCCTTTGTGTTCATAGTGAAAGTTAAGTACTGATATTATTTATTTATGGGAAATGTTTTATATATACATTAATCTGTGATTTATATCTCTTTACTAGATATATATATAATAATACATCACATATAATACTTGTCATCGAAGTAGAAGAGTTTATTGTTTTAGTTATAGTAGTACCCATTCATCGTATCCGTTATATGGGTTTGATGAGCCGAGTTAATTGATGAGTACTGCAATAAAGTCCATCATTAAAATTTTTACCTACTAAATATAATTAAATTATATATTTTAAATATTAAATTGACACAATATGATTAGAACAATATAACAAAATTAACATGTTTAAAAGTAAAAAGACTAAAAATTGATAAACAAGATAAAGTACAAGGACCTTTATAGTAAATAAATAAATTAAAAATATTATAATATTATATTACATGATATAATTTTATATAAAACCTTCATAAATAAATAACATGTGTGTTAAATAATTAAATATAGTTATGAATTTACCTATCAAATGCACTGCTAATCCGTTGCAAACTTAAATTTGCAACGGACTTTGTGTTTCAAATCCATTGTAATTTTAAATTTACAATTGCTATACCAATTTCAAATTTTTTACAAATTTGTTAAGACCCTGTTTAAGGCATGGAGTGAGAATTGGACAATATAATTCGAATTTCAGTTCCAATTTTGGTGGAATTGGAATTTTAATGGAATTAAAATTCCATTGTTTGGTTCATCAAAGGAATTAGAGATCGAAATTAAAATTACATTATAATTTGAACGAGATATGAAATTATAATTACATCATAATTGGAATTAGAGGTCTGGTAGAATGAAATTTGAGAGAGTGTGAAATGAAAATCGAGCGGGAAGAGTACGGCGTCAGGACGGCATAGAAAACCACGTTAATAAGATGCGACAATTAAACCGCGTCTTTGAGACGCGGTTTAACAATAGACCGCATCTGGGAGACTCGGTTTAATTTCAAGTAAAAGACGCGGTTTTATTTATGTAATTTTATTTAAATGTTGATTGGTACTGGTAACAAGCCGCGTTAAAAAAACGCGGTTTTATCTTAAAATAAAAGCGTTTTTTTAACGCGGTTTTGTTTGAATATAACCGCCTTTTTTGAATGCGGTTTATTTGTTGCCACGTGAACCCAAACAAGTAAATATTTTATTTTCAGCATTATTTCTTTTATTTTTTTATTTTTGAGCATTATTTTGAAAACCGGCTCTAAAATGTATTTTATAGTCTACTAACAATAACACAAGTGTACTGTTGGTAATACAATATAGAATACCAACAGAATGCTTTTCTATTACAAAAGGGGTCAGCTTTGTATGAGATTTTGCATTTGCAACAAAAGAAAACTTTCTTCGAATATTGGTAAATCAATTGTAACAGAAAATTTTCTAGTTTGTTACTATTGGTCATTTTTTTTGTAGTGTAGTCATAGCGATTCACTTTTAATTAGAGTTATTATTCGATTTTTGGGTCAAATCGGGTTGGGTGTCTCATCAATCATTTGGTGTTCAAGTTATCCCAAATTTTTAATTAATCGGGTTGGTCTTTTCGGGATTTAGGTTAGTTATGATCGGGATTGAGTTCATTTAGGTCATTTCAAGCTCTAGTTATCTTAGTTTTGGGACAAACGAGTTATATCATTTCGAATTTTGGGTCATCTTAGACTCAATTTGAGTTGGGTCTGGTTATTTTGGTTATGGGTCGTATTAAGTTTTAGTCTATTTGGTTAGGCCATTTTCACTTTGACTTAGCTTGTTTACATCACATTTAAGTGCAGTAGTATTATTTTACGGATTTGAGTCATTTCGAGTTTTTGGTCAATTGGGTTGAGTCACTTAGGACTTTGAGTTAAGGTGATTTTTGCCATTTGAAGTTCAAGTCATTCAAATTGGGCGTTTTCGAGGTTTGGGTCAAATTTTTGATTGTGTCTAAGTCTATAGATTTTAGAGCCAGCAGACCGCACTTATATAGCAGTTGACGACGGCGGGTTAGCATTAAATGTTTATTTTGTAACACATTTTAGCTTTTTATTTTTACAGCCATTGAGTATTTATTATTTTCTTTCATATACAGCAATTTCATTGGTAAAGAAGTTGGAGATATCATTAATGATTTGATCACATATAACTTTGGTGGCCCGTGGATCACATATAATGAATTTTGGACACAACTTCGAGAAGATCTTTGGAAACAGTTCGAGGTATGATGATTAATTTCTCTAAATTTGATTTTTGTTTATAGCTTCGAAACTAGGTTGTAATATATTTTTTATGGTTCCAAATGATCTTTTGCTAGCATCCTTCGCTGAATCCGTTTATGAGAAAGATCATTAATAGCAAAGTGGGAGAGCGCGTAAGGCAAATGATGGGAAGAGCTCGCAAAGAAGCTTATGACCGAAAGAGGAATGTTATCCTAGTTAATAAATGCCCTAAGTGGATAGATGGCGACCACTGGGGAGAAATGTGCAGAATATGGAATAACCCCGAGTGGCAAGAAAAAAAAAAATAGAAAAGGCAAAGACGGAAAAGAAATAAGCAGGCACACGGCCGGTTCCATCTCATTTTCGGAACATCATCGAAGACTGGTATATTTTTATGTGTACATGTATATGTACGCCACCTCTGTCCTTGTATGTACTTATTGTTGTGTTAGTTTATAATTAATTCAATTTGATTATACAGGAGAAAAAGAAGGGTACGCCTGTTACTCAAGTAGAGATGTTCAAGCATTCTCATATCCATCGAAAGGGAGATAAAACCGGACAATATGTGGATGATCGATCAAGGAATGTTGCGGTAGGCATATATTTAAATATACATGAACTTAATTGTAAATTATATGTTTATATGTTCTGTATACCTGTTATTAGAAATAGATTTGTCCCCAAAGTTTAATTTTGTGGGTTTGGTTTCAAACAAAATGTGAATAAAATTACATGTGAGTAATTGTTGCTAATTGGTTTGGCAAATATAGATTTTTTTTGCTAAATTTGTGGTGGGTGAATTGGATAGAAATTCATATCATCAAAGGTTAGTGTAGAAATGAGTGGAGAGTTTTAGCATTTTTAACAAATATATGTTGTGAAATATAGGTGTGAATGAGTATGTTGAAAGTGAAAATAGAGTAAGAGGTCTCTAAGGTTCTTGTATTTTTACTTGATCTATTTGACATTTTCATAGTTTGAGCATGAAATTTAAGGGTAAAGTCATGCGCATGTGAATAAGTTTGTTGAAATCTACAATTTGATTAAGAAGTCTTCAAGGGCATTGTATCTTTGTTTACTCCATTTGACATTTCTATGGCTTGAGCATGAATGGAAAGAAGAGAGTCATGAGTGTGTGAATGAGTATGTTGATATGTTCTGTTTCAATGTCAATGCGAGTAGTGATTGAAATCAAAACTTAGTCAGGTATCCTTACTATGTAAGCTTTCAATAGATTTAGTGTTGGCATTCTTACCTCTATTCTCTATATTCATATATTATTCAACATTTTAAAGGATATAATAAAGTTTTCTTTTGTAGTTGTTATTGTTGGTAAATATATGACGTAGTTCGAGTAAAAGAAAAAAATAATTAAAATAAGGGAGGACAAAAACGTAGCATTTTAGTTTGAAGTAATTCTTTGAATTCTATTTTTGGGGCAATGTCTGAATTGCCCCTCACTTGTGAAATTAATTACTTGTTTGTATGAGATGCCCAGCTGCCCGGATGTACTTTTTCCTGCCCGAACAGTGCTGCCCGCTCTGATCCAAATTGTACTGGCTGCCCGGTTTGGGCTGCCCATGCTGCCCGAACAGTACTCCTGCCCGGATCCCTTTTGTTTTGGTGTACAGCTGGCTTGCTTTTCCTTTTCATCCTCATCTCTCTCTCCCTGAACCAGAAACCCGTTAGGGTTTTCTTGAAAGGCTCTTCCAGAAGGTTCTGTTGCTTCATCCCGGCCGTTCGAGCCTCGACACGCGTCACAAGATCCGGGGCCCTCGATATATGAACCGTGTGTAAGTTCTCGACCGTCCGATTGTTGCGTAAGTTAAAGGCTGTGATGAGCTTTAGGGTTTTTTGCTTAGGTCGTAGCTTGGGGGTATTTAATGCTGAGTTGGTTGAGTTGTAGAGGTAACGAAAATCAGTTTTTCTTCTCCTCTCCCCTTCTCTCTCTGGCGATTTTTACCCTTGAAGGCTCCCTTGAAACCCTAATCCTAAAAACGAATCTCTGAGCCATAATACACTTAGGTTCCAACCTCGTGAGCCTCGGATCGAAGTGTAATCGTGTTCGTTGAGCTCCGTTCGTGCTATTGGAGTTCCGTTGCTGGCCAGAAGCTTTGTTCGTGTTCCGGTGGAGGTCCGGTCGTGGAGTTCTTGAAGTGTTCTTGAGCCTTACTCGTGGTGTGAGCGACTTGCTTGCAATTTCGGTAAAATCTAGTTCACAAGGGGAGGTATACTTCTAAACCTACTAGATTCGGTTGTTCTCTTGAGTCTTGTGTTGTATTTGAGGTTTATGAAGTGATTTGTGTTGTAATTAGTCTAGGTCTAGTTTAAGTTGGTTCTTGTGGGGCAAGATCTGAGATCTTGAAATTATTGCTGTGTGTTATCTTTGTGTGTCTTGTTTGAGAAGTTTATCTGAGTCATTTTGTGTAAGTTTTGAATAATTACACATAACAAGTGGTATCAGAGCCCAGGTTAGAACACGGTCTAAAATAAAAAAAAAAAAATGGCCTCAGCTAAACATGACATCGAGAAATTCACGGGTAGAAACGATTTTGAGCTATGGAAAGTCAAGGTACAAGCACTGCTTATGGCCCTTGGCGTTAGTTCTGCACTTCTGGAAGATAACGATCTTCCAGAAGGTCTCAAACCGTCAGACAAGGCTAATATGGATAAAGTAGCTCACGGTAATATCTTACTTTGTTTAAGCAACACAGTTCTAACTAAAGTGTCATCTGAAAAAAGTGCCTTAGATGTCTGGAAAAAGTTAGAACAACTATATGCCTCTAAATCCCTCTCTAATCGAGTATATTACATGGAAAGATTTTACTGTTTTAGAATGGACGAGAACAAAAACATAGAGGACAATTTAGATGAATTCTATAGAGTATTATCAGACTTGGACACTCTAAAAGTAGAAATAACTGACGAGACTCAGGCTATAATACTTTTAGGATCATTCCCTAAATACCTAAGTTCTCTAAAAGAAACTCTAAGATACGGCAGAAAGACCATATCACTAACAGAGGTAGAGGACGCCCTAAGATCTAAAACAGTAGAACTAAAGAAAGAGGGAAAATACTATCCTAGTAATAGTGGCAATCGCGGTGAAAGCTTAAACATACGAGGTAGAACTAAAACAAAAGACAACTATAAAAGAAGAGGTAGGAACCACTCAAGATCCAGGTCTAGGGGTAGAAAAGATCTGTCTCATGTAAAATGCTATGAATGTGGTAAATTCGGCCACTATAGGAGCATTTGTCCTGAAAACAAGAACCAAGCTAGGGCTGATTACACTGTAGAAAATCATGAATGTGGAGAAGTATTGATTGCATCTACTGATTTCACTTACCATGAGTGGGTACTTGATTCTGGATGCAGTTTTCACATGACGTTTGACAAGTCCTATTTTACTGATTATGTGTCTGTAAATAGTGGAAAGGTCATGTTAGGAAATGACCATGCATGCAAGGTGGTAGGTGTCGGAACAGTTAGGGTTAGAATGTCGGATGGCACTATCTTTACCCTAGAGGGAGTTAGACATGTACCAGAACTCAAAAGAAACCTGATATCCTTAGGACAACTTGATCTAAGTGGACTGACCCTAAAGGCCTGTAGGGGAGAGATGAAAGTCCTGCGAGGTGTCCTTGTTGTAATCAAGGGAGAGATCAAGAATGGATTATATGTCCTTAAGGGAGAGGTAGTTTCTGGGGAGGGAAACATGTCCAAGATCGACCCTAAGGACACGACCAACCTATGGCATAGGAGGTTAGGACACATATCCGAGAGAGGACTAATAGAGCTCCAAAAACAGGGTTGTTTTGGTGCTGATTCTGTGACAAAACTTGATTTCTGTGATCATTGCATCTATGGTAAGCATCATAGGATTGCATTTAGTGTAGGCTCGCATACTACCCATGGCATTGTTGATTACGTTCACACTGATCTATGGGGACCCTCAAGGGTTCCCACAATGGGTGGAGCCCATTATTTCCTGTCCATAGTAGATGATTTCTCAAGAAAAGTATGGGTGTTTCTACTTAAAAATAAAAACGATGCATATGATACTTTTGTTAAGTGGAAAACGTTAACTGAGAATCAAACAGGAAAGAAACTGAAAGTATTAAGAACTGACAACGGTCTAGAATTTGTGAACTCTGAATTTGACAAGCTTTGTGATGATAATGGTATAAAACGACATAAAACTGTAAGAGGAACCCCTCAACAAAATGGTGTAGCCGAACGCATGAACCGGACCCTACTAGATAGAGTAAGGTGTATGTTGTTTTCAGCCGGGTTATCAAAACAATTTTGGGGTGAGGCTGTTAACACAGCCGCATACCTAATTAATAGGTCACCCAACTCTGTTTTGAAAATGAAAACACCCGAGAATGTTTGGAGCGGAAAGAACGCTAACTATGATAACCTAAGAGTATTTGGGTGCTCAGCTTTTGCACACCAACGAGAGGGTAAATTGGAACCTAGGGCTGTAAAAGGCATATTTCTAGGCTATCCTTCAGGCGTAAAGGGTTTTAGACTAGGCATGAAAGAGGGAAACAGAACTATAACAATAATTAGTAGGGATGTCATCTTCAACGAAGATGAGATGCCCTATATTAAACAACAATCGAGCAATAGTTCAAATGTTAGGGAATTCGACCCAGACTACTACGAATTTGAAGTTAACCCACCTAGTCCTCTAAACCTGAGAAAAGAACCTGAAGATGACCTAGATAACTTCGAAAATATTGATAGAAATGCTGCTGTAACAGTGCCTAATAGAGCTGAAATTGAACCTAATGTACCTGAAAATGATGTTCAGGACCTGGAAACCTATCAATTGGCTAGGGATAGAGTTAGGAGAGAATCTAGAGCCCCTGAAAAATATGGATATGCTGAGTGTATAGCTTATGCATTAAACACAGCTTTAGATTACGTAGAAACCGAGCCATTGTCCTACACTCAAGCAATCAACAGCAAGCATTCAGCCGAGTGGCTGAATGCTATGACAGTTGAAATGGAGAGCTTGAGGAAGAACAATACTTGGGTCTTGATTCCCAAGCCCAAGGGTAGAAAAATCATAGGTTCAAAGTGGATCTTTAGAGTTAAAGAACCCGATACTCCTGAAGGTTTGCCCCGGTTTAAGGCTAGACTAGTTGCCAAAGGTTTTTCACAAAAAGAGGGGGTAGACTATAATGAAATTTTTAGTCCTGTCGTAAAACATACCACTATTCGTGTTATTATGTGCTTGATTGCCTTCTATGACATGTCTCTACATCAGATGGATGTTACTACTGCATTTTTGCATGGAGAGCTTGAGGAAGAGATCCTCATCTCCCAACCCGAGGGGTTTATTGAACCCGAGCAGTCTGAGCATGTTTGTTTGCTGAAAAAATCGCTGTATGGGCTGAAACAGTCACCCAGACAGTGGTATAAGAGGTTTCATGCATTCATGGTAGATAATGGTTTTAGTAGGACTGTTCATGACTCATGCTTGTACTATAAAGACATTGACTGTTCTGATGCTATTTTTCTGCTAATATATGTGGATGATATGTTATTAGCTAGCAAGTCCCTAAAGCAGATTTCTGACTTGAAATCTCGGTTAAACGGCTCGTTTGATATGAAAGACTTAGGGGAAGCTAAAAGGATATTAGGTATTGATATCATCAGGAACAGGTCTAAAGGAACAGTACATTTAAGTCAAAGTCATTATCTTAACAAGGTTTTGAAAAGATTTAATATGTTCGAGTCAAAACCAGTGAAACAACCTTTAGCATCGCAGTATCAATTCTCAGCAAGTCAATGCCCTAATACTGAGCAAGAAAAGTTTAAAATGAGCACAATACCGTATGCTAACGCCATAGGATCATTAATGTACGCAATGACCTGTACTAGACCGGACTTAGCATTCCCCATGAGTATATTGTCACGCTATATGTCAAATCCCGGTAAGGTACATTGGGATGGTGTTAAATGGCTGCTAAGATATGTAAAAGGGTCAATTGATTTGGGTTTAACATTTGGTAGAGACCAAAATGAACTAAGATTGACTGGTTTCGTAGATTCCGATTTTGCCGGTGATCTAGATAGGAGACGATCTACGTCAGCCTATGTTTTCACTTTAACGGGTGGAGCTATTAGTTGGAGGTCAAAGTTACAGACTTTAACCTCTTTATCTACTACCGAGTCAGAGCTCCTAGCAATATCGGATGCCGTTAAGGAAGCCATATGGCTGAACGGCTTGTTAAATGAGTTAAAACTAAACCTAGGGTCACCCAAAATCTACTCCGATAGTCAATCTGCCATTGCCCTTTGTAAGAACCCAGTTTTCCATGATAGAACGAAACACTTAGCAGTCAGGCGGTATTTTATCATGGATAACATAGAAGAAAATCAGATTGATCTGCTGAAAATTTGTACCGAGGATAACCTCGCTGACATGGGGACTAAAGGTCTTCCGTTGGAGAAGTTTACACGTTTTGTTGAACTTCTTCAAATGGAATGGAACCCAGGGTGATACTGGATGTAAAATTGTTAGTCATATACTTACCAAGGTGGAGTTTGTTATTGTTGGTAAATATATGACGTAGTTCGAGTAAAAGAAAAAAATAATTAAAATAAGGGAGGACAAAAACGTAGCATTTTAGTTTGAAGTAATTCTTTGAATTCTATTTTTGGGGCAATGTCTGAATTGCCCCTCACTTGTGAAATTAATTACTTGTTTGTATGAGATGCCCAGCTGCCCGGATGTACTTTTTCCTGCCCGAACAGTGCTGCCCGCTCTGATCCAAATTGTACTGGCTGCCCGGTTTGGGCTGCCCATGCTGCCCGAACAGTACTCCTGCCCGGATCCCTTTTGTTTTGGTGTACAGCTGGCTTGCTTTTCCTTTTCATCCTCATCTCTCTCTCCCTGAACCAGAAACCCGTTAGGGTTTTCTTGAAAGGCTCTTCCAGAAGGTTCTGTTGCTTCATCCCGGCCGTTCGAGCCTCGACACGCGTCACAAGATCCGGGGCCCTCGATATATGAACCGTGTGTAAGTTCTCGACCGTCCGATTGTTGCGTAAGTTAAAGGCTGTGATGAGCTTTAGGGTTTTTTGCTTAGGTCGTAGCTTGGGGGTATTTAATGCTGAGTTGGTTGAGTTGTAGAGGTAACGAAAATCAGTTTTTCTTCTCCTCTCCCCTTCTCTCTCTGGCGATTTTTACCCTTGAAGGCTCCCTTGAAACCCTAATCCTAAAAACGAATCTCTGAGCCATAATACACTTAGGTTCCAACCTCGTGAGCCTCGGATCGAAGTGTAATCGTGTTCGTTGAGCTCCGTTCGTGCTATTGGAGTTCCGTTGCTGGCCAGAAGCTTTGTTCGTGTTCCGGTGGAGGTCCGGTCGTGGAGTTCTTGAAGTGTTCTTGAGCCTTACTCGTGGTGTGAGCGACTTGCTTGCAATTTCGGTAAAATCTAGTTCACAAGGGGAGGTATACTTCTAAACCTACTAGATTCGGTTGTTCTCTTGAGTCTTGTGTTGTATTTGAGGTTTATGAAGTGATTTGTGTTGTAATTAGTCTAGGTCTAGTTTAAGTTGGTTCTTGTGGGGCAAGATCTGAGATCTTGAAATTATTGCTGTGTGTTATCTTTGTGTGTCTTGTTTGAGAAGTTTATCTGAGTCATTTTGTGTAAGTTTTGAATAATTACACATAACAGTAGTTAATGCTGCTTACTAATACTTTCTTTGAAAAGAAAATGTATTGAATGCAAAAGTGTATGGATGATTGTGACATGTCTAAGGAAATGAGACATTGGGCCCTTTTTGTCATGGTGTAAATCATAGAGCATGTGTTTGGTTAGATGTTAATTTGTTTTGGTTTTATTGTTATGTTTGATGACAATAAATATTCGTAAATTAATATCTATATATTTAGTTTAATACTTCATACATGAAATTATTTATAAATTTTATGTCGTGTTTACATTTGTTAAAGAAATAAATTGTTTTATAGGAAATGTATGAAGATGAGTACCGTGTTGTACATGGAGAGGACTCATGTGCAAATGAATTTGATCCTAATATATGGAAAGTTGCTGCGGGTCCTTCCTCCAGAGACCCTATATATGGACTTTCTCAAAGGATGAGAAACTCACAATGGGATCAATGCTCTAGTTTTTATGAGGAGTCCACCCTTGTACGTCAGCATGAAGAGCAAATTCAACAATTGAAATCAGAAATTTCTGAAGTACGACAGACGAATCTGAAGATTGTGAGTATCCTACAAAGTATTGACGAGCGAATTGGTTATCCTCCTCCTATAAAGCCCTCGAATGATCCTCCCTCCAATCCATCTGACGAAGACGATGAAGATGAAAGTGATGAATAGCTCATGAACTTTTTTATAACTTGTTGTTAGCAATTTAGAATTAGCTGTGATTTCAAATTCGATCTTCCTATCGTACCTATGGACAAGTTACTTGGTCTTTTGTATTTTTATATTGACTGATACATAACTCTTTAATTATGTTCTCTTTTTGCATATGTGATCTAACTTTATATAATGTTTACTTTTTTGTGCTTCAAATTGTGGAATATGTAAATTGTGAAATATGTTACATAACCATTGCTAATAGTTTTTTATTTTTAAAATTGTATCAATTTCACTATTTTATAACAAGCAAAGTTTCGGCAAAGTCGGTGCAAAGCTATTATAAATTTGCAACGGATTTGAAACAACAATACGATTCCAAAATGCAATACTCGCAAAACTATTGCAAATTTGCAATGCGAATGATCGTTGCAAAGATGTTGTACATTTGCAACGGATTTGAAATGCTGATACCATTGTAAATTTCCAACACAAACAGTCGTTGCAAAACTGTTGTAAATTTGCAGCATGAATGATCGTTGCAATGATGTTGTACATTTGCAACGGATTTGAAACGTTGATACCATTATAAATTTCCAACGCAAACAGTCGTTGCAAAACTGTTGTAAATTTACATCGGATTTGTCATAAAATGAGCGTTGCAAAAATGCAATGACATCATTGTAGCAAATGCCGTTTTAAATTTGCTACGGTTTTATGACGAATGTATCCACTACAACTTTGCTGCGGTCATTTCTCTTGTAAATACGTTGCAAATTTGGAAAGAATTTTCAACAACCTTATTCGTTGCAAATGTGCAACGGATTGTAATGTTGCGACTCCGTGGCAAATTTCCAATGGATTTGCAACGAATTTAGGCCATTGCAAATTTCCGTTGCAAATATGTTGCAAATAATTTGCTACAGGGTATTTTGCAACGAATGTTTGTCTAAAGCTTTTTTGTTGCAAAACTGTTGCTTTTGATAGTTTGCTACAGATTTGCAACGGAATTTGTCCGTAGCAATTTCACAATTTTCTTGTAGTGATAAAAGAAATCATCGTATTATGACACATGACACATATATATTGTTGAACTCATAATTCATGTTGACTGTTTCATTTTGTTTCTTCTAAATTTTGGCAAAAATTCCTAAATTTATGAAACTTTTAAACTTCAGGATACTTGATGATAAACATTGTAAACTCTGTGGTACATCATTATATCTGTTGAAACATCAGTGTATCTATGTAATAAATGCTCAACTCTTGAGGTATATAATTGATATCATATAGCATTTGAATTTATGAAAATGTTATGTTGAAACATTGAAAAAGTAACATAGGTGATACGTTTGATTTTTTGGTCCAATTTTTGTCCTGTGTTATGATGTTAAAGGTTTAGATTCAATTCTAGTTCATTTCAGTTTGATCCAGTTCCACATGACGATCACCGCAAAGGCTTTGACACCACTTGGAATCATGACTTTTCTCATTTTATAAGGGAAGTCACCATTTCATCAGAGAATTTTTCCACCAACGAATGCGCCATAAATAATAGAAAAGTGAAAAACGAATTCCAATAATTTACTTGCTTGCGTTTGGTAATAAATTTTAAAAAATATTTCACATCGTATATGAATTACTTTTTATTGTAGTTGGTGACAGTTAAGAAGTGATTGTACAGAGAGAATCTCCACCCGAACAATTCGTCATCACTAGGTATAAAAGAATTAGAGATACCCCACCCTCGGGGGTACCCCCTCACTTTCCTATCACTTGGTTTCTATTTAATCATCATGATTAAGACTTGTCTCTTCACCCCTTAAGTTTCCTATCACTTAGTTTCTATTTAATCATCGTATCCAACTTCATGTTGAAAGCTCCCTTTGATCTGCTCTAAAATTGCTCATATGGGATTTCCTCTTCATTTGTGATGTTGATAGGTTTAAACTCGGATTTGATCGTATTACGAAAAAAGTCTAAATATATAAGATTTAGGACAAATCTGAGTACTTATCGGTTTTGTCTAATCATAAACCGAATAGTTAGTCTAACGATGATTGATGTTTAAGTTTTAATAATTCAAATACTAGCTTAAAAAGAACTAAAAGTGAACGGTAAGGCCTCCCACATAGATGAATGAAATAAAAGTCAAAAGGAAAGCAAGCTAAATGCCAACACCACTAGGTCTTGTGTGATCTGTTAGTGCTTTCTTTGGTCATTTATAAGAGTTTTCAGTTGTATCGATCACAGAAGTACTTTCAAAACATCTCCCACCATATCAGCATTTAGTGTGGCCACTACACTGTGCAATTTCTTTAATCAAAGCTACTCAAATTCGAGCTTGTTTTTATTTTACCTAAAAAATCAAACTGTCAAACAAGTATGGCCAGGCATGTCAATGGAATAATGGCCCATGAACGAATGTCATTATTCCCACTAAAGATAGATATTTAAAGATGCTTATCACTTCAAATTTGAAAGTACCCATACGAAATCGACATATTCAAATTAAAAAAATGACAAGATAAAAAGTAGTCCATTTTGTTGTGTTATAAACAAAATAGCCCAAACTTATCCGAGCTTTTGGTTGGCAATGCTAGAGAAATGGTTAGGAGCAACAAATACAATCAAATATAGCAACAAAAAAAAAAAAAAATAAAACAAAGAACAATCTTACAAAAGCTGACACCACACTGTGACAAAGAATTATTGTCCTTAAAGACGATCTCGCCACTACCCAAGTACACAATGTAACATCAAAAGTTCGTCCTCTAAGCTTAACACAATCTGACTTCTAACTTACACTCGTTAGTCATTGGCTAAAAGTGCCCAAAACTTTGAGCAAGAATAAAACTGTTTAGCAGAGTTTAACGTAGAGAGTGAGAGAATTTGTGAGAGGGAAATGATCCTATTCTCAGTTTGACATGATTTTTAAGAGGCATGTTAAAGTATAAAACTAATCTTGTGGCTTCACCCATAAGCTTAAACTTTTGGGAAAGTTGGTTCATTGATATGGTATCAGAGCCTTAATGACCAAGAGGTCACGAGTTTGAATCTTAACAGCCCTCACTTTCAATATTAACATAATTTAGACACAAGGTATAAGGTGGGCCTAGCAGTACATAAACATATTGTGAAGAGGTGCCTCATAGTCCCGAAAATTGCCATTAGTAAAAAGGCTCCAACAATCAGTAAAGCCGGCAAGTAGTGGCAATAAATGACGCTCAACTTAAGGAAAAGACCCTTCATGAGAAGCAAAATACATTTAAATTTTTGTCGCAAAACGCTCCAGGAGAGAAATAGACATGCATGTGCCATAAAAAGAGTACCTACGCCTGCGTTCAGCCTGACGCAACGGGTGGTGCAGGCGGTTGTGATTCGCATCAATCCTTAATCAAGAGTTTAACTAACATTGTCTTTTTTTAGATAATTAGCAACAAAATCGTAATACTAAAAAAATATTCATACAAACAAGACCTAAGTCAATCCTTCTAAAAGCAAGAATCAAAAAAGCGACAAAAATAATACAACCATCCAAAATGGGGATTAGAAAATAACAGCAGGCAAAAACCAACAGATAATAAAGGACTATAACCATCATCGAAGATGATTCACAATGGATCAAGAATGGGGGGTTGGGGGAATTACCAACCTCATAATGAGGCTATCAAGAGATCATATTAACCAAAACCTTAATCCATCATAACAATCTGTTCAATAATATCTTATTTGCTGCCATCCAATCTCAATCCCAAGCTTTTTCTAATATTGTCATATTTGAGGTGAAAATTTTTATATAATATTGGAGTGGGGAAGAAATCTTTCAAAAAACTATTATAAAACACAAGTTTAAAAATACGTTAAAACGTGCACTACAGTTTGAGAAGGGCCCCCACTAAGTCTTTGCCTTTGTTTTTAGATAATAAAGTTTCATGTTTTACTTCAATAAGTTTGTTGGGGGTCCCTTGAGTAAATATATATTAGCCTTGCACTAATTATTTAATCATATTTTGAATCTCCATCTTTCAATTATTATTCCCTTTCTCTTTGCCTTTTACTTTTAAGATACCCCTGTCATGATTTCGTCGTCTTTTTCAAGGCCATTCTTTTTTCTTTTTTATTTTTTATTTTTTGTCCTTGTTTAATATTTCTCTGATTATTTTATTTTTTGTTTAAAATTTCCTTGATTATTTTCTTCACAACTATCTTTTTAAGAATTTTTTTAAATTAGAGGTCTAAATATTATTGGGATAAATTACATATTAGTACGTGAAATTTGATAAAATAATTTTTTAATCCATAAATTTTGTGAAATATTTTTTTAATCTACAAGTTTGGGTGAAATAATATTTTTGTTCAATTGTTGGTAAATCTTTAACAAAGATTTACAAAATGAATAAAATACCTTTATCCCTTTTCTCTCTACTCCTCCTTCCCACTGCCGCAGCTATCGCTGTCGCTAGAGGAGGGCAGCGAAGGAGGGGTCGGTGATCCGGGACAGGCGGTCGGGGACCCAC
The DNA here is from genome assembly GCA_018398585.1 of Simmondsia chinensis. Lineage (NCBI taxonomy): Eukaryota > Viridiplantae > Streptophyta > Magnoliopsida > Caryophyllales > Simmondsiaceae > Simmondsia > Simmondsia chinensis. The sequence goes on along the minus strand of JAGTTD010000007.1, from coordinate 29,520,792 downwards.
ATGAAAGTGGGGTAAAGAGCGAAGCGTAGGAGATGCCTAAGTAGAAGTGTGAGAAGTGGGGGTTAGGGGAGAAGAAAGAGAGTAGGAAAGTGCAGTTGGGGGTAAGAAGGGTGACGTTGGGGCGGAGGAGCACCGCTAGCTCCAACGTCAGCGACGTCGGCAGTGGCAGCGGTGGCGGAGGGAGGAGGAGAGAAAAAAGGGGAGCATGAAAGGGAATAGGAAGAAAATATTTTTTTCTTTTTTTTATTTAGTGTAAAAATATATTTAGTAAGGGTATTTTTCTCGTTTTATACATTTTTGTTTAAGATTTAACGGTGGTCGGACTAAAATATTATTTAACCAAAACCTGTGGACTAAAAAATTATTTCGCAAAGTTTGTGGTCTAAAAATTATTTTACCAAATTTCAAGGTACTAATACGTAATTTACCCATATTTTTATCTTAAAAGATTTTAGGATAAATTACTACTATTATCTTCAACTTTGTATATTAATTTTTTAGTCAATAAACTTTATAAAGTTATCTATTAGGCAAAAAGTTACATATTTTTAATAAAATAGTATAAACGACAATGTGCAAGAGTATTAAGTAGCCCACTTGTTTTAGTACAGGTTCTTTTAATTGGAGGTTAAACTCAGACCTCAGACTTTTATTAATTTTATTGAATAATGATTTTGATTACAATGATATTTTAATTGAGTGCAAGTGAAAGAAAGAGAAAATGGGGGTTATCTCTGCTCTAGGAGTCCTTCAACTGTTTATGAAGGGAGAGCAGTGATCTTAGCTTTCTCTAGGGTCCCGAGTCTTATTTATAGAGTTTTTTCCCAAGAAATCATTGGAAAGCTGTTGCTTTATTGGGGGAGTGTATTTTGCCCGGTATTGAACCGGGGGCGAGATACCCCTGGCCCTTGGACCCACAGCTTTGTGCTGTCGTCCGTCCAAACCACGGTATCAGGAAGTTGTCGCTTTCAGGCCCACGAGGGAGCGAGCATCTCGGGGCAAGATACCTCCACGGAGCCGAGGCGCGTGTTGTGTTGAGGTGTTATTTTGAGATTATCCGGGATCAGGGATGTATCCTGTTAGCTAGATGCATGTTAGGAACAGCGTCCTGAAATTCAGATTTATTATGGATATATCGTTTTAATTAATAAATAAAATTGAAGTTCCGGTCGCTTCGTAGTTAAATTTGTGTATGTGAGCATTTATACAGCATGTGATTTTCTTTTAAGAGACATCCATGAGATGGGTCTAGTCCTCAAACTGCAATTTACATGTTTGTTCTAAGTGGCTTCTGAGACTAAGCTACAAATAGACTTGAAACAAATGCTATGGATTGTTGTTTGAAAGACTCGTAGTCGAAGACAAGTTTGGACCACTTGTATGTTAAGACTATAACGCTACACTTTAGATGACTTGTCTTGGTCATGTGGATGGAGATAAAAAAAAAGTGTTAGGTTAGTGTGTTTAATAAGATTGACACACTCAGTTGGACCATGTGGGTTACTTATTTCTAGATTACTATAAGAGATGAGTGATTCACGTTGTACTGTTTGAACGACGCCTCTAAATTCTGAGGGTATTCTGGACTTGTGCATGGAGCGTTAGTTAGTTTGTGTACTATAAGTAAGGTCTAAACGAATGACTGAAATCCTACGTACACTGGGTAGCGGCGTGAAGTGTGACAGGGATCAGGTATTCAATAGGGAATCTATAGTTTCTTATGAGATACAGATGTTCCCTTAGTTGATTTGCAAATATTTGAATAGTTCGAAAACTTTGGCCAAAGTATTCCAAGTGTTTGACATTTGAAATTTATACTGTGAATGTGTTCCAGTATAAATGAATTATTAAGTGAAGGGCGAGTCGGTAACTAACGGAGAAGCTGTGAGAAGGATAATGGTAGTGGTTATATTTATCCTTTATCTTGGACATCTAATGAAGGGGTTGTTATCTTCAATACAGTCTATTAGGAAGATATCAAATAAATAATTTAAGTTTGGAGTGCAGTGAGATTTATTTAGTAGAATAAAGTCTTATTAAATGGTAATTAAATTATTTCATAAGATGATTAATTTAATCCATTTGGAACTAGATTTAAATTGTCCCTGAGATCTATGTGCAAGCCTCTGAATTTATTGTCATTGAAAAAATATCAAAGAATTCATGAGACGAATTATTTATCCATAGGATGGGTAAATTAATTTTGCCAAACATTATTCATAAGATGAATAAAAGTTAAAAATTACAAAATAAAATAATTTTGAAAATTAAAATTCATAAGATGAGTTTTTACATGTGGGAAACAAAGCAAAATAAAAAAAATTGGCAAAAATAGCAAAACAGCTCGGGATCCGGGTATATTGAATCAGACGAACCAGCGAGCCACACACCAAAGGTATCTGCGCCCCCAGGTGGGGACGAATCACACGATGACATGTGTCACGCTCTGGCTACACCCGTGGAGATCCGCGTGAACGCGCGCGGTGCAATCAGGTGCCACCACATGTCAGCGGTAATATTTAGAGATAAACGCGCTTTTGCAGATAAGTAAAACGCTGCGTTTTGCTCTTTGCCTCAACCGAAATGATGCGTTTTGATTTAAATTGGGCGGTTCCTACATCGAAAAATTAGATTTTTTTCACTCCAGTATATTCCTATAAATAGAGGTGCTTATTCCGAGGTTTGGTATTCAAGTTGAAATATTTCTTTAGGGTTTCTGAAATCATTTCGGAGACCTAATTGGAGAGAAAATTTTCCTTCGAAATTTTTCTTTCCTTAGTTTAAGATTTTTCGGAACCTAGCCTCCGGGCAGTTCGAGGTCGTTGCGTAGAAGGTCTCGGGGTCTCGACATTGAAGAACATTATTGTCTCTCTGGTATTTCTTTTATTGGAGCAATTTTAGGTATGTCTTTTCTTTCCTTCTTTTTTTAGATTCTGCTTTTCTATTTATTTACAATATTCGTGATTATACCTGTTTAAGTTTATGCGTTGTTATGAATGTATTAGAGTAAAAGGCATGTAAATCTAAATTACAAATTTAGATCTGTTGATTTAAATTATGAATTTAAGTCAGTAGATTTAAAATTGAGAATTTTAAATCGACCCCAGGTTTAGAGTTATAAATTCTAAACCCGTTCCGCTACGTAAACTTTAGGAAAATTTTTGAAATTCATCCCAACTACCGGTATTTGGGCAAAGGGTTTATAGAGATAAACCTATTCCCGGGAACTCTCACACGTGAGGTGTCACGAAGCGTGACTCTCCGGCCAGGGGCTTAGGTAGAGAGAAGAGTTTCCTATTTTAAGTGCTCTATTATGTGCCTATTGTTGTGATCATAGTTGAGAACTGTTAACCCAATAGTCAGTATCCGAGTTTATTTTCCAACAAATTTTTTATGTTTTTCTTAACAATTGGTATCAGAGCTAGCCTCTGATTACATTCATAATGTACATGACTAAGCATAATAAAATCGAAATAAATAGATTTACGAATTAAAAAAATAGAGATTTTATTAAGAAGTCAAATTAGTTTAATTTGACGTATCGATTTAAATTATTTAAATCGATAATGAATTAATGATTCAATCATATGATTGTTTGTATTTTTGATTTAAATTGTTTGAATCATGAAATTAATTAATTGTTAATTAGATTATTTCAATGTAACGATTTAAATTATTTAAATCGGTTAAAAGAGTTAATAGTTAACTAGGTTATTTAAAGTATCGATTTAAATTATTTAAATCGGTTAAAAGATTTAATAGTTAACTAGGTTGTTTATAGTTTTAAATCGTTAATGAATTAATCGTTAATTCGGAACATCCTATAAATTTGAAATTATGCTGTTCATATAATGAGATTGTACATTATCTATCATGATTTATGAAATCGAACAAAATTGATCTAATAAGATTAGATTCAAATATTTTTTAATAATGGATAAAGTTTATCTAATAAAATTAGATTCAATTAATTTTTTATAAAATTGGATAAATATTTTAATATTAAAATTTAAAATATATATATATATATATATTATTTACTGATTTACATAATAATTATTAATTATTTAATTTATTAATTAATTTTCTTTTAGAATGAGATTCTAAATTAAATTATGGGATAATTTAATTTGTAAATAAGTGTTTTTTTAAATAAATGTTATTTGATATTATTTTAAAATATGATTCTAAAATAGACTATGAGATTGTCTAAAGTTTGTTTATTTTTTATAATAAGATTCTAAAATAGACTATGAGATAGTCTAAGCACAAAATCACTATTGATTATAAATAAAATTATTTTTAATTTAAATTTGAAATCGGAATTTTAAATGTAGATTATGTGATAATCTAAATTACATGTTGGTATTATTTTTGCTAAAATTAATTAATTAATTTTATTGATTTATTTTAGAATGAGATTCTAATGCAAGATTATGAGATAATCTATATTGTAAAACGATAGTGTTTTTGAATAAATTAATTAATTAATTTTGGTTAATTTTAGAATGAGATTCTAAAGGGGATTATGAGATAATCCAGGTTATAAATACAAGATTAATTAAAAATCACTGGTTATAAAAAATCAAGTGGGAGCGAGGTTTCAATTGTTGTAACCTCATGGTCTCCATTACCGGTCTAGCAGTGTACTAGATCGATAGATCTCCCTGCGGAGGATGTTGGTTTGCAGATTACAGGGTTAGACTTCTTTAGGATAAACCAAAGTACAAAGAAGCGATGCGACCACGCTGCCGTGGAGTATTTCATGTATTTGTATGGAGGTTTAGATAATGGTTTACACTTGACTAGCGTGATGCATTAGCCTCCCTAAGGAGCTCTGTTGTGTCATATTAGAGACTAAGGTAAAGTGGTGAGTTAATCATGTTTAGTCAGAGTTACAAGAAAATAGGTTAATTGAGAATAGTTCTCACCTGACCTAGTTTCGTGCGACCTCGCTGACGGGGAGTAAGGAGTGGTGTGTTTGGTCATCATTGTATACATGATAGTACAATTTGGTGGATATCTGACTTATTGTATATGCTAAATTGAAGAATATATATCACTGCATTGTACATGACTCTTGTTAGGCAATTATACATATGTTTGCATTTACAGTATTTGATATTGATACAACAGGCGAACTTTATTTGATTTGGAATAAATAATGTACTCGCGGGACCAAATTACTTTGCCTTGAAAAAATAATTTAGACTTACTCACTACTCACAAGGGACCTACTACAAAGAAAGAAAAGGGTAAGGTTATTATTATAGCAACCAAGTCCATAAGGAAGTCAGCAAAAGAAAAGTGTTTATTTTACAAGAAAACTAGGCAACTGGAGGAGAAACTACACTAAGTATATAGCTACTCTTCCTACAAAGACTGCTAAGCCATCTGGAGAAAGTATATTGATATCGCACTTAGTTGAGTCATGCGCAGTTAAGAGTCCACCAGTTTCTTGGTGCGTGGACTCAGGTTCAACTGACCTTATCTGTAATGTGTTACAGAAGCTCAGGCTAAGCCAAAGGCTACACGATGGGCATTGTACCTGATGGTCAGGGACTGTACAATAATAGTGGTCTTAAGTGTAAGAGATTTTAGCTTAGACTTTAGTGATAGAGTTTTGTTTTAAAGAATTGATTATTTAAACTTTCGCTATACAGGAATTTGATTTTTGTATTTCGGTTAATGGATAATTGTTATTCAATGTTCTAAAAGAAAACACCCTGAATGTAATAATGCCTACACAAGGCACCAACGTTTAGGTCACATTAATTCGAACAGGATCCAAAGACTGGTAAAAGATGGACTGATAGAGGCTTTGGACTTGAGGTCATTACCTGTCTCCAAATCCTGCATAGAAAGACAGATGACCAAGTCTATATATAAGAGTAAAGGCAACAAGGTTGGTGGCTTGCTTGAGCTGGTTCACATAAATGTATATGGACCAATACGTCTTCAGGTAAGTGGTGGGTATGAGTATTTAATCATGTTTAGTGATGATTACTCAAGGCATGGATATGTTTACCTAATTAGACAGTAGTCGGACTCTTTTCAAAAGTTCAAAGAGTACAAAGCTAAATTTTAAAAGCTATTAGGTAAATAAGTTAAGTCACTTCGATCAGATCGAGGCGGGGAATAATTTTTGGGTGAGTTTTCTAATTGCAAATGAGATAAGATCTCAGCTTTCTGCTCTGGTTACATCACAGTAGAATGCTGTTGCAGATAGAAGGAACAAGCACGGTCTTTTCTACAGTTTTTGATTTAAAAGTTTTTTTTAAAAAAAAATACTGTGCAAAACACTTATAGAAGGATTTTGCAGGTAAGTTACAAAAACAAAAACAAAAACAAAAACAAAATAGTATTAAAGGAAAATGACACTAATTCTAAACAACTAGACACAACTTAAGATATAGTGGATGCATTAGATGCACCTATTGATAGGAACAAAAATGTTCTAGGTACACAAAAGCTTAGGTGTGGCGGGAAGATTGTCAGGACACCTGACAGGCTCGTAGAGAGAGCTTTAGTGGTTGACCATGGCATTGAATCTAATCCTTTTAACCACCATGAAGCTGTTGAGTCTTATAGTTTTAAGCAATTGGTTAAACGAACCATGCGTGTACAAATGACATTAAGAGAAAGTAGTGACTTTCTTAGTATTGTATGTGACCAATATACTGCTCATTGAGAATGATGTAGGGGTGTCATTAGTTGTAAAGACTTGGTTGTCATGATAGCTCAATATGAAAGACATAAGAGAAGCCAACTCTCCACTTAGGATTAAGCTTCTGCGGGGTCGTAAGAGTAGGATGTTGGGTTTTTTCCTAGCCACTTATATTGACAAGATGCTGTCAAGGTATAGCATGGAGTCTCTCTCCTTTTTTAGTAGTGTTCTAGGACACCTCAAGAGGTGGAGCAATTGGGGAATATTCCATATGCTTTGGCAGTGGGAGCCTCAGGTATGCCATGTTGTACACGAGACTTGATCTCTGCTATGCCATGGTGCAGTAAGCAGGTGTTAGTTTAACATGAGTCCAATGAATTAGGTGGCAGTGAAGTGTTTTCTCTGGTTTTTAAGAAGAACTAGAGATCCTATCCTGATCTTTCAAAGTGACGAGTTGGTTCCAGTTGGCTATACTGATTTAAGACTTCCAGTCAGACTAAATTAATGGACGTTCGACTTCTAAGTATGTCTTGACCCTTGGAGTGGGAGCCATTAATGAGAGGAATTTCAAGCAGTATTATATTGCTAACTTCACAATAGAGTAATTGTGCTCATTAAGGGTTAGGCTCAGTAGATTTTTGGTTCAAACATAAAAGGGGTGAGTATGGATTTTGCAGTAAATTGGATTTAGGACAAGTGGGATATTGTTAGGAACAGTGTCCTGAAATCCAGATTTATTCTGTCGTTTTAATTAATAAACAGAATTGAAGTTCCGGTCGTTTCCTAGTTAAATTTGTGTATGTGAGTATTTATACTGTATGTGATTTTCTTTTAGGAGACATCCATGAGATGGGTGGAATCCTCAGACTATAATTTACATGTTTGTTCTAAGAGGTTTATGAGACTAAGCTACAGATAAACTTGGAACAAATGGTATGGATTGTTGTTTGAAAGACTCGTAGTCGAAGACAAGTTTGGACCACTTGTATGTTAAGATTATAACGTAACACTTTAGATGACTTCTCTTGGTCATGTGGATGGAGATCCAAAAGTATTAGGTTAGTGTGTTTAATAAGATTGACATACTGAGTTGGACCATGTGGGTTACTTATTTCTAGACTACTATCAGAGATAAATGATTCACGTTGTACTGTTTGAACGACGACTCTAAATTCTAAGGATATTCTGGAATTGTGCATGGAGCGTTAGTTACTTTGGTGTACTATAAGTAAGGTCTAAATGAATGACTGAAATCCACGTACACTGGGTAGCGGCGTGAAGTGTGACAGGGATCTAGTATTCAATAGGAAATCTACAGTTTCTTATGAAATACAAATGTCCCCTTAGTTGATTCGCAAATATTTGAATAGTTCGGAAACTTTGGCCAAAGTATTCCAAGTGTTTGACATTTGGAATTTATATTGTGAATGTGTTTAAATATAAATGAATTATTCAGTGAAGGGCGAGTCGGTAACTAATAAAGAAGCTGTGAGAAGGATAATGATAGTGGTTATATTTATCCTTTGTCATGGACATCGAGTGGAGGGGTTGTTGTCGTCAATATAGTCTATTAGGGAGATATCGAATAAATAATTTAAGTCTGCAGTGCAGTGAGATTTATTTAGTGGAATTAAGTCTTATTAAGTGGCAATTAAATTATTTCATGAGATGATTAATTTAACCCATTTGGAGCTAGATTTAAATTGTCTCTGAGATCTTGGCGCAAGGCTCTGTATTTATTGCCATCGGAAAAATATTAAAGAATTCACGAAATGACTTATTTATCCATAAGATGGGTAAATTAATTTTGCCAAACATTATTCATGAGACGAATAAAAGTTTAAAATTATAAAATAAAATAATTTTGAAAATTAAAATTCATAAGATGAATTTTTACATGTGGAAAACAAAGAAGAAAAAAGGCAAAAATCGCAAAACAGCTCGCGATCCCGTATATTGAATCGGACGAACCAACGCGCGACACTGGGACATCCACCAAAGGCATTCGCGTCCCCATGTGGGGACGAATCAGACGATGACACATGTCACGCTCTAGCTAGACCCGTGGAGATCCGCGTGAGCCTGCGCGGCGCAATCAGGGGCCGCCACGTGTCAGCGGTATTATTTAAAGATAAACGCGATTTTTCAAATAAGTAAAATGCTGCGTTTTGCTCTTTGCCTCAACTAAAACGATGCGTTTTGATTTAAATTGGGTGGTTCTCACATCGAAAAATTAGATTTTTTCGCTCCGGTATATTCCTATAAATAAAGGTGCTTATTCCGAGGTTTGGTATTCAAGTTGAAATATTTCTTTAGGGTTTCTGGAATTGTTTTAGAGACCCAATTGGAGAGAAAATTTCTTTTAAAAGTTTTCTTTCCTCAATTTAATATTTTTCGGAGCCCACCCTCCGAGCAGTTCGAGGTCATTGCGTAGAAGGTCTCGGGGTCTCGATTTTGAAGAATATTATTGTCTCTTTGGTATTTCTTTTATTGGAGCAATTTCAGGTTTGTCTTTTCTTTCCTTCTTCTTTTAGATTCCGCTTTTCTATTCATTTACAATATTCGTTATTATACCTGTTTAAGTTTATGCATTGTTATGAATGTATAAGAGTAAAAGACATGTAAATCTAAATTATGAATTTAGATCTTTTAATTTAAATTATGAATTTAAGTCAGTAAATCTAAAATTGAGAATTTTAAATCGACCCCAGGTTTAGAGATATGAATTCTAATCCCGTTCTGCTGCATAAATTTTAGGGAGAATTTTTGAAATTCATCCCAACAACCGGTATTAGGGCAAAGGGTTTATAGAGATAAACCTATTCCCGGGAACTCTCGCATGTGAGGTGTCACGAAGCGTGACTCTCCGACCGGAGGCTTAGGTAGAGAGAAGAGTCTCCTACTCTAAGTGCTCTAATAGGTGCCTTGTTGTGGCCATAGTTGAGAACTAAGAACCAAATAGTCGGCATCAGATTTTATTTCCCAACAAATTTTTATGTTTTTCCCAACAATACGCTCATCTCTTCTTGGTCAAAAGTGGAGTTTTGAGGTCGCCCTCCGAGGGTGCATCTCGGTCCGAGATGCTCTTCAGGGCGTGATGCCACATGCTCCTTATTCGGGTACCATTTTTTTAAGAGTTATCCGTTAGTCGCCCACTACTTTGCAAATGATTCTCGTTCGCGACTTCACTTGCGGTGATTTTAGTTTATAAATATGGGAGCTTGATGAGAATGCAAAATGTCATATTTTTCTCCCTTAATGTTTAGTCTTTTGTATTCATTTGGAGCCTAAATGTACTCATCATTCTTATATTTTTATTTAGGATGAAAATCGAGGAGTTAAGTGCAAAACAAAGCTAATTGGGCAATTTTTGACAGATTCGACATTGCTTCGTAATCTGGGCATAACTCTCTCGTTCGAGCTCCGAATGAGACGATTCAAGATATGGAACGCCAAGAAAAGGCTCTACAACTTTCATGTTTTGCATTTTGAAATATACTAGTTGCATCAAGATCGAAATCACGCTAGAAGTTGCTGCAACTGCACTGTTGATGTTCTGGAACGTTTCTTAGCCTACAAGTCTAATACGCGGATTTGACACGGCTTATTTTCAGGAAGTTTCTAGATCTAGTGCATGAAAATTATGACTGAAATCACCACTTTCCCATTTATATTAAGATTTTATTTTATTCTTAATTAGTCAGATTTGAAAGTTGTTATTTTAGGATAATATTTAGTATATTTTTAGGAGATTTGGCAGGCTTCTAATTGGTGAATTAATGTGTATAAAGAGGGGAGAAATCATCAAACCTGATACGCCTTTTTCCCCCCTCTTCTCTAACTTCTCCTTCGAGTTTTCATCATGGCTCTGCGTGGCTAAACTTTTATAATTGGTCGAAGGAAATGGAAGCCTGGGAGTTAACAAAACTGTGAGATTATTTTTTTTTTATTGTTCAATTTATGCTTTGAGTATCAGATGTTTTTCTGAGTCTATTTTCATGATTGTCTTGTTTAATTACTCGGAGGCCTACTAGTTTGTTATTCGTTGCAATCTACTGCTAGATTAGATATCAAATCCATAATTGTTTGATCCCTCTAATTTGTGAAGCAACTAAGATTTAGTGATTTGCTACGTCTGAAATTATTAAATCTAAGGAAGAAAGCTCGACTAAATTAAAGACAACCGCTTGTGCTTGTGTTGTTTAGCTTCATAGATCTCTCTAATTCTTAAGGTTGCTACTAGATTAAACCTTTAGCACTTGTCTTGGGTTGTTTAGTAGTTGGGATTAATTAGATTGCTTGTTTTCTAATTAACTGCGACTAAGGAGAGATAGGAAAATAATTCCAATGGTGAATATTCAAGGTGTGAATTGATATATACTTGCATCAATGATCAGTTGTAAAATTCCGATGGTGGATGTTAACTTTGACCAAGGTTTGTTCTTTTGATCGATTTCAATACTTCAATTTGAATTGTTCCTCAATTGTTTTTCTTAAAATTGTTTTCATCATACTCAAACCCACACCCCCCCCCCCCCCCCCCCCCCCATCCTTGTTCACGTAGCATAAAACTAGGCTAGATACTCTCTGTGGGAACGATCCTTACTCGCACCACTACATGTATTTTTGGGAGTATAGGTTATATATATATATTTTTTTTTTTTTTTTTTTATGACTGTAACTCAATCTTCTAAACAAGGTGATTTGGAATATGATCAATTGGAAAGAACCTTGCATAGGTTAAGGAGGGAAGCTTGGAGAAATTCTGAGGAGAACGATCTAGCTCCTGTTTCCCTATTTGCTAGCGATTCTGATTTAGAAGAGAGGGAAGTCATGTCTGGAAATCAAACTTTGAAAGAGCTTGCTGCCCCTGATTTGAATCAACAACCCTTATGCATAACGTTTCCTACTTTAGATGCTAATATTACTTTTGAATTAAAATCTGGTCTAATACATCTCTTGCCCAATTTTCATGGTCTTGCAGGTGAAGATCCTTACAAGCATCTAAAGGAGCTACATTTGGTATGCACGAGTATGAAATCCACTGGGGTGACTGAAGAGCAAATTAAATTAAGGGCCTTTTCGTTTTCTTTGAAGGATTCAGCAAAGGATTGGCTCTATTATCTACCCTCCGGGAGTATTACTACATGGAACGAGATGATGAGGTTGTTTTTGGAGAAATATTTCCCAGCTTCAAGGGCAACTAACATTCGAAAAGAAATTTGTGGTGTAAGGCAGCACAACGGAGAATCCCTACACAAATATTAGGAACGTTTCAAGAAATTATGTGCAAGCTACCCTCATCATCGAATTAGTGAGCAGCTACTTATCCAGTATTTCTATGAGGGCCTTCTTCCCATTGATAGGAGCATGATTGATGCCGCAAGTGGAGGAGCTTTGTTGGATAAAACTCCTTAGGTCGCAAGAAACTTGATTGCAAATATGGCGGCCAATTCTCAACAATTTGGCACTAGGCTTGACCCTCCATCAAAGCATGTTAATGAGGTAAATATTTCCCCCCTTGAACAACAAATTGTGAAGCTAACTTCTCTTGTTCGTCAAATGGTTGTAGGTAATATGCAATCGGCAAAGGCTTGTGGGATTTGTTCGATAGTAGGGAATCCAACCAATATGTGCCCAACTCTGCAAGAGGAGCCCATCGAACAAGTGAATGCGGCGGGTGGTTTTCCTGGACAACCACAAAGGAAGTACGATCCCTCTTCGAGCACGTATAACCTGGGATGGCGGGATCACCCCAATCTTAGCTATGGGAATCCATAAGTAAATCAGACCACGACTCAAAACCTCCCAAATTTCCTACAGTATAAGCAGCCATACCCCCCTAGACAACAACCAGGCCAAACTTCTAATTCTGGTATGTCTTTAGAAGATATTGTTAAGTCTCT